>CM032448.1:114612746-115217746 GCA_019049505.1 Pachyrhynchus sulphureomaculatus | reverse complement strand
TCACTGTCATTATAGTCCTCAAAATCAATAACTTTTGACCAAGACTTTTGAATAGTGGTAGTACGCACAGAATCCCAAGCTTAAGTTACCCAGTAAATAACATTTTTCAGTGTAACCTTTCCCATCCCATTGAAAATATCCTCCGTTTCTGTGTATTCTAACAGATGTTCAGGGTATAAACGCCTATAATTTTTTAAAATGTTTTCGAGGATGCCTTGATCCATTGGTTGCATTATGCTGGTTACATTTGAAGGAAAAATTTTTACAACAATTTCGCCCACATAAAGTCCTTCTCCAGGGTGAGACGGGGCATTAACCATTAACAAAATTGTTTTAATAGGAAGACGGTTTCTGTTCAAAAATTTAGTCACAGATGGCACAAACTCTTCTTCAAACCAGTTAGTAAATAAGGTCGCATCCATCCATGCGCTCTTCTGACTTTTGTAATAGACTGGTAAGGCTTTGGGTGAGATGTCGTTTAAAGCTCTTGGACGTGCAGACTTGCCAATCACCATCAGTGGAATTTTGTACTTGCCAGATGAATTGGAACATACCATTATAGTTAATCTTTCCTTAATTCGTTTGTGCTCAGGAGCTGATATTTCCTGTCGAGATGCCAATGTTTTTGATGGAAGCATTTTATAATTCAGACCAGTTTCGTCACAGTTGTAAGTTTGAACACAAGTGTATCCACAATCTTCGATTTGCTTTTTAAAGTTCTACTTAAACTTCTCAATTGATGACACATCAGCAGAAAGTTTTTCACCACATACAGTCAGTCGTACACCGTACCGTTTTTTCCAGCGGTCAAGCCATCCAGACCTGGCGGTGAACTGATCTATCTCTGGGAATTGCCTACTAATCATTATTGCTTTCTGTTGTAAAATTGGACCTGACAGAGGCACACCTTTTGATCTCTGTTGGTTAAACCACATGAATAAAGCTTCGTTAACCTTTTCATAGTCGCCGATTTTCATTGATTTTCTACCTGAGGACGAGGAGGCTTGATTTATACACCACTCTTCTATTTTTGTGCGGTTTCAACAACTTTAATTGTCTCTTCTGCTTCAATTCTTCTGATGGCTTTTAATTTTTCTTCAATAGGAACGACGATTCTTTTACGCTTGTTTTGTTCCATTATAATACGACAAACAAAAATTCAAACAAAGCAGTTGGTATTAAATACACTTAACTACCAGAACTCCAACCAAATAAATTATGTGAGTATACTCGTACTTCTCCGTAGCAAACGCTATAACGCACTGCATTCACGCAAATTTACATGCTGAAAGAGTCCAAAAACATAAATAGGGGCAACCCTCACAAGGGCTAGGGGGATTCTCCGAAGGCCCCGACGATTTTAAATGGAAATATGTACATACATATTTTAGAAGCTCGGTTAATACGCAGCATAGACGCGCGTACCTCGGATAATCAGGTTCTTAGATTGGCTCGGTTAATCCGGAGCTCGGATAATCGCGACTCGGTTAATCGGGGTTCCATTGTAATAGATTATTGGCAAAAACACTATTTCTTAAAAAGTAGGAACTTTTCACCCCATATAGTATGTATCTGATTTAGCTTTAGACAGTTCTATTTAAAAAAAAAACAACATAATTTTACCAGAGTAAGCTTGAGCGGAAAACATTCAGCTTTCCCATGCATTAAAACGTCATAAAAGCGAAACTTGAAGCGAACTTTTGAAATTATTCGGCACTCTTTAAAAATAAATCTACGAACTTTTTCCACGTTTTGATATTGCTACGTAAATGTCGAGATCTGTCCCGGGGAAAAATGCCCATAAATTTACCGGAGACCCTGTTTAAAAAGTCATAAATATTTGTGTATCATATTTCAGGGCAGCAACCTAGCAGGGCTCGCGATACACATGTTGGATTTTTGTGTACGGCGTACGTTTAAAAAGTAATTTTGACGTGCTGAGTTTAAATGGGTGATATTTCAAAGGCGCTCGTTGTTAGGAAGAAGTAATAACAAACCTTACGGGTCTTGCTGGCGGATTTTTTACGAGTTTCCAGATTTACAAATTATTTATTATCTCTATAAGTATTTCGCATACGTGTTTTTTTGGGGTTCTTAGTAAAGATGTAACGGCTAGTACTTTTTAGGGTCCGGCAAAGCCGGGTACCCGGCTACGTAGGATCGGAAAAACCGGGTTCCCGACTATGTACGATCCGGCAAAACCGAGTACCCGGCGAGGTAGGACCCGGAAATATTGTATTAACCTAGTTCTTTTATGACATTTTCGGCAAACACTACCAACTTTAGGTAATTTTTTACAATTTGGCAATATTGTATTACTTTGAGAACCCACTGCAAAATTACTAGCAACAAGTAACAGATTATAAAATATGACCGCAAATTATTTTATGCGCAAATTATTTAAATTAAATATTATTGTTTTCAGTTTAGCGCGCAATAGATAATTTGATAAAATGCGGCTGATTATAACGTGTTTTTCTCATTGCAATTCTTGAATGTATGGAGACTTTTTTGACATTAAGTTTGTTTACATTTTTATAACAATGATGTAACTTTAAATTAAATGTTCTGTAGTTGTTCTTAATACTAATCCTCGTTGGTTAAGTTTCAAATATTAATTTAAACATGTTTTCTCGTAGTTCCAATTAATTAGTTAAACATAACAGAAAAATAGTATAGAAAGCAGGTGGTGTATGGAGGCCCTTTGGACTGACTGTATATAAAGACAATAAAGAAGTCGCAAGATCAGCAGAAGGAAGGACAAAATCAGTCAACTATGAATCTGAAATCAGGCAGGAATACTCTTTGAGTCCTCTACTATTTAATATTGTCATGGATGAAATTATAAAGAATGTCAAAAGAAAGAAGGGATATAGAATGGGTAACAGACGACTTAACATTATGCAGATGACGCAATAATAATGGCTGAGACCAAGAACGGTCTGCAAAGGCTGCTACATGAATTCTACATAGCAGCAAAACAACACTGCCGTCAGAAAGTATTTGCTCACCTAGAAATTTCAATGTAACTGCCAAAATTGAATACCTAATTAAATCCTTTTATTATATTAGGTATATTTGATTGTTCTTAACAAGTGATTGTTTAGATAAGCCTTTTTGGTGAAATTACAACTTAAAAACCAATTAGAACAAATTTCCAAGTTTTGCATGATAATCGTTTTGAGGCGATTTCCGAGATTCCCAGTAGAAGTAAGATCTCATTTCAAGTTTCTAGGGATTATGGAAATTCCTAGTGACATTTTATGATAAAAACTATGCTATAAATACCATTGCCCTTTTGGAAATTAACCATTCGCAAACAGTACTTTGTGATTAATACAGGCACAATTGTTTTGTGAAAATGCCAAAAACGAAAGAAGTTTCCGTTGAAAATCGAGCTCTGATAATTGCGAGACATCAAAATGGTCACTCAAGTCGACAAATCGCGAGTGATATACAGATGCCAAGGAGAACGGAGACTACACGGGAGAGTTGCAGTGAGGAAACCACTGCTTAGGTAAGTGAATAAACGTAAACGATTAGAATGGGCCCGAGAACATGAAAATTGGACATCAGAACAATGGAATTCCGTCCTTTGGAGCGACGAATCAAAATTCGAAATTTTCAGTTCAAATCGACGAGTTTACGTGCGGCGGACAGCTGGAGAGTAAAACATAGTGGAGGTTCAGCAATGGTTTGGGGTTGTTTTGGCAACGGTAAAGTTGGAAACATTTTTAAGATAGAAGGAATCACGCTAAAAGAACAGTATCAAGAAATTTTGCTAAGTCAAATGCTTCCTTCTGGAAGAGATATTTGTCAGGGGAAATTTATTTTTCAGCATGACAATGACTCTAAACATTCTGCTAATTAAATTAGAGAACTTTTGGACCAATGGAAATCCGATGACGTAATGGAAGTGATGACTTGGCCTCCACAATCACCCGACTTGAACCCCATCGAATTGCTGTGGGACCATTTGGATAGGTGTGTTCAATCCAACATCAGAAAATCACTTGTTGGAACTTTTATAAGCAGAATGGGTTAAAATAACCGAAGAAACTACTGGACAGAATGCCGAAACTCTGTAAAGCGGCAATTAAAAACAAAGGAGAAAAATTCTGGAAAATCATTAAAATTAAAAAAATATATATATTATCTGGGATTTTGTTGCGTTGGGACTGAAATAACTAGGTGGACAAATACTTTCTGACGGTAATGTATGTCAATCTCAACTGAAAAAACCAAGACAATAGTAATAGCAAAAGGGCCGATCAGGTGCAAGCTGGTGATGGAATAGAAACCAATAGAACAGGTGATGGAGGTCGATAACCTGGGCATCAAAATATCTAGTATCGGAAAAATCGAAGAAGAAGTAAAACATCAAGTCAACAAGGTTAATAGGATAGCAGGATGCCTCAATGATATCATACTTAGAAATAAATTCCTCTCCGTTGAGACCAAAACAAGAATCTACAAGAGCGTAATACTGCCAGTAACTTACACATCTGAAACAAGACCCGATACGAGTATAACACAGAAGATGTTGGAATCAACGGAAATGAGAATACTTAGGACAAGACACTGTGCGATAGAGAAAAGAGTAAATACATAAGACGCACATGTAATATAGAAAATATCAACCAGTGGATAAGAGGAAGAAAAGTGGAATGGGATCAATACATAGGAAGAATGGCAAACAACAGGAGAGTACGGATAGCAAGAAACAAGTCATCGAATGGAAGAAGATCAATGGGACGTCCAAGAAAGAGATGGAGCGACGATCTATAGAGCAGGGAACAAAGAAAACAGGCAATAGTGCCTACCTAGAAGTCGGAAGAAGAAGAAAAAGAAAAAATACTCCAGATTTACAAGAAGACATTCGAATCGACTGCCAAACGGTGATTTGTCGATAAAGATGAAGAGTGGATTCTTCAAGAGGATAACGAACCTAAATATCGGAGTAAAACGTGTATCCAGTGGAAAAAGGAATGCGGTATCGTTACACTAGATTGGGCATTCCAGACACTCGATGCAACCCATACATCAAGCAGACGTTTCGTGGTAAAAAGGTGTACACAGTGAAGCAGCTGTCATAGGCAATTTGGAAATCTTTTCCCCAAGAATACGCGGAAAATTTCGTCGAGTATGCCCCGAAGATGCCAGGCCATCATCGACGCTGATTGGGACTGGACGAACTACTGAATCATTAGCATTTTAATGACAATTGTCAAATGATGTAAAAAACTTTTTAATAAATCCCGAAATTTCAGTCCCGTTTTCTAAATTGTACAGTCACTTAAGCCAAAAAAAGAGGGTCAACCTCGGAATGAGGGATAATAAGTTGTAAACTTGTATAAACCTTTATATTGGCATTCCAAAAGTTGTCTCAAAAGTCTCATAAAATCTCGTATCCGCGTCTTAAGATATTCAAGGTCAAAGGTCACAAAAAATTTTTTTTCGCAAATATCTCGATTCTTATGGTTTCAATGATATATGTATCTATTATGAAAATTGTAGAGCATAAAATTATCTACAAATTTTGTTCTAAACATTTTTTTTATACGCTTAACCGTTTTTTGAGATAGAGTGCGGAGAGCGCGCAGCGCTCAGCCATACATAGCATAATGCAAGGTCAACCGTGAGTCCCGGTAAATAATATGTCGTATAAAGTTAATTAATCACTAAAAAATCCATAATTATGAATAATTTGTATTATTTATTAATTAATATATTATATTTAATAATATTTTTCATTTATCAAATATATTCGTTTAATAATACTTACCTACTTCGTGTAATTAAAAAATTGTTAAGTGAAATACTTTAAGTATATTTTAATTATAACAAAGTATAAAGATGATGCTTCCATGACAGCCGGGCTAGAAGAGAATATAGTTATTAAAATAGGAGCAAAAGTCATGTTAAGACGAAATATTGACGTGAGTCTTGGCTTAGTCAACGGTTCTATCGGTAAAGTACAAGGAGTAAAAGTTGATCCTGAAAATACAAATAAAATAAAAAAAAAAAAACATATTACATTTAATAAGGAACATCTTTACGAGCTTGGTCCAGTCAAAACTAAATTTGAAATTATTAATACAGTTTATGTTCATCGCGGACAGTTTCTGATATGTATAGCCTATGCTATTAGCATACACAAAAGTCAGGGGCTAAGTCTAAACAGTGCACTGATGGCCACCGGTTCTTCAGTGTTCACATGCGGTCAAGCATACGTGGCACTTTCGAGCGTGACAAGTCTGGGCGGATTAGATCTAATTAATGTCGACTTCGGTAATATCAAAGCTCAGGAGTCCGCAATCGTTGAATATAATCGACTTAGAAGCACTTATCGTCCAGACTTGTCAAAAACTGTTACATCATAGCCTTTGAGAAAAACCAATAGAGACAGGGAGTGGGCTTTAAGAAAATCCATAGCTGACGTACAAGAAATATTACCCGAGAAGAAAAAAAAAAGAGGACTACCTACAAAAAGAAATGAGATCCCATCAAAAACATAAAATGTAAAAAAATGCCAAGCCTCGCAACGCAGTCCTTCCACCACAAAAAGTTGTGAGATCTCATGTAAAACCAAGTCAGTTATTTTAGTTAGTATCTATGGAAGCACCTGTTCAACAACTTTGTCATAAATTGTTATCTAATTAGTGACCTACCAACATTTATAGTGACCGTACAATATTAGACATCTGTACTTTTATAATAAATATAATGACTTGGCAATCGCACGGCAACATAATCACATAAGAATAATCTACTATTTCGATTGCTAAGTAAGTCTAAACAGTGCACTTAAGAATAAAGTATTTTAAATAGTAGATTATTCTTATGTGATGATATTTTATTCTTAAGTGCACTGTTTAGACTTACTTAGCAATCCAAAAACTAGATTATTCTTATGTGATTATGTTGCCGTGCGATTGCCAAGTCATTATATTTATTAAAGAATATAACAATCAATTTTATGTTCAGAAAGAAGGAATAGCTATGGGTAATTGCTTATCACCTTTCATAGCCAATTTATTCATGAGTAAGTTTGAAATCGAAGCCAGTCAAGAATTCGAATATTTCCCAAGGGTATGGTATAGGTATGTGGATGATATTTTCGCGATTTTTGATACAAAGAAAGCAAATATTGATCATTTTGTTTCTAAATTAAATAGCCGGTATGATTCCATTAAATTCACTTACGAAGTTGAGAACAACCTTTTCTAGATATTTTAATTATTAAAAATAATAATAGATTAGAATTTGATATCTATAGGAAGGACACAGTAACAGATAGATATATTCCTAATGATTCATTTCATTGCAAACAACATAAATTAGCCTCATTACATTTTTTAGTTCATCGTTTGGTCACTTTCCCTCTGAATAGGGTAAACTTTAATAAAGAAAGGAATCGTATTAGAAATATAACTAGAGTTAATGGTTATGACGATGACTTAGTAAATAAGCTAATAAATAGACATAAGTGTAGGTTTAATATTCAGAATTCCCCGTTTTTTACACGCGAAGAAAATAACACCAATTATGTCTCCATACCATATAATCCGAAATATAGCAAGGGACTCAATAAGGTATTTAATAAGGTAGGCCTCATCTTAGTCTATAAGTCATCAGACAATCTGAGGAATATCTTAGGAAATCCCAAAGATAAGATTCCTAATTGTGAGAAAAGTGGAATTTATGAAATTAGTTGTAATGATTGTGACAAAAAGTATGTTGGGCAAACTAAAAGATCAATTAAAACAAGATTTAAAGAACACTTAGCACACTTAAAATACAATAGAACAGAAAAGTCTAGCATTGCCGAACATGCCCTTGAAGCTAATCATACTGTAACATTAGATAATCTAAGATTAATAAAGGATGTATCTGATAGGAGATTGTTGAACGCATACGAAAGTATGGAAATCATAAAATGTAAAAGTAGTTTAAATAAAGACAGAGGAGAGACACTGGTTACTTGACCGGAACTGATGGCCTTGCCTATGTCATTAGTTCCGCTTGAGTAATTCAAGGGTTAGGCTAAAAAAAAAAAAAAAAAAAAAAAAAATCGAAGGAGGGGTCCCACCTCCCACTACCACCGCCGCTTCCTGAAGGGAACTCGACGGTGCCCCTTCTTGAACGAAAAATTTAAATCAAAATTATATCCTCATTCGATTTTATTTGTTCTCTGTAGTTTCCATATTCATGTATCTCTCTAGTATGTGGTGAGGTGTCCTTCGTCAACGTGGGACTTTGTTAGGGTTAGGCTAAGTATAAATAGGTAGATTTGTAGTTTAGCTTTAGTCAATCATCGCTCCTGATGAAGCTAACATGGTTAGCGAAACGCGCGTCGAGTGCAAAAATAAAGTGTTTGGTGTAGTGGTGATATATACTGAGTAGTATCATTGTGCCAAGATTCCACATTCCCAACTTAGTTTATTATAGAAGTAAAGATGTCTAATATTGATATGGTCACTATAAATGTTGGTAGGTAACTAATTAGATAACAATTTATGACAAACTTGTTGAACAGATGCTTCCATAGATACTACCTAAAATAACTGACTTGGTTTTACATGAGATCTCACAACTTTTTGTGGTGGAAGGACTGCGTTGCGACACTTGGCATTTTTTTACATTTTATGTTTTTGATGGGATACACTTTTAAAGAACAATGCGCGATACGTTGGTTCTTCCTTGACCAACTAGACCAACACAAAGACCAACGGAACTTTAAAATAATGTTTCGTAAAACGGAAATGCAAAGGAATGTAAAAATCTCCGAAGGCGAATTTTTCACGAATATACCGCTGCCCTCTAGCGAGGCTGTAAAAAACCTCTCAGACAATTAAATTTTTTTTTTATTATTTTCTTATTAAATTCCTGCGAAGTTGACACAAACTTAATAATCCGCCTTATTTATTTCTTTATTAAAAAAAAACCTTCGGAACATTCGGGGGGTGTCAGATGTTATAAAAATATTTGCGCAAAGTTTTTTTTTTTTGGTTTGATAGCCGGAGTGTCAAGCTGTCGCACAAAAAAAACTCATAAATCTAGCTCGGCTGTTTAAAAGGCCGTAAATATTTTTATGGCATTTTTGGAGCCTCTGTACCATTATTTACACGTTGTGTTAAGTACGTTGTTACGAGGGCCACTTCAAATATTGCAATAATTCGTTCGCCACGTTCAGGGCCGTAGTAACCACATGGGCAGTTTAGGCAAGTGCAGGGTGAGCATTTTTAGACGACCGGCCCCAATTTATGGAAAACTATTGGATATTTATTTATTTTTTTAATGTAGAACGGTATAATGCATGTTAAGCAGTGTACTGACGTATTTGACATTTGGTAGTGAAAACGACATTGGGCGCCCCAACGTCAAACAACTTTTTTTTTCCATCGACATACCTTTTGTAAAACGACATTGGAAAGCCCTAATTTTTTTCAATATTTTTTCCTGAAACTATTTTTTTTGTCTAATTTGTTTTGCATAAAAGTTATGCAGCAAAAATCCTCTAAAATATTATTTTTTGTTCATCGCGGTTGCCATTTATCGTATGCCACGTTTGACGGGTTTCAAACAATTTATCTAGTAGGCGGCTGTCATACTTTAACCTGACAGTAATTATAATAATATTAGTTACTATGCTGTTGAGGTTTTTCCTTTAATATCTTTGAACAATAAAAAAATCTTATTGAGTCCACTACTATATTTGGGATTATATGGTATGGAGACATACCATATAATCCGTGTTACACACGAAGAAAATTAGGCCAAGTATGTCTCCATACCATATAATCCGAAATATAGCAGGGGACTCAATAAGGTATTTAATAAGGTAGGCCTCACCTTCGTCTATAAGTCATCAGACAATCTGAGGAATATCTTAGGAAATCCCAAAGACAAGAGTCCTAATTGTGAGAAAAGTGGAATTTATAAAATTAGTTGAAATGATTCCGACAAAAAGTATGTTGGGTAAACTAAAAGGCCAATTAAAACGGGATTTAAAGAACATTTAGCACACTTAAACTACAGTAGAACAGAAAAGTCTAACATTGCCGAACATGCCCTTGAAGCTGATCATACTGTAACAGTAGATAATCTAAGATTAATTAAAAATGTATCTGATAGGAGATTGTTGAACGCATACGAAAGTATGGAAATTTTAAAATGTAAAAGTAGTTTAAATAAAGACAGAGGGCCTATTCCTTATAGTCCCCTCTGCTGGTTACTTGACCGAAACTGATGGCCTCGCCTATACCAGCAGTTCCGCCTGGGTAATTCAAGTTTTCGGATAAGTATAAATAGGGTAGATTTGTAGTTTAGCTTTAGTCAATCATCGCTCCTGATGAAGCTAACATGGTTAACGAAAAGCGCGTCGAGTATAAAAAAGAAAGGGTTGGGTGTAGTGGTGATATATACAGAGTAGTGTCATTGTGCCAAAGATTCCACATTCCCAACTTAGTTAAAACTATAAACTGATTTTTCGATATTATATTATATTTGATAATAAAATCATACAGTCTATTACACAGGGCAACAAAAAAATATTTTTGTTTTGGTGCCTGGGATTTTAGAGCTGATTTTAACTATATTTGGGACGCTAAATCTATACATGCAATCCGTTTTTCTCTATCAGCTCTACTTTTTTAGATACATCAACTTATCTACCAATGTGGTTTTTATTCAGTATATTCATTTATGAGAGTTCTAAAAATTATTATATATTCATTAATGTAGGTACAATGGTTTTATTGTCAGTCTGTAATTGAGTAAATTCCAGGTAAATCTATAAATAGTGGAACCATTGCCTATCAGGTACCTGAACTGACCCTTTTAATCACCTAACTCGGGTAAGTCTCGTCAGTTTGTGCGTTCTTACTAATGAGAGTAGATCGAATTCGGCGTGTTATTTTATGTTAAGAAAAGAGTGTTTTTGTGTTATTGAGTTCAGGTTCCAGTTCAAGAAGAAGTTGTGTAAATCAACCTGATGTGTTTTGCTATATATGCGGAGAATACATGTTTCAACAAAACAGACAACTATTACTGACTTTGTAAAGCGAGCGTATCTTGGATACTTTGGAGTTAAGCTTGGTGATCAGGACAAAACGTGGGCCCCGCATCTCGTATGTAAAACTTGTACAGAGCATTTACGGCAGTGGACTACCGGGAAAAGAAAATGTCTAAAATTCGGCGTACCAATGGTTTGGAGAGAACCAAAAAACCACTTCAATGATTGTTATTTCTGTTTAGTAAATACTAATGGAATCAATCGAAATAACCGCAGTAAGTGGACTTATCCCAATTTAGACTGGGCAATACGCCCTATCCCGCACTCAGATGAAATACCGATTCCAACATTTCATCAGCTACCACATATCTCTGATGACGAATATTTTCCCTCTGATCGCTCTTCTGATGCTAATAAAAGTTCTGATGCTAATGAAACTAACAGTGCCTATGAGGGGACGTCATCAGTTCCTCAACGCTTCAATCAAAATGAATTAAATGATCTCACCAGGGATCTCAATTTATCGAAAAAAGCTTCTGAAGTACTAGCTTCTAGGTTGAACGACAAAAATTTACTGGAACAAGGAACCAAAATTACCTTTCACCGTACAAGAGAAAAAGATCTGCTACCATTCTTTTCTCAAGAAGACAATCTTGTATTTTGTCACGAAATTAGGGGACTCATGAAAGAAATGGGACTTTCTGAATATATTCCAGATGATTGGCGCCTATTTATTGACAGTTCAAAGCGAAGTTTAAAATGTGTCCTTCTACATAATGGGAATAAATATGGTTCAATACCACTAGCTCACTCAACGAAACTGAAAGAAGAATATAATACCATAGCTTTGGTCTTGCAGAAGATAAAGTATTACGAACATCAATGGATGATTTGTGTAGACTTAAAAATGGTAAACTTTCTTCTTGGGCAGCAAAGTGGTTACACGAAATATCCGTGTTTCTTGTGCCTCTCGGATAGTAGGGACAAAACACACCACTGGGTTAGAAAAGATTGGCCTCAGAGAGAAAACATGGACGTTGGGGAAAAGAATGTCATTAACGACGCTTTGGTTGAAAGAGAAAAAATCATACTTCCTCCGTTACATATAAAGTTGGGCTTAATGAAGCAATTTGTAAAGGCTCTTGATAAGAATGGGTCTTGTTTTGCATATATAGGGGTAAAAATGCATCAGTTGAGCACAGAAAAACTCAAAGCAGGGATATTTGACGGCCCACAAATAAGACAATTAATTAAGGATCCTGCCTTCATAAATTCAATGAATCAAGTTGAACGAGAAGCTTGGACATCATTTGTTGCAGTTGTAGAAAATTTTCTAGGCAAACATAAAGCTCAAAACTATGTTGAAATGGTTAACAAGATGCTTAATAGTTTCAAATCCTTAGGGTGCAATATGAGTATTAAAATACACTATTTACACAGCCACTTAGACCGTTTTCCAGAAAATTTAGGAGACATGAGTGAGGAACAAGGTGAAAGATTTCACCAAGATATTAAAGTTATGGAGGACCGCTACCAAGGAAGATGGGACATGCACATGATGGCAGATTACTGCTGGAGTTTAAAAAGGGACTGTTTAAAAAAACATTCAAGAATATCGCGGAAAAGAAGCTTTCCAAGTGTTGAGTGACTATTTCATTTCTTCAATGTTTTTTTTTGTTTGTAAGTACGACATAATATTGTATTTTGTATAACTAAAATACAAATTTCGTATCTACTTTTGTTTACTACACTTACGGATTTGAGTTACAATAATGTAACTTATATTTCTCTAAAATTGTATATCTTAAAAATTTGAGCTTCTAGGCACAAATGAATACGTTATTTGAATTCAGGACATCAAATTGATATAGAATCAGCTCAAAAAACCTCGACACCAAAACAGCTGTTCCCCTGTGTTATATATAGATGATTCTTTCGAAGATGTTAGCAACATTCGAAATCGAAGATATTGTTTAGTAAGTAAGTAAGTTTGCAGCTCTGTGCCTATCACTACCCTTAAATATTAGGGTAAACTCCGCACTTTTAAGAGCACCAGGCCAACATGACTGTTAGATGTATATATTAAAAATGTGGTCAAAGGGTCTACTATATATTCAGATATTGTTTTTAGAACTTTTCTATTAAGTTTATCGACTCGACCTGTTTGATTTTTCATATTATATAATGTATTTTTATTTCGTTACGATTAGTGAGACTAATAAAAATTGTATTTTTGTTAATATTGGGGGGTATATATCACCACTTTATTTTTGCGCTCGACGCACGTTTCGCTAACCATGTTAGCTTCATCAGGAGCGATGATTGTCTGGTGCCGTGATGATATATACTGAGAAGGGTCATTGTGCCAAAGATTCCACATTCCATTCAACACAATTTTTCGTTTAGACTTACCTTTCTGTCCAGAAAATGCATCCATATTGCTCCTCAAATTTCGTTCTAATAGACAAAACATAGTATGATCCGGGATATACCTGTCGGAGTAACGTTCTCGATACAGTTTAACGCCTCCCCGAGAATTTCTTTTTGCTTCTTCATTAATAAGCATCATATCTACTTTTTCAGCGTGGGAAACCACTTCAACCAGAAGCTATTAACACACTGTTTACTTAGTTTAACTCTATTGAATTGAATGGGTGTGCAAACAAGAACTGTCAGATTAAAGCATGACAGCTGCCTACTAGATAAATTGTTTGAAAACCGCCAAACGTAGCATACGATCCATGGCAACGGCGATGACCAAAAAAATAATATTTTAGAGGGTTTTTTTTTGCATAACTTTTTTACAAAACAAATTAGAAAAAAATAGTTTAAGGAAAAAATGTTCAAAAAAAATAAGGTATGTCGATGGAAAAAAAAAAGTTGGTTGGCGTCACGGCGCCCAGCGTAGTTTTCACGATCAAATGTCAAATAGGTCAGTATACTCCTTGACATGCACTATAGCATTCTACACTTACAAAAAAATAAATATCCAATAATTTTTCATAAATCGGGGCCGGGCGTCTAAAAATGATCACACTGTACACTCGGGCGCGTCGTTTCAAGACGGAACAACGAGAACGGTTTTGTTTCAATTTTAATCTCTTGAAATTAGTAAATTTTATATCGAAATGAGTGTTACAACCAGGCTATTGTAACTGGAATAGCCAAAATCGTTACTCAACCGGACGTCTGCAGCGCCACCATCGCAAAATTTTAGGAATAGAATATTTTCTTGTTTTGAGATTGGCAGTGAAGAAAAAGGCCGTTTATATTTACCGGTTGCACGAGTTTATCTACTTCCCTCTGGCTTTAACGGTGACAGTCTAAGAGGAATAAAGATAAAGCCTGAACTCTAGCTATTTATTTGTTTATCGATGACATCGTTATTTTCCGTTGGTGGCTGCCATGCTTGCCTATGACAGCCATTTCCTCGATCGTTCTCTATTGCGAGTCGTAAGTTGCGATAATAAGTTTATTTTCCTTTACAACTATTCTCTATTTGAAGTTTAGGTTATTAAATGTTGATTTACTGCTCTGGGTTATAAAATTTAAAGTGGATTGTTCAAAAAAAAAACAAACAAGTATAGGAATTTGACAGAGTCCTCAAACAATTACTAAAATTACTGTTTTAAGTTTTAAAACAGATAATCGAAAAATATTTTTAGTTTGTAAGCAATAATCCATCTTCTTCATGTGCCGACCCGTTATCGGCGATCATTAGGACTTTGTTTACAGCTGCTCGGAATAGTACCGTTTTTGTTGTTGAGAACCATTTTCGCAGGTTTTTCAGCCACGAAACATGTCTCCTGCCTGGTCCTCTTCTTCCGTCCACCTTGTCCTGCAGTATCAGTTGGAATAGACCATATCTTTCCTCGTTTCTCATGATGTGGCCCAGATATTCGAGTGTTCTTTTTTTAATTGTATTAACAATTTCCAGGCCTTTGTTGAAGAGTTCTAGCACTCTCTTGTTGGTAGGGTGCTCTGACCAGGATATTCTAAGCATGCGCCTGTAGAGCCACATCTCGAATGCTTCCAACCTTTTACATGATACCGTAGTTACAGTCCATACAGAAGCACCAGAAAGACGTGGCATTTGAGAAGTATTATTTTGATTTTTAAACTGAGATCGTGACTTCTGAACACTCTGGTCATTTTTGTATAGGCTGCTCTCACTTGTTCTATTCTGCATCGAATATCCAGTGAGTGGTCCAATTCTTCATTTACTGTGGTACCCAAGTAGCAAAAGGTATTGACTCTACCAATCTTCTGGTTGCTAAGATAGACTTGTCCTTGTAATGCAGAGTTTTGGTTATGATCATGTGTTCAGTTTTCTTTGTATTTACATATATCTATTCCGTATTCTCGACTGACATGTGTTACTCTGTCCATCAGCATTAATAATCAATACTATAATATAATTCTTTTTATATTGTCATTCATTCAAATCGCCCGCCACTGCGATACATAATTTTCCAACCAGGCGCAAGTATCGCCACTTTCAGGGAACCAAACTTGCATACCGAATTGTCTATCTACAGAGTCGGTCAGCGACAGAGTAAAGTTCATTATCTCATTTGTTTCGGGAATGACGAAAAAATGTTAAATACAATATTTTTAGGGAATGTTAAGGTGCATAATTTAAAATTATTTTTGAATATACAGGGTACTTCAAAAAAGTGTGGCCGATATAACATATGTTTTATTAAAAGGAACATCCTATTTTCTAATTTATTTTTAAATTCTGCGTAAAATTTTATAACATTTTTATTAATAATGTTATATACCTAAACCTAGTAGTTTTTCCAATATTTAAATTTAAAAAAAAAAAACACTAGTGTTCAGTTTTGTAAAAAATTGCCAGTAGAGCCATTGTTTCTGAAGGTGGAATACTCATAATTGGTACGAGCGTTCTATAGAGATGAAAAAAAAAGATATACGTAAAGAAATTTGAGTTCGACGCTACAGGGTGTTCAAAATAAATGTATGCATTTCGACTATTTTAAATTGAAAAATCTCAAGTTTTCTAAATGACACACCCTGTATATTATTATTTTTTCTGACAGATTTTACAAAACCCT
Organism: Pachyrhynchus sulphureomaculatus; assembly: GCA_019049505.1. NCBI lineage: Eukaryota > Metazoa > Arthropoda > Insecta > Coleoptera > Curculionidae > Pachyrhynchus > Pachyrhynchus sulphureomaculatus. Next base: position 115,201,651 of record CM032448.1, on the reverse strand, counting down.
CCAACTTTTATTAAGTACGTTATATACCTATTTCTAATAGTTTTCGATTTATTTTGATTTTTCAATTTTAACCTTGTTTTTAAAACATGTACGCTATTGTGAAAACATAAACAAATAGTTAATATTAATTTTAATATAGTTTAACTTATCTAATGATTAATTATTATGACGTAATAAATGTTCAAAAATATGCCCGTCTACTGGAATACACATGTTTAGTCGTTTTACTATATTTTCCTTCACTTCCCTTAGCATAAAGGGCGTTACTGTCCTGCATGACTCCCGTATCTTATTTTCCATATCTACTGGTGTTGTAGAGGGATTCACATAAACACAATCTCTAATGTAACCCCACAAAAAAAAGTCTAAAGGTATTAAGTCACATGATCGAGGGGTTCACTGAATGAATCCATCCCTACCGATCCATTTTTGTGGGTAACGATCGTTTAAACATTTCCGAACTTCCCGGTGGTAATGAGCAGAAGCTTCGTCTTGTTGAATCCACATTTGTTCCCTTTCAAAGTTATGAACTTCTTCAAGAAGCTAGGGTAATTTGTTTTGCAAAAAAATTTAGATATCTAGGCCCGTTAATCGGTTTGCGGAAAAAATATGGACCAATAATTCGAAAATTTAATATCGCACACCATACATCAAGCGACCAATGGTCAAAAGTAGCTTAATCAGGAAACATTATTTTGGATAAAAAATTTAGGTCGGCCTCTATTGCGTTTCGTATACTCAACGCTACCACTACCTTCAAACCGTTCTATTAAGCACTGAAAAGATTTTCTAGATAGTATACGTCTATTAATGTACTTCGCTCCGTAAAGCCTTACTGCCAAAAGACAATTTTTTCCCGCCTCACCCTGTATATAAACCATATCAATTAATTCATTTTTAGGAAAATCCATAACTATTACCTTTATACGTCACTTACTACAGCAAATTAAACTATTTTTACTTGCTTAATAGACATGTCAAAATTTGACAATGCCTACATTTTTGTTTTGTCTTGGCAACTATGATGTTATAGCGTAAGTGTATTAAAAACAAGGGTAAAAATTGAAAAATTCAAAATAATCGAAAACTACTAGAAATCGGTATATTACATACTTAATAAAAGTTGGAGGGTTTTGAAAAATCTACCAGAAAAATAATAATATACAGGGTGCGCCATTTAAAAAATTTGAGATTTCTCAATTTAAAATAGTCAAAATGCATAAATTTATTTTGAACACCCTGTAGCATCTAACTCAAATTTCTTTACACATATCTTTTTTTCATCTCTATAGAACGCTCGTACCAATTATGAGTATTCCACCTTCAGAAACAATGCCGTTACTGGCAATTTTTTACAAAACTGAAAACTAGTATTTAAAAAAAAAAATAAAATAATATTAGAAAAACTATTAGGTTTAGGTATATAACATTATTAATAAAAAAGTTATAAAATTTTACGCAGGTTTTAAAAATAAATTAGAAAATAGGATGTTTCATTTAAAAAAAAAAACATATGTTATATCGGCCACACTTTTTTGAATTACCGTGTATACTCAAAAATAATTTTAAACTGTGCACCTTAACATTCCCTAAAACTATTGTATTTAACATTTTTTCGTCATTCCCGAAACAAATGAGATAATGAACTTTATCGTTGACTCACCCTGCATATACTGGAAACTAAACCGGATCCACTATCTATGTTTATTATTAGTATTTGGGAGCGATGGGATTGGATTGGAGATATACAGATTTAACTTCGTAAAAGTTACAGACATAAAATTACCTATGAGGGATACAATACACGTTCAATAGTATTATTTCCCGGCCTCCGGCGAGAAAAACCAAAGTTGCAAAATAGTCCAGAGCGATGTCACACAAATAAACCGATTTAGTTTGTAAAACAGAACAGAACAGCTGAAATAAATAAATTTTACATATTCCTGGAATATAGAACGGCAAACGGAGCGGCGAGGACCGATAGAGTGTTTCAGTTTGCCTTCGGGACATTGGTACATCAGCTACGAGGTTCAAGTTTTAGAGTGTTGCGATACTTGTCTTGCTAAATGCACGGCATCTCATAAGAAAAGTCACTGATGGCATTGGTATAATAATTAAAGGCGAATCGAAAGATTCGCATTTTTAGAAGTCCCCAAAAGTGTTCTTTGTATTTGCTGAACCATCCCAAGACGCGTTTCGCCATATCACGGCTCCTCAGTTGGGCTATGTCCCGCAACTACGAAAACACCATTTTCAGTCCTTATCCAGGTACTAACGGAAAACTATGATGCTTATACTGCACTCTGTCGGTGACTTACAAATCTTTTCAAGCAGAGCAGCACAGCACGGCTGGCACTTATTGCAGAAAAGGACCTTCTCGAGCTTACTGTGTTTACAATAAGTCCAACGCTTTTCTAACATTTCTACACATTTCTTGTAGAAGGATTTGTCTTTGCCTTCAAAATAGGGCTCAGTTTTGGCGACACCTTATTCATTCGGGCCAAATCTCTTTCCTGCGAGCATTTTTTTGAGGTCTGAGAATAGATAATAGTCACTGGGGGCTAAATCTGGAGAATACGGTGGATGAGAAAGCAATTCGAACTTCGAGTCATGCAATTTTGCCATCGTAATCATTGACTTGTGACACGGTGCATTGTCCTAATGAAAAAGCACTTTTTTTATTATCCCTTTGGGGCCTTTTTTGCGATTTCTGCCTTTAAACGCACCAGTAACTTTATACAATATTCGCTATTGATGGTTTCTCTCTTCTCAGCATAGTCGAAGAAAATTATTCCATGCGCATCCCAAAATGCAGAGGCCAAAACCTTCCCGGCCGACTGTTGTCTCTTTGGTCGCTTCGGGCGGCTTTCACCGGCTGCTATCCACTCAGCTGACTGCCGATATGATTCCGGCCTGTAGTGGTGGATCCATGTTTCATCCATTGTCACGTATCGCATGAAAAAATCCTCTTTATTGCGCTTAAACAAGTCCAAACAGCGCTCAGAACCATCAACACGTTGTTTTTGGTCCACTGTAGGCAAATGCGGTACCCATTTCGAATAGTTTCTCAGGCTATCTCACGCAATTTCACTTTACGGTCAACCAAAACACTTTTGTGGATTTTCTTGATGTTTTCCGGTGTAACCACCTCATTTATATCTGTACGACCGCGTTTAGATTTAGCATACCGGTAAATGACGAGTGATTTTCCAAGGGCAGAGTCCCCGTAACACTTATCAAGCCATTGCTTTGCTTGAACGGTATTTTTTCCCGTCAAAAAACACAAAATTGGATTTTTTCCATTGTTCTGAAAATATCAAAAGTAACGTCACTAATACCACTGCAACTTGTAAACTAATCGTCGAAATGTCATGAAATTTTGACACGTATCGTTTGAAGGCTGGTACTTCCTAAAAATCATACGAATTTTTTGAAAAGGGCGACATCTATATGTCAGACCAAAAACTTTTCAGCCTACGCTACGTGTTATTTTACCTTTTGTATCTTACTTCATGAGTTCTAAACTGTAATATCCCAACTTAAAAAACGCCCTGTATAATATGCGATATTTAGATGGATCATCTAACTTCCCAATTGTTCCTCCATTACAAAATGTACCGTGTGGATTACTTAACAGGATCAAATTTGAGACTAAATCTCAATCCATACAGTCCAATGGCTTCGTATTCTACGTTCAGGAGCTCGTTCGATCGAATAAACACAGAAAACCAAATGTCAATAAATAATTCGGCCTGTATTCCGAGCCATTTTAAATATTTATTCGATAAAATGCGATCCAGCTGTTTCCAAAACGTTTTTCCATTTTTTTCGTCTCTGGAATTTTAAACAATGACTTCCTTTTGTGTCGTCTAGTTTTGGTGTTTTCTTTTTTCTCTTAGGGGGGTTAACGTTTCGGCGTTCGTATGCAATTTGTGTTTATTTTCATTTTTATCAATCCTAACGGCGACCCGTTTTATTCGGCATCTTTTAAAAATAAATTTTGATGGGTTGCTTATCTTATGTTTCGCGCTTCAATAAACTTTGAAACCCACCACCATAAAACATAAATCTGTAAAAAAATGAGCCAAGCTTCCCTGTGCAGGATTCTTTATTCACAATAATTATAACAGAATATGGGCACCATGTCCGGTAAATGCTTGTTCTGGTATAGTATTTTTCAAGATTTAGGAAAGTGTTTTGGCAAATTGATGCAATAAAAACATTAAACGGTTCTTAAGAATTGTTAATTGTAGTCATTTAGGCCTAGTTTCATCATTTACATTAACAGGTTGACTGCCAACCACTCCGATCGGAGTGCGTCGGGTCTCTTCGCCAACGCCGTCCTACTCCGATCGGAGTTCAACATGCGTTCTTACGAAACGTTTTAGTATTCCATCGGCGTTGTATATGAAACGTGTTTCTAGTGGTGGCGTTGCTTAAAAACGCAAGTTCTAACAGGTGCTTAAGTGGTTCCGCGGATTTGCTTTTGGTTTGATTGTAATCTGCCGTACAATATGGACAATCAACCTGGGCCTTCTGGTATTAAAAAAAGACATTGTAGTGATGAAAAAAAGGTATATGATAAGAAAAAAAGGTATATGATAAGAAAAAGAAGCTAACTGACACTGAATTATTGCAGCTATTGGAAGAAAGCGGAGGTAGTAGTGACGAACATTACGTACCAGACACAGACGATAGTGATGTAAATTCAAGCTCCGAGTCCGAAGAAGAGAATTTTATAGACCCTATTCGGCCACATCAAACACTTCCTAGCCTTGATGAGATAAAATGGAACGACAGAGGTGCGTTAAAACAAATTTTGTTCCAGAAAAACCAGGAATTATTGGTGCAAATTCCAGGACAGGGTGCACCTATCGATTTTTTCGAAATAATCATTGATGATGATTTTTTACAAACTATTGTAGAACGAACGAACTCTTACGCAGTCGAGGTTTTGCTGCGCCCAGAAACAAGTACAAAATCACGTATTACTAATTTTAAAGATCTTACTCTTGACGAACTAAAAATTTTTTTGGCCCTGTTACTTCACACTGGCACAATATCCTTGAGCCGTCTTAACGATTATTGGAAAACTGATCCGCTATTTAATCTACCTGTTTTTTAGAAAATATATGTCAAGGAATAGATTTTTGCTTATCTTGAGGTGTTTGCATTTTACATCTCCAGATATGGATCCGGCAGATCGGCTAGGAAAGATTAGATTTGTGGCAGATTTTTTTAACAAACAAGATGGGAGAAATTTACTATCCTGGAAGAGAGTCGTCTTTGGATGAAGCTATGGTACTTTATCGGGGTCGTCTCCAGTTTAAACAGTATATCAAGAATAAGCGTCATAAGTATGGTATGAAGTTATACATGCTGACATAGCCTAATGGACTTATTTTGAAATTTCGTGTCTACGAAGGTGCGACAGATGTTTATGGTGGAAGCGGACATACTGAAAAGATTGTTTTACATTTATTGGAGGAAAAATTGGGTGTGGGACATGCTGTTTATCTAGACAATTTTTACAATAGTGTTAATTTAGCTAGGAAATTACTTCAACAAAATACATACTGCACTGGTACGCTGAGAGCTGAGAGGAAAGATAATCCGAAAGAGGTGATGAGTGCAAACTTAAAACGTGGTGAGAATAAATCTATGTTTTGCAATGAAGTGCATGTCGGAAAATGGCGCGATAAACGCAATGTTCAATACATTTCAACAGAATTTGGAAGCGAAATGGGCATTTTTAAAAACAAAAGAAATCAAGAATCTGAAAAACCTTCCGCAATCATTGGATATAATGCTTTTATGTCCGGTATAGATAGACAGGATCAAATGATGGCATATTATCCTTGCAGCCGTAAAACCATTCGGTGGTACAAAAAGTTATTCATGCATGTGCTGCAAATGAGCATGATAAACGCCTATTTTTTGTACAATAAATATTCGTGGTCTGACCAGTTACGATTATATGACTTCCGATTGGATGTCATAAGAAATTTACTAGCCAGACGACCAATTACTAATTTGCCGCAAATTCCTCCAGGCCAAATAAATGTCCACAGCATTAGCAAAGTAGAAAAAATTGTTAGTGAAAAAAAGGAACTAAAGAAACAAAACGGGTAAGCAGAAAGGAATGCAGGAAAAATAAAATAAGAAAGCAAACAGTGTATGAATGCAAAATGTGCCCTGGACAACCAGGTTTTTGCCTTAATTGCTTTGAGGATTACCATAAAAATGTACAAAAATGATTTAGAAATAAATGTTTTGAGTTCATGAGTTCGATTTATTATTTCTTTACTTATTTAATTGGACACTCCGATCGGAGTGTTCGGCATCTAGTAAAAATTTTCACTTGCAATGCCGATTACTCCGATCGGAGTGAAATTTTTTTTTTCTAATATTTTGAATGGCACATAAAAAAAAACACATCCAAGACTCATTTTAATTCATATTTACCACAATAAAAATAAAAATATTTGGAAAAATCTTACCGGCGTCAACCACAAACTCAAAAATATAGATCGGCAGTCAACCTGTTAATGTTGTGTGCTATCAACTCCAAACAAACGGACTTTATATCGTGTACAGAGATATGTATTCAACTGCTCTGCATCAGCTGTGATCTTACAATCTAACATAACACATTCTAAGAGGGCTCCGTGAATCCGTTAATTTCATTTTAAATTGCGACGAGTGTTTCCCTTATAATAGGGTTTAAATTCCAATAAACTTTTAAACGACGCTTCGTATAGGTACGAACTCCGATTTAACTTTCATCTCCTATGAATAATAAACGCCCGCAAAGTCGGAAGGTAGCGGTAAGTTATAAAAGTAAACACAAAGGGGTTGAGTGGTCCCACAATTCATCGGACACTTAGGTAAATGTTTAAATGTTTTAAGGTAAGATAGAGTGTAAGCATGATAAATAGCAAAAGTGTCCAAATTGGTTAAAAGGTCCCGGACGGGCGAAAAGCCCGTCCGGTCGGGCTAAATCCTCGTGAAAGGGACGAGTCAAAATTGTTAATATTGGATGAATGGGTAGGAGACGGGTATAAAGGATGTTACGGAATAGATGTTACCATAGTTTCGCTTTACTTAAAGTTTTAGGGAGTGCTGTGTATAAGACAAAAGTTAGCTAATATGGCGCAGGTGGCTTCTTATTTGACGATATTTATTTGGGAGGGACGAGGCGGTCGCAAATTCAAGGTGATATTGTTTAATGACTATGGTATGTCTAAGTTCAACTTAATCACAGCGATTTTGTCCATTGCCCAAAGAAACCGGTAAATTTGGGTAGTCTTTAATCAACTTCATAAAAAACAGGTTAATTCAATACGTACTACATCTCAGAGGGTGGGGAACTGAGGCTTATTTCACGGAGCTCGATAAATCGTATTATTGGGTGATTATAAAAGTTCTGTATGCCCGTGCCCGATTTTCATAGATGGCAGAAGCATGCACTTTTGACCGTGCTGATGTTTCTTTTATAACCATATTATTAACTGACAGCCATGCGTCGTGAGCACGTTAACAGAACCTTAAAAAAAGTTTATTTAAATTAATTTCTGTGCAAGGTTAATATTCAAAATGGAAAATGAAAAGTTACATTTTCATTATGTTAACATGTAGGCTGAAAAGTTTTTGGTCTGTCACATAGATGTCGCCCTATTCGAAAAACCATATGGTTTTTAGGAGGTACCAACCTTCAAACGATACATGTCAAAATTTCAATACATTCCGACGATTAGTTTACAAGTTACAGTGGTTTTAGTGACGCTACTTTCGATATTTTCAAAACAATGGAAAAAATTGAATTTCGTGTGTTGATTAAAAACTGGTTTTGGATGGGAAAAAATACCGTTCAAGCAAAGCAATGGCTTGATAAGGCTTACGGGGATTCTGCTCCTGGGAAATCACTCGTCATTTACGAGGCTGGTTTGAAAAGTCCGTGCAAAGTCCGAGAGATGGCACCATCGGCGCGTATCGAGATCATGTTTAGTTAGTAGCATCTCTTGAATGAACGCACACCAAGTTTCAGCCATATTGGTCTATTTCTTTGTGTTTGGCATTCGTGTGAATCAAGGAAGTCGAGTGATTTTCAAGAAATGGACGAAATAGAATTTCGTGTGGTGATTAAACATTACTTTATGAAAGGCAAAACACCTCAGGAGACTAAAGAGAAGCTTGATAAACATTATGGTGACTCTGCACCTTCGATTAGAACAGTTTATAAGTGGTTTCAAAATTTTCGGACTGGCCATATGGGCACAAGTGACCCTGAACGTTCTGGACGGCCTGTGGAAGTTACGACTCCAGAAATCATTGATCAAATCCATGATATGGTGATGGATGACAGAAGAGTTAAGGTGCGTGAGATTGCTAGTGCTGTGGGCATCTCGACTGAACGGGTACATAATATTTTGCATAAACATTTGGACATGAGAAAGCTATCCGCAAGATGGGTGCCGCGATTGCTCACGCTTGACCAAAAACGGAATCGTATGAAGTGTTGCAAGGATGGTTTGCAGCTGTTCCAGAAGAATCCGGAGGACTTTAAGCGTCGTTTTGTCACTGTGGATGAAACATGGATACATTACTATACTCCTGAGACCAAACAACAATCTAAACAATGAGTTACCAAGGGGAAATCTGCACCAAAAAAGGCGAAGACCGTTCCTTCGGCCGGAAAGGTTATGGCGACTGTCTTTTGGGATTCGCAAGGGATAATCCTCATCGACTATCTGGAAAAGGGTAAAAACTATTACAGGTGAATATTATTCATCGTTATTGGACCGTTTGAAAACCGAGCTGCAAGTAAAACGCCCGCGATTGGCCCACAAGAAAGTCCTTTTCCATCACGACAACGCACCATCCCCCCTATTCTCCAGATTTGGCTCCCTCGGACTACTATTTGTTCCCCAATTTGAAGAAATGGCTGGAGGGACAAAGATTTTATTCAAACGAGGAGGTGATTGCAGAGACTAATGGATATTTTGCAGACTTGGACAAATCCTACTATTCGGAAGGGATCAACAAACTAGAAGTGTATAAGCCTAAAAGGAGACTATGTCGAAAAATAAAAAAGGTTTACCCCAAACACATAAGTAGTTTTTATTTTTGCACGGACTTTTCAAACCAGCCTCGTACTGGTATGCTGAATTTAAATGCGGTCGTACAGACACAAATGATGCTAAACGCTCGTTGACGGCCAAATGAGGTGGTTACACTGGAAAACATCAAAAAAATCCACAAAATTGTTTTGGATCACCGTAAAGTGAAATTGCGTGAGATAGCTGACACCCTAAAGATATCAATAATAATATAATCGAATAATAGACTACTTGATTTGATTACCTCTGGATCAGAGTGTATTGTCAGGAAAGATGATACCCCAATGGTGCCGGAGGATACACATCATCCGGCGCCTATGTTCTCCAAAAATAAATATAAGACAAAAAAATTCTCTACTAATTCCCCGGCTAAGATTTATAACTTTAGAAAAGCAAATTTTCCTGAATTCTACAGAGCCCTATCAGCAATTGACTGGACGTCTCTTGAGGTATGATAATGTTTTTCATTTGTTTGAAGAACATGTTCCGACATACAAAAATTTTGCTCATCAATATCCTCCATGGTTTTCTGCTAATATTATTAAAAATATAAAAAAGAAAGCAAAGCATGCAAAAAAATTCAAGAGATATGGTAATCACAATGATTATCTAGAATTTAGACGGTTAAGAACAATTTCTAAGCAGCAAATTAAAGCGTCATATGTTAAATACATGGAGGATGCACAGGCTTCTCTGGAACTGGATCCCCAACGATTTTTGGAGTTATGTTCATTCCAAAAGTAATTCTTCTACGATTCCCAGTCTGATGATGTATAGAAATGACATTCTGAAGTCTCCGTCGGGCATTGTTAACGCGTTTGCGGATTTTTTCAAGAGTGTCTTCACACTGTCGGAACCATTCGCTTAGTACGTCGTTGACAATTGTGGAATTCTCGCCCATTACTGGGGGTAAAATATGATGGCCACGAAAAAATTAAAAAATAAGATGACCTCCGGCCCTGATAATATTCCCTCGTTTCTCATTAGGGACTGTGCGACTGTCCGTGTAAGACCTTTAAAGTATATTTTTAATTTATCAATTAAACAGGGTGTTTATCCGAAACGATGGAAAGAAGGTCCTATGGTATGTCCTATTTTTAAGAATGGAGACAGGGGAAATGTTGAAAATTACAGGTGTGTCGTTCTACTCTGTAACTTCTCAAAGGTCTTTGAGTCAGTCTTGTATGCACATATCTATAGCCAAATTAAAAACCAAATTTCTCCTTATCAGCACGGACTTGTTAGTAAGAGATCTACGGTAACAAATCTAACTGTTATGACACAGTTCATTTCGGAAATATTAGATGATGGTGGGCAGGTTGATGTTATTTATACAGATTTCTCGAAGGCCTTTGATAGGTTCGACCATCATGTTCTCATCAATAAGTTGTCTTTCTTTGCTTTCACTGATGGTGCGAGGGCTCTTATAAGTTCTTACTTATTTAATCGAACTCAGTTTGTAGCCTACGACGGATTCAAATCAGAAAGATATGTGGCTACCTCAGGCGTTCCACAAGGTTCAAATTTGGGACCCTTGCTCTTCATTATGTTCGTAAATGACCTTTGCGAGGATTTAAAATGTAACAAACTAATTTATGCTGATGATCTAAAAATGTTTATGCCAATAGAAAAAACTGAGGATTGTTCCTATCTACAGAGCCAGTTGAATTTCGTACATTCTTGGTGTTGTGACAATAAACTACATCTAAATGCTCAAAAATGCAAAGTTCTAACATATACTAGGAGGGTAGCGTCAATAGAGTTTCAATATAGAATTCAAGACCATAATTTAAGTAGGTGTAGCACATCTAAGGATTTGGGAGTTGTTTTTTGATGCAAAACTAACATTTGCTCAGCATATAGCATTGAAAGTTTCTGAAGCAATGAAGTCTTACGGGTTCATCATTAGGAATTGTAGGAGTTTCACTAATATTGCATCACTGAAGGTTTTGTATTTCTGCTTTGTTCGCTCGAAACTAGAATATGCAAGTATTGTCTGGAGTCCAATGTACGAGGTGCATAGAGTTTCACTTGAAAAAGTGTAGAGGAGATTTCTGAAATTTCTGTTCTTTAAGATTAATGGAATGTACAGTCCCTGGCCAAATTATTAGACGCACTGGAAGATTTCATGTAAAATATTAATTACCGAGTGATATTGTACCGTTTTTATTATTTTAAATTGATTTGTTTTTTATTTTTATATTATCCAATCATTACCTATTTATTTGACATAAATAAAACAGCATTAATTTAGAAAAGCATAAGTTTATTAAGTTTTAAAGAAAAGTGAAAATTAATGTTAGTAAAAGTCAATATTTTAGTTGAGCCACCTTTAGCCGCTATCGAAGCTTTAATTCTGCGCGGCATGCTATCAATGCAAGATTGTACTGTCTCCTGCATTTGAGGATGATTATTCCACACATGAATAATCTTTTCTAGGAGCTGGGTTTTATTGGTAATCACATCTTTAGCCACTTCTCTTTTCATCAGCTCTCACACATTTTCAATGGGGTTCATATTAGGGCTATTTACCCGGCCAATCCAACAGAGGGATATTTTTTTCTGCCAAAAAAGCTTTAACAGACCGAGCAGTGTGGCAGGGAGCTCCATCTTGCATGAAAGTGAATGGTTCCCCATTTGGAAACCATTCTCTAAGCTGCGGAATCAACCGATTTTGTAATACTTCTTTGTACTGATCTTGCCTCATTATTCCTTTGACGACGTACAGACGTCCAGTGCCCTTGCCGCTGATGACTGACCAAATCATCACTTTGGTGGGATGTTTAAACCGTCGGGACGACACAATCAGGATGAAATTTTTCTCCATGACGACGACGCACATACTGAGCTTTATACTGCAAAATTTCGAATGTGCTTTCGTCACTGAAGCAGACCTGTCAAAAATAGGAAAAATATATAAACTTCCATGTTTATTTGCTTTATTTAACTGAAAATGATAATAATGTATCAATTATTGATTAAATTGCTGTATCTTACCGATCTCCAGAAGTCCACATCTTTGTCTTGCCATTGTTTGGCCCACTTCAGGCGCTTTGCTTTCATTGCAGCTGTTAACTTGGGCTTCCTGGCGGGGCGATAGGCCTTAAAATCTAATTCTTTCAATTTTCTTCGAACAGTGCGCTCAGAAGCGTTTACGCTAGCATCCTGGAGTTGTGAGTTTTATTACCTTTGTGGTAGCAAATCTGTTTTCTACACAAATTTTCTTCAAACATCTCTCTGACCGTGGAATGAAAATTGGTTTTCTTCTACCGCATCTTTTCTTCCTTCCCTGACTCAATTTTCTTTTTTTATGCGTCGTACACTAGCTTCAAAAACCTCCAATCTTCGTGATATTTCTCGGTTTGTAAATGTTTTCGCAATCACAAGGGCCTTCACTTCAGCTTTTTTACGTGGTGAAAGATCGCCTTTTCTACCCATAATGAAAATAGTCCAATTACTTTTTTAAAACACTGCATACAAAATAAACTAATAACTGAGTAGTATAAAACTGTTAAACAAACAATCACAGTCCATAAAGCCACAGAAACAAGTCCGTACCTGACTCGATTCCGATCGCGACTGATACAGGTTTGTACTTATTTACGTTCATGTATCACTTTGTCAACACAGTGTTGCCATATGTTAAAAATAAATACAAATATGTAGTCTACAACAATTCTTTTAAATAAAAATCAATAATATTGTAGTTTAAATATACCATTATTGCATAAAAACTCTTAAGAAACATAAAATTACTAAAAAAAATACAGTGCGTCTAATAATTTGGCCAGGGACTGTATACTGAACGAGGAATCAGCAGCGATTATTTGTGTGAACAGACAAATATTCTTAGCCTGGGAATCAGGAGAGTTTGTGCCTCAATATTATTCCTATATAGAGTATTGCACAATATGATTGATTGCAGGGATATACTGTCTCGTATTAACATCAATGTGCCACGGATATACTCACGATCAAATACGTTTTTTAGATGTAACAGACCTAAAACTAATTTGTTGTTGAATTCACCTATTCATGTAATGTGTACTAATTTTAATCATATTTGTAATGTTTGTGACATATACTGTTGTACTAAGAAGCAATTACTACATACTGTCATTGAATATGTACAGTCCCTGGCCAAATTATTAGACGCACTGTATTTTTTTTAGTAATTTTGTGTTTCTTAAGAGTTTTTATGCAATAATGGTATATTTAAACTACAATATTATTGATTTTTTATTTAAAAGAATTGTTGTAGACTACATATTTGTATTTATTTTTAACATATGGCAACACTGTGTTGACAAAGTGATACATGAACGTAAATAAGTACAAACCTGTATCAGTCGCGATCGGAATCGAGTCAGGTACGGACGTGTTTCTGTGGCTTTATGGACTGTGATTGTTTGTTTAACAGTTTTATACTACTCAGTTATTAGTTTATTTTGTATGCAGTGTTTTAAAAAAGTAATTGGACTATTTTCATTATGGGTTGAAAAGGCGATCTTTCACCACGTAAAAAAGCTAAAGTGATTGCGAAAACATTTACAAACCGAGAAATATCACGAAGATTGGAGGTTTCTGAAGCTAGTGTACGACGCATAAAAAAGAAAATTGAGTCAGGGAAGGAATTAAGCCCGGAAAGAAAGAAAAGATGCGGTAGAAAACCAATTTTCACTCCACGGTCAGAGAGATGTTTGAAGAAAATTTGTGTAGAAAACAGATTTGCTACCACAAAGGTAATAAAATCACAACTCCAGGATGCTAGCGTAAATGCTTCTGAGCGCACTGTTCGAAGAAAATTGAAAGAATTAGATTTTAAGGCCTGTCGCCCCGCCAGGAAGCCTAAGTTAACAGCTGCAATGAAAGCAAAGCGCCTGAAGTGGGCCAAACAATGGCAAGACAAAGATGTGGACTTCTGGAGATCGGTAAGATACAGCAATTTAATCAATAATTGATACATTATTATCATTTTCAGTTAAATAAAGCAAAATAAACAGGAAGTTTATATATTTTTCCTATTTTTGACAGGTCTGCTTCAGTGACGAAAGCACATTCGAAATTTTGCAGAATAAAGCTCAGTATGTGCGTCGTCGTCATGGAGAAAAGTTTCATCCTGATTGTGTCGTCCCGACGGTTAAACATCCCACCAAAGTGATGATTTGGTCAGTCATCAGCGGCAAGGGCACTGGACGTCTGTACGTCGTCAAAGGAATAATGAGGCAAGATCAGTACAAAGAAGTATTACAACATCGGTTGATTCCGCAGCTCAGAGAATGGTTTCCAAATGGGGAACCATTCACTTTCATGCAAGATGGAGCTCCCTGCCACACTGCTCGGTCTGTTAAAGCTTTTTTGGCAGAAAAAAATATCCCTCTGTTGGATTGGCCGGGTATGAACCCCATTGAAAATGTGTGGGAGCTGATGAAAAGAGAAGTGGCTAAAGATGTGATTACAAACAAAACCCAGCTCCTAGAAAAGATTATTCATGTGTGGAATCATCATCCTCAAATGCAGGAGACAGTACAATCTTGCATTGATAGCATGCCGCGCAGAATTAAAGCTTTGATAGCGGCTGAAGGTGGCTCAACTAAATATTGACTTTTACTAACATTAATTTCACTTTTCTTTAAAACTTAATAAACTTATGCTTTTCTAAATTAATGCTGTTTTATTTATGTCAAATAAATAGGTAATTGATTGGATAATATAAAAATAAAAAACAAATCAATTTAAAATAATAAAACGGTACAATATCACTCGGTAATTAATATTTTACATGAAATCTTGCAGTGCGTCTAATAATTTGGCCAGGGACCGTAAATGTCTAAATATTTACCCTATTAATGGGAAACTGTTGGGTAATAAAGCTATTATTATTATTATATCAAAAAAACGAGTTTCTCATATTTTGCATGAACATTTTGGCATGAGAAAGCTCTATTCTGTATCTCTTTCCCGCGAGCATTTTTTCGAACTTCAATTCATGGAATTTTGCCATCGTAACGATTGACTTGTGACACGGTGCACTGTCTTGATGAAATAGCATTTTTTTCTTGTTCATTTGGGGCCGTTTCTTTGTGATTTCTACCTTCAAACACACCAATAAACACCATGCGCATCTCAAAATACAAAGGTTAAAACCCACCCAGCCGACTGTTGTGTCCTTGCTCGCTTCGGGCGGCTTTCACCGGCTGCAGTCCATTTAGCTGACTGCCGATTTAATTTCGGTGTATACTGATGGATCCATGTTTCATCCATTGTCACATATCGCATGAAAAAATCCTTTTTATTGTGTTTAAACAGGTCCAAACAGCGCTCAGAATCGTCAACACGTTGTTGTTTTTGGTCCACTGTGAGCAAAACGCTGTACCCATTTCGAACAGAGCCTTCTTATGCCCAAATGTTCGTGCACAATATGGACAAGACGTTCTTTTGATACTTTAGGGTGTCAGCTAACTCACGCAATTTCACTTTACGGTCATCGAAAACAATTTTGTAGATTTTTTTGTTTTCCGGTGTAACCGCCTCATTTGGCCGTCGAGAGCGTTCAGCATCATTGTGTCTGTACAACCGCGTTAAAATTCAGCACACCAGTAATTGATGAGTGATTTTTCAAGGGCAGAGTCCCCGAAACACTTCTCAAACCATTGCTTTGCTTGAACGGTATTTTTTCCCATCAAAAAAACAGTGTTTAATCAACACACGAAATTCGATTTTTTCCATTGATTTGAGAATATCAAAAGTAGGGTAACTTGTTGTAAACTAATCGTCGAAATGTCATGAAATTTTGACACATATCGTTTGAAGGTTGATACTTCCTAAAAATCATATGGATTTTTATTGAAAAGGGCGACATCTATGTGTCAGACCAAAAAGTTTTCAGCCTACATGTTACTATCACAATTTCACTTTAAAAAAAAAAAACTTATGAAGCCATGAAAGTGGAAAATAGGCTTTAAGTTGGCTAGTGTAAATAATCACTCGTTTAAATAGTAGTGAACTTGGCTGTCGAACTACCCAAAGTAGAACCTACCAAAGCTGGGTGTTCATGCCCATTTCGCACTGAACTACAAACATTTCTGATGTTTTTCCTCTCTATTCTATACGATCTTATTATAAGAGTGAATTATAAATCCTCCGAAAATAAAATAAAGAAGACGCGCAGTACACACAACAAAGAGCTAATAAATATTCCCATCGTCAATTTTGTTGAATCACCAATCTATTCTGTACCACACCTTCTTCTTAAACCATTTCTTTGAAGTTACAGGGGTACTTTAAAAAGCTGCTATCTTTTTATGAACCCGGTGTTTTATGACTTTAGAAATAACATTTCGCTTTGTTTTATTACTAACTAGCCGTGCCCGCGGCTCCGCTCGCGTGGACTTAATTCACCTTTATCGTCACTGCTTATTCGTTATGTTTATATTATTATATAGCTCAAGGGCCTTAGAGGCTCATGGCTTGGTTGCATATTTGTCTCCACTTCTTTTTGTCTTCTGTTAGCTTTTCCCAGTGCGGGATCCCATCAACTCCAGATCTTGCTTTACTGCCTGAATCCATGTAGATCGAGGGCTACCCTTGCGTCTTCTTCCATCCACTCCTCTTATTAGGGCTTGCTTTGCCTGTTTTTCTTCCTTCATCCTTGCCACGTGTCCCAACCATCTTAATCGCTGGCTTATTATGATTTGGCTTATAAGGGGTTTCGTATACAGGCATTTTAATTCGTAGTTTGTTCTTCTTCTCCACAGTCCCCTCTTCTTTCCTTTCCCGTAGATTCTTCTCAAAAGCTTTCCTTTCCCACACCTCCAACGTCTCCTTTTCTCTTGCATTCATTTTCCACGTTTTGCATCCATATGTCACCATGGGTCTGACAACTGTCATATATATTCTTTCTTTTGCTTTTCTTTGATACATTCTTTGATTTCAAAATTGGATTCATTGCCCCCAAACATCTCTGTCCTTTCGCTATTTTTTCTTGTATCTCCGTCCTTTCTTGTCCACTCTCTGTTATTGTTACTCCCAAATAATTAAATTTGTCTACTTTTTCAAACATATATCTTTTTCCTAAGTTGTTTATTATATCTAAACTTTTGCTGTTTTTATTATCCTTCTTCTTTGTAATTTCCATGTATTTTGTTTTTTCCTCATTTATCTTTAGTCCTCTCATCCTTCCCCTTTCTTCTATCCTACTTATGGCTTTTTTGAGGTTCTCTTTTGCTCTTGCAATCACTGCTACATCATCCGCATATGCCAAGCATTGGCAGGTTTGTTGATATATCGTTCCATTTGTTTCTATTTCTGACTCCCGGATTATTTTCTCTAGTATCCCGTGGGGGGGCGGGATAGAATATCTCCCCCGGTATGTTCTGCCTGTCGTAGGAGGCGACTTAAAGAACAATCTAGATGGTAGATGCCCAGATCCCACCAGCATCGCCCGGTGTGATACCATCGCATCGGCTTAAGCTGCGTGAAGTTGCTTAACGTTTCGTGGCTGTGCCGATGTCCCGGACTGTGGGACCAAATAGCATGATGAGGCACCTGGATACAAAAAATTCCGGAGGTAAAATAGCCCCCCGTTCGGATCTCCGGGTGGGGGCTGGTTCAGGGGCGTCGACATGCAAAGAACCGAATTTCAAAATGGATTTTTGCAACATACGAGGTTTAAATTCGAACATAAATTCAGTGCACCAACACCTGCAATCAAATAAACCTCATGTACTCGCTCTCTGTGAAACTAAGGTCAGTTCATCGACCAGCACAGTAAACTATCTTTATCCTGGGTACGATTTCTATTCCCGATTTAGGCGTAACTTTGGAATCTGTCTTTATGTCAGAAGCGACCTCTCTTGCCAACGAGAAGAGGCTCTGGAGCCCCCAAACTTTGATGTTATGTGGTTAAAAATAACGACTCAACCAACCACAAGGTTCGTCTGTATCCTCTATCGACCACCAAGTGATACAAACTTTAGAACACTTTTCGCTTCTCTTGCAGACACCATAGATCATTTACAAATTAACTATCCAAATGCCGAAATTGCCATCCTGGGCGACTTTAATGTCCACAACATCAACTGGCTTAAATATTCAAATACTACCGACGAACAAGGTCGTGAAGCCGAATCATTTTCAATCAGTTGTGGCTTGACTCAGCTTATTGATGAACCAACACGGATCCCTGATCGAGACGGAGAGTTCGCCAGTCTTCTTGATCTGTTTTTAACCACTAATCCGGAGATTTACACGGTCAGCGTAAATCCACCGTTAGGTTCTTCCGACCATAAACTACTTTCGACATCGAGTATTCTACCAATCAGTGACAGAGAGGCGCCCAAACCGCGCAAGATTTGGCACTACAAATCTGCTAAATGGGAAGATCTCATGGAATATTTTCGAACTTTCCCTTGGTTGGACGTTTGTTTTCGATCCGACGACCCATCTGACTGCGCCAGGGAGGTTTCCGATGTTATTTTGGCCGGTATGGATGCTTACATCCCTTTTTCGAAGAAATGCCCTTCCAACGGCAAGCCTTGGTTTGACCTAAAATGCAAAGAAGCTGTTGCTTCTAAACATCTTGCATACCGACAGTGGCGTGAAGATCCTAACACCATAAATCGTAACATCTTTGTTCGTGCCAGGAACAGATGCAAAGAAATTATCGACGAAACCAAGGAGGTACACAATCAACGGATTAGAAACAAAACTTCTCGCTTGTCCCGGCAATTCCAGGTCCTTTTGGTCAGTCGCTAAGGCAGTTAGTCAAAATTTCACCAAATCCACCATACCACCACTCACACGGCCAGATAATTCTATTGCACCTGTTGAGAAAGCGAACTTGTTGGCTGAACTCTTTGCTTCACATTCTACTGTCGATTTCCAAGGAAAAACACCACCTACTATTCCCATAGTGCAGTCAAGGATGCCCGATATTGTCTTCAGACAGCGTATCATAAAACGTATTTTGATGAAGCTAGACACCAAAAAGGCTTCAGGCGCTGACGGAATACCTGCCATAGTTCTCAAGAACTGTGCGAGGGAACTAACACCAGTTTTCTGTAGACTTTTCAACCTATCCTACAGAAAGGGAATATTTCCTTCCTGCTGGAAATGTGCCACAGTTCAGCCGATACCTAAAAAAGGCAAGAAGACCTTGCCAAATAACTACCCAATCGCACTACTCTCAATAATATCGAAAGTCATGGAAAAGGCTATCAATCAGCATCTTCTAAAATATCTTGAAGGATTCAACATTATTAGTGATCACCAATATGGCTTTCGTAAAAATAGATCAACAGGAGATCTTCTGACTTATGTAACACATGTTTGGAACAACGCAATTGAACACTTTGGAGAATCTCGAGCGGTTGCTCTTGACATATCCAAGGCATTTGACCGTGTTTGGCACGATGGGCTGTTGGCTAAGCTACGTTCTTATGGTATGTCTGAAAAGTTCTGTTTGTGGCTCTCATGTTTCCTCAGAGAGCGTTCTTTACGAGTGGCAGTTGACGGATTTCTTTCTAACACCTTCACTATCAACGCCGGTGTGCCCCAAGGTTCCATACTGTCTCCTACTCTCTTCCTCATTTATATTAACGATCTGCTGGAAAAGACCGAGAATCCAATCTACAGCTTTGCAGATGACAGTACACTTATCTCTTCATTAACTTTGAACGCTCGGACATCGACTACTCAGACGAATATCCGCAGACAGCAGGAAGTCATTCAACTTAACAAAGACCTGGAAGAAATTCTATCTTGGGGTGACAGTAACCAAGTGGAATTTAACGCTACAAAAACCCAGGCGGCAGTTTTTTCTAAAAAAGTTAACGTTGCAGAACCCGACATAGTTATGTCGGGGCACTCCATCCCTCTAACATCGTCACTCAATCTGTTAGGCGTTAATTTGGGAGCAAATATGTCCTGGCATGAACATGTTGCAGGCATAGCAAGAAGAGCTTCTCAAAAGTTGGGAATATTGTTTCGAACCAGAAAGCTTTACACTCCACAACAACTGTTAATTCTTTACAAAGCTCAAATTCGACCAACTATGGAATACTGCTCCCATGTTTGGAGCTCCGCTCCCAAACATACACTGCATTTGTTGGATTCTATCCAGAGAAGAGCTGTTCGTCTGATTGGACACCCGGAATTGACCGACGGCCTTGATTCGCTGGAACATCGAAGAACGGTTGGCGACTTGAGCCTATTCTACAAGTACTTTCATGAAAAGTGTTCGAAAGATGTGGCCCGTTTGATTCCTCCCAGAGCGGTGCATATTAGAAGTACACGTCGCGCTGATGCTTCACATCCGTATGAGGTTCAGCTTGTTACTCCTCGTACAACGCTTTTCAAGCAGTCTTTTATATGGAGAACATCATACCTTTGGAATGGTTTACCCAGGACTGTGTTTCCCATCGAGTACAATCTACAGCGATTCAAGAACAACGTGAATCGTTTTCTCCGCACACGTGTCGCTCCTGTAGCGCTTTAGGGACTTCCCTGTAGCACGTGTGCTAGACCCATAAAAAAAAAAAAAAAAAACTACCAAATTAAATAGACATGTCGACACTGGTTCCCCTTGTCTTAATCCTCTCTTCACCTTAAACTTGTCTGATACTTTGCCCTCAACCAACACTCTATTTTCTGTGCCATTCAGGGTCATTCTCACCATGCGAATCAATTTACTTGGAATTTTTAGTTCTTACATTATCTTGTAGAGTCCTTCTCTATTTACAAAGTCATATGCTTCTCTGAAATCCCACAAAGATCAAGTGTAGTGCCAAATTTTGTTCTAAGCTATTATCTTACATTTGCTTAATCGAAAATATCTTGTCTGTAACCGATCTATTTTTCCTGAATCCACACTGGTACTCTCCCAGAATAGACTCGGCTTTCTCTGCTAGTCTGTTTTTGATAATAGTCAACACTACTACCTTGTACGCGACATCCAGTAAGGCTATTGGTCTATAATTAGCAATATAGTTTTTTCTCCTTTTTTGTATATTGGACAAATGAGCGACTCTCTCCTGCTCACGGGCATCTTTTCTGTTTCCCATATTTCTTGCACAACCGTCATATTTCATTTTCCAGATCTACTCCTCCAGCTTTTATCAGTTCTACAATTTCCACCCGGGGCCTTATTTTTTTTGGGTTCTGAGTATTTCTCTTTGCAGGGTTTATTTGTCTCCTCCTGCACTTCAGTTAATTTTGCTTCCTATTTCTCATTCAACTCATTTTCATCTCCATTTAGTGTTTCTTTAAAGTATTCCCACCATCTATTCAGTCTTTCTGCGAAGCTTACTGCTAAACTTCCATCTTTTTTCCTACATATTAGCATTTTGTCTCTGTTTATTCCCTTTGTATTTTATAAGAAAAAAACACGTAAATCGGATAAGTGGTTCTTGAGTGCTAAGCGCAGTAATGGATAGACAGACAGACAGAGAGACGTTACGTTTTATATATATTATAGATTTTTTTTGACATATATTAAATTAAGAATTAAAAAAAAAAATCACGTAAATCGGATGAGTGGTTCTCGAATGATAAGCACACTAACGGACAGACAGACAGAGAGACGTTGCGTTTTATATATATTATATAGATTATTATTATTATTGTATAACCTGGTCAGAGAATATATGTATGAATTTAAAAAATCACGTAAATCGGATAAGTGGTTCTCGAGGGATAAGCGCACTAAACGGACAGACAGGCAGACAGAGAGACGTTGTATTTTACATATATTACATACATTCCCTATGCTACCTATCGTAATAAAATATAGCCTATAACCTGGCCAGAGAACATATGTATGTTTTGAAAAAAAAAGTACGTAAATCGGATAAGTGGTTCTCCAGTGATAAGCGCACTAACGGACAGACAGACAGACAGAGAGACGTTGCATTTTATATATATATATATATATATTATAATATTGTTCCAAATTTAATGGTTTAGACTGTGTACTGCAAGGGAACGTGCTACGGCAAACTTTTTTCCGACTTCATTCACTATTATCGTCCCAGCTCATTCCCTATGCTACCTATCGTAATAAAATATAGCCTATAACCTGGTCAGAGAACATATGTATGTTTTAAAAAAAAAAGTACGTAAATCGGATAAGTGGTTCTCCTTCTCACACTCGCTTACACTCTCTCTCTCTCCCTTAGATTGCATCGGACGACGTCTACGAAAACGTATTACCACAATAACCGTAAAACACAGTATGACTCTCAACAAAAATTTTAGGTTCCGTTTTAATCACGCATGCGTCCCCTATCATACCAACAACATGGCTGCCAGCGCGGTCGCGGGTTGTGTTTATATCTGGATTCCAAGGAGAATCTTTTTAAAACGTGTTCCGAAATTCATAATAATATATAAAACGCAACGTCTCTCTGTCTGTCTGTCCGTTAGTTTGGTTATCATTCGAGAACCACTTATCCGACTTATGTGTCTTTTTCTAATTCTTAACTTAATATTTATCAAAAAAAAAATCTATAATATATATAAAACGCAACATCTGTCTGTTTGTCTGTCTGTCCGTTACCACTTACGTGTTTTTTTTTATAAAAGACATATGTTCTCTGGCCAGAATATAGGATATATTTTATTAGGTTAGGTAACAAAAGGAATAAGCAGTGACGATAATAGTGAATGAAGTCCACGTGAGCGAAGCCGCGGGCACGGCTAGTCATTAATAATTTTCCAATAAGTAATGACTCGTTTGACGTTATAATTGAAAATAATTATAAAAAGATGTCAAGAAGAAGTTTTTGTTGTGCGGTTAGTGCTTGTAAAAATATATGTGGTATCTCCAAAGGAGTTAGTTTTTCTAGATTTCCCTAAAGATTCTAAAAGGTAATTTATTCATAATTCTTTATTTCTATTATGCAGAGCTACCTTTTATTTGTAAAACAGTTGATGTTTTATTACACAAGTCTACAAAAAAATATGTTGTTTTGGTGCAGCTGTTTTTATCTACCATATAGTTGATAAGGAAGGTAATATACTATACATCGACAAAATTTATTTTACCCTGTCAGCTCTAGTTCACCTCATTTTTTATTTTTACCCGGCTTATTCGTTATTACCTCGTCTTATTATAGCAAGTTTTACAATAACACTGATAAGACGTTGTGTTAACGATCCTGATAAGTTTTGTTACATTTGTGATCAATATATTTTGAAAGATCAGCAAAAATTGGTAACAGATACTGTGCCCCGTTTGTATTTTACTTACTTCGGTATAGAAATTTGCAATCAAGATAAAGCGTAGATGACTCATAGTGTATGTAAAATGTGCATTGAACATTTGCGACAATGGGAGAAAGGTACACGTAAATCTCTGAAATTTGAAATACTCATGATTTGGAAAGAACAAAAAAATCATCACGACGACTGTTACTCCTGTAAGACAAATATATTGGGCATCAATAAAACCAATCGTCATAAATGGAAATATCCCAATACTTTTTCAGCAAAAAGACTAATACCCCATTGAGAAAACGTTCCAGTACCAGTTTTTTCATCAGCTACCACAATTTCAGGATCAAGAAATTGAAGAATCCAGTGCTTCTCAAGGAAGTGAATATTGTGCAGAAACATCGAATTTTAATTTATTTCACAAAAAGAGCTTAATGATCTCATCAGAGACTTAGATCTTTCAAAAGAGCGTGCCGAATTGCTAGTATCAAGATTAAAAGAAAAAAATTGTCTATCCTCTGATGTAAAAATTTCTTCATATCGCACGAGAGAACAAAGCTACACAACAACACAACAACACAAACATTTGGCAAAAGGGAATTTTGAAACTAATTTTCAAAAAGTTCTGCGGTCGTGGCTTCGTGGTAGTCCAAACTAGAATCTTTTATCTTTTTTGTAGATAATAGTAGACAATTTGAAACCCAGCCCTTTTCAGATCCAGCATGCAAAATGGTTATTCGTTTACCTTTATTTGAAGGTGCGTTAGTCTGACATTTGTACTGCTGTCAATCCACTTTTTTTGCACAGTGTCATGGGTATCAAACCACCTTTCGTCAAGGTAAATTATTGGCCAATTCTCTGATCAATACTTTTTAATTTCTTGTAAATAAGTATATCGCAAGATTCGTAATCTTTGCGAGTCCATCCCTGCTTGACTTTTGTTGATTTTTCGGAACGTGAATCCGTTTGTTAAGAGAATTCTGTGAAGGGTTGATCGGCCACAATGTATATTGGTCCCGTCCTGCACCAGTCTTAATTCTATTTTGTCTAGTGTCGGCACCAACTGCTCTTCATACATAGAATATATTTTTCTCCTGATGACGTCTTTTTCACAATCATCTACATGATGATTTGAAAATCTTTCCGTTTTTTCCTGTTCCTGAGTGATGGTTTTCCTACAATACCCTTAATCGTAGAAATTGGGGTTTTTGTTAGTTCATTGGTTTCTTGCAAAGCACATTGTTTATTCAAATTTCTTTTTACCAAACTGTCGTAAACATTTTTCACTATTTGTTTAGCGTCAAGTGATAAATGTTTTCTTTTGTGACAGCCACTATTGCAATTTTCCCACGGATGTCACATAATTAAAATAGAACCGTTACGTTGTAAGTTTGTACGTAAAAATAAAAATAATAAAAAGTATCTTTCGACTCTTAATGGGGACCTGTGCTCATTAGGGCTATATTATCAAATACTTAAAGGGCTCCAAACCGGGTTGCCAGGTAGTAAATATATAGGTAAAAATAGATCCAATATGATTGCAAGTGCAAGTGAGGGCGGTATACAAAGCAGGTAAAATAAAAATACGTTTATCGTAATACCTGGCAACTATGCACAAAACCCTAATAGTGTCGTTTATGGCCCCATTGAAAAAGCAAAAAGGCAGGATCTTATATCTTGGGATTTTCCATACCATACATTTTGTCTTGGTTGTGTTGATAATCATGTTTAGTTTTCTCGCTTCCAAACTGAATATATGAAAGATCTTCTGAAGGTTGTTCTCAGAATCGGAGATGAGGATTGTATCATTGGCGTAGCAGAATGTGCGGAAGTGTGTGTTGCCCATTTTGTATCCTCTATTGTTTTGAAAGATTCTCCGCTATTCTGTCCATGAAGAGGTTGAAATAAAGAGACTAAGTGAATGGCCTTGTCTTATTTTTACTTCCTTGCTCAGTAGATGTTCCATTTTTACATTTGTTCTGCATTCTGTGTTAATATCACGTATGATTTTTATTAGCTTCTGGCTTGTCTGCTTCTCTTGTAATATTTGTTAATTGCACTCTATCGAAGGCTTGAGTCATGTCGACGAAACACATATATGCAGGTTTGTTAAATTCTTTAGCTTTTCATTACCTGCCGCAGTATAAATATGGCATCTATCGGTTTTTGCGGAATCTCTGTCTTATTTGAATATCCTCGCTCATTTCTTCCAGTATGATTTTTGTTAACACTTTTAAGGTAGTATTTAGGGGCGTTAATCCGCGATAGTTTTCGGGTGACCCATTTTGCCGTTTTTTTGAATATTGTTATGCTAGTTTTCCAATCTGTAGGTATTTGTCAATTTTTTACTATGTTTGTAAAGAGCTGCGCTAGTTGTTAATGTAGCTTTTCTCCTCCATATTTTAGCATCTCATTTGTAATGCCCTCTCGCCCTAAGGTTTTTCTATTTTTAAGACTTCTTATAATTCTTTCTATCTGCTCTGAAGTTACTTTTAATAGTTGAGAAATATAAATTCAACAATGAGATATTTAAATGAATAACGTGAAAAAAATCGTTAAAGCCAAATGTATTTTTTCCTTGTATTTTTTGCCTTTTTTACTGTTTTTTGTATATCTGTTTTAATAACAACTTGATAAAAAAAAATTCAATCAGTAAAATTAATTTTTATTCTACAGAATAGAATTTTTCTCGAAGAAAGGAATTAGAATATTCCAAAAACTCTCGGTCATTTTACCACCAATATGGCGACAGGCCCTGTGATCATTACAAACTCGAACCCCTTGAGATCAAAGGTGTCGAGTCGAACTGTCGCTACTGTGTTTTATGTTTACTGTAGTAATACCATATTACTTACTGCAAAAAATATAAAACAGGAGCATTATTGGAAGTCCAAAGGATAAGATAAAACTACAAAATCAGGACGTCTACGGCATTCTACATGGCAATTGCAATGAAGCCTACATAGGATAAACCAACAGATATCAGCTCGAAGAAAACAAACTTACCGTCGTGTAACAAACCACATCGGTTCTTTCTCAACACCTGTTAACGACAAGTCACCAAAACAATTTTAACAATTGCGAACAAATATGGAGTATATAACACTACAAAACAAAAATTACACGGAAGCCACTGGAATTGAGAAGAATGGTACCTTAAACCAAACAAAAAATGCCCTCAACTTCTTGGCTGCATGGAAATATGTAACGACACAGGTCATTAACGCATCAGCAACCAACAACCTACTGAACAACGCAGACAGTCCACGTCAGCTCAAGGAGGGCCTTCTTAAAATGAAACTTTTAAAAAATGACCGGAGGGGGCTCTGAGAAGAAAACATGTCTGACAGTGAAAGTTAAAAACCGAGGATCCTCCAGCCGAATAATCAAAAAAAATAACCGGTCAAATGCAAGTTGAACTTGCACAATTAGTGTTCCGTACGTTGATTGTTTTTGAAATAAAAAGTTTTGTTAGGGTGGTATAAAATGATCAGTGACTTCATAAAACACACCCCAAATGAGTTTTCAACAAAGTTTGTTTCCAATCTTTACCGAAAACTGGTGACCTTGAAATTTTGTTTTTTTTTATATACCAGATAGATTATTAAAGGTAATGATAATTTTCGTTCAATCTATACCCCGTGGAGAATATTCCAGGATTTTCTCAAAATTTTTTGATCAGTACTTTTCGAGATAAGGTAGGAGACAGCGATTTTTCACGATTTATTTTTTTTTTTTAAAAGTAATACGAAGAGAAGTGTGCGCAAGTATTACATTATATATATATTTTTTACTCGTGTTTTCACAAGCTTTCATTTGACACCACACTCGATGACCTAGTAAAAAAATTTTTTTTCTCTTCCGATTTCACCCCTCAAAACGAATCCCTTAAGTCAAAATTTATGTTACGGTGATATAAAATGATCAGTGACTTCACAAAACACACCCCAAATAAGTTTTCAACAAAGTTTATTCCAATCTTTACTGAAAATTGATGACCTTGAAATTTCTGTTTTTTTTATATATAACAGATAAATTATTACAGGTAATGCACTCGTGATAATTTTCGTTCAATCTACACCCCGTGGAGAATATTCCAGAATTTTTTCAAAATTTTTTGATAAGTACTTTCCGAGATAAGGCGGGGGTGGACAGCGATTTTTCGCGATTTTTTAAAAATAATACAAAGAAAAGTGAGCGCAAGTATTACATTATATATATATTTTTTACTCGTGTTTTTACAAGCTTTCATTTGACACCACACTCGATTACCTAGTAAAAAAATTTTTTTTTCATTTCGATTTCACCCCCCAAAACAAACCCCTTAAGTCAAAATTTAATTTTCAAAACTACATGGCTCTGATGAGGCCATCAATTCCTATATTGCTACCAAATTTCAACTTTCTATGACAAATAGTTTCGGAGAAAATCGGGTGTGACAGACGGACAGACAGACGGACAGACACCGAAGTGATCTTATAAGTGTTCCGTACGGAACACTAAAAAAACGATGGGCAGAGAAAGAGGGATAGAGCGGCGGAGACAAGCAAAAGCCTTTTTCAGAAACACCTAGTCCCTCTGGAGAAACAGGGCACGGAAAAAATTTCATCCGTTTTCGACTACGTGGCAGCCCGTGGCGTAGTACTTGCTTACGGTGCAGAAGGTCTCGGGTTCCAATCCCAGCAGGTAGGTATACTTATTTATTAATTTATTTAAGTATATTTATTTATTTATATTTGTTGAAAGCACTTCAACGTATGAAGCAAAAGTGTGGACCTTTACCAAAAGAGAAAAGGGGAAGTTGAAGGCCAGAGAAATAATATTTTGGAGAAGATCTTGCAAGAAAACAGAATTCCAAACGAAACCATAAGGGAGAAGATGAAAGTCCAAGAGTCGCTAACAGATCGAGTGGAAAGAAAACAGCTCCTATGGTATAGACATATCAGGCGAATGAATGAAGAAAGACTACCACAAAGAATATGGAAATGGAAACCGCGGCAACGACAAAAAAGAAGAAGACCAAGAAAACACAGAGATTGCAAAAGCTAAGTAAAAACGAGATTTGGAGGAAGAAACCTTTAGAGATAGGAAGGCTTGGGAAATAGGATGCAGTAAGCGGCCGCAGCAGCTCCACCACAATACTTCCAGAAATCCTGGGTAACCCCAAGGGCAAGAAAAAACTGGAAAACCCTGGAGTTTGCAGCATCCGATTCCGCATCGCACATTGTACATAGGACAAACAAACAGAAGAATCTCCACCCGGATCCAAGAACATAAAATAAGTATCAAAAACAAACAAACATCATCTCTTTTTCAGCACCATCATGATACTGGTCACAACATCAATTTTGAGGGATCTAAACAAATAACCTCGATTTCACATTATAAAACAGGCATAGTCAGAGAAGCCTTAGAAATCGAAAAGAATGGACAGCTAAATAAGCGAGATGATGCGCTGAATATCTCCACTACATGGAAATGTCTACTAACTAAACCAAGGAATAACCAAAACATTGAGAAAGCAACAGTCAGCATAGCGCCGGAACCCGTAATTACCACCCAGCCAGCAAAAACCGATGCTCGGACGAACACTTCCGACCCCCCCACCTACAATCTCTGTAGACGCTGACGTCGGTTTCTCAGTTAGCTTCGAGCAACAGCAGCAGCAAGATCACAGTATCGAGTAACAGCAGCAGCGGGAGCACTTGAAAATACCAAATGAGATTTTGGCGAAAGGTCGTGCAAATTCAGTGTTAGACGAACGGATTGAAACTCGGAATTTTAATGTATTACATTCCACCATCCGTGAAAACCTCTCTATATATGTATATATACTTAGTCTGACCACGCACCCAGGCAGTAATTGTTTGCAAAAATGTAATAACGTCCGTGGCAGTACTTCCGCATTTTCTAAAAGGTGGACAACGTTGACTGGTATTACGACAACCTCGCCGATATCCTCAGGATATGAAAAAGGGTAAAATTCCTACTAAGATGGTGAACAATAAAAAAAAATGATCTAATCTACACATTACTGTCGTACGTAGTTCATTTTTTATCGTCCATGTTCAACCGCTTCAGAAACGGCTCTACTGCCAAATGTTAGTTTCAACCGACACAAGTATCTCCCGATGCGACGATATGTGAAGCTAAAGCTACGAGGCTGGTTTGAAAAGTCCGTGCAAAGTCCGAGAGATGGCACCACCGGCGCGTATCGAGGTCATGTTTAGTTAGTAGCATCTCTTGAATGAACGCACACCAAGTTTCAGCCATATTGGTCTATTTCTTTGTGTTTGGCATTCCTGTGAATCAAGGAAGTCTAGTGATTTTCAAGAAATGGACGAAAAAGAATTTCGTGTGGTGATTAAACATTACTTTATGAAAGGCAAAACGCCTCAGGAGACTAAAGAGAAGCTTGATAAACATTATGGTGACTCTGCACCTTCGATTAGAACAGTTTATAAGTGGTTTCAAAATTTTCGGACTGGCCATATGGGCACAAGTGACGCTGAACGTTCTGGACGGCCTGTGGAGGTTACGACTCCAGAAATCATTGATCAAATCCATGATATGGTGATGGATGACAGAAGAGTTAAGGTGCGTGAGATTGCTAGTGCTGTGGGCATCTCGACTGAACGGGTACATAATATTTTGCATAAACATTTGGACATGAGAAAGCTATCCGCAAGATGGGTGCCGCGATTGCTCACGCTTGACCAAAAACGGAATCGTGTGAAGTGTTGCAAGGATGGTTTGCAGCTGTTCCAGAAGAATCCGGAGGACTTTAAGCGTCGTTTCGTCACTGTGGATGAAACAGGATACATTACTATACTCCTGAGACTAAACAACAATCTAAACAATGGGTTACCAAGGGGGAATCTGCACCAAAAAAGGCGAAGACCGTTCCTTCGGCCGGAAAAGTTATGGCGACTGTCTTTTGGGATTCGCAAGGGATAATCCTCATCGACTATCTGGAAAAGGGTAAAACTATTACAGGTGAATATTATTCATCGTTATTGGACCGTTTGAAAACCGAGTTGCAAGAAAAACGCCCGCGATTGGCCCACAAGAAAGTCCTTTTCCATCACGATAACGCATCAGCACACACCTCAGCAGTTGTGGTCGCAAAATTAATGGAAATAGGATTCCAACTCGTTTCACATCCCCCCTATTCTCCAGACTTGGCTCCCTTGGACTACTATTTGTTCCCCAATTTGAAGAAATGGCTGGTGGGACAAAGATTTTATTCAAATGAGGAGGCGATTGCAGACACTAATGGATATTTTGCAGACTTGGACAAATCCTATTATTCGGAAGGGATCAACAAACTAGAACATCGTTGGACGAAGTGTATAAGCCTAAAAGGAGACTATGTCGAAAAATAAAAAAGGTTTACCCCAAACACATAAGTAGTTTTTATTTTTGCACGGACTTTTCAAACCAGCCTAACGAGAATAAGGTTGAATACTTTCTCGACAACCCGGTTATTCACAAATTTAAATTCTTAAAACATCTCGCACATAATGAAGTCTTATTAGAATTCTATTGTTGTTTTCAAAGTTGCACAGAACATATTTTAAGTCGCTGAATTTTTCAAACTATTTTTCAAAGACGCCCTGTATACACAGGTGCTGCTACATCTGGGCAACAGTTAGGTGTGGAGGAAGCATATTTTGTTAGGACGATATTTTTAAATTGTTGACGGTATTGTTTACAATCTAAAGGCAGGTAAATGATGTGTCAGTTATCTACTGGATAAACGTGCCAGAAAAATGATTTTACTTATGCAATCATCTTAAGGGTCCTTGCAAGATAATATACACTAACGTCAGAAAATATTTGCCCACCTAGAAATTTCAATGTAACTGCCAAAATTTAATGCCTAATTAAACCCTTTTATTATATTAGGTAAATTTAATTGCTTTTAACAAGTGTCCATCATAAAATTGTTTAGATAAGCCTTTTTGGTGAAATCACAAATTAAAAACCAATTAGAACAAATTTCCAAGTTTTGCATGATAATCGTTTTGAGGCGATTTCTGAGAATTCCAGTTGAAGCAAGAACTCATTTCAAGTTTCTAGGGATTATGGAAATTCCTAGTAACACACAAAAAACTATGCTATAAATACCATTGCCCTTTTGAAAATTAACCATTCGCAAACAGTACTTTGTCACTAATACAGGCTCAATTGTTTTGTGAAAATGCCAAAAACGAAGGAAGTTTCCGTTGAAAATCGGGCTCTGATAATTGCGAGACATCAAAATGGTCACTCGAGTCGACAAATCGCGAGTGATATGCGGATGCCAAGCAGAACTGTGGACTACATCGTGCGGGACATGGAATTTTCAACCAAAAACGTTCAGGAAGGCCTCGAAAAATGACTCCCGCTGAAGACAGAGCTGTAACAATGTCCATCAGACGTAATCGCTGCCTAACCGTATCAGACATCACGGTTCAAGTAAATCTGGAGCAGAAGGTGGACTACATGGGAGAGTTGCAGTGAGCAGACCACTTCTTAGGCAAGTGAATAAACGTAAACGATTAGAATGGGGCCGAGAACATGAAAATTTTACATCAGAACAATGGAATTCCGTCCTTTGGAGCGACGAATCTAAATTCGAAAATTTCGGTTCAAATCGACGAGTTTACGTGCGGCGGTCAGCTGGAGAGAGGATGTCAGTTGCCTACAGTAAAACATGGTGGAGGTTCAGTAATGGTTTGGGGTTGTTTTGGCAACGGTGAAGTTGGAAAAATCTTTAGGATAGAAGGAATCATGCGAAAAGAACAGTATCAAGAAATTTTCCTAACTCAAATGCTTCCTTCTGGAAGAGATATTTTTCAGGAGAAATTTATTTTTCAGCATGACAACGACACTAAACATTCTACTAAACAAATTAGAGAACTTTTAGACCAATGGAAATACGATGACTTCCTGGAATTGATGACTTGGCCTCCACAGTCACCCGACTTGAACCCCATCGAATTGCTGTGGGACCCTTTGGACAGGTGTGTTCGAAAACTCAATCCAACATCAGAAATCACTTGTGGGAACTTTTACCAGCAAAATGGGTTAAAATAACCGAAGAAACTCTGAAGAAAGTACTGGACAGAATGCCGAAACTCTGTAAAGTGGTAATTAAAAACAAAGGAGATCACATAGATGAGAAAAATCCTGGAAAATCGTGAATAGTTTTCCGATTTTCTAGACTGTAAATAATGTGAAAATAAATAATAATTCATTAAAATTTAAAAAAATATATTATTATATATATTATCTGGGTTTTTGTTGTCTTGGGACTGAAATAACTAGGTGGACAAATACTTTCTGACGATAGTGTAGTTAAGTACTAATGTATATCATCGCAGCCATTATTGAAGCGAGCCCCAATGTGATAATCGGAATTAGTATGCAGGCTCTTAAATAATTTATATCAAAAGTATTTTAGCTAGTGACAGCTAAATCAAATAATCATAATTCCATCTACGCCAAGTATTGAAACTTGCTTACTCGTCCGGTAAGAACATTACCACTTTCCGGACATGACGAAATAGCGAATAATTAAACAATTACTTTGTCAGAATTATGAATTAATGAATGATTTTATGTGCCGCTCAGTTCCACTCATTTGGAACAAAAAATTGTTCAGAAAGTAGTAATTTTCTACGCGGACAAACACACAAAAAAACATTTTATTTTAAACCGGTTTGGAATGATGACGGTAATCTGGCCAATATTTAAATGTACGTACAAGCTGATTTAAAAACGAAGGGATACTTACA
Organism: Pachyrhynchus sulphureomaculatus; assembly: GCA_019049505.1. Classification (NCBI taxonomy): domain Eukaryota; kingdom Metazoa; phylum Arthropoda; class Insecta; order Coleoptera; family Curculionidae; genus Pachyrhynchus; species Pachyrhynchus sulphureomaculatus. Next base: position 115,168,539 of record CM032448.1, on the reverse strand, counting down.
GAAAAATTAAAGCTATGGAATGCGATAGAGTTGATCAGTCTTGAAATTAAAGGAACCTGAAAAAAAAAACAGTGTTAAAAATATAAAAGGAAAAACAATTGCTTAAGTTATGTGCATGGTACTTCTTTCACAAATAAGAGGCTCGTTTTTAAAGTAAGTACCGTTTTAATACCAAAAAATATAAGGTCATTTTTGGTGTTTCGTATAAAACACTTATGAGATCACTTTGGTGGCCATCCGTCTGTCTATCTGTCACACCCGATTTTCTCCGTAACTATTTGACACAGAAAGTTGAAATTTGTCACAAATATACGAACTGACGGTCTGATCAGAGACTTGTAGTTTTCAGAGTTAAATTCTGGGAGGTGAAATCGGAAATGAAAAAAAAAGAAAATCACGGTCATTCAGTGGGGTGTCGAATGAAAACACTAGTTCAAAAAATAACCGGTCAAGTGCAAGTTGAACTTGCGCAATTAGGGTTCCGTACGTTGATTGCTTTTAGAATAAAAAATTTTGTTACAGAGGTATAAAATGATCAGTGACTTCACAAAAACACACCCTAAATGAGTTTTCAACAAAGTTTGTTTCCAAACTGATGACCTTGTAAAGGGTGTTTTTTTATAGAGGTATAAAACTTTAAGTTGGCAACACTTTTTTAACTGGCGGTCATTTTGTCAGCTGTCAAGTGATTTATGTTTAGTTTGGTTTGGCATTTCAACATGAATAGACTGACGCCTGAACAACGCTTCCAAATTGTGCAAATTTATTTTGAAAATCATGGTTCTGTTCGAAATACGTATCGCGCACTACGTCCATTTTACGGTCAACATAATCGTCCATCAGAGCAATTAATTCGATTAACTATGGAACGTTTTCGCACCACGTTTACTCTAAATGATAATACGCATCCACAGAGACGTCGTACAGTGCGTACAGAAGAAGTCATTGCTGCTGTAGAGCGTAGCGTAGAGGAAGACCCGAATCAGTCTATCCGCCATCGTGCACAGGAATTGGATATGTGTCCATCCACTTTATGGAAGATTTTGCGGAAAGATCTTGGTTTGCGTGCTTACAAAATCCAACTCGTGCAACAATTGAAGCCACACGATCACCTAGCAAGGCGTAGATTAGGTGAATGGGCCCAAAACAAGATTGCCGTTGATCTCGATTTTCATAAGCGAATTTTATTTAGCGATGAAGCTCACTTTTGTTTGAATGGATACGTCAATAAACAAAACTGCCGTATTTGGAGTGATGATAATCCTCAAGTGTATGTTGAGACACCGTTACATCCAGAAAAACTGACTGTTTGGTGTGCTTTATGGGCTGGTGGAATCATTGGTCCGTACTTCTTTAAAAACGGTGCTGGTCAGAACGTTACAGTCAATGGTGACCGCTATAGACCCATGATTACTGACTTTTTCGTTCATCAATTGAACAACCATGATGTGCAGGAGCTGTGGTTTCAACAAGACGACGCAACATGTCACACAGCTCGTGCCACAATTGATTTATTGAAGGAAACGTTTGGTAACCGCATAGTTTCACGTTTCGGACCCGTGAATTGGCCTCCAAGATCGTGCGATTTAACGCCGCTAGACTATTTTCTGTGGGGATATGTGAAGTCGCTAGTCTACGCCGATAAGCCCGAAACGATTGACCACTTGGAGGACAACATTCGCCGCGTTATTGCCGATATACGGCCACAAATGTTGGAAAAAGTCATCGAAAATTGGACCTCCAGATTAGACTACGTCCGAGCCAGCCGTGGCGGTCATATGCCAGAAGTCATATTTAAATTATAATGCCAGAAGATTATTTTTCGAATAAAGTAAATTTCATGTCGATTTAAAAATTCATCTTTGTTTTATTCCATTTCAAAGTTCTATACCTCTATAAAAAACACCCTATATATTTTTTTTTATATATATACCAGATAAATTATTAAAGGTAATGCATTCGTGATAATTTCCGTTCAATCTACACCCCGTGGAGAATATTCTAGAATTTTTTCAAAATTTTTTGATCAGTACTTTTCGAGATATGGTGGGGGAATAGCGATTTTTCGCGATTTTTTAAAAGTAATACAAAGAAAGGTGTGCGCAAGTATTACATTATATATATATTGTTTACTCGTGTTTTCACAATCTTTCATTTGACACCACACTCGATGACCTAGTAATTTTTTTTTTTCTCTCTTCCGATTTCCCCCCGTAAAACTAACCCCTTAAGTCAAAATTTAACTTTCAAACCTACACGGCTCTGATGGGGCCATCAATTCCTATATTATTACCAAATTTCAACTTTCTATGACAAATAGTTTCGGAGAAAATCGGGTGTGATAGACAGATAGACGGACAGACAGACAGACAGACACCGAAGTCATCTTATAACTGTTCCATACGCTAAAAATACAAGGCAATTTTTGGTGTTTCGTATAGAACACTTATGAGATCACTTCGGTGTCCATCCGTCTGTCTGTCACACCCGATTTTCTCCGAAACTATTTGACACAGAAAGTTGAAAAATATACTAACTGATGGCCCGATCGGAGCCTCGTAGTTTTCAGAGTTAAATTTTGACTTAAAGGGTTAGTTTTGGGAGGTGAAATCAGAAGCGAAAAAAAAAATTCAAGGTCATCGATTGTCGTAAGTGATCCATTTTTCATCACCGGTTATGGCACGTTTCACAAATGGCTCGATTTCATTGCGTTTCAGCAGCGCATCGCAGATGTTAATTCGGTCCATCATGTTTTTCGCGCTCAACTCATGAGGAACCCATATATCGAGCTTTTTTTTGTATCCAGCTTTGTGTAAATCAGTGATTCCCAAAGTGGTTCAGGTGGACCCCCAGGGGTCCACGGGCGACTCGACGGGGGCCTACGTTGACGTGAAAAAAAAATGGGGGTTCACGAAAATTTATCTGGTTTCGATAGTAAAGAACAAAAATGTTGGCTTGGCTTTACCTATCAATGTAGGCAGATAATACACAAAAAATTAAGGGAGCAAAAAAAAATTCCGAATTTTTCAGTGATTTTTGACAGGCTGTATTTCGGTAAAAAATGGTCGTATTGAGACTTTAAAAAAAAGCATTTTGAAGCGTTAAGATTCTACCTTTCAGATTTTTTGGCTAAAATTTTTTAGGAGCTACGGTTCTCATGCAATCCTAACAGATAGCGGCAAAAAATAATATTGCAAATATTTTGCTTTTTTTTTAGTCCACGGGCTTGAAAAAAAATTTTTCAGTTAGGCCGGCATATGGATCAGATAGTCTGTTTATTTAGCATTAATTTCCTTGTTTTAAAACCTACCTTAATTTTTTTTAATAGTGTATTTTAAGAAGGTCAGCGACTGTTACTTGTAAAAACTTGCATATTCGATATTCAGTACAACGCGCGCCGAGACTTGCAAAGCGCCGCCCGCAACGCAACCCGTTCAGACGTGCAAAGGGACGAAATACGACTAGTGCTGTGCTTGCAATCTTGCATGAACTTGTTTGATTCTTCACCAATATAAATACGAATGCCAAGGACAAACGTTACTCATTTGTTTCCAGAATTTTGAAAAAAAAAGTGTGAGTGAATCGATGCCAGTGTTTGCCAGTGCCGGAAAAAGTAAGTATCTGCCTATTTGTTATTCATACTTTTATTTTATATTGTAATAACATTATATTTGTTATGTTTGCGTGTAGTAGGTACGTAATAAAAATTAAATACTGCACAGGGCCATTATTCAATACTTCTATATAAGAACAGAAAGCCGAGACAGACAGATTGAACTTTTAGTACTTTTTATTATAAAATTATTTATTTACCCGACTGTGGCGATTCACTAAAGGAGAGATATATGATTGACCTGCATATTTGTACATATTTCAGTGCCCTCGTAGTTGCTAATGCTAAATGACTAAAAATATTTTCATAAATTGTACGTGTCTTTATGTACCACTCGTAACGTACATCAAAGTCATAAATAAATCATTAAAATCGCGGAGTTTTGATGTCCAAATATTCTTTAAAAGTATTTTCTCTCGAATTTACAGAAATGTATCAAAATATAATTAATCAAAGAATATTTTATATTACATTAAAATAGGTTCAGCCGTTTTGTGAAAACCTCTATATGGGTCTTAGCAGTTTATTGCTTTTAATAATTAAAATCAGTTTTGCCGCTAGCATTTTGGTTTTTTCATTGCAATAATTAATTAATCCTATTTTATTCTGTTAAAATAGCATATCCTGTTAAAGTCGCCTTATGATTACTAAAACAAACATTTTTTTTCTTTACAGGTAGGTAACTGATACGAAACATGGCTGAATCTAAGAAGAAATGTCTACAGTACAGTGTTGATTATTTGAAATTTGGTTTTTCTTCCATCAAAGGCAGACAAACGATTGCCCATATGCCTTTTATGCAACAAAGTTTTGAGCAATGACTCTATGAAACCATCGAAGCTCGAAGCTCATTTAAGAAGGTGACATCCTGATAAAATAGGTAAAGATTTAAAATATTTTCAAACATTGAAGGAAAAATATGAAAAGAGACCTACCGTGCACAGTATGTTCGCTTCAACGTCTCAAAGTAACGATGATGGCTTGCGGGCATCTTACAATATCTCATTGCTTATAGCGAAATCTGGAAAACCGCACACCATCGGAGAACAGTTAATTTTACCCGCTATTGAAGAGGTTTTAAAAACTGTTCTGCACAAACCTCCATTTGACGTATTTAAAAGAATTCCTTTGAGTAACAACACTGTACAAAGACGTATTGATGAAATTAGCTCTGATATTGAAAACTTCTTGTGTAATTATCTGCAAACAACTCATTTTTCTATTCAACTGGACGAGTCAACTTTACCTGGTAATGAAGAATTATTATTGGCATATGTTCGATTTGTTATGGACGAAGAAATCCATGAAGAGCTGCTATTCGCGAAAACTTTGGAGACGGACACTAAAGGCGAATCAATATTTAATGTCCTGAGTGATTTTTTTAAGGAAAAATCGATTCCATTTACAAACATTATTTCGGTGGCAGCACCAATCGCTTCAATTTGTGATTAAAGCAGTTAACAAAATAAGAAGCAATGCATTGAATAACCGTTTATTTGCACAATTGTACGACGAAAATGATGAAGACTTCCAACGATTGCTCTTACATACTGAAGTACGCTGGTTGTCGAAAGGTGCATGTATAACAAGATTTTACTCACTTTTTGAGTTTTAGAGTTTATGGAAAGTAAAGATCCAGATTTAAAAGAAAACCTGATCAAATTGAAAGCAGACATCGCGTATTTGACAGATTTGTTTACAAAATTTAATGATATTAACTTGCAGTTACAAGGGAACAGCCCAAATTTAATAAAAACAAAGGGTGTAATTTCGGCTTTTCTTGGAAAATTGAAATTTATGAAGCAAAATATTAGTCGGCGCGAATTCTCCCAGTTTCCAAACTTGTCACAGGCAGAATGTCTTGATGAGGATATTCAGACATACGTTCAACATTTAAATGCCCTGCATGATGACTTCAAAAATAGATTTGAAGATATTCTGACGATGGAACTACCACCATGGATCATAAAGCCATTTGATGAAACGGAAGTGGCGAATGTGGTATTACAAGACGAGCTACTCGAGCTTAGCACCAATGAGGAGCTGAAGGTGAAATTTAAAAAAGGCTATTAAACATTTTGGCTGCAGGCTGAAATACCCGAAAAATATCCTGGGCAGTGGGAAAGAAAACTTTTGATAGCGTTTTCCTCGCCATATCTTGTCGAAAAAAGTTTTAGTGTCGTTACAAACCTATTAACAAAAAAAAAGGAGCAGATTGAACATCACAGAACGGGGAAATTTGCGGTTATTCCTTACACAACTGAAGCCAAATATTGATAATTTGCTGTCAATCCATCAAGTACATCCCTCCCATTAAAATTATGACTATTTTTTTTTAATTGTTGATTTGCATTGTTGAAGTTACGGTAGGTTATTAATGTTTAATTTTAATTCTATTAAGTCTGTGACAGTATTATTTTAATAAATAGAACATAAGAAAACATATAATTTTTCTTTTTATTTTTACCACTCCGAATTTAGGGTTGGAACTCAGCCACGACGCAAATTTCCATCGTTAGATCTAATCTTCACATTTTTTGACGAGTTTTGGGAATATGGTAGAAATGTAGCAGCAGGGGGTCCACCGAAACCAGTAAAATTTTGAAAGTGGTCTACGAGAAAAAAAAGTTTGGGAACCTCTGGTGTAAATGGTTCAAAACCATTTTGTGGTCAATGCTTAGCTCCATACCAATATCGATACTGCTGATATGCTTATCTTGCTGGACTTTTTCAAGAATTTCATCAGCTTTTTCAGTGATTTGACGACCAGAGCGTGACTCAACTTTCACATCAAAATTACCAGAACGAAAGCAAGCGAACCATTTCCGCGCAGCAGATTTTGATAAAGTACCTTCACCGTACACAGCACAAATTTTTTCACAAGCCTGCGCAGCGTTCTTCCCTTTGTCGTAATAATATTGCAAAATATAGCGCAATTTTTCATTACTTTTCTCCATTTTCAAACGCAAATAACATTCCAATCACTGCACCAATTTCAATGTTTATACGCTCAAAGTAGTTTAAATAAAGACAGAGGGCCTATTCCTTATTCCACATTAAATGTGACCCCGTGTTCTACACTAATGAGTGAAAAAATCGACTCAAACGACTTTACTTCATTAACACCAATCCCTGAATTTAATTTTCAAACAGTGGTATTATTTTTGGTATTATTAGAAAGCTGATTCTCTACTCTTTCTTATAATACTAAAAACATTTAGATTCCCAAAAAGTTTTACTCAATAGAACCGTTTTTGCTCGCTCAGCAACGTACTCGTTGCGCGCTATTCATCCCTATAAAAACACATGAAACTGCATTTTCCTATCATTTTTATATCGGAACTTGAACCGTCAACATCTCTGCCATACCTGCTCACTAATTACGTCATCGGAAAATGGATACCACCCCGGAAAAAAAGACACAAGTTATTGCCCTATTGCAAGAAGGGCATAACCAACGTATAGTCGCGGCGCAACTGCACCTGAGCCAGGCAGCTCTCTCCAGAGTCTACAGACGTTACTAAGAGACTGGCGACTTTACACGGAGATCAGGATCAGTAAGAAGAAGGTGTACCTCAGAGCAAGACGACCACTTCAATGTCAACTCAACTCTAACAAATTGTCACTTGACCGGCGTTGAGGGCCAGCAGGAGCGCCGACAAGTTCGTGGTCGTGCTGTCAGTCACTAGACAGTCAGAAGAATACTTAAACAAGCCAACCTAACTCCGAAGAGACCACCTAAGGCACCCAAATTGATAGCAGTCCATCGACAAGCGCGACTCAGATTTGCCTGAGAACATGTCGACTGGACATTAGAGCCACGGCGCTCCGTTTTATTCTCCAACGAGTCCCGAATGTGCTTACATGGCAATGATGGAAAAAACGAGTCTACAGGAGGCATGGGGAGCGCTATGGGTAATGCTGTGTTACTGAAACGTTTGCCTACCGAGGAGATTCATGGTGTGAGAAGGTATCTCACTGGATGCGAAAACCGATTTGGTTTTCGTGACTGATTAGACTCTTAGCGGTGGATTAACCGCTCGCCGGTATATCGAGAAAATCCTGCAGGAACACGTCGTTCCCTACGCTGGGTTCGTTGGCGGTAGTTTCGTGCTAATGCACGACAATGCGTGGCCACATACTGCTGCATCGGTGCAGCAATACCTGGCGGAAGAGGGAATACCCACATTAGACTGGCCTGAGCGGAGTCCTGACCTCAATCCATTCGAGCACACGTGGGATGAGCTCAAAAGAAGGGTTCAAGCCAAAAATCCAGTCCCTGCATAACGGAGAGACCTAAAGGTTGCGATAACGGAAGCGTGGGGAAGAATCCCACTGGCAGTGGTGATTTTGGTTTTTATCAATAAATTTAGCTGTTAAACTTAAAATTTGTTTAATTTTTCCTTTCTCTTGCCCCTATTTTCAATCCTTGTTCTCCTTGTTTCCCCTTTCAATTATGTTAATCAGTAAAAAGCATACGATATGCTATGGAATTTGGTATCATTAGAAAGAGAATAAAATGGGCTTTCAAATTATACTAAAATCCGTAAATTCTAGGATCTGTATTAAATGAAGCCAAATAGTATGAGTCGACTTTTTGTTCACCAATGTATATATTCAACGAGCAAAATTACTTTTCACTCCCAAAAAATGGTCGCCATCAAATTTTGCTTTCTTTAGAGATGTAGAACCTTTTTGAAGCCATCGCAATGGCTCCTGCTTTGTAAGACGTGTCCAATAGAACATCCGCGTCTCGTCGCCTGTAAAAACTCGAAAAAAATACCATTTATCGTTCTCTAATGGTCCTTTTACACGGTCATATCAGTCCTCAGTTCAGTGTCAGTTTCAGTCGAACTGTCCGTTTTTCCTATGTGTAAAAAGGAAAAATTGAAAACAGGACTGAAACGGAGACTGACACCTGACGATATGGGGTCCTTTTCTTCCACCGTTTCTTCAACGCAGCTAAGGCTACTGCAGTGAGACAGTCTTCATTTTACACATGTACACTTTGGGACAGTATGACAACACGTATTTGAACGCGAAACACACATAACACTTTGAAAGTGTACCTCGGGACTGAGAACTGAACGGACGGTGTAAATAAAAACAAACCTCCTTCCGAACTGAAATGAAACGAAAACTGAAACTGAGACGGAACTGAGAACTGATATGACCGGCAAATGTTCTTGAGAAGTTTCCTTTCTCGCCATTTTCTGTTCTGCTGTAAAGAACTTGGGTTATCATCGTGGAAAAACTTCTCTCGTTCCTGAATCTTCGTGCGCGATATTCCAAACTAGCTTCATATACTCCAGTTTCTTTAGCAAGCATTGGAATCTTGGTTCGTCGAGCTGACAGCAGCAAATCCTCAACGAGCCTGATGGTTTTCTCAGGTCTGGTCCCAACCGATCTTCTTGATCTGGGGTCATAATGAATTGAATCTTGAATAAGATGGGCCCTAATTACGCTCTCAGGTATCCTTTGATGAATAACTGTTGGTCTATCTCGCTCATTAAATTTAATTAGTGCGCAATGCTCTACGCTACTTTTACTTATTTTCGGAAGCAAAAAAAAAATCGTAAAACCTACAAAACGTAACAAACTCGTAGAAAATTTTGTCAAAGTACTGAAAACAACGGCAGTACTTTGATAACTAACCAGGCAATTGTGCGACTTTATTCTCAGGGCTAGGTAAATAACTTAAAATCACCCTCGTAATACAAAACATTTAAAAAAATAGATAAATCGGGGAAAAGGAAACTATACTGGTAGGGATTTTTTTCTGTTAGTTTTTCAGAGCGATTTAATAAAGTAAAGCTCCTAGATCATCTTAAAAATAAAGTAAATCTGTGGAAAACTGCAAGAGATCAATTTAAGCAAAAAAATCGCGACATGTTACCTAAATTTTTCTACCCCAATAAATCGTCTTCAGACCTAATTTTTCAGCTAAAACCGGATAAAACTAAGCTAAACTCAAGCCATAAATCCTGCTAAAACCATTTATAGCATCGACACAGAGCACAATAAGCTTTAAATCGATATTTTTTAATAAAAACTGGTAGAAACTGTAATATATCAAAAATAGCGGCCCAGAAAAGTCTTGGCAATGATGCCCTTTGATACGCCCAAGAATTTTTGTGACATACATCCAAATTTTCAATGAAAAGGGGTTTAAAAATTAAGGAAATGAAAGAAATAGGCCTGATACTTACCAATAAATTGTGGTTAATTAAAAATTAAGCATCGAAGATTGCCTTGAAATGCCCGAAAAAAAAACAAGAAATAAACGAAGATCTAACATGGACACTTGCACAGCCGTCCGAACAAAGAAAATCACATTTTTCACGGTCGATTTTCGCGCACTTTTTGGCTGGATAAGCCCGGTTTTTCACTGTTTTCACAAAGTTTATTTGTTATATTTATCATTTAAACACTATTTTAGCGCCGGCTCAGTCTATTTGTTTATTTATTCGATCAAAATCGAGATAAGGGAGTCCGACGGGCGAGAAACATTACGACGCCATCTTTGTGTATTTTTCAGTTTCGCCACGTTGCCAACTCCACGAAGAGAAATGCCCTAAGAAAAATACAGAGGTATTTTTTTAAACCACTCGAAAATTGAAATTGTTTCATTTTATAATTAAAAGGAAAAAGCTATAAACTCTCACTGCGTTTACTAGACAATAAAGCTATCACAACGAACATTAATTTACTTTCTTCGTTACATTTAACTAAGAGAAAATTGATAATCAATACGCTAGCGCTACTTTTCGTAAACACATATCGTTGTTAACAGTAATTTCACATAGAGTCATCAATTGGTTATATTAATTAATTAAATTTTTGATACTCGACTCGCTGATTTCGTCGATTACATTACTGTTACTTTTACCGGTAAGTAGATGTAAACAAAGCGCGTTTACTGCAGGAACAGAAAAATACCTCTTGCCTAAAGCAGAAACCTTCTGCACTACATACCACAAGAAGTTAGTTTGATATAACATCAAAAAATCACATCAGAATTCCATAGTTACTTCAAATTGTAACCATTATACTTACTCAGATTTAACACCTGGCAACATCGCGCGCTCTTCTAGAGATACAGCCCTTCGGTAGTTCATTGTGCTAGAAAGAGACGACCTCTGTAAAGGTCGTCTCTACTAAAAAAGCTAACCGAAAATATAAAAAATCCCTAGGCAAGGCCTTCTCGATTCGAGTTTAAGGTGGGTAAAAAAAAGTAATGAAATTTTATGGTAATAAGCTTATTGTATGATTATTTGCCCAGGAAAATTACCATAATCATTATGGTAATTAGGTAATAAATGCTTCTTTTGTTTTTGGGCGTTAGGCTTTTGTTTCTCTGACTGCTTTGACATAATAGGGACAAATTAGTTTTTATACCGGTAATATTTTTTTCTTTTGGTTTTGTTTTATGGTTTTAGAAGTGTTATTCACCTGGCGAATTAAAAAAAAATAATACAGGGTAGCCAACACTACGAATAAAACCTCATGGGTAAAATTAAAACATTTTAAATTTATTTTCAAGATATAAAATTAATATAGAAACGAGCTTTAACCAATTGCTACGAAAATATAACCGGATCAAACAATAAGTTACTCAATTATACAAAATGTCACGTTTTTACCGGTATATACTTTTCTTTTCAAAAAAGTATATTATTCTATGTGATTTGTGGTGGTATAAGGCCAAGCACGAAGTCACAAATTGTATAATCTCTCATATTTTGGCAACATTATGTTTATTTTAAAAAAATACTACTACAATCACTTTTCGAAATTTGGGTATTTCCCTCTAAAATCTGGAGAATTCGGAAGAGCTTTAGAACTGTTTTTTTTTGTGATGTCCTCTTGGAGTTCCCAAAAACTCTCAAATAACCACACGAGGGTGTTTTTTTTTTTAAGTTGTCTACTCAGCCATGAAAATGACGTCATACAAACAGTGCTTGGTTGTCAACTTACTGTTGCTGTTCTAAGTAGTTAGTTCATTGTGATTTGCAGTTGTTACGATCTTTTTTCTTTCGAAAAACGAGTGAAATCGCGCGGTTATAAAGAAAAAAATGGACACAGTTTCGCTGGGGCTGAGTCACGATTCACGATGACCTCAGATCAGGAAGACTAGTTGAGATAAGAACTGGGTACACCATCAGATTTGCTGGCGATGTCGCATCGACGAATGACGATTCTAGTTCCTGCTAACGAAGCTGAAGTGTCCGAAAGTACAGTTTTCAAGATTCTGCACGATTACAGGGTCCACAAGGTTCGCACATTTCAAGCACGGACGACACCGAGTTCCAAAGGCCACCCTATGGCCCCGATTTAGCGCTTGCAACTTCTTTTTGTTCAAATATCTGAAGAAACACCTCAGCAGCCAAGAATGTTGTTCGGATAATTAGTTGACAGCCTCTAAGGCGTCGTTCTCGAGACGCAAAGAAAAGAATTTTTTGGATGGGATTAAAACAACTTAAAAAACGCTAGATTAAGTGTTTTAGTGTAGAATATAGAAAAAATTGATATTTTATGTTTTAAGCTCTGTGGGTTCTTCGTATCTCGATAGATAACTTTAGAAAAAAAAACTCCACACATCAGAAAATTTTCCAACTACCCAAAAATCTTCCAAACTTTGAGGACAAATCCACCAATCTGACAATCCTGCTATACGAGTGCTTGGCCTTACACCACAATAAGCGACAAAAAACAGGTCCGGACTAAAAACAAAATAAAAACAAAAAAATAATACATATAAAAAATATATTTTACACAAACGTCAGCAATGTTTAAACAAAAATAATTGGAGGGAGGGATCGATGATACTTATTTAAATTAAAAATGAAAAAGAAATTTTATACAGCCTTCGCACAAATGCAGAGTTCGTCTAAGTTTCACAGCTCCCTTAAGCTACAGAAGCTACGGATAATGAGACAGCTCATTCTGCAGTGTTTATTTTAAAAAACTTCGGGGTTATTAACTTTTAACGTAGTCCCAGAGCTCTTAGGAACATAATTTTTCAAAATTATGGTTGCGAGGTGTCCCAAAATTTTCAAAATGAGTTCCTGTCTTTTGGGACACACTCTATATCATGTATCGATAATTTTCGGGAGATACATGTCTCACTCAAATTACAATAAGATAAACGTGGAAAAAAAGCAGTAGCATTTTACCTAAACTGCCAGCCAAAATAAACATTAACTAGTACTGATATATGATGGACAACTTTTGACGAACCCTATAAACAAGTTCCCCAAATCTTATTTTCTCATAATGTTCCTACTAATTTTTTTTATTAAGTAACACATTTATAGGAGTTTTCAACTTCTTACGTCCTATAATGATTCTTATAATTTAAAATACACAGTTTAATATCTAAAAATGTTTTTCCATCTATGACTAAGATTAACTAATGTTTTATTATTATTTATTTACTCTTGTACTTGGAACTTTTGAAAAAATAAGTTTGAAAACGTTTTTTTTTTTCAATTAAATATTAAATCTTTTTTAAATACTAGTACAACAGCTCATGTAGCTAAAAATGTACAAACTTAAAAAAGAAGTATTACGAGTGTGATTTCCGGGGGTATTTCGTTCGTAAGCAACAAATTCTTGCCTCCATATACGATCAGATTTTGGAGAACATTGACAACTTTTTCTTTAAAAATTGACAGCTGAATGAAACTGATAATTTGTGAAACAAAATAACACCTTTGTCAAATCTCAGAGCCTAACTTAAAGTACAGCCGTGGCCACATAAGACGGGCATCCCGAGAACATTATAGTATATTGCAATCCGGCAACACTGTAACGTAATAACGATAACGCCTCACTGTGAAACCAGGCTGGGTAGAAGGAATTTAAAGGTCTTATTGTATTGTAAATAAGTGAATACGGATTAATTTTAGAGTTATTAAAAGCTGGTGGTTGGGATAAAGAACGGTATTTGACCGATTTTACTTTCAGGGAAATAAAATGTGTTTAAAGAATTTTTATGAATGAACGACGAGTTTTCTTTTTATTGAAAATGATTTAAAAAATAACTTCTTGAGTTTTGTTACGAACAAAAAAATCGGATATAAAAAAATGTTATGAAGTGTCGTCTCAACAACTAACAAGATTTAAAAGTTTTGATATTTCCCGATGACGTAGAGATAGGGTGATTATCTTTAGACGTCCGGCCCAGATCTAAGGAAAATTGTTGGAAATTTATTTTTTTAAATATAGAATGATATAGTGCATGTTTTGTGATATTGAGCACTTAGACAAAAATATCAGATGTGTGCCATAGTTTATTATTTACAAAGCCGCTCATCAAGCATTATAGAAAATATCTTTTGATGTTTTTTTTTTATTATTTCCGTTTAAAACATTTAATTTTATAAATATGTAATAAGTTATGTAATGTAAAGTGTTTTTTATTGTTCAAAGATATTTTATTAAAGGAAAAACCTCAACAGCATAGTAACTAATTTTATTATAATTACTGTCGGACTAAAGTGTGACAGCCGCCTACTAGATAAATGGCTTGAAAACCGCGAAACGTGGCATACGATCCATTGCACCCGCGATGTTCAAAAAATAATATTTTGAAGGGTTTTTGCTGCATACCTTTTTGCAAAACAAATTAGAAAAACAATAGTTTAAGGAAAAAGTGTTGATAAAAATCAGGGCTTTCCAATGCCGTCTTACAAAAGGTATGTCGATCGAAAAAAAAGTTGTTTGGGGTCGCGGCGCCCAGCGTCGTTTTCACTACCAAATGTCAAATGCGTCAGTATACTCCTTGACATGCACTATACCATTCTGCATTAAAAAAAAAAAGAAATATTCGACAATTTTCCGTAAATCGGGGCCGGGCAGCTAAAAATGATTACCCTGTACTGCAGATAAAGAAAATATTTAATATCAGCTAAAATATGTTTTATCACTCCTCGTGCTAAACAAATACAGTCCCAAGTTTCGGTCAGGCTGTCTGCCCGTTGGCGCGATAATACTTTAACGAAATGAGATTTCGATTTCAAATTCGGTACACATAGACCTGAAGCAGGAATATAGTCTACAGTTTTTTAAGCGAGCACGCTATGCCAATTTTTCTTGGCTTCTGTTGAATAATCAACATATTTTAAGCATTATTATTTATAGGACACCCATAAGGGGTTAAATCCGAAACTCTAAATAACCGAAACTAACTAAAAAAATGTCCTGACCAGCCTTTCATTCCCCTTCTTCTAAAGTGATACCTTCTATCACTATGTGTACCAGATTTGAAATCTATATCGCTTTTGATTAGAAAGTTACGTGTCAACGGAGCAGACGAACAAAAATGAAAAATTAAAAAATGCTAAAATATCGAAATGTGATTTTCTCACAAATACAATACTAGACTTTAGTAAGGGAATTATCTCTCCATATAATTTCCTCAACATCCCATTTAACAACCAAGTAATATACCGTTTTTAAAAAATCAAATTCGAACCTCCCTCTGATTTGTGGCCGATGCCTTTAGCTCAAATTACAAGGTCAGCTGTCTTCCGGCATGTACGACCATGTTGTCGAAAGCAATATTGCAGGATAGTTAATAGACTGTGTCCGAGATGTACGTTTTATTTGTCCACGAGTGTACATCCTTCAGTGATATTTTCTCTCTGGGCCTATCTGCACAAAGGCAATTTAAACTCGTTTTAACGGGACTTTCGGAGTGCTTTGAAATTTCCAATTTGCATTAGATTGTGGTCAAATCAGTAAAATTTTGACAATTGTCTAATTTTATAACAGGCGGTAAGTCGTCAATTATCATCAATCATAGCTAGGGTCTTAAGCAAGTAAAAAGGAAATAAAAAAAAAAAAACAAAATAACTCATATTTTAAAACTGATGTCACAATCGCGCTAAGCCGCATTTGAAAATCCTCTAAGTGGGAAACCTACTTTACCGAGCTAAAAAAAGTTAATTTTTATCATTTCTTTCTTTAATAGAAGAACAAACTCTTTTTTGAATTGGTAATTCTTTTTTTACATATCTGAGGATGTAAAAAAAATAAATTAGAGAATAATTATAATAATAATGGTATAATAAGAGGCGATCATCTACTGGGCCTCGTCCGTAGGTTCATTTTGGATTAAATTTTAAAATAATTAAAAATTGTCTATATTTTTTGTTGTAGATATAAAACTTGGGACACAAATAAGCGACTCCGCGGAGGCTCAGTAGAAGATCACCTCTTATGATGCTATTATTACTATAATTATTGTCTAATTTATTTTTTTACACCTCAAATATGTAATTAAATAATTATCAAATTACAAGTCTCGGATTTTTTTTAGGTCGTTAAAGTAGGTTTCCCCCTTAAGAATAAAATATTGCAAAAATATTTCCGCGATCTGTAACTTGGAAAACAAATTTCGTCACGTTTTCGTAGGTCCGTAGTTTTCAGCTATTTAATTTTAGTTTCTGCCATCAGAGGGCGCATATGTACAACTAGCTGTCAGTACCATTTTTCGAGCTGGCAGAAGTAATAGCGCACGTAATATTAAATATATCACGTCCGTACTTTTTTTAAAACATAAGCATCGTTTCCTACCATGGAATAGACTAGAATTACATCGATACCTACAACAATAACAAAAACTAACGAAAAAATGCGACAAAAATTGATTATTTTTTTCTAAAGGCCGCCATTTTGTCAATTTATATACGAACTCATTTCTTCTAGTCTTTTGCAGGCCGACACTCTTACTGATCGAAAAAAATGTTGTGTTTGATTGCTTCAGACTGCTATTACGGTCTCTAGAGCTTTCGCCAGTAGACTTTGTTCTGCGTACAAAGGTTTCGACCGCTTCGCTTTTTACGAATTATTAAATATACATAAAAGTACAATAAATAAAATTGAAAAACAGAAAAGTTTCTATCTTCTTTAGTTTTCCCGAAAGGAAATTCCGCAACTTTCCTTTTTCTGTAAAAGTCACCTGCGTGACTTAACCTTGAGCCGCAGAATTAAATATATATCAGTCAACTGTCAAATTAAAAAAAAAATCATCATTTCACTTTCACTAACTACATATATTTTTTCCTTCAAAAAAATCACAAAAATACCCCCCCCGCTTTCAATAAGAATGGCTTCCTCCGCGTATGGGCTTTTTTTTTGTACCTAACCTACAAAAATGGATGACTTTACATTACCGGGGTACTTGAATGTATTAATGTTAAAAAAAAAAAATGAGAAAAAAAAAAGATATGCGCGTGCGTGATCGACAAGAATGTGAGTTTTTTTAAAAAAATGTTATTCTTTTAACTTTGTTGAGTTGAATGATTTTTTTTTTGAAAAAAAAGTTACAATGAAGAAGAGATTTTTTTGAGGTCGGAACATTTTGTTGGTCAATTTTTTTTATTAATAAGAAAAAATACCGATTATGGAAAAAAACTTTTACATGGTTTGATAAAAAAAGACACAACACCTTTTTTTGGTAATGCCGGCTTTTATACAAAACTTAAAAAGAAAATCATGTACTTATTACACTTTCTTCTAAAAAAAAAAACAATTTGAACAACAAAATGTTAAGGTTGGATGTGTTAGAAGTCTGTCCGGCATTTAGGGCCGCGATTCCGCAAGCGAATACAATTTTGGTAATAACTTAAGGGTATATATCTAGTCATGGAGCGGAAAAAAAGCGGTTTTTAGGATTTTTTTAGTGAAACTGTTCATTATATAAACTAGGTTTTTAATTTTAATTAAAAAAATTAATAAAAAAAAGTGCGGTGCTGTACCCGTTCCGCCGCGACTCCTTTTTTTTAACGAGCACTACGGTGTGCACGATTATGGGAGCTGGATGATCTGAACTCAAAATTTCCAAAGAAATTAGTTTACTGGAGGATCAATCCTGTCTTTCAACGAAGGGATTTTCATTTATTATATTTTATCTTTAATTAGCGAAAAAGTAAAACATTGTAACATGATTTTTTCGCTTTTTTGTTTACACTAATGCCATTTGATGAATTCTTTTTTTAAATTCCTTAGTTCAAAACAAGATTGATCTTCTAGCAAACTAATTTCTTTGGAAATTTGAATTTTAATGATCTAGCCAGTAATCGTGGACACCGCAATGCTCCTTAACCCTTAGCGTGAACCATGGGGTCCTTGTGATCCCAGGCAATTTCGATGACAGTTTATTGTAATTCAAAACTTCTTTTTCTGTATTTAAAATTTTTTTTTCTATATGTAAATGATAATTTAATACTTATTTTACTGCGAAATTTTTGGTATTGAACCAATTAATAGATATTTTGCGTAAAAAAAGTTTCCTTTTGATTGTCAAAATACTACATATACAACACAGTATTATATCTTAAGAGTATCAGATTAAGATTTTAGGTCAATATCTTGAAAATTGCATGAATTACGATTTTTTTAGTAAAAATTTTAAGAATTTCTTTTTGTATTCAAAATATTACACCTTCTTAAACATTGCTGAAGTAATAGTTCAAGGTTACTCTGTGTGTGTACTCGTTGCAGCAGGCATTCTTGTCATTGGGGTTAGGTTGACCCCAGTGTGCACGTTATGTGATTCTGATGAAGTGTGAATGCTAAGGGTTTAAAAAAAAGGGGTGAGAGGGAATAGGGTACAGCGCCGCCATTTTCTATTTTTTTTAATTAAAATTTCACCAATTGTACTTTAAGCTATGTGTTATTATATAAGATAGAAACCTGAATTATAAAATAAATAGTTTCGCTAAAAGAAATTCCTAAAAAAACGCTTTTTTCGGCATGATTAAGTAAATGCCCTCAAGTTTCATCTTGAAGCCTGTAGCACAGAAAATCTAGCTATCGTCGCTACAAAAAGACACACGCATAGAACCAAACGTCGCCGCGAAAGCAGGCCCGCTGACTACCGCCGGATCGTTAACATGTACCTCGTCGAGTTGCTCATAGATGTCGTGCAAGTAGAAATTGTATTATATGTAACAGTATTAAGGAAAAATATGCGCCGTATCTTGTGAGAAATTCGACGAGGCAGAGGTGTTTGCCCTTCTGTAGCTATACTTATATTTTCTTTGCCTTTAGTCCAGTTATATAACATTCTAACAGCGAGTTATCTTCTTGCGAAAACGCCACCCTTTTTATCGTTTTTTTTTTTCACATTTTGCACACCATATTAATACCAGCACACTTCAAAATACACCCAAACCTTGTGAACCCGGTGAACGAATAAAACTCCGAGGAAAAAAAAACGCAACTTTCCTAAACCTAACGACACCTATTGCAATAAATAGTCTCCATCTCGCGCGTGCTGTCCCAAATTCACTTCTTTTTGTTTTTATTGGTTGCGCCGCGAGGTGGCGTCACCGGTCGCCCCGCGTTCATGTTGTACTGGAACTTCCTTTTGTCGGCCGGCTTCAGGATTTGGAACGAGCACATTAAGGTCTCGTCGACTGACATCATCGCACCGGCGTTGTCGAATTCACCTGCGGAGAGGAAGGATTTCTTTACTTACTATTACTATTGTGTTCTTACAAATAAACCTATACATTATAGATCGTGTCATGGTGACGTTTTCACCATTTGAATTGTTGATTCATTTCAGGGTTATTCTAAATAATTCTAAAAATCCAAAGTGTTGCTTTTTGGGACGCCACAACTTACTTTTTGAAAGAACATTAAAAAAAAACACTGTTCCGTTATTAACGCCTACAGTTGGTCAAGTAAGAACATGCGCCTATAACTTGTAGTCGGTAAAAGAAATTGTTTTTTTTTAAGTTATTGTTGACACCCCTGCAAACAATACTTTGTGGAGGAACGAGATTTCAGTCGACAATTAGCGTTTGGATGTCAACCAAACGAGAACTTCAGTTTAACGTGGGATCTGACGATACCAAACCTTTAATACTTCTATGCATGTTTTTGTGGCATTGCAGCGAAATATGTTCGTTAATAACGGCGTTCGAACCTTCTAACTCGACTACAGACCTGCGTCTCACTTAACAGTGCGCTATCTACCTTCCCGTTCAAGTGAACATACGCCAACAACATACCGTCGGCAGTTTTTCTGTCGGAGTAGGCTTCCACTCTTCGAAGCCCGACTTTAAATATCTGCCTCACCCAGAGGAAGGGGTGGTACCTTTATCGCTAATCTTTCATGCCCCGAGCAATCCCCCACCAGCAACGTGCCCGATATTTTTTACTTCGGACTTTGTACTCCATCCTTGAAGACCGTCTTCAGGTATCTGCCCTACCCGCGGGAAGCAGCGTCGTCATCGTCAGCCTTTCATAGTCTAGTCGGCCTCCCACCAACAACCATCCGCCTTGTTCATAGTATGCCGGGTTTGTTAGGATTTGTAGATATCTGCTGACAAGCAGCATGACGTGGAATATGACCTAGTCAAATGCACTTTAAAATAAAAGTGTACTGACTTGCTAGGGATTGAACCCGACTCTACGGGCACGGTACCTCGAACTATACGATGGTGCCCAAGCCACCATGCATTTAGGACATTTTTTTTTATATATCACTGATAAGTCCTCCAAAAGTTTTCGACAGTACTTACCACAATAATTAGGTGCACTAAACAGCGTTACTAACTGCCGCTTCGCGAAAAACTCATAACCATCTTCTACGACTTGATGCGCCCGACAAATTAAGTCGAAGTCATGTTTGTGAAGGAATTTACCGACAACCTGAAGATAAAGAGTAGTTTAGAAAATGCGCCTGAGTAAAATAACGCATTTGTATAAATATAAAAGGTGAAATTATACATACCTCTGCTCCAAATGTAAAACTAACCCCTCTGTCATTTTCACCCCATCCCATCTGATCTTTATCAGGGTCTGACCACAGTAGGTCGCACAGTAACCCTTGATCTGGAACATCCGTGGGCCTCATTATCCTCCTGATTTGTTCCATCGACTGTAAGTCAGGACTTAATCCTATGGATAATATAATATTATTTATTGGTAACAGAAATCAGCCAAATTTTTGCGTTGGAAGGCCAAAATACATTTAAGAGCCATTTATTTGGCCACAAAAACCAACTGACAATAAAAAATTAGAGTGAACTGTTTCTTAAAAAAAAACCGGCCAAGTGCAAGTCGGTCTGGCGCAATTAGTGTTCCGTACGGTGATTGCTTTTAAAATAAAATAAAATCTCTACCTAGGCTAAGTTAATTAGGTCCCTGACATGCATATATCTTAAGAACCAATATGTATTTTCACGTTTTTTTTTTAGCCAATAATGTTTAATAGTTATAGCATCTTAGCTACTTAATAGCCAATAAATCAATCCAGCTTAAGGAAGGAAGAAGGAACGAAACTAATTAAAAATACTTTAATTTGATTTTATTTGATAAATTAAAAAATTAAGAATTTTTCGTAAAAATTTCAAGACATTTAGGAAGCTCTTCATTAAATAAATCAAATTTAAAGAATATATGGATCCTTATGGGAAACGTGTCCATTTAATGCAGCAACGTACATTTTTTTATATCACAAAAAAAAATATTGGCAAAAATATGAAATTTAGATATATTACCAGGTGTACAAGTATGAAATGCGGATTTCAGACAACAGATGGTGCACCAATGCAGTTTGTGCTATAAAGATTTGACACTACGCCATTTTGTTGTGTCATCAACAAGTGTCAGAGTGTCAGACGCGCACGAGTAATAAATTGGAAAAGTGTGTGCATAGTGTTGTGTTCAATATGTCGAAATTTATATAGAACAAAGAGCATTCGCGGACAGCATTAATTTTTTGTTTTCATTTGCAGAAAACTGCTGTTGAATCATACTGTGGAAACCGCCAAAAAAATACGAAGATGTGGAACTGCAAGCATTGTTGGACGAAGATGATTCGCAAACACAAAAACAACTCGCTGAGCAATTGGGCATTAGTCAACAAGCTGTTTCCAATCGGCTACGAGAGATGGGAAAGATTCAGAAGACCGGCAGATGGGTACCACATGAGTCGAACGGCAGGCAAATGGAAAAGCGCAAAAACACGTGTGACATTTTGCTCGCTCGGTACAAAAGGTAGTCGTTTTTGCATTGTATAGTTACAGGGGATGAAAAGTGGATTTATTCTGAGAATCCCAAGCGCAAAAAATCATGGGTAGACCCAGGCGCACCATCCACATCGACCGCAAGACCGAATCGCTCTGTGTTTGGTGGGACCAGAGGGGCGTGGTCTACTATGAGCTGTTAAAACCTGGGGAAACGGTTAATACTAAACGTTACCAACAACAATTGACCGATTTGAACCGTTCGCTGCTTGAAAAAAGGCCAGAATACCGAAAGGGGCAACACAAAGTCATTTTTCTTCATGACAATGCTCCATCACATACAGCAAAACCAGTTCGCGACACGTGGGAACCACTCAGCTGGGTAGTTCTACCCCATGCAGCTTACTCACCAGACTTGGCTCCTTCCGATTACCACTTGTTTGCATCGATGGGTCACCCACTTGTTGAGCAGCGCTTTGGTTCGTATGAATATGTGAAAAAATGGCTCGATGAATGGTTCGCAGCAAACGGGGAAGATTTCTGGCGTGGTATTCACAAATTGCCCGAAAAATGGGAAAAATGTATAACAAGCGATGGAGCATACTTTGAATAAAGCACTTTTTATCATTCTTCCGCATTTAACATGTTTTTTTAGAAAAAAAATCCGCAATTCATACTTGTACAACCTGGTATACATTAAAATATGACGAATATTTTAAAAAAATTTTTCAACTAATTAGGAATATTTTTATTAATGAAAAATATAATAATTATCAATGGTTTTGAGCAATAACCTATATCGGACGAAGTAGCAACACCGCATTGACAAAAAGTTACAACTATATGAATCGTTAAACGCAAAGTATCAGTATGTAAATTTTTAAATAAACAAGTAATAAAACTAATGTTTCATTTAGAATGTCTTTAATTATTCACGCTAGTAACAATTTCTAGTAGTTATAAATATTCAACGCGTAGTAATAATTTTTTAATCTTAAATAGTATTGAAATATCGCATATATAAAATAAATAATTATATTGAAACAATACTTCTTAAATATTCAAACAGTGGATTTAGAATACGCGGTGATTTCGTTGCACGAATTTTATTGTTTTCATCAGAGGTTAGAACTGTTATTATCACTGTTTACAATTCGTCTTTTTTCGTCACAATTCCTTTGACTCAATCTTTGTCTATAAACTGTTTCGGTTACATATATTCTCTTCCAAATATATATATTTTTTCCATTTTTGTCACGAATTCTGTTTTTTTTTCTGTATCCATTTCTTGACTTTTAACTCTTTTACCCTGAATATGCCGCAATCTTAGAATGTCAGGACGTCCAACTATTATAAAATATGCGATGTTGCCGCTTTTTAATAAATAAATTAGATAAATTAGCAATATTTATTTGGATTTTTTGGCAAACTTAGAGCTCAATAACGTAGATAACAGTTTTTAGTGTTCCGTACGGAACATTTATAAGATCACTTCGGTGTCTGTCTGGCCGTCTGTCGATCACACCCGATTTTCTCCGAAACTATTTGACATAGAAAGTTGAAATTTGGCACTAACATAGAGATTGATGGCCTCATCAGAGCTGTGTAGTTTTGAAAGTTAAATTTTGACTTAAGGGTAGAAGGGGAAATAGGAAGTGAAAAATTTTTTTTTTACCGGGTCATCGAGTGGGATGGTGGGAACTCTTGTAAAAAGACGAGTTCAAAAATATATATAATGTAATACTTGCACACAATTCTTCTTGTATTATTTTTAAGAAAGTATGAAAAATCGCACCGCATTGACAAAAAATAGCGGGAAATTCAAATGCATCTATGTTCGGGGTAAGTAACATCTATATCAGAGGTGACAAACTCAATTTTGCAGAGGGCCATATATTAAATTTAGAATGTGTAGGCGGGCCAGATTCAAATAAAAAAAATGTACTGAATTATTATAACATTTTATTTATTTAATTATATAGTATATAATATTCTTCTTTCTGTGTGACACATTGCGATCGCGGGCCTTATTGATACGTCCCGGGGGCCGGATGCGGCTCGCGGGCCGTATCTTTGACATCCCTGATCTATATGAATTGTGAAATGCAAAGTATCAGTATTTTGGCCATTTTATAAAAATAATATAAAGAAAAGTGTGCGCAAGTATTACATCATGTATATTTTTGAATTCGTGTTTTTACAGACTTTCATTCGACACCCCACTCAATGACCTGGTAAAAAATTATTTTTCCGACTTCTGATTTCACCCTTATTTCTAAATTTGCGCCAAATTTCAACTTTATATGTCAGATAGTTTTGGAGAAAATCGGGTATGACAGACATCAAAGTGATCCGTACGGAACACTAAAACTGGTAAAAACCTAAAAAGCACAGTATTAAAAAGTTTTTTTATTATTATTATTATTACCTCCGTGACAACAAAAGATCTTTTCATCTACTATGGCAGCAACTGGAAGACAGTTAAAGCAGTCTGTGAAAGTCTTCCATAATTTTATGTTATACCTGCAAAAGAAGATGTACAATTGAACTAAAAAAATAATAAACGTAATAAGAATCAAAAATAATGTATATTCATAGGCACCACTAAAGCACATAAATATAGATAAACTTTCTTTTATAATTTGACCTGAACTAACCTGAACTAAAAAAAAATAATAAACGTAATAGAAATTAAAAATAATGTATGCCCATAGGCACTACTAAAGCACTTAAATATACGATAAACTTTTTTTTATAATTTTTATAGTTAAATTTTAAGTTTATTTTGGAAGTACCAAAATGAACTAGGTCCATGTACAAATTAAATACATTACTTTAAAAAATTCACAATACAATTTTTTCCATTTACGTAAGTCTAACTACGAGGGCGATTCAATAAGTACACGCGTTAGGATTGAAGACGCCATTTTCCTAAAAAACAAGTTTTTTATTTTTCAACATGGTCCCCCTTTAAGTATTTACACTTTTCTCAACGTCCTTGCCATTTCCATAAAATAGGAATTGTCCAACTCCCCAAAATACGTTTCTGTCTGGGCGATGACCTGGTCATTTGAGCTGAATTTTTTTTTTCCTGCGAGCCATTTCTTCATGATTAGAAACAAGAAGAAATCGCAGGGAGCAAGGTCGGGTGAATATGGGGGGGTGCGGCAGCAATTCATGCAGTTTGGCGGCGACAACTCCCGATGAATGTGCTGGAGCATTGTCGTGGTGAAACAGCACTTTCTTCCTCGCTAAATGAGGCCGTGTTTCCTTCAATTTCTTGTCGAAGCGGTCTAATTCACTACAGTATAGTTCAATGATCATTCTTCATTTTTCTATGAAGTCAATGAGTATGATGTCCTTTGCATCTCAAAAAATCGTCTACATAACTTTTCCGGTCGATTGGACCGTCTTCGCCTTCTTTGGAGCAGATTCATTAGAAGCAATCCATTGTTTTGATTGTTGCTTTGTTTCGCGTGTATAATGATGAATCCAGGTCTCATCGGCGATGACAACTCGATGCAAAAAGTCCTTCTGATTTCGCTTAAATTGCTCCACACCCAGCTTCGAAGTTGAATGCCGCACTCGCTTGTCGTCTACGGTGCGCAATCGCAGCGCCCATCAGGCCGACAAATTTTTGATAGCCAACTTATACAATATTAATTATCGTTCCCATCGACACACTATGGCCTCTGCTAATTCGCACATTTTCATTCGACGATCAGCGAGAATCATGTAGTGGACTTTTTCAATCATTTCCTTGGTAACCGCATCTGATGGGCGTCCCGGGCGATCCTCATCAAAAACGAATGTCCGACCATGTTTAAATTTGTTGAACTAACATCAGACCGTTATCACTGATGGCAAAGGGTCTCCATAAACAGCATGCAATTTCGCTTTTATCTCCTCATACGTCTTCCCATCCACAAGCAAAAAGCGAATCAATGAATGATATTGCACTTTTTTCATCTTAGCGACAAACACACTAAATACTAAGATGGCTGCCAAATGCAAACTAACCTATGAATCAGTGCCGACTTTTTTTTGATGTCATCTATCAGATGGTAACATCAACTTGCCTTAGCAACGCGATCTGTCTTCAAACACGGGTACTTATTGAACCACCCTCGTATTGTTCGTACATTCCTAAATATCAATCTTTTTTTCCATATTTTTGTTTTCATACCTTCTTTTACATTCGTCATAAAATCCATAGATCCTATTAATGGAAGCACACTCGTGATTTCCTCTTAACAAAAAGAAGTTCTCGGGATATTTGATTTTGTAGGCCAGAAGGAGACAGATAGTCTCGAGAGATTGCTTGCCGCGATCAACATAATCACCTAAAATAAATAAATAAACCTTAGGATTGTTGTTGTACGGGTCTTTTGGCACTTGAGTAAAGCTTTCAACTTTATTAACCATGTGTGCCTTTTAAGGGGGAAAATACCTTTATAACTTTCAAAAAATGCGTTCCTAAAATTTCAAAACAAAATTCGAATTTCCGCCGAAGTTATAGCCCGCTAAAGTGAGTCGCCTCCGCTTGGTATCGGAACGCGCCGCAGGCACAATCGGACGCTTGCCTTTTATTATCCCTTTTTCTAAAATGCCTTTACCGCTGACCCAGGTACAGGACAGATGTTTTGAAAGCATGTATAAGTGTGTGTAAATGTGTCTATGTGTTCACTTACCCTTAGAGTTGTATATTCTAACGGTTTCCACTCGAGTAATACGGAGCAACGTGTCAGTTCGGTTTCAGTTCTTGTATTAGTATAATTATAACAATTTTTTTAAAAATATGTCTCCTTATCCAAAAAGTTTTGGTGAGAATACTCGAGTATTACAACCGAAAACCTCCTAATAATAAGAAGAATGAAAAAGAAAATGAAAGAATAGAGCGGAGTGCAAGTGTAAAAAAATTACACAATGAAAGTGTTAACGATATCAGTTGGAGCTCTTTACATCCTCACCGTATTATTGAATTTTTTTATAATTTTTACTGCTTTGTCAGATATTTTAGTACGCAGGCAGTGCAAGACAAATGTTAAATTCGAAGAAAGTAGGTCTCGATACCTTGGTTTCAAACTGGTTGTGATTTGCAGCTGTGGTCATAGATATATCAATTCAGGACCTTTAATAAATACTGGTTTTGAAATCAATTTTAAAATATCTGAAAATCGATCCTGGAAAAAACGCGGCCTCAAATCGTTGTTTGGTGTGACGCTTATTGGGTATTACTCTGGTAAAGTAATTGTTATGGTTATAAAAAGTAGTTAATGCCAGGGATGCACGTTTTGGAAAAATAAAGAGAACACGCAAAAGTACGTCGAGTGGTATATGAATGAAAAATCAGAAGACTCAACAGGCAAGATGGAAGTTGATGTCATAGTACAAATGTTTTCAAGATTGGAAGAAAAGTTTGTACGAGGCATGTTTTTTAAGTAAGTACCGTTTTGGAATTAAAAAAAGACGTGCAAAGATATCGCTATAATTTTATTTTTACATGAAAGCCTGTACCTTAATCTACTTTTCTACATAATTTCCGTGAATATTGAGGCACTTGTCATAACGTGGCACCAGTTTTTGAATACCCTCCTCATAAAATTCTGCCGCCTGACTTGTTAACCACTGTATCACAAATGTTTTGACTTCGTTATCGTCCAATAGAAAGAATATTGAGGAAAGCAGTCGCACAATGATGAAATTGTAAAGCGTCTGTTTTCTCTCACCTTTTCGTCCACTTTCTGCACCAAATCTTCATTAACGACCGAAGGACGCCCACTCCGTTCTTCATCATGCACATTTGTGCGGCCATCTTTAAATGCTCTCACCCATTTCCTTACCATTCCATCACTCATAATGTTTTTGTCCGTAAACTTCACAGATCTCACGATGAATATCGATCGGTTTTACGCCTTTAGCACTAAGAAATCGTATAACAGCCCGTACTTCACAATCGGCGGGACTCACGATTGTCGGAGGCATCTTAAACACTCAGTAAACAACGTATACAATGAAGAATCAGACTGTAATGGCGTCAGTGCGTAGACATGAGATGTAGGTTACCAGCGCGCATGCGCGGAACGCCGATCGTATCGCGGCGGCGGCGGAATCGCAAAACGGTACTTACTTAAAAAACATGCCTCGTATGATATGAGAATTATATGAGGGATGGGGATTTTAAGACTTTCATAGTGATTTTAGATGCAACACTAAATGATGATCTTCTTGTAATTAAAAGTCGGTCAAGTCGAAAAACGAAGGGACTCTCGATTGCGAAGTGTTAAAAAACAGTATAAGCTTGGCAGTAAAGGAAAATTAACTGAATCGTTAATAAAAAGCTCACATCTTACTATGGCTTGGCTATTTGTAGAAATATTAATAGTGTCCAGAATATGAAACAAGAAATTTTAGCGACCTATTACCACACGTGCTCAACAGACGAAAATCCTAATCACGAGTTCTGTCCACTTGGTGCCGAGAGCTGATGCAAGTTGCAGCAAGCTAAAGCTACTAGAGCTGATTTGAAGTTATTGGAACACCCTGCACCACTGAATCCAGATGTGCAAAAACATATTCTCCCAATTTACCAAGATCCAATCTGAGATCATTTATTACAACGAAGCTTAGGCGGCTGCACATAGAACCCAAACGAGAGCTTCAATGCTACCATCTGGCGAATGGCTCCAAAACATATGAAATCTGGCTTAAAAATTTTTGAAATTGCATCATATATTGCAGCTGGAGTATTTAATGAAGGCCATACTTCAATTTTCTGAATAATGGAAGAATTAGATATTAGATTAGATAGATCGACAGGAACGACGCTCCATCTTAACGTCAAAAGAAGCTCGCAAAGAAAAATTGATACAGCAAAATGAGTTTTACTAGGAAGCTGAGGGACTATTATATGCCCCTGGAATACAGACTAGCTGGTAAGTCTCGAAGATCATTCAGGTTTTACTTTTTGAATCTTTAAACGCCGCGTTTTTTTTTCTCAAAACTATGTTTTTGGAGCTCTCATATACGATTACATAAAAATTTATCATCTGATCTTCTTGAAATTTTGCAAACAACTAAATAATATAATCGTCGTCGATATGACGAACCAATTTTTTAAAAGTTATTGCCAAAATTTTTGTTTTATGCATACATGTAAAAATGTCTGCAATTTTTTTTAACAGGTTGACTGCCGATCTATATTTTTGAGTTTGTGGTTGACGCCGGTAAGATTTTTCCAAATATTTTTTATTTTATTGTGGTAAATATGAATTAAAATGACTTAACACCTTTAGACTTTTTTTGTGGGGTTACATTAGAGATTGTGTTTATGTGAATTCCTCTACAACACCAGTAGATATGGAAAATAAGATACGGGAGTCATGCAGGACAGTAACGCCCTTTATGCTAAGGGAAGTGAAGGAAAATATAGTAAAACGACTAAACATGTGTATTCCAGTAGACGGGCATATTTTTTGAACATTTATTACGTCATAATAATTAATCATTAGATAAGTTAAACTATATTAAAATTAATATTAACTATTTGTTTATGTTTTCACAATAGCGTACATGTTTTAAAAACAAGGTTAAAATTGAAAACTATTAGAAATAGGTATATAACGTACTTAATAAAAGTTGGAGGTTTTGTAAAATCTGTCAGAAAAAATAATAATATACAGGGTGTGTCATTTAACAGGTTGACTGCCGATCTATATTTTTGAGTTTGTGGTTGACGCCGGTAAGATTTTTCCAAATATTTTTATTTTATTGTGGTAAATATGAATTAAAATGAGTCTTGGATGTGTTTTTTTTTATGTGCCATTTAAAATATTAGAAAAAAAAAAAATTTCACTCCGATCGGAGTAATCGGCATTGCAAGTGAAAATTTTTACTAGATGCCGAACACTCCGATCGGAGTGTCCAATTAAATAAGTAAAGAAATAATAAATCGAACTCATGAACTCAAAACATTTATTTCTAAATCATTTTTGTACATTTTTATGGTAATCCTCAAAGCAATTCAGGCAAAAACCTGGTTGTCCAGGGCACATTTTGCATTCATACACTGTTTGCTTTCTTATTTTATTTTTCCTGCATTCTTTGCATTCCTTTCTGCTTACCCGTTTTTGTTTCTTTAGTTCCTTTTTTTTTCACTAACAATTTTTTCTACTTTGCTAATGCTGTGGACATTTATTTGGCCTGGAGGAATTTGCGGGAAATTAGTAATTGGTCGTCTGGCTAGTAAATTTCTTATGACATCCAATCGGAAGTCATATAATCGTAACTGGTCAGACCGCGAATATTTATTGTACAAAAAATAGGCGTTTATCATGCTCATTTGCAGCACATGCATGAATAACTTTTTGTACCACCGAATGGTTTTACGGCTGCAAGGATAATATGCCATCATTTGATCCTGTCTATCTATACCGGACATAAAAGCATTATATCCAATGATTGCGGAAGGTTTTTCAGATTCTTGATTTCTTTTGTTTTTAAAAATGCCCATTTCGCTTCCAAATTCTGTTGAAATGTATTAAACATTGCGTTTATCGCGCCATTTTCCGACATGCACTCCATTGCAAAACATAGATTTATTCTCACCACGTTTTAAGTTTGCACTCATTACCTCTTTCGGATTATCTTTCCTCTCAGCTCTCAGCGTACCAGTGCAGTATGTATTTTGTTGAAGTAATTTCCTAACTAAATTAACACTATTGTAAAAATTGTCTAGATAAACAGCATGTCCCACACCCAATTTTTCCTCCAATAAATGTAAAACAATCTTTTCAGTATGTCCGCTTCCACCATAAACATCTGTCGCACCTTCGTAGACACGAAATTTCAAAATAAGTCCATTAGGCTCTGTCAGCATGTATAACTTCATACCATACTTATGACGCTTATTCTTGATATACTGTTTAAACTGGAGACGACCCCGATAAAGTACCATAGCTTCATCCAAAGACAACTCTCTTCCAGAATAGTAAATTTCTCCCATCTTGTTAAAAAAATCTGCCACAAATCTAATCTTTCCTAGCCGATCTGCCGGATCCATATCTGGAGATGTAAAATGCAAACACCTCAAGATAAGCAAAAATCTATTCCTTGACATATATTTTCTAAAAACAGGTAGATTAAATAGCGGATCAGTTTTCCAATAATCGTTAAGACGGCTCAAGGATATTGTGCCAGTGTGAAGTAACAGGGCCAAAAAAATTTTTAGTTCGTCAAGAGTAAGATCTTTAAAATTAGTAATACGTGATTTTGTACTTGTTTCTGGGCGCAGCAAAACCTCGGCTGCGTAAGAGTTCGTTCGTTCTACAATAGTTTTTGTAAAAAATCATCATCAATGATCATTTCGAAAAAATCGATAGGTGCACCCTGTCCTGGAATTTGCACCAATAATTCCTGGGTTTTCTGGAACAAAATTTGTTTTAAAACGCACCTCTGTCGTTCCATTTTATCTCATCAAGGCTAGGAAGTGTTTGATGTGGCCGAATAGGGTCTATAAAATTCTCTTCTTCGGACTCGGAGCTTGAATTTACATCACTATCGTCTGTGTCTGGTACGTAATGTTCGTCACTACTACCTCCGCTTTCTTCCAATAGCTGCAATAATTCAGTGTCAGTTAGCTTCTTTTTCTTATCATATACCTTTTTTTCATCACTACAATGTCTTTTTTTAATACCAGAAGGCCCAGGTTGATTGTCCATATTGTACGGCAGATTACAACCAAACCAAAAGCAAATCCGCGGAACCACTTAAGCACCTGTTAGAACTTGCGTTTTTAAGCAACGCCACCACTAGAAAGACGTTTCATATACAACGCCGATGGAATACTAAAACGTTTCGTAAGAACGCATGTCGAACTCCGGTCGGAGTAGACGGTGTTGGCGAAGAGACCCGACGCACTCCGATCGGAGTGGTCGGCAGTCAACCTGTTAATTTTCAACTTTTTTCGTTTTCTTTAATATCATATAGAACCCACATTTATAACAAAAAAAAATATTTTTGTGTTTCAGATCAACGTAGCAAACGCTATCCATGATCGTATTCTATGGCAACAATTTTGAGACTTTTTTTAATAAAAATTTTTTTTTGTACTTTGATATGTGAGTAAAGGATCCTTTAACTTTGAGAAATTTTAAATAAATTTTTCTTTTTTAAAAAAAATTGTAAAAATTCAGTCATTTTTATTTATCTAAAGCTATTCTTAAAATTAAAATACGTACCTAAAAATAAGTAGTTTGACTCTGGTGGAAACCCGCCATATTCAAAAAGACGTAATAGATCATAGTATTGACCATGAATGTCACCTACAAAAAAATAACAGAGATTTCCTTTATAGATAATTAAAGGGTGTTTTTTCTACCTCTACCTAGCTAACATTATAATAGTTATTTTTCTACATAACTACAGTCTACACTAGTATTTACTGGGAGAACTCAGTTAGTATGGTTGAAGGGTACAGTTTCCGAGGCATTTATTGTTATCTCAGAGGTCCCCCATGCTTACAGTATCCTTTTTGCTGATGACGGTAAAATTTTGAAAATGGATAACTCAATGTCGCATTTTAACTTACTTCATCAGGCTTGGTGTAAAATTAATTGTCTTCATCTTAATATTGGTAAATTTCAGGCAATGTCTTTTTGTGGGGAAAATAAGACCAAGTTCTCACCTCCTTTGGAAGTGGAGAGTCCTGATGAACCCCTTGCATACACATCTAAGTATCGTAACACCTAACAATTCACGTCAAATAACTCTCAGCATGCTCAATGTTTTTGGACGCTTCGGTCGGCTTTTATGCGTTCCACTCTGCGGACTGCCTGTTGGACCCAGTTGTGTAGTGGTAAACCCACGTTTCATCCATTGCACAGTGATTCGGCAAGAACATGCTAGCGGGACAATATTCATGACGTAATTTCCAGGAACCACTGATAACGACTTGTAAACAACCCCTCCCCCATTTAACGAATTCCAAGAATTAATTTGTTTATCACCTCATAAAGGTATCTTATCAGGGGGTCAAAGGAACCCTTATAAGAGAGGTCATTTTCATTTGCAAATCAGTTGCATTTTATGCACACTTGTGATAACATATTTTAAAATTGGTAGCAAAGTGAAACGAGTTTTTTGTGATGGAATATTCTGTTGAAGGTATGTACTCTATTATGACTTATATTTTTTATAAAAAATATGTATACTTTTGGTGTAATATCAATTTGTAAATGTATATATAAATCCAGCAAATTTTACATTAATTGTAAACTTTAAAACTAGCAACTTTTTTTATCCACATATATCCACCTAGATTTTTCTATATGTAATACCTACAACATTCAGGCACAGATTCATATATATTATAGACCCCGAAAAGGCCCGAAAGTAAAATTATTTTATTTCTTTCAGAACGACTCGTGACTATGGCGAAAATGGAGTTTTTTGAAGAATGGCTAAAACATGACAAAACTGAACGAAACAGTGGCATTTTTTATTATATAAGTGAAAAATTATGTATGTGTCTGATGTTTCTGACGATTCTCTAAAACGACTCAAAATGAAAATATCAAGCCTTTCAGCAAAATTCAATCAAAAGTGGACTTCTTTAAAGTGTAACAAAGAAATGTTTCTAATCAAACATAAAGATTGGTTAGAGGGATCCGGAATCGAAATAAAGATGTGTGTTAACCAGCCGTGCACTTCAACATCATCAGCGGCTCTTTCCGTAGGGCGACCCAGAAAATCATTTGAAGATTCATCAACGAAAACGAAGAGACGGAGAGTAGAAGATCTTTTGGAATCGCGAAGTGCAAGTGAGCTTATTACAGCAGCTGAGTTAGCTACTCGAAAAGAAGGGCATCGAAGTGTTGCTAAACAGATCCATAACGTCGCGGTCAGTGAAACTAGAGAAAAGAATAAGTGTTCTGAACAAAGTCGGCAGTTAACACCAGACGAAGCTTTAGTTTATTATGTGGACTCGAAATCGACTTCTCACTCATATAAACAAACAAGAAAATGGTCAATGAAAGCGGGACATCAAGTGTATCCATCGTTTTATAGTTTAGGTTAAGTCCAAAGCTTCTTGTTGTCCTTCTGACGAATATATTTCTGTGACTGAATCTCGAGCTGAAATTAAACTTCACGCGATTTTGGATAAAACGGCTGAACGATTAGTTAAAGCTCAGACGGAAGTCATTAGAAGTGTGTTACCTCGTTCATATTATGCGTTGGTAAGCAAATGGGGCTGTGATGGGAGTTCGGGGCATAGCACGTATAAGCAGAAATTTGAGAACACTAACGCTACAGACGAATTTGTGTTCGTATACTCATTTGTCCCTTTGAGACTGCTTGATGGCGAAACTGTGATCTGGCAAAATCCAAGACCTTCCTCTACTTTATATTGCCGTCCTATTAAGTTTATTTTTGCCAAGGAAAAAAAGAGTTTACGAAAGAAGAAACTTCTAAAATTTTAGATGAAGTAAGTCAGCTTCTTCCAACATTATGTAACGTTGCTGGATCTCAAATCTCTGTTAAACACGATTTGTTGTTGACAATGACTGATGGCAAAGTGTGCAATGACTTAACAGACACAAGTTCAACACAAAAGTGTTATATTTGCGGTGCCACCCCGTCTACTATGAACGAGGAGTCAAAGAAATATCCCAGCAACGAAGAATGCCTTGCATTTGGTTTATCTACTTTACATGCATGGATCCGCACGTTTGAATGTTTGCTTCATATCCGCTATCGTTTAGAAATAAAAAAGTGGCAAGTCAGGGGAGATAACGACAAAGCTATTGTGAAGCAACGCTCACAAGAGATACAAAAAGTGTTTAAAGATCGTATGGGTCTCATTGTAGATAAACCAAAACTTGGGTATAGTAACACAAACGATGGAAACACAGCACGTAGATTTTTTTCCAAAGCTGAATTGAGCAGCGAAATTACAGGATTAGACGTAAACCTTATTCGTAGATTTCATGTAATTTTAAGAACTTTGTCATCGGGATATGACATAAATTATATAGAATTCGAAAAGTTTTGTGTTGATACTAGAAAATTATACCTTGATCTGTATTCGTGGTATTCCATGCCCGTTACTGTGCATAAAATTCTTGTACACAGCGCGGAAGTTATAAAGTCTTTTCTTCTTCCCATTGGATAACTCTCCGAAGAAGCCCAGGAGGCAAGAAATAAAGACTGTCGTAGATTCCGTGAACGGCACACCAGGAAGCGGTCACGTATTGCCACAAATACAGATCTTTTGAGAATGCTTTTAATTACGTCTGATCCTGTTATCAACTCGTATAGAGAATTACCGCGAAGAAAATTTACTTCCTTGCCATCGGAGGTTCTGCAGTTGATTATCCCACCTTCATTGCCATCCGAAACACCATCAGTAAGTCATCATCACGAATTAAATGAGGAGGATTATTTACTCTCTGAATATTCTACTGAATGTGAGAGCGGTGATGACGACTCATCTGATGGTGATTAGTAGGTTTAAGTATTTTTTTATTGTAATTATTATTCTTATTTTATTGTGTGTTGTAGTTGCTTATAATTCATGCCTTAGTATATAAGTTATTTAATATTATATTTCTTTTACTTATACACCTTGTTATTGTAAATAATTGATATATAGATACTGTTATTGTACTAATTTATTTTAAAAGAAATAATATTTTGTAAATTAATAAATGTGGGTACTATCATTATGATTTTTAATTTTTTTCCTAGAAATTTCTTTGTAAACAAACATGATTGTGCTTTTCACACATAATGTATGTAGCTAATTAAAGAACAATTAGCGACAATAGTGAACAAATGAGACACATTAGTAAACCACTTCCGTCTTGCAGCTACATATTTCGATTAATACACATACAGTACACATTTTTCAACTTTTTTTTTCTTAAAATGGCTTAAGATACCTGGAATATACATAAACAATTGAAATAAGTGAAGAAATAATATTGTCCCGCTAGCTTGTACTAGTCGAGACACTGTGCATTGTTACGAATCGACGCAAAAACTCCTTTGGATTACGCTGAAACAGTGCCAAACAGCGTTCGAAATCTTCGACACGTTGCTGTTTTTGATCAATCGTGAGACTGTGCGGCACCCATCGGGCACATAGCTTTTTCATATTCGTGCAAAATATGTCTTACGTATTCTGTTCATATCCTCAAGACGTCAGTTATCTCTCACTTTTACTTTACGGTCGTTCAGAACAATATGGTGGATTTTTTTGTGTTTTTGGAATGACTGCCCCACTTGGATGTCCAGACAGTGATGCATCATCAGTGTTTGTACGACAGCACTTAAGTTCACTAAACTATGGTCGCTGACGGAATAGATGTGCCATAACACTTCTCAAGCCATTCTTGAGTTCTGACTGTATTTTCCCATCATTTTGTTCCATCGTTTTACGAAAATCAAAAGAAGCGTCACTCAAAACAGCTGTAGCTCGCAAACTAACAGACAAAATGTCATGAAAATTTTACATGAATCTTCTGAGAGTTGACACTAACTGAAAATCATATGGTTCTTTGTTTGTGTTGCAATCTCTCAGAAAGTCTTCCTACTTTTTACCCCATGTAGTACATTAATTAGTAATACCAGGTGTACAAGTATGAAATGCGGATTTCAGACAACAGATGGTGCACCAATGCAGTTTGTGCTATAAAGATTTGACACTGCCCCATTTTGTTGTGTTATCAACAAGTGTCAGCAGTGTGTGCATAGTGTTGTGTTGTGTTTAATATGTCGAAATTTATACCGAACAAAAAGCATTAGCGGACAGCATTAATTTTTTATTTTCATTTGAAGAAAACTGCTGTTGAATCATACCAATTACTTCGAGAAGCTTATGGTGAACATGCTCCATCGCAAGATACGTGTGAACGATGGTTTCGGCGTTTCAAAAGTGGTGACTTCGATGTTGCAGACAAGGAACGTGGAAAACCGCCAAAAAAATACGAAGATGTGGACAACTCGTCGAGCAATTGGGAGTTAGTCAACAAGCTGTTTCCAATCGGCTACGAGAGATGGGAAAGATTCAGAAGCCGATAGATGGGTACCACATGAGTTGAACGACAGGCGAATGGAAAAGCGCAAAAACACGTGTGACATTTTGCTCGCTCGGTACAAAAGAAAGTCGTTTTTGCGTCGTAGGGGATGAAAAGTGGATTTATTTTGAGAATCCCAAACGCAAAAAATCATTGGTAAACCCAGGCGCACCATCCACATCGACCGCCAGACCGAATCGCTTTGGCAGAAAAACGATGCTCTATGTTTGGTGGGACCAGAGGAGCGTGGTCTATTATGAGCTGTTAAAACCTGGGGAAATGGTTAATACTAATCGTTACCAACAAGAGTTGACCGATTTGAACCGTTCGCTGCTTGAAAAAAGGCCAGAATACCGAAAGAGGCAACACAAAGTCATTTTTCTTCATGACAATGCTCCATCACATACAGCAAAACCAGTTCGCGACACGTTGGAAGCACTCAGCTGGGAAGTTCTACCCCATGCGGCTTACTCACCAGACTTGGCTCCTTCCGATTACCACTTGTTTGTATCGATGGGTCACGCACTTGCTGAGCAGCGCTTTGGTTCGTACGAAGATGTGAAGAAATGGCTCGATGAATGGTTCGCAGCAAAAGGGGAAGATTTTTACTGGCGTGTTATTCACAAATTGAAAAATGTATAACAAGCGATGGAGCATACTTTGAATAAAGCACTTTTTATCATTCTTCTGAATTTAAGACTTTACGGTCGTTCAGAACAATATGGTGGATTTTTTGTGTTTTTTGGAATGACTGCCCCCACTTGGACGTCCAGAAAGTGGTGCTTCATCAGTGTTTGTATGACAGCACTTAAGTTCACTAAACTTGAGTTCTAACTGTATTTTTTCCCATCGTTTTGCGAACATCAAAAGTAGCGTCACTCAAACAGCTGTAGCTCGCAGACTAATAGACAAAAATATTTTACATGAATCTTCTGAGAGTTGACACTAACTGAAAATCATATGGTTCTTTGTTTGTGCTGCAATCTCTCAGAATGGTCCATACCTTTCACCCCATGTAGTATATTAATTAGTAATAAATATAAATTTTATGGCATTAAAAAAAAGTAACAAAAAGTACAAATAGATACAACACTCATATACCACTATCCAGTTCTTATCTTAAATTTCTAAGACTTACTACAACGTAAAAGATATCTAATTGAATCACTCTAGAATAAATATACAGGCAAAAAATCAGTGATGACTCATTGTTTACTATTGTTCATAAATTAAAAATAATCCAGCTGATAATCGACCTACACCTTAGATTAAAATTTTAAACAATAAAATAATAAACTTTTGTTATAATATAACAAATCAATCAATTTTTATATATTATCGGTTTATCTTTTCAAATATTTAATCTATCTGTACCAAATGCCCAAAAAAAACTGCTTTTTCTAAACAGATATTGTAGTTGTACATACAGTCTGTCAAGTAAGACGTGACCATTCGTATTCTTGAAAAAATGTGTTTCGAGAATATTTTTTATCATCAATGTATTCTTTGATGTTGCTAACAACGGCGCCATTGCCTTAGTAAGTTGTCCAATCGCTTCCGATATCAGTAATCACCTTACATCTTCGAGGCATGCAGTCAAAGAGATTTTTCGAATCTCGCGAGACAACCAAGTCAAAGTCCTCAGAGCCTTTCCTCTGAGCTCTCTCTTTACAAGGGACCAAACGTCTTCAATAGGGTTGGCGTCCGACGATTATGAGGGCCACTCAAGTATTTTAACGTGGACCCAAGCGAGCCGCTTCGCGACGTGATTTTCGCCCAGCAAAGGTTTCTTCAACGTGCTTCGGATGTTGACATCATAAGCATGAAGATGTTGCTGAATGATCTCGTGGAACACATTCAAATTCGATTTCCTTAATGTTGGGGTGAAAACAAAGTCACGATTCGTTTTTTTTCGACTTTCGGAATGACTTTGCTTACCACGTTTTGGCAAATCGTCGACATTTTTCGTCTCGTTAAATGATTTACTCACATCTTCACAAACGATACCGACTTTTTAATATATTCAGCGGCCGCGGAATGTGTCATTTTAGGCCCCTTCGGATGGGAACAAAGAAAGACTGCCGTGAACCGACGCGCAAACAAGTAAATCATTTTGGATTTTACGCGATTTCGACGAAATTTCAGAATCGATTGATACTTTTATCGCGGACACGTTCTTACCTGACAGACTGTACTCTCCTGTATAATGTATTTTAATATGTTGCATTATTGCAAATGAACACTTGCTAAGCCCTATGGAAATTATTTTCTTCATCAATTGGTTCTGATATGTTCCCATCCCTTTGAAAAACAAGCTATACTACACCCATACACAAAAACACGAGTTAAATTTGACATTTTCAATTACAGACCAATCAGTATTCTTAGCACAATACCTAAGTTGTTTAAAAGTATGATTACAAATTTGATAAAAAATAGACACATAAACTCTGCTTTAACTCAGCTACGACATGGTTTCTCCACTGGTAAGTCAACCACAACTAACATGATATGCTTTCCTCACATAGGGTGGAGGCTTTGGAGAATTGCACCCACGTCAACATTATATGTACAGACTTTTCCAATTTATTCAACACCGTTAACATAAAATTTTGTGTGCCAAGCTTTATGCTTACAGCTCTAGAGGAGACCTGTTGAGGAGTTTCAGTCAGAGTTTTAGATAGCTTCATAAATACTGATAAATGTCAGATAATGTCTTTATAGGGTAAATAAAGTAAGGGATTTTGGTATGATACTGAACCCAAAGTGCACTCTTATCTTCATTTCGATTACATTATTAATAAATCACTAAATGTTTGCGCTCTGTAGAGCGGGTAGAAATATTCTTAACACGTATATTCTTAAAATATTATATCAGATGCTGGTTAGACCTATTTTGGAGTACTCTTCACTTGTTTGGTTTCCAACTTATATGTTACATGTTTCCTCTCTTCAATTGGTTCAAAATAGATTCGTTCAAGCTTAATAATGCCTGAGATCTGTTATGAATATACCTAAATTGTCAGTTAGAAGTTCCAATATGGACCTGCTCTTTTTGTATAAAATAATTAATTCTACTCAATTGTCCCACTCTTTTGGCTTAAACTGACTATTTCCTTTCCTTCTCACAGTGTAAGTGTAAATAAAAATATGGGGTGGTTCCAAAATTTTGATGGATTTTGATTCTAGCAACTATTAGGATCAGTTCAAGTCATTATAGAAAAAAATCCTCTCAGAGCTTTTTTTTTAAAGCCCAAAAACCATTTTTTAATATTTGCTCTAATTTAAAAAAGGCCAGTTTATATAATTTTCTTATTAAAATAAACCCAAAATTGTTTTTCCCAGCTTATATTAAAAATGTCTGATAAAAAAAAATATTGTTTAACCCATACCCAATCTAATTTAAAAATATTATAAGAAAATCGCAGAAATATCGCGATAATTTGTCGATACAATTTTTAAACTCGATTGTGTATGTTTAACAAAAAAAAATTTCTTTTATAGAAGTTAGTTAGACATTAAACTTTGAAATAAAAATCAGGAAAAAATTTCAAATTTTCTTTTTTATGAAAACCAGTCCACGATAAAAGCTACCAAACAAAAAGTAAGCAGAAGCGACATTTCGGCTCAAAGTAAAATAAAAAAACCACAACTAGAATTGTTTGTCTTAATACGTACATTATTATCAATTAAAAAAGTATAACATTGTCAATAGTCAAAAATACCTCTTCCACTCATCAACTCCATAGCAAGTTTAACAATCGCTGATTTATTTTCTTACGCTCCCAAGTTAATTGAGGCTTTATTTTGAAATAAAAAAAGAATGTGTGAAAACAAAAAATATATTGTTATCAATCATGTAAAGGTACATGTACATATATAACATAATACCTAAATGGAATAATGTATATCACTAACACGTAGGCTGAAAAGCTTTTGGTCTTTCAAACGATACATGTTAAAATTTCATGATATTTTGACGATTAGTTTACAAGTTACAGTGGTTTTAGTGACGCTACTTTAGATATTTTCAAAACAATGGAAAGAATCGAATTTCGTATGTTGATTAAACACTGTTTTTTGATGGGAAAAAATACCATTCAAGCAAAGCAATCCCTTAATAAGTGTTACAGGGACTCTGCCCCTGGAAAATCATCCATCATTTACTGGTATGCTGAATTTAAACGCGGTCATAACAGACACAAATGATGCAGAACGCTCTGGACACCCTAATGAGGTGGTTACACCGGAAAACATAAAAAAAATCGACAAAATTGTTTCAGATGATCATAAAGTGAAATTGCCTGAGACAGCTGACACCCTAAAAGTAGCAAAAGAAAGTGTTGGTCATATTTTACATGAACATTTGGGTATGAAAAAGCTCTATCGAAATGGGTACAGCATTTGCTCACAGTGAACCAAAAGCAACAATGTGTTGATGATTCTGAGCACTGTTTGGACCTGTTTAAGCACAATAAAAAGGAATTTTTCATGCAATATCTGACAATGGATGAAACATGGATACACCACTACACACCGGAATCAAATCAGCAGTCAGCTGAGTGGACAGTAGCCGGTGATAGCCATC
Source organism: Pachyrhynchus sulphureomaculatus (assembly GCA_019049505.1). Lineage (NCBI taxonomy): Eukaryota > Metazoa > Arthropoda > Insecta > Coleoptera > Curculionidae > Pachyrhynchus > Pachyrhynchus sulphureomaculatus. Next base: position 115,127,271 of record CM032448.1, on the reverse strand, counting down.
CGAAGCGACCAAAAACAGAACAGTCGGCTGGGAAGGTTTTGGCCTCTGTGTTTTGGGATAAGCACGAAACAATTTTCATCGATTATGCTGTGAATAGAAAAAACCATCAATAGCGAATATTAAATAAAGTTATAGGTGCATTTGAAGGCAGAAATCACAAAGAAACAGCCCCAAATGAATCACAAGTATCACAAGTCAATGGTTACGATGGCAAAATTGCATTAATTGAAGTTCAAATTACTCCCTCATCCACCATATTCTCCAGATTTGGCCCCAAGGGACTATTATCTATTCGCAGACTCCAAAAAAATGTGCAGAAATGTTAGAAAAGCATTGGACTGATTGTATCGCTCTTGAAGGAGACTATGTTGATGAATAACATCGAATTTTGTAAATAAAATGTGTTTTAGATAACTAGACCAAAAACTTTTCAGCCTACGTATTATATCGAAAAGTAAAATTTGATTTATATATTTATGCTAATAAAAAGTACTAAGTTTGAAATGTATATTATTTAAGTACTGACAATATTATCTATACTTATACATAGGTATTATAAACTACACTCTATATGTGTTTGAAAAATTAAAAAAAAAATACTTATACAATATATTGTATCAAAATAATATTTTTCATAATATTAATAAGAATTTTTAAATAATAACTAGTATCTTTTGAAAAATAAAACCAGTTGAAAAGTTTTTTTCTTGCATTTACTTGTGCAAGCTATTGTATTCACACAAAAAGCTTTTAATAAATGAGATGAATTTTTAACACCTTGTAACACTCTCAGACATTACTAAAGTCACTATGTGCAGACTCTACTACTTGTTCACTGAAATATATCAGTCTTTCATTAGTTTGTGAGCACAACTGCAATTCATGGTAAACTGGGTGTACGTTAGGATCAAATTAATTTACATTATGGTACTAGTATAGCTTAAGAAACTAAATCAGTATTTATTTAGCTTGCAGGCAGCACGGAAGATGATGACTGGAAGGAGTATTTTTGACTATAGATGATATACTTTATGATAATGATGAAGGTATTATATTAATACAAACAATTACAGTAATACCCCGCTTAGCGCGACCCCGTTACGCGCGGTTTCACTATAACGCGAATTTCAAATTTCGCGCTCATGTAGTCATTAACTTCTCTATGGTCGCGGGGGGATCCCCGCTTTCTCTGAATATTCTCTTTGAAGAATTGGGAATTCCCTGTCCTTCGACTTTGTTCTATGGGGATTTCCTCGTTCGTTTCGTGTGTTCATTTGTTCCGTAATGTTAGTTCGGTCGGCTGGCAGTTTTGTTTTAATATTTATTGGAGATACATACATACATAATTTAACCCTACGTTTAAAAATGCCGCCTGTAAAGAAAAAAGAGCGTAAAAGCGTCACTTTGGAATTGAAGATGAAAGTGTTAAGAAGAATGGAAAATGGAGGCAAAGCAACAATTGTTGGGAGAGATTTTGGACTCTCAGAATCGACTGTGAGAACGATTTATAAAAATCGGGAAAAAATTAAAATCTCCAGCGAAGGTTCAACACCTATAAGTGCAACAAAACTTTCTCGTTCGAGATCATCTATCTTAGAAAGAATGGAGAAATTACTGTCAGTCTGGATCGAAGATTTGAATAAGAAGAACACACCACTAAGTCAAGATCTCATATGCACAAAAGCAAAATCTTTGTATGAGATGCTGAAAACAAAAGAAGGAGAAGGGAGTGCCACTCCGACTTTTGCTGCCAGCAGAGGCTGGTTCCATCGGTTCAAGCAGCGTTCTAATCTTCACAATATCCACATAACAGGCGAGGCGGCCAGCGCGGACATTCAAGCTGCAGCTGAGTTTCCAGACAAGTTTCAAGACTTCGTTAGACGAGAGAAAATTCCTGCTTGTCTCATCTTCAATGTTGATGAGACCGCACTTTACTGGAAAAAAATGCCATCTCGAACATTCATTTCTAAGGAAGAACGTCAAGCCAGTGGTTTCAAAGCTGCGAAAGATCGACTAACACTTCTGCTGGGTGGTAATGCCACTGGTGATTTCAAACTGAAACCTTTACTAGTGTACCATTCAGAAACACCCCGTGCAATGCGAGGCACAGACAAGACAAGTCTACCAGTTGTGTGGCGATCAAACAGAAAGGCGTGGGTTACACGGGAAATTTTTCAAGAATGGTATTCTAATAGTTTTTGCCCATCAGTCAAATCATACTGTGACAGAAATGGGCTTGAACCTAAAGTTATATTACTCTTAGACAATGCCCCAGGACATCCAACCTCACTTGATACGCCCAGAGACTTAAAAGTGTACGTAAAGTTCCTTCCACCAAACACTACGTCAATATTACAACCTATGGACCAGGGAGCAATAGCAAACTTCAAAGCTTATTACCATCGCCGCACTTTTAGCCAACTAATTCATGAAACTGACGGGGAAGGAAGACAGTCTATGCGAGAGTGGTGGAAGTCATACAACATTATGAAGTCTATTCACAACATAGAAGAGGCTTGGAAGGAAGTTAAAATGAGTTGTATGAATGGGGTGTGGCGTAATCTTTGGCCAGATGTAGTGGAAGCACCTAGAAGAATTGTCCAGATGCAGAGACAAGTGCTTGAAGACATTGCTGCAATGATTGAGGGGTCTGAACTTGAAGATGTCACGGTAGAAGATCTCGTAGAACTTGTAGCAACGCACGACGATCCTATTAGCAATGAAGATCTGATCGAGTTACAGAATAATCCTATCTACGATGAGGAAGAACAAGTAGAAGAGAAAGTTTTATCTTCAGGGGAAATACAAAATGCACTTTCAAAAATTTATTCAGGTTTGGACATATTGCAGAGTATAGACAATAATGATGACCGTGTCTTGACCGTGTGTCAAACAATTAAAAACAGTGTTGGGTGTTATGAACGTATTTTACAAGAACGTAAACAAAACGTTACCCAAAAGACAATAGATGTATTTTTCCGTAAAAAATAAGAGTATGTATTGCATAAAGTGTTCTTAGAATTAAAGTGATTGATTAAAATGATTTGTATTTTTTTGTATTAAATTTTGACTATGTTTAATCATAAACCTCGATATACGCGAATTTCAGTTAACGCGATTTTTTTCGGAACGTATCCCTCGCGTAAAGCGGGGTATTACTGTATAGTCGTGGTTTTCTTATTTTTACTTTGAGCTGACTGGGATTTCGCTTTTGGGTTAAACAATATTAAATTTTCTTTTTTTATATAGAAGTTTAGATCAGACATAATAATTTTTAATATAAGCTGGGAAAAACAATTTTAAGTTTGTTTTAATATGAAAATCATATAAACTAGCCTCAGTGGATTTTATTCATTTTTTTAAAATTAGTAAAAATATAAAAAATGGTTTTTAATAGCTTGAAATGTTCCTAATACCTGCTAGAATCAAAATTCATCAATATTTTGGAATCACCCCACATTTTTATTCGATTCAGCTCCAGGACACCATGGTCTATCACAGGAAAAAAGTAGACTGATTTTTTTCAATATCATACTAACTGACCTAAAACACTTATTATTGAGAAGAACTCTGAATGCATAGAAATGAAATCTTAATGTAAGTTCTCAACTATATTTTAGTTTACTCATCCCCTCATGTTTCATGTTTGGGTGAAATAAAAACAGTATCTGCATGTTCAATACCCACTTACTAATTTTTTAATAATACATCTTTACTCTAGTTTTAAGGTTTAGCATAAGTAAAACATAAGTTTTTAACTTGTGCAGTTCATTTTCTCTTTTCTTTATATAAGGGGTTACCCATAAATGAATAAATAAATAGATAGTTTTATAAAAACCTATTTCTATCAAAAAATATGTGAATCTATGTTTAAATATGTACACTGATCTTTTTAAAATTTTTTAGAATTTATGGAAGTAACCTGAACCCACTATCTTTTAACCTGATCAAGTTCTCCAAATTACCAAACAATTAATTTAACAAAAGTCCAATATACAACATCATTAAAGCTTATTTGTAAATTGAAAACAAATTATAATATATCATCCACAGAGGAAGCCAAAAAGCATGATAATTCTATTTATCCTTGAAAATACACTATTTTTACATTAGTTTTTTATGTAATATAAAATTATAAATTCAGTTTTGTATAACTGTATTTGGAAGTACATAAACCACATTTTAAAAGGGAAAACGATACTAGACGTAACTGGAACACACTTCGAAGAGAATTATCATTAATTTTTAGCTGTAATAAAAGAGAAATCGAGTACTTACCACATATTTTGAGGGGCGCCTCAAGCTCCAAAAGAATTGGTTGACTGAGAAATATTTCCCTAGATTTTAAGCACAAACCTCTTATTTCATTTTCGGTAAGCTGGACATTTTTACCCGGTCTTGCACCACGAACTAAAAGAAACACACACCTTTAAAAAAAAAAACTCACTTTTGCTGAAATTTTTGACATTTTTCAAGGCGTCAACCATGGCCGCCATATTTTGTCAACATTTAAAAGATTGACCTTCAGCAAATTACCTTCTAATAATCTTGCTATAATTGAGTCGATATTTAATTTATCGGCTTCGGCCATTGGGGATGATTTTCTGGGACACTTTCCGTCGTTTTTTCAACTATAACTACTCGGATGGCTCGGATTTTTTTGGATTTTGATGGAGCCCCACAAACGTAAACAGCAATTTTTTGCTTAAGGTGTCGCGGAAAGGATCACGTTCGACAACAGCGCAAGCCTAAAATTCCCTACACATAAAAAAGTATTTTATTTTCTCCAGTACGAAAAAAATAATAAAATTAAGGAAACTATTTTTTGCTCATATTTCACTAAATATTTTTGTATTTTATTTACTATTTTTTTGGATGGATAATAATATGGGCATAAAAAATATACGTAAATGCCTAGTACATTTACCGTTTAAAATTGGTGCAACTGTTTTGTCAAATTAGACATCCGTCAGAATTCTGACAGTTTGACACATTGACGGGAAAGATGGTGGTGATGTAAACAAACCGCTGTATGTTATTTTTTTAAATTTTTAACTAAAAATCCTTAAAAATGACGGAATTAAGTGAAAAATTTGTGAATTTAGAGATCGCACATGATATTTTTAAAGGAGTTAGATATTTTGTCACAGGAAAAGTGCACGAAAAGGTAAGCCAGACTAGCAGTAACAATAGTGAGTTTTTCGCGCATAATTCCTGCGAATCTTTATTTATTTTGCAAGAAATATTGAATTTTTATAATATGAGCGTAATATTATTGAATATCTTACTTTAAAAGCGTTATTATACATTGAAAATTATTTTAAAGGCCAAAATTTGCAATTTTTTTACAAGTATTGTATTTCTCACCCCTTAGATCGAAAATCTACTTAAATCTGGAGGTGCCGAACATCAGAATTACTTCTCAGACTACGTAACCCACCTTATTGTCGGCAAAAACCCTGACACAAATGATATAGCAGATGCTAACGATGTTTACGAAATACCCGCTGTCATCCCACAGTGGATACTGTTGTCAGCAAGCCTTAAAAAGCGCCTCCACTGTAAACCCTACTTATTTTCAACTGACACTAAGCTATTTAGCTGGCAGGTATTCTGTTTTTCAAGGGTTTCTGAGGACAGGAACAACCTGTGGGGGCTTATTACATACAACGGAGGTGTTGTTCATACAAAACTGACAAGCATGTGTAATTTCTTGGTAACAGGAGTGACCGATAGCCCTAAATATCTTAAAGCAGAGTCTTTAGGACCTGATAAAATTAAAATTGTTACTCCGGACTGGATTTGGGAGGCTATTAAAACAAAATCTTTTCCTGATCCTATTTTATTTCATCCCAAACTGATAAACTGGCCTAAACCTGAACCGAAAGCTGAACCTACTACTGCCATAACTGGTTTTGAGCCTGAAACATCAGAAGGTAAAGAACATTTGGAAGAAAAGGCTGTACTAGACTCCACTCAAGCTTTGCTCGAAAAACTTAAGCAAAGAATGCCTTGGAATCAACCTCCCCCTACCACTACTAACTCTAGTAGTGATCCTGTTGGACCCCCCAATGTTGTGGCTCCCAGTTTCTTAAGTAAGATGCAAAATAACCAAGAAGCACCAGGATTAAAGCATCCGAGACCCCAAGTTTCCAGTTCGCAAACATCTTCTGCAGTCTCCAGCTTTGTTCCTACAGGAACTCAGTCACCAAGTCACGTTCCAAGATCTATAGTACATCATACGCCTAACAATCAACAATCTGTGCTTCAACATAGCCCCTTAAACATTAATAGGTTGATTGGGCAGCCACCAACATCAAGACCAACCAGCCTCCAACAACTTAGGGGACAGTTAAATACATCTCAGATACATCAACAATTTTTACAACAAAGAATTCAACAACAGAATCAACAGGGAATCATTCAACGAACTTCAACAGGGCAAATTGTGAATCAACAACTTTTGCACCAGCAGTTGAGCCAAAGACAGCAATTGCAAAATCAATTATTGAATCAACAGGGTTTGTTGAATCAGCAAGTATTGACAAGTCAAGCCCAAGGTTTAAATTTGTTGAATCCGGTTCAACAAGGTCAGAATAGGTTAATCGATGCCCAAAATCAGCAAAATTCAATGATAGGACAACAAGATCAGGGACAGTTTATGCAACAGAATCAGCTAAATAATCAACTTAATAATCAAAATCAACTTAGTATTCAACAAAACAAATTGAATCAACAGAATCAACTGAATAGTCAACAAAACCCGCTCAATAATCAACAAAGTCAGCTTAGTAATTCACAAAGTCAATTAAATACTCAACAGAATCAGCTTTTAAGTCAACAAAATCAGTTAGTGCAAACTTCAAGCCCAAGTCAGGTTATTAGGTCCCCACAACAGAATCAGAATCAACTTTTAAGTCCTCAACAAATTCAAAATCAACTTTTAAATCAACAGAATCAAGTTAACCAACTGCAGCAACCAAACCAGTTGATACATCAACAAGGTAATCAGTTTCTGAATCAGCAACAAACACAAAATCAGTTGAATCAACAACAGCTGAATCAGTTGACTCAGCAGCAGCAACAAAACAGAGCAAATCAGCTGCTATCCCAACAACAAGATCGTGCAAATCAACTTCTTAATCAACAAGAAATGAATAATCAACTCCTAAATCAACAAGATCAGGCTAGTCAACTTTTGAATCAACAAGAAAGGGCAAGTCAACTTCTAGGTCAACAACAAGAAAGAGCAAATCAGCTCCTTAACCAGCAAGATCGAGCAAATCAGCTCCTTAACCAGCAAGATCGAACAAATCAACTTTTGACTCAGCAACAGAGCCAAAATCAATTAAATCAACATCAAAATCAAATATTAAGACCACCTCAGAACCAGAATGATCTACAGAATCAACTTCTGGGGGAATTATCGCCACACACTCAGATGGTCAGTCCTCAGCAGATACAAAATCAACAGAACCAGCAATTAATTCAAAATCAACAACTGATTCAGCAGCAAAACCAATCTATTCAGCAGAATCAATCACCTCAACAAAATCAACAGATAATTCAGCAGAATCAACAAAATCAAGCATTGAATCAATTAGCTCAAGCCCGAGTCAGTCAGCAAAGTCCTATTCTAAATCAAAATCAGTTGATCAGTCAACAGAACCAGCAGATATTGAATAGAGCTAATCAGCTTCAGCAGAATCAAGAGAACTTATTGAGTTTATCACCAAATCAACAACTCAATCAATTGAGTCCACAACAGCTTCAACAGTTGCAGCAGTTGAAAAGAGAGCAACAACAACTTATGACTCAGGGTCAAAATCAACTAACGGGTTTCAATCAGCCAAGCATTGGATTAAATCAGCAAAATATCGCTTTAAATCAGCAAAATTTGGGTTTGAATCAGCAAAATATTGTTAATCAAGGACATAACCAACAGCTAGTGAGCCAAAGTCAACAGTTGATCAGCCAGAACCAGCCAATGCCAATAAATCAACAGCTAATTCAAAACAGGGTTATTCAGCAACAAACCATTAATCAGCAAATAAATCAAGGCCAAAACTTCAACCAACAAGGATTAAGTCAGCACATGATGAACCAAAAACAACAATTGTTTGGTCAGCAACAAATAAATCCAAGTCAACAGCAGCAGTTGATACAAAATCAGCAAAGCTTGACCAGTCAGCAACAGTTCGTGAATCAGAACCAATTTGACACTATTCAGCAGCAAAAATTGAATCAAACAGGAGGACAAGTACAACTGAATCAACCAAATGTTAGTCATATGACCGTTCAACAACTGAATCAGCAGTTGAATTCACAAAACTTGGGACAACAGCTAAATCAACAGTTGCTACAGCAAAATCAGCAAGCCGGATTGTCTCAAACGAATCTAAATCAGCAAAATGTGAATCAAGGTATGGGTATTGATCAAAATATAAACCAAAATATTAGTATAATTAATCAGCAACAAGTTACGTTGAATCAGCAAGGCGGATTGAATATTCAGGGATTGAACCAAGGAGCCAGTCAGCCACAAATGAATCAGATGAATCCAGGAATTAATCAACAAGTAATTCGTGCTCAGTTTCCTCAGCAAGTGCTGGTAAGCCAGGGGCAGCAGGGTGGACCGCAACGGGCGCAGTTAAATCAACAGATTTGGGGGCAGCAACAACCAGGTGGAGGACCAATACAAGGTAATATTTTTTTAACTTCTATATAAGTCAATATACAGGGTGAGTCAACGATAGAGTAAATGGTTTTAGGGAATGTTAAGGTGCACAGTTTAAAATTATTTTTGAGTATACAGGGTACTTCAAAAAAGTGTGGCCTATATAACATATGTTTTTTTAAATGGAACATCCTATTTTCTAATTTATTTTTAAATTCTGCGTAAAATTTTATAATTTTTTTTTATTAATAATGTTATATAACTAAACTTAGTAGTTTTTCTAATATTTCAATTTTTTTTTTAAAATACTAGTTTTCAGTTTTGTAAAAAATTGCTAGTAGCGCCATTGTTTCTGAAGTTGGAATACTCATAATTGGTACGAGCGTTCTATAGAGATGAAAAAAAGATATATGTAAATAAATTTGGGTTAGATGCTACAGGGTGTTCAATATAAATTTATACATTTCGACTAATTCAAATTGAAATATCTCAAATTTTTAAATGGCACACCCTGTATATTATTATTTTTTCTGATGGATTTTACAAAACCCTCCAACTTTTGTTAAGTATGTCATATACCTATTTATAATAGTTTTCGGTTTATTTTGAATTTTTCAATTTTTACGTTTGTTTTTAATACATTTACTATATATATATATATATATATATATATATATATATATATATATATATATATATATATATGTTAAAAAATGTTATATACTATTATATTTAACATTTTTTTCGTCAAATTAAATAATGAACTTTACTCGTATCGTTGACTCACCCTGTACAATGTGTTTTTGTATTTGCGACTCTGTAAGAATTGGAATTTTTAAATTTGTATTATGTGTTTCGTTATTATTATTTACGTAACAAAAACACAAAACCTCCTCATTGTTTATGATATTTGCATTCAGATAAATTTTTATAAGTTGAAAATTGTTTTTTTCCTCTTTCGGGATTAGAACTCGGAACCGTCGACTTTCTAGTCCGTTGTCGATCAAGGTAGTCGTGAAAACGCCAACGATACACATTTGTTAATTTTCAGTGATTGCAGATGTTAAACCAACTACAGGGTGTCCTAAAAAAAGTTATAAAGCTATAAAAATGACGCCATTCAAAATATGCTAAAGATTCTGGCTAAAGATGGTAATAGACCAAAAAAGTTGTTTATTAAAAACGTCTCAGGTGTACGCGAATCACACTTTGGAGAATTTCGAGCAGATGCACTTGATATATCCAAGGCTTTCGACCATGTTTGATATGGCGGATTGTCGGCGAAGCTACGCTATTATGGTATGTCTGAAAAATTTTGTTTTTGGCTCTCGTGTTTCCTCAGAGAGCGTTATTTACCAGTGGCAGTAAAGGAATGTAATTTATTGAATATATGTAAAAAGGGTCTACAATTAATGTAGGGCTTTGCAGAAGAACAAATCAAAACCTAATTCGAGGACACCTAAAACTGTGTTGTTGCATGACGATATCAGGGTACACAAGCCTGCCACATTTCAATTCATTACCGATAGCTGTGCATCGAGTTATATCATCCACCCTATAGCCTCGATCTAGCACCACGCGACGTCTTTTTGTTCAAACTTCTGAAAAAGTACCTTAGAGACAGAAAATTTTCCTCGGATGATGAGTTGAACGTCATTATAGCGTCGTTTTTTTGATAATATAACTTATCTCTAGCTAACATTCTGCCCTGAAAAAAAGTACAAGTGGAATAACACCAACCAATACTTAACAATAATAAAACATCAACTGTATATATAAAATGTATCTCTAATATGAAAACACAAGTATCAAGTTATACAATGAAGCCCCTGTATTTAGAACAAAGGAAGATCCAACGCAGTGTTGTGCAATGTTATGAAACTGCTGAGTTAGAAGCAAATAAACTAGATTTTAAGTCAAGTTGATACAGAGTGTACTCATTTCCTAATTCTCATTTGTATTTTTGAATAAAGTGTTTTTTAACCTAGTAGTCTCCCGACTTCAATTCATCACTGTCCTACCGACTGCGCCAGTGATGAATTGAAGTCGGGAGACTACTTTTTTAAAAAAGTATTCAATTCATCATAAGCTTTATATAGTATATTGCATAATAGAAATAAAGAATTATCAATAAATTACCTTTTACGATCTTTGGGAAATCTAAAAAAACTAACTTCTTTGGAGATACCCCATATATTTTTACAAACACTAACCGCACAACGAGAACTTCTTCGTGACATCTTTTTTATAATAATTTTCAATTATAACATCAAATGAGTCATTTACTTATCGGAAATTTAATGAATTTCGGAGCACGTTATAAAAAGATTCTTGTAATCCAGATGTAAACAAACCAGCGACCGCCCTGGCAGCCATGTTGTTGGTATGATAGGAGACGCATGCGTGATAAAAAACAGGATCTAAAAATTTTCTTGAGCTTCGTTACTGTGTTTTATGTTTACTGTGACTGAACGTTCTATGAGATAGTTTTTATTTAATTATATAGTATATTGTCGTTGTTTTGCCTGTGTCACTTCGTAAATGTTATTACTTTTTAAATCTCGCTGGTATATTAAAAAACATCCTTTTCAAGATTATCGATCAGTTTACTGATACCGAGGATGCTACAAAAACTTTGCGTATGTGTTTTTTCTGATATATGGGCAATTATCAACGTTTAAAAATTTATATCAGTTTAGTAAGCGCTTTTCTTCAAATGGAACATGAGGACTACTGTAGTTGTTTAAAAATATATTTCGATAATTTTAAATCAACTTATAGTATTTTCAAAGTATTTTTGCTTTTGTTCTTCTTTTCTTGATATGAGGATAAAAACAGATAAGAAGAAATCCGCTGTGGAAACTGAATTTTTAGAAATCGGCGAAAGTAGCGAAGACAGTAAGTGTCGTTCTATTGAAAATACTTTTAACGTAGTTTTAAAGAAATTTAAAGGGACTTTGCGTGTAATTAAATTAACATATCGTTAGTATTGTTCGAAAGTGCAAAGTGAGTGTTAGATAAGCAAAAGGCTATTAAGGTAAAAGGGAATAGCTACCATGTTGGTAAAATTGAAATCTTAATGTTCCTAAATAGATATTTTTTCTGGAAACAACAGGGACATCGTCAGGTTTGTAGACGAGCCAGTAAGTGATTTTTTCCGGTCGATTTTCGCATCAACAGTAAATATTTTTTCGTTAGAAAAGAACCCGATAAGTCCAGCAGCCAGCATAATCGCAAATTTCTGCGAGCAGCCCCAGAAAGCATCTGTCGTATCTTGCGTGTATGTACTCAGGATCCTCCTCGAGAAGTCGACGCAATGTGTGCTCGCTTACGTTCACAATCATCGCCAATTTTTGCAACGATTGCCCTGCGTCTTGCAAAATCAGCGATTTAGCCTTTTTGACGACTGCGGGGGCCCTCGTGATATATATATATATATATATATATATATATATATATATATATATATATATATATATATATATATATATATATATACTAGCCGGGCCCGCGGCTCCGCTCGCGTGGACTTGATTCACTACTATCGTCACTGCTTATTTCTTATGTTACCCAACGTAATAAAATATCTCCCATTATTTCTCCTTATCTCCAAATATTTCTCCTTATTTCCCATTATATCTACATAATTTCCATTATCTAGGCTTATCTCTGCTCATCTCCCATTATTTCTCCTTATCTCCCATTATTTCTCCTTATCTCCCATTATCTCACCATAACTCCCATTATCTAGACTTATCTCTGCTTATCTCCCATTATCTCTCCTTATCTCCCATTATTTATACTTATCTCCCATTATCTCACCTTATCTTCCATTTTCGAGGCTTATCTCCACTTATCTCCCATTATTTCTCCTTATCTCCCATTATCTCACCTTATCTCCCATTATCTAGGCTTATATCGAATTATATAGAACATATGTATAAATTTATAAAAACACGTAAATCGGATAAGTGGTTCTCGAGTGATAAGCGCACTAACGGACAGACAGACAGACAGAGAGACGTTGTATTCTTCGCTACATGATATTGTTCCATATTTAATGCTTTAGGGAGTGTATTGCAAGAGAACGCGCTAGCGGCAAACTTTCCTCCGACTTAATTCACTATTATCGTCACTGCTTATTCCTTATGTCACCTAATAAAATATAACCTATAACCTGGCCAGAGAACATACGTATGGTTAAAAAAAAGCACGTAAATCGGATAAATAGTTCTCCAGTGATAAGCACACTAACGGACGGACAGACAGACAGACGGACAGAGAGACATTGCATTTTATATATATTATAGATATTCTCTGCTACATAATATTGTTCCATATTTAATGGTTTGGACTGTGTATTGCAAGAGAACGCGCTAGCGGCAAACTTTGTCCGACTTCATTTACTATTATTGTCACTGCTCATTCCTTATGCTACCTATCGTAATAAAATATAGCCTATAACCTGGCCGGAGAACATATGTATGTTTTTTTAAAAAAAAAGTAAGAAAATCGGATAAGTGGTTCTCCAGTGATAAGCGCACTAACGGACAGACAGACAGAATACGTTGCATTTTATATATATTTTAGATGTAATAAAATATATACCTATAACCTGGTCAGAGAACATATGTATGAATTTAAAAAATCACGTAAATCGGATAAGTGGTTCTCGAGGGATAAGCGCATTAACGGACAGACAGACAGACAGACAAACATTGCATTTTATATATATTATAGATATAGATTATTATTATTATTATATAACCTGGCCAAAGAATATATGTATGAATTTAAAAAAAGACAGGTAAATCTGATAAGTGGTTCCCGCGTGATAAACGCACTAATGGACAGACAGACAGACAGAGAGACATTGCATTTTATATATATTATAGATTATACATTACAGATATTCTTTGCTACATAATATTGTTCTATATTTAATGGTTTAGGCTGTGTATTGCAAAGGCACGCGCTAGCGGCAAACTTATTTCCGACATTATTCACTATTTTACATCACTGCTCATACCTTATGCTACCTATCGTAATAAAATATAACCTATACCCTGGCCAGAGAACATATGTATGTTTTTAAAAAAAAAGTACGTAAATCGGATAAGTGGTTTTTCAGTGATAGGCGCACTAACGGACAGACAGACAGAGAGACGTTGCATTTTATATAATAGATATATATGCGCCTATCACTGGAGAACCACTTATCCGATTTACGTACTTTTTTTTTTTTAAACATACATATGTTCTCTGGCCAGGTTATAGGCTATATTTTATTACGATAGGTAGCATAAGGAATGACCAGTGACGATAATAGTGAATGAAGTCGGAAAAAGTTTGACGCTAGCGCGTTCCCTTGCAATACACAGCCTAAACCATTAAATATGGAATAATATTATGAAGCAGAAAATATTTATAATCTATAATATATATAAAATGCAATGTCTCACTGTCTGTCTGTCCATTAGTGCGTTTATCACGCGAGAACCACTTATCCGATTTACGTGTCTTTTTTTAATTCATACAAATATTCTTTGGCCAGGTTATATAACAATAATAATCTATATCTATAATATATATAAAATGCAACGTCTGTCTGTCTGTCTGTCTGTTTGTCCGTTAGTACGCTTATCACTTGAGAACCGCTGATCCGATTTACGTGTTTTTATAAATTTATACATATGTTCTATATAATTGGATATAAGCCCATATAATCGGAGATAAGGTGAGATAATGAGAGATAAGTATAAATAATGGGAGATAAGGAGAAATAATGGGAGCTAAGCAGAGATAAGTCTAGATAATGAAACTTATGGTGAGATAATGGGAGATAAGGAGATAAGGAGATAATGGGAAATAGGGAGAAATATTGTGAGATAAGTCGAGATAAGCCTAGATAATGGGAGATAGGGTGAGATAAGGAGAAATAATGGGAGATAAGGGGAAATAATGGCAGATATTTTATTACGTTAGGTAACATAAGGAATAAGCAGTGACAATAGTAGTGAATCAAGTCCACGCGAGCGGAGCCGCGGGCACGGCTAGTATATATATATATATATATATATATATATATATATATATATATATATATATATATAAGTATGTGTGTGCATGTGTGTGTGCTTCCAGCTAAGATCTCTGAAAATTTGGTCCACAAATAATAAGGTTTAGAGGGTGCTAAAGTCGATTTTATTGGTAACATCAGTGTACTGAATATTTTTCAGGATAAAAACATAACTGTACGTTGAAAACATTGCTTTTTTGAGATTTAAATCGCATGAATATGTAGAACTGACAATTATGTACAAATTTAAACCACTAGCCTCCAAGTAAACCCAAGCTATGAGCAATTAAAAGACGTTTAAAATGGACAAATAAGCCAAATTTCACACTTAATGGTTACTTTACGTTGCACAAATTATTGGTTTGAGGAATAAATTGCATAGATATTCAGGACTGACAATTTCAAATAATCTTAGGTCACGTGCAACTATGGACAACTAAGTGAAGTCAAGTTGTGAGCAATTAAAAGACGTTTAGCAATAAGGTGATTTTAAACATTTTATAGATTTCTGTATATAACTAAACTTCTTATTCATAATACTTATTTACGAAAATAATGTATTAATTATTTTTTCTAAACTATTGATTATTGATTACAATTTGGTAATTATTTCATTACTCTCTTTGAAAAATTACGGAACATGTAACCGTTAAATATGAAATTTGGTATATTTGTGTATTTCATACCTTTTTTAAGTGCTCATAACTTGAGTTTACTTGGACGCTTATGGTCGCACCCGGTTTTAATTTTGAACTAGTTTAATTAAATTTTAATTCTAAGTTTAATCGAAATTGTCAGTTCTGAATATGTATGCAATTTATACATAAAAAAAATAAGGTGCGCAACATAAAGTAACCAATAAGTACGAAATTTGTCCCATTTGTGCGTTTTGTACGTCTTTAGTTGCTCATAACTTGAGTTTACTTAATCGTCCATGATCGCAGGTGGTCTAAGAATGTTCGAAATTGTCAATCCTGGATATCTATATAATTTATGTTTCAAAAAAATAAAGTACGCAACGTAAAGTAACCCTAAATATAAAATTTTGCCTATTTGTGTATTTCATACGTCTTTAAACTGCTCATAACTAAAGTTTACGTGGTCGAGCATGGTCTTGTATGATCTAAGATTGTTCAAAATCGTTACTCTTGAATACCTATGCAATTTGTACATCAAAAAAATAAGGTGCACAACAAAAACTAACCATCAAATACAAAATTTGGCCTATTTTTGAATTTTATACGTCTTTTAATTGTTCACAACTTGACTTTACTTGTTAATCCATGGTTGCACGTCGTCTAAATTTGTTCATAATTGCCAGTCCAGAATATCTATGCAATTTATACTTGAAATAATCGGTCAAGTGCAAGTTGAACTTGCACAACTAGTGTTCCGTACGTTGATTGCTTTTAAAACAAAAAATGTTGTTACGGTGGTATAAAATGATCAGTGACTTCACAAAACATACCCCAAATGAGTTTTCAACAAAGTTTGTTTCCAATCTTTACTGAAAATTGATGACCTTGAAATTTTTTTTTATATACCAGATAAATTATTAAAGGTAATGCACTCGTGATAATGTTCGTTCAACCCCCTAGAGAATATTCCAGAATTTTTTCAAAATTTTTTGATCAGTACTTTTCGATATAAGGCGATTTTTCGCGATTTTTTAAAAATAATACAAAGAAAAGTGCGCGCAAGTATTACAATATATATATATATATATATATATATATATATATATATATATATATATATATATATATATTTTTACTCGTGTTTTCACAAGCTTTCATTTGACACCACACTCGATTACCTAGTAAAAATTTTTTTTTTTCACTTCCGATTTCACCCCCCAAAACTAACCCCTTAAGTCAAAATTTAACTTTTAAAACTACATGGCTCTGATGAGGCCATCAATTCCTATATTATTACCAAATTTCAACTTTCTATGACAAATAGTTTCGGAGAAAATCGGGTGTGACAGACAGACGGATAGACAGACAGATACCGAAGTGATCTTCCGTACGGAACACTAAAAAATAATGCGTGCAACGTAAACTAACCATTAAGTTCGAAATTTGGCCTCTTTTTGCATTTTAAACGTCGTTTAATTACTTATAACTTGAGTTTACTTCGTTTCCCGTGGTCGCATGTGGTCTAAGTTTGTACGTAATTGTCAGTTCTACATATCTGTACAATTGAAACCTCAAAAAAGTAATGTTTTCAACCCACAATTATGTTTTTATCCTGTAAAATATACAATACACTGATATTACCAATAAAATCGACTTTACCACACTTTAAACCTTAATATTTTTGGACCAAAATTTCAGAGATCTCTGTTTACACATAAGAGAAGATTGGGTAGCACCGCCAAATATAAAAACCTTTTTTTGTGGTCGGTCTAATATATCAGTCGATTTTGCTGCCTCTGATCCACATCTTCAATCTGATCCTCACCACTGCAAGAATTCCACAGTTTAAACATACAATAATAACCCCTATATACAAAAAGGGAAGCAAAACTGATATTTCCAATTACCGTCCAATTAGTGTGATATTAGCCTATGGTAAACTATTTGAAAAATGCCTTAAAAAAAGATTATATGATTATCTAACGTCCAAAAATATCATAAACAAAAAGCAGTTTGGTTTCATGCAGGGAGTTAGCACTGGCGATGCAATGTGTGAACTGGTCAGCCATATTAAGGCCTCTCTGGATGATGATAAAAAGTGTATTGCAGTTTTCCTGGACCTAGCCAAAGCTTTTGACACCGTACCTCACTCTGGCCTTCTTGATGTTTTGGAGCGTTGTGTTGTCAGAGGCTCGGTTTTAAACATCTTTAGAAATTACTTAGAGGAAAGAAAACAAGTTGTGAAGATCGGAAAAGTACTGAGTGAACCACTAACTGTGCAGATTGGAGTACCACAAGGCACTGTCCTAGGTCCTCTTCTCTTTATCTGCTATATAAACTCTTTACTAAGCCTAGACATAGAAGGAGTTTCAATATCATATGCTAATGATACAGTTCTTGTTTTCCGAGACAAGACATGGGATGCTGTAAAAATGGCAGTTGGTAGGGGCGTGAGCATTGTTGGGGCATGGCTTGATTTGATGAAATTAACCTTAAATCTTTCTAA
The DNA here is from genome assembly GCA_019049505.1 of Pachyrhynchus sulphureomaculatus. Lineage (NCBI taxonomy): Eukaryota > Metazoa > Arthropoda > Insecta > Coleoptera > Curculionidae > Pachyrhynchus > Pachyrhynchus sulphureomaculatus. Next base: position 115,109,371 of record CM032448.1, on the reverse strand, counting down.
GACGGTATACATTGCTTTCTCTCTGACTGAAGCAAATCGACCGGACTTTGATTGTATACAGGTAAACGATATGAACATGGTCATGAAAGAAATCACACACACAAAATATCTTGGAATTACGATTGATAAACATCTCAGATGGACTGAACATGTCCAAGATTTATCTCATAAACTGAGAAGACTCATATATAAGTTTTACCTAATAAGAAAAATACTACCCCTCAAACTACGGGTTACTGTCTATAAGGCATTGGTCGAGTCAGTGTTGAGATATGGCATCATTGTGTGGGGTGGACTTTATAATAATGCACTGAGTCAACTGAGCTTGATACAAAACTATATTGTTAGAGTAATTGTCTTTCGTGATAGACTTTTTCCAACCAAGAGATTATATAATGAAAATATAATGAATATAAGAAATTTATATCTTTTAAACATTTCTCTATTTTGCTACAGAAATGAAAAAAAATTGTGAATCATCAATATAGAACTAGAAACAGAGAAAATGCGATATTAATTGTACCCTTTAGAAAGTATGACCGAAACCAGAGGTCCTTGTCAGTTTTGGGACCTAAAGTTTTCAATAAGTTGCCACAGAATATCAGAAATATAAATAATTATAAACTGTTTGAAAAAAAATGTAAACTGTTCATTACAGAAAATTCTGAACTATTATGTGGATTGTTATAATTCATAAATGCGATTGTCTCCATGTTTATATGTATGTTTTTTCTTTTTCTTAATTTTCTTATGTGTTAATTATTATCTTTACCTTCTACAAATCTTAGCATATTTTTGGATGGTTGTAGCTTCTACTTGATGGAAGTTCATTATAAATATATAATAAAAGTATAAAATGTAGATCTGAAGAAGCTGCATCGACAGCGAAACGCGTCATCGCAATTTAAATAAACCAGTGGAAATTGACTAAAAACAGTCTTTTATTATATATTAATCTTAGCATAATTTAAATTGTATTTTATCCCTGCGCATACAGGTGTCTCTATACACCTAGGCGCACCTTGTTTACTATTAGCTTGGTTCTAGGTTTAAATATATTATGTACTGGAAATATTACTATTGTACTGTGAAATGAACAAATAAACAAATATATATATATATATATATATATATATATATATATATATATATATATATATATATATATAATCATCTCCAATAGATTAAAAAATAAGTTAGATTCCTACCAGCCATACGAATGGGCTGGTTTTCGATCTGGCTACAGCATATGCGAACACTTACAGACAATGAGAAATATACTAGAGAAGAGTAATGAATACAATTCCCAACTCTACATAGCCTTTATAACTATGAGAAGGCTTTTGATTCTGTCGAAATGTGGGCAATCATCAACGGCTTGAACAACTGTAGAATTGATTCTAGATACACTACCCTTATCAAAGATATATATGAAAATGCAAAGGTGTATATAAAACCTATTACAGAACAAATACGTATAGGAAGAGGTGTAGGAGAGGGAGATAATATCTCCTAAGCTATTTATTACAGCTGTAGAATACTTATTACGCCAACTAGATTGGACAAGGAAGGGCCTAGAGTGTAGAACTGAGTGATTTAAGGTCTGCAGACGATATTGTAGTCATCAGTAGTAATACACACGAGTTACAAGAAATGATAAATAAGTTAAAGACATTTGGTCTTAAGATGAATAAAAGTAAGACAGAAATATTAACCAACACTAATAACAACATAGTTATAAATTTGGAAGGAACAGCAGCTCTCGAAATTGTAAGCATTATGTGTATCTGGGGCAAAAAATTACTATGACGGATGAAATTTCAAGAAGAATCAGGCTTGGATGGTGCTCATTCGGGAAATTAAGTTATATATTCAAAAATAAAGCCATCCCAAATAAGTTAAAGGTTAAAGCTTACAACCAGTGCATCCTACCCGTAATTACATGGCGCTGAATAAAGCCGATATACAAAAACTAGCTCTGACCCAGAGAGCACATGAAAGACAGATGATCAGAATAACAGTCACAGACAGAAAAAGAAACAAGCGGATACGTGAACAAACGAAATTAAAGGATGTTATAGAGCACGTAGCAGAAAGAAAGTAGCAGTGGCCTGGATGTGTAGCACGTACGACCGATGATCAATGGACCAAGCGCACACTAGAATGGAGAGTACGAGAACAGAAAGGGAGCGTAGGATGTTACAAAACAAAATGGCGGGATGATATACAGAGGGTTGCGGGCAAATAGATTGAGATAGAAATTCTTCATGGGGAAAGCCTACATCCAGTATTGGGTAGAACTAGGCTTATAGTGATATAGTGCTAGTGATATATATATAGTATAAATGTTTTTGCCAAAAATCGATTTTATTTTATGTTATTTTATATCTTACTTTAGGTCAGCAAATAATTCGTCACCCTATAAATGTGGCCGTTCAACAGTCGCCGACCAGTGGTGGGGTTGGCCCCAGGATTCAGTGGCCCCCTGGACAGCAGCCTGGAATGCCCCAGAGACAATTTATACAGCTTGGTAAGTACAGTATGAGTTAAACAAAAAAAAAATGTATTTAGGTTGTTCGGAATACGATGATTTAATTATCTATCAATGGTGTTTAAAAGAGGCTTTCAAATTTTAACATCGCACAGGTTGGCGCGGTCATGATGTGATTTTCTGTCATGACAACGCGCCTTCATTTATAGTACGAACTTCTTCACTCGCCATATTTTCCAGACCAAGTTCAAACATGAAGGGAGTCAACAAATTTTTGTCGATCGAAGAAGTCGTAGTAGAGACGTAGCCTTATTTCGCCAACCTCAGCCAAGAGGATTACCGGGACAGCGTAAAGGAATTGGGGAAGCGATGGAACACGTGAATAGTGCGTAGAGGGGACTAAAGTCTGTCAAATAAGAACGTATCGCGTATTGTTCATTAAAAAATATATTTGTTTAAAAATTTTTGACATCGGTCCGGCCTTTTACACCGACTAGAGGATTGCCATTAAAATGCTAATGATTCAGTAGTTCGTCCACTTTTCATCAGCGTCGATGCGCGCGTATTCTTGGGGCAAATATTTGTAAATTGCTCGAATTTGCCATGAGAGCTTCTTCACTGTGTACGCCCTTTTTAATGCGAAACTTGTGTATGATGTATGACCACACGTTCTCGACTGGACTTTTTTGGTCAACAATATAGTATCACGATACAGAATTCCCCTTTCCACTGGATACACCTTCTACTCCGATATTTGGGGTGGTGGTTATCCTCTTGAAGAATCCACTCCTCATTTTTATCGACAAACCACCGTTTGACAGTCGGTACTAATGCCTTCTTATAAATCTAGAGTATGTAAAAAATACCTTTTAAAATAATTACTTCGCGACACCAACAAATTACTTACACAAGTTTTATATTTTAATATTTTATTATAATAAGTAAAATTTTTTTTACATGGGTGATTCCCTAAAATTTTATTTGCCAAAGCACAACAGACAACTTTTGAGGTAGATCGTAAAGCCCTTGCCTTATTGTATTTACTTTACTACTTATCCACAAAAAAATATCCGACGGCGACAAAGCATTTTATGTGTGTTAGCGTCGGAATATAAAATATTTATTGTCGGCTGCCTTTGTCTTTTTTTGTGGCGCTCTCTCTTGAGCTAGTTCGTACAATGGTGGCATTTCATGGGCGGGTTAATTTTGTAAATGATTTGGTAAAATGCAGTTTTGTCATTTTTCAAAAATTTTCTAATTTGAAAAAAAAAGTATTGAAGTTGAAGTAAGAATTTCTACATAACCTCACGAGTCACCTGTTTTAATATATTTTTTTCTGAAGGACATCCGTAAACAGGGTTCTTCACAGGATGTTTACCCACAGTAGAGTATTGCCATTAAAATGCTAATGATTCGTCCAGTCCCCATCAGCTTCGATGCGCGTATATTCTTGGGGCAAATATTTCCAAATTGCCCGAATTTGCCGTGACAGCTGCTTCACTGTGTACACTTTTTTTACTGCGAAGCTTCTGCTTGATGTATGCACACACGTTTTTGACTGGACTTTTTTGGTTAGCAATACTGGATACACGTTTTACTCCGATGTTTGGGGTGGTTATCCTCTTGAAGAATCCACTTCTTATTTTTTATCGACAAACCACCGTCTGTCAGTCTTTACTAATGCCTTCTTATAAATATAGAGTATATAAAAAATACCTTTTAAAATAATTACTTCGTGACACCAACAAATTAATTACTCAAGTTTTATATTTTGATATATTGTAATAAGTATTTTTTTTTACACAGGTAATTTTATTTGCCAAAGCACAACAAACAACTTTTGAGGTAGGTCGTAAAGCCGTTGCCTTATTGTGTTTACTTTACTAGTTTATCCCCAAAAAATGTCCGACGGCGACAAAGCATTTTATGTGTGTCAGCGTCGAAATATAAGGTATATATTATCGGCTGCCTTTGTCTTTTTTTGGTGGCTTAGTGAGCTAGTTCGTATAATGGCGGCGTTTCATGTGCGGATTAATTTTGTAAATGTTGTGGTAAAATGCAATTTTGGCCTTTTTTTCATTTTTCAAAAATTTTCTAATTTGAAAAAAAGACATCCGCAAACAAGGTTCTTAACAGGGTGTTTCACGGTACGCTGAACCATTCGGCTAATGGAAATTTACCAGGCTCGTGGGGTGATAACATAACCCCAAAATGAACCTTCATCGGAAAAAAATTACATTGCTCTAGTCTTGATCTATGTTTCCTTCTGCCCACGAGAGTCGTTTCTCTGTATTTTTTGTTCAGCAATGGTTTCTTAATCGAATCACTTCAAATCATTAGCCCGGAGATGAGTACGAATTATTTCATACGATATATTCAAGACTTTCTGCTTTAGTTTTTGCGCCCCTTCGCGCAAAGTTAATTCAGGATTTCAGAGAAACATGTTAACAATCATTTTTTCGTCCTTGTGTGACATTTTTCCTCTCGAACCACGTTTTGGTAGATCGTCAACATTTTTTAACTACGAATATCGTTTCACCCACTTGCTAACGAATGCCCTCGACTTGCCTATATACCTAGCAGCCGATGTAGGCATCATTTTCGGACCTTTTGGATGAACACACCCTGGATGCGGGAAGCATATCCAACACTCATGTTCAATAATGTACTATTTAACCATAAATAGGATTAAAAATGAATATCTTTACAAAAGGCATTGTTTGCAAAAAAGGAATTTCCTTTACCGACTACAAGTTCTTTCACCGACGGTATGTTAAAAAATAAATAAAAAGGTACTAATAAAATTTACTGTTTTTTTTACACGGATTTTTCGAACGGCCCTCGTATAGTGCTTCACAAAATTAAACCAAATATTTCAGACGTTCTAGACTTAAATTTCTTCATAGTGTCGTATAGAAAGACCATCATTTAATTTTCTTTTAGATGCCCATACCCATAACCAGCTTCAAAAAATGCCTCCCGAACAGCAGGCGTTGTTCGTAGCCAAGCTACAGCAAAAACAAAGACAGCTGCAGTTGGCGAAACAGGTGCAACAGAGAGCAGGAGGTCACATTTTGATAAGAGGTAAAAACTATAAATGTGACGGGGTGTTGGAACCAAATTTTAAAAATTTTTTCAGGTAATGTTCCTCCCGGGCTAACAGCTCAGCAGCAAGTACAGTGGCTACAGCAGCAAGCTAAGCAACAGGGGATTGTGTTGCCACCTAACATTCAACAAAATCTTACTCCAGGTAAAATCGAAATATTTTTTTTTAAGAAACAACCAAAGATTTAATCAACTTACGAGGACGTTTTAAGTTGAAAATGACTTCATACAAAAAAATGCTTGGTTAGCAAACTACTTTTTTATGGGCATTTCACGCGTGGTGCAGGGCAATCCCCAAAGCAATGCGTTAGTCTTGACTTCTCGTACAACTCTTCAAGCAGTCTTTTATATAGAGAACCTCATCCCCTTACAATGATTTGCGAAGAACTGTGTTTCGTACCAAGTACAATATAGAGCGATTCCAGGCCAACGTGAATCGCTTCTTCCGCACACGCGTCCCTCGTGTAGCGCTTACAGCACGTGTGATATGCGCATAACAAAAGTGTGTTTGTGTGAAAAGGTTTTTTACTAAAAATAGAATTGTAACCAAACATTAAGGGGGAAGAAGTGTCTTAACAGTACCGAGAATTTACCAGAGTGAACAACCCATCAAAATAACATATTAAAATTATGCAAATCCAATATTACACTGTGCAACATTTTCGAGGTCATCGAATGTAAACTAAATTCTGACTTCAGTTTCTGGAAATGCCCACCCAAACTAACAAAACCCTATTTGGGTTTTGATAGTTTAGTTCGAATTTTTTTTTGCCATCATCAATTTTTTTGCTCGAGCTTTGGTTTTGCACTGCTATATCTCGTAAATTATTGGGAATTTCTCAATGCAATCTTCAGACGAAATGTTCTTCACTTTTTGTGAACATGTCGAGGCCAGATTTTCACTCTTTCGGGGTGTTTTTAGTGCAGAAAGCCCGAAAAAATGCCATTTTTTCACATTTTCGACCATAACTCACAAACCGTGCATATTTTAGCATAACTGTCTTCGACAAAAATGTTCTCTGCATAAACACGAGTAACTTTGCTGAACATTGCAATAACCTACAATCGATCCTTATAGTTCTTTTGGCCGTTGTAAGGAATTTCACACCAAAATTTCAGCTTTTTTCAGGTTTTACGTTCAAGAAACTGGTTTTTAGCTCACTTTTGAATGTTTACTAACCATTAGCATCTATTTTTGGAAAAGAAATTGAAAAAAATTTTTGTTTGTAAACTGCTCTGGTACACACACACACGCTGGAATAAATACACACACATTTGAACGGGGAATCGCTTGTGTGCATAAAAAGAACTACCGAAAACGAAAAAAGGTTAAATTTATTTAATGAACCTTTAATAAAGAATATCGGTGATATATTGCTGCCACTACTCCATATAAAATTGGGAATTGTTTCGAAATTCATCCAAGTGGCCGTCCAAGATGCTGAAGAAATCTATGACTGTTTACAGGACATCTTTCCAAAACTCAGCACTGACAAAATTAAAAATGGTATTGTCGTCTATTTACATATTTTCATATCTATGTTTGTTCACTTCACACTATTCGCATTGCTATTAATTTTTCGTTAATGCTTTTTACTGTTCCGTACGTTACGTACACACTTCGGTGTCTGCCTGTCTGTCTGTTACACCCGATTTTCTCCGAAACTATTTGTCATAGAAAGTTGAAATTTGGTAATAATATAGGAATTGATGGCCTCATCAGAGCCATGTAGTTTTGAAAGTTAAATTTTGACTTAAGGGGTTAGTTTTGGGGGTGAAATCGGAAGTGAAAAAAAAAAATTTTTACTAGGTAATCGAGTGTGGTGTCAAATGAAAGCTTGTGAAAACACGAGTAAAAAATATATATATAATGTAAAACTTGCGCGCACTTTTCTTTGTATTATTTTTCAAAAATCGCGAAAAATCGCTGTCCACCCGCCTTATCTCGAAAAGTACTTATCAAAAAATTTTGAAAAAATTCTGGAATATTCTCCACGGGGTGTAGATTGAACGAAAATTATCACGATTGCATTACCTGTTATAATTTATCTGGTATATAAAAAAACTTTGTTGAAAACTCATTTGGGGTGTGTTTTGTAAAGTCACTGATCATTTTATACTTCCGTTACAACATTTTTTATTTTAAAAGCAATCAACGTACGGAACACTAATTGCGCAAGTTCAACTTGCAGTTGACCGTTTTTTTTTTCACACTTTAAACAGGTGTACTCACTAGGCTGGATATTCGAAAATTAATGAAAAGCGAAAAGTTTACAAACGTACTGACACACAATTACCGGCGAGCCTGGGACGCAATAAAAGCTGTAATCGAGGGCGTTTTAGGGAAGAATCGCGTACAGCTAGACGAAATGAAGAGATTGGTGAAAACAATGCTCTCTTATTTTCATAAAATAAATTCATCCATGACATTAAAATTGCATTTTATGCACCATCACCTTGATGAGTTCTTACAACAATTGCCCAGCGAATCGGACGAACAAGTGGAGCGATTCCATCAGGTCACCATGCCAATGGAAAAACGATACAAAGGAAAACAGCTGGATGCATTGTTTGCAGAAGTATGTTGGTGAAGTCAAAAGATATCCCAACATGAAGATGAAGGCACCGAAGAAGAAGATGAAGGACACACCGAAAAAGATATGCCCTTAAATATTTTATCCAGCACGAGCTCAGATGGTGATGATACAGATTCAGACGATGAATTAGAACGACCATCAAAGAGGTCAAAACCATCGACTTCTCGGGCGGCTATGGAAATCGATTGAAAACACTTTTTTTTGCCTTTTTTTTAAGTTTTGAATTTTCAATAGCCCTGTAAAATGGATAAAAATTTGCGAAATAAACTTTAACACAAAAAAAGATATATTTGCTGGTGAAAGCTGAAATTTTGGTGTGAAATGTACTATTTGGTGGCGAAATTCCTTACAACGGCCAAAAGAACTATAAGGATCGATTGTAGGTTATTGCAATGTTCGGCGAAGTTACTCGTGTTTATGCAGAGAACATTTTTGTCGAAGACAGTTATGCTAAAATATGCACGGTTTGTGAGTTATGGTCGAAAATGTGACAAAATGGCATTTTTTCGGGCTTTCTGCACTAAAAACACCCCGAAAGAGTGAAAATCTGGCCTCGACATCTTCACAAAAATTGTGTATTTTGGTGTGAAGAACATTTCGTCTGAAGATTGCATTGAGAAATTCCTAATAATTTACGAGATATAGCCGTGCTAAACCAAAGCTCGAGCAAAAAAATTGATGATGGCAAAAAAAAAATAAATTCGAACCAAACTATCAAAACCCAAATAGGGTTTTGCTAGTTTGGGTGGGCACTTCCAGAAACTGAAGTCAGAATTTAGTTTACATTTTATGTGTTGCACTGTGTTATGAATTAACATAACTTTAGAAGGTCGTAATTGCCTTATTTTTTAGAGAAGATATTTAGTAAAGTCAATTATTTTATTTTGAACTGTAACCTATGAAAAGAGTTCCAATATAAAAACCATCCTGTATATATCTTTTTTTTTTGTAGGAACTGTCACTGCTCAACAAAGCACGCAAGCTGCCGTAGTGACCCCTCACGCACCAGGTTTGAGTCCTATTAATCAGAATGCTGGGCCGGCTCAGCAATTCGTTGCCGACCAACCTACTGCCCAGCAGCTGCAGTTGAGACAGTACAGGTAGGGATAAATGTATTTTTGAAATATATTGGGTCGTCGAATACTTATTTAACGTTTTTGTCGTTGGGTAGCTTTAAAGCAGTGGTTCCCAACCTTTTCACAGACGATAAAAAGTGGGTCACGTACGACAATAATGGGTGAAAAAGATCATGGTCGAAAAAGAATGAAGCTCCACAACTGCCGGCAAAGTCCGAATTTATGCCAAAGTAGGTGATTCTGTGTGTTCGGTGGGTGGAAGGACATCGTGAGCTGCTGCAGCTTGGCCAGACGATTCATTCTGTACTATACTGTCAGTAATTGACAAGATTGAAGCAGGCGATTAAAAAAATCGACCTTTTGGAAAGTCTTTTTAAGGATAAGGCCAAAAATTTCCACTCTGAATGGATAAAAGGCGCTTAATTCTTGAAAAAAAAACTGTATTTTCAATATTTTCATTCCTTGAATTCATAGAAAAACGCTAACTATTTCTGTACGCAATTTGAACCACTGTGCTTAAAAATCGAATAACTAAGCACCTGTACATGTCATCTTCAGACAAAAATATTGTTTTCGTGTCTTTTTTTGACAAATAACATGTCCTTTATAAATGAAAAGTTTAGAAATTGCCAGGTTCTTAATTATCTTAAAGAAATTCTTTCTCTCTTAATGTTTAGATAAATAATTATCTCTCTCTCTCTTTATAGGTTACAACAACTTCATTTGCAAAAGGAACAGGCTCAAAGAAACGCTCTAGCACAAGGTAATCGGTAAACAATTTAATTTTTTGTAGGATAAGCATTTATATTTTTAATGTTCCGAACGGAACAAGTTAGATACTTACCAACCTTCAGAGCAGGCTGGATTCCGGAAACATTATAACAAAATAGAACATATACAGACAATTTGTACACTAACAGAAAAATGCAATGAATATAACGAAACATTACATCTCGCATTCGTTGATTACAATAAGGCTTTCGATTTAGTGGAACTGTGGGCTGTTTTTAAAGCCATGAATAATGCAAGAATCGACTTTAGGTATAAAAAGCTTCTTAAAAATATATATGTTAACGCGACAATAACAGTTAACATTGCAGAGGACATTAAAACAAACAAAATTGTAATCAAAAAAGGAGTCAGACAGGAAGATACCATTTCCTCAAAGCTATTTACCCTCGCATTGGAGGATGTTTTTAAAAAACTGAATTGGGATGAAAAGGGCATCAAGATAGATGGTAGGTACCTAAGCCATCTGCGCTTTGCGGACGACATTGTACTTATTAGCCAAAACATAACGGAACTACAAACTGTGTTAAAAGAACTTTAAGAAAATTGGACTAACAATAAACATGAATAAAACTAAAATCATGACAAAGGATGAGGTAGATGCACATATAGCAGAAAAAGTTATTGAAAATGTTGAGGAATATATATACCTAGGTCACAATATCAAATTAGGCAAAGAAAATCAAACTGCCGAGATAAATAGATGTGTTCGGTTAACATGGGCAGCCATAGGTAAACTGACACATATTTTAAGAAATGAGAAAATTCCGATAAATTTAAAACAAAAAGTGTTTAACACCTACATCTTACCAGTAACGACATACGGGATGGAAACCATGACACTCACCATTAGATCAGCCAACAAACTCAGGACAACACAAAGGACTATTGTCTATATATAAGTCTCAGAGATCATATCACAAATGAAAATATTAGGAATAGAACAAAAGTTGAAGATGTTATAGAACGCATTGCTCAATTGAAGTGGAACTGGGTGGGCCATGTTTCACGACACGACGATTCAAGATGGACAAGGCGTATTGCACAGTGGAGACCTCGCCTTCATAAGCGCAGTGTTGGCAGACCTCAATTACGCTGGCTAGATGACAACAAAAACAATGTAGGGAATAAATGGCATCAGATAGCACAGGACAAAAGACTATGGAAGAGTATGGGGGAGGCTTATGTCCAGGAGTGGACTGTGAAGGGCTGTTAGAAGAAGAAGAAGAACGGAACACTTATAAGATCACTTCGTTGTCTCTCCGTCTGTCACACCCGATTTTCTCCGATACTATTTGACATAGAAAGTTTAAATTCGGCACAAATACAGGAATTGATGGCCCTATCCGAGCCGTGTAGTTTTGAAAGTTAAATTCTGACTAAAAATTTTTTTTACCAGGTCATCGAGTGGGGTGTCAAACGAAAGCTTGTAAAAACGCTAGTTCAAAAATATATTTCATGTAATACTTGTGCACACTTTTCTATTATTTTTAAAAAATTGCCAACATTCGCTGCCCCCCCTTATGTCGAAAAGGACTGACCAAAAAATTTTGAAAAAATGCTGGAATATTCTCCACAAGGTGTAGATTAAAAGAAAAGTATCACGAGTGCATTATCTTTGATAATTTATCTAGTAAATAAAAAACAAAAATTTCAAGGTCTTAAGTTTTCAACAAAAATCGGAAACAAACTTTGTTAAAAACTCATTTTGGGTGATAAAATTGTTTATTTTAAATGCAATCACCGTACAGAACACTAATTGCGCAAGTCCGACTTGCACCTGGCCTTTTTTTAACTACGTTGGAATTTTTGAATCTTTGGCACAAGGGCACAACCCAATTTCTATCACTACCAGATCAAACACTTTATATTTGCACTCGATGCAAATTTTGCTAACAGCACGAGCGAAATCTAGGACTAAAAAATAGGCTACTTTTCTGTCTTGGTACGGACAAACATGTTACGATCTATGACGCGAGGATTTTTACGATATCGACAATATCGTAAGATGTTCAGAAGCAACAGTTTCTTTGCATTTTCGGTCAAACCAACGCTTGGCATTGAAAGGACATTTCTTCGGAAGCCCAAATTAGGTTATCTACACGTTCAAAGTATTCTTTGTTGTCCAATGTAACAATCTGCCTTTTTCCACTTTTAAATCGAAAACATCTTTCATTCTCAATCCTTTATAAAGGCTTATATCGCCTTATCTATCATTATTTCGCCTTATCTCCCATTATTTCGCCTTAACTCCCATAATCTCGAATTCTCCCCCATTATAGAGGCTTATATCGCTTTATCTATTATTATTCGGCCTTATCTCCTATTATTTCGCCTTATCTTCCACAATCTCGAATTCTCCTCCATTTTAGAGGCTTATATCGCCTTATCTATCATTATTCCGCCTTATCTCCCGTTATTTCACCTTATCTCCCGTTATTTTGCCTTATCTCCCATAACCTCGAATTCTCCCCCATTATAGAGGCTTATATCGCCTTATCGATCATCATTTCGCCTTTCTTTCGTGAGTTTGAATTTGTATTATTGATTATATTTTTTGATATTTGATTACGGCGTGCTTCCCGAACAAATGATTTACTAATTTCGGGAAGTTTTCGATATGAGCTACTATTTCTGAGAAATTATCTATGGAAGGGCGTACTGCAAAATTAAGACATTCATGTGAAAGTTTCAGACGCATTCTATAATGTTTGCGAGTTCCTGATGACATTTTTTGAATTTCTTTGACAAAATAAGCCGTTGTATTCTTCAGCACGCTATAAGTACACCACTTCTTTAGAACCTTAACATTACATCAAAGTCTTTTTACCTTCTTTTGTTGTTAAAAGCAATGACTATTAAAATTCTTTACATTATATATCCTTTGTAGGTAGTATACCTGCTCAAGCAGTGGTCAGACCTCCTTTGGTTCAACCACCCGCAGCCGACTCTACGACGAATCCTCAAGTACAGGTAATTTTGTATTCTTAACCTCAAAGTACATAACTCGTATGACACGTCTCTATGTCTTTGGGAAGTTTGATTTTAATTTCATTTTTGAATATAGGTAAACCCCAAAACCAAGACAGCCCTAGCCAACATGTTGAGCATCAAATTGCAAAGTGGAGGTACAATCGGAACCCCAGCAAGGCCCGAAGGGATTCCCGAACCTTCTGCAGCCGGCACCTTGAGGTAAAAATATATTTTACATGATAACAGTTTGCTAAATCAAATGATAAACGTTAAATATATTTTACAATGCGTTTTTTTCTTACAGAATGATGACCGCCCAACACAACGCCGCAATCAACTCGAAACCTCAAGAAATAATCGCCTTACAGCAACGTAGGGTCATCAGCGGCCCTAACGGCGAAATTATTAAGCCCCCAGGTGTCCCGGCTTTAACGTTAGCCCAACCGAACGAACCTCCTAAGTTGCAGTATAATCAAAAGCCCCCGTTACCCGTACAGCATCGGGTGGGGCCTTTTTACGGACATAATCCGAATTTAAAGTGTAAGGATGTTTTATTTTGCGAAAAACGAAACGTTTCATTGTGATTTTAGTAATAGTGCACTTTTTGAACAGACCTTGTACCTATGGGTCATTTGAACTACTCCTGTTACGAGGGGGGATCAATAAGATAAAGTTATTTAAGCATAATAATTAATACATTCCATGTGGCGGTTGTTTCAAAGTTTTACGTTAGGTGTTTACTGATAATGTTTATTTTTAATTGCACTTGTTTAATATGTACATTTTTTTTGTTTTTAGTACCTCCAGATCTGTTTCTGTTGGGTTGTATTTTTGTGGTAGTCGAGGTAGAAGACTATTTAGAAGAACACATTCCTGGGGTGGCAACAACAAATTGAGAAATATGGCGGTAAGTTGCGATCAAGACCAAAAATGTCACTTTTAGGGTCTTTACACTAATCTAAGACATGCTCCCCATTTATGTTTTTAGGTCCATTATATATCTTAAGTTAACTATCAATGACTGCTTCTTATTTAATAACTTTCCTCCGCTTATATTATTCTATAGCACTTTCAGTGATAATATTTGTTGATAATGCTACGCAGAACCTTTCAAGTGCTTATAATATTAAAAATATGTATTTTTATAGGTGAAATAGAAAAACAATACTGTAGCAAAGTAACCCACGTCCTGTGTGAAACTCAAAGGCATGGTGTAGTTATGCAAGCTCTCAGAGATCTCAAAAGATGCGTCACAATTCGTTGGCTTAGCGATGTCATCAAACGAAAACAGGTACAACAAAGTAGTATTTTTATTTACCCACTAATGCTTTGGAAACCATATTAATTTAATTGGATTTGTAAATATAACGTTCTAGAAAGGGTCTAGCCGTATTTCCATGACGAAACTGCCCCCGACAGGAACCTATATCGTAACCTATGCTATAATGTAGAGGAGGCTAATAGTAGTTGATACAGAAGATATTACTTTTCTGTCTTGGTTAATCGTGGAGATATTTTTAAAAAGGTGTCCAATGATGACTTTTTTTCAAAGCCATATATCTAAGTAACATTTAAAGCTAGGAAAATAAAACTAAATGGCAATGTTATGGTATACTTTACAATTTATTTTACAACAGTTTCCGATGGGCGAAGCTTAAAAAAAATATTAGAGAAATGCAAATTAAAATTTTATCAGTCGATTTCTATCAGATCTAATCGAATGACCACTTTGAAAAAAATATAAAATATTTGTCTATGTGCCGCCTAACAGCGAGCCAAGTTTCATTAAAATCCAAGTGGTGCAACATGTTGAAAAAAAAAATAAGAGTAGACATATACTCTACGACCACTATGTTGATACATTTAAATTCCATATCATTTTTATTTTTTCAATAATTGAACATGAATGTTTCAAAAGGCAATAGGGGAGGTCTTTTCTCAGTAGTAATAAAACCAATATTCTTAAAAAAATTAACGTTTATTAGTCATCATCGCCATCTTTATTAATTACAACGTGATCGTTATTTGTGGAAAAAATACTGGATAATATTTCTGCTGGGCGAACTATATCAACACCCAACTGTTCGATTTCCATTTGCACAGTCACAGCAATAACGTCGAATATCTTCGTGGCTTTGTCCATTGGGATTGTAGTCAATATACTTCCTTGCAGTTTTAAAATATTAGGTACTTCTTTGATGTACAGCACATGAAAATTATTGTCTTTCCCCATGAGTTCAGCTAAATAAGAAATGGCTTATGAAAGCTGGTAAGTGCCAGTGAAAAGTACTTTTAACTCCTCTTCAGAAAGCTCAGGAAGGTCAGGAACTTCTGAAGCCAGCAGTTGATGAAAAGGTTGGTTTTGATGATTCTAGTTGTGAAACGGTACCTCGTCGGCAAGTGTATTTTCCATGTTTTGTCTATCATTCATATTTTTAATGATTTTATCGTGTAATTCCATATCGGAAGTGTATCTCTTACAATATGTATTTTGCAGGTATCCAGCAACGCGACAAAGAGATCTTATGTTCGGTAATATTTTGTTGTCTAAAACATTATCTAAGAGCCGGAACTTTTGCGAAATTACGCAGTGAACCGCTTCGACACCCCATCTTACTTTTGTCACTTTCCTAGACTCATTAGCTTCAGTAGTTGTAAGTTGAGCCCGTTTTCCTTTTAGTGCAAGCTTAAGTAGTTTGTAGCCTTTCTCAGTAATGTACGACTCCACGTCTCTAAATCCGCAGTCTGCAATTATAAGATCGTTTTGATGTAAACGAATTTGCAAATCAAGAGGCTGGTCCATAACGATTTTCTTTATTGTTGCATCGTTTTGGGTTGCATAATATTGGCCTGCAAAATCTATGATATACCCATCAGTCGCGCAAGTAGTAAATGGCTTACATAAATGCGATTTCTTTTGTCCTGAGTAAGATTTGCGTTGGTATTCGTTGTTTGTGCTTTTTTCATGAAAAATATATGTACCATCACAAATAATCAACAATTGATGATCAGCAGTGTTTAATAACGCCTTCGCTATTAGGGTCATATGGTTTTTAATTAGCTGTTGTCTTGAGACTGAATTGATACCAAAATGGATCTTTAAAATATCTTCTTTGAAACTTCGTATTATTTGTTTGCAACAATCTAAAACTGCTCTCGTTCCAATTGTAATATTGAATATATGAGTATTTGAAACACCTGTTCGTAATTTCATCAAAAAAAAACACTAATGCCTGAATAACACTACGTGAAGGAGAAGACTTTAATGCCGTTAAAAGATTCGACAGTTCCATTATGTTTTCCCAACTTAGTCTAGTATACACTTTTCGTTGTTTTTCAGGCATGTTAAAATCACCTATTTGGTTAAACAAAGTAGTATCAACCTTTGCTGAAAGTAAATCTAAAAATAGAGAGACTTCTTTTGCAGATAAGATACTGTGATTGAAGTGAACGCACAGGCGTGGCAGTTCCTCTTCAAAAAACTTGTTTTTTATTAAATGTTGTGAGCAAAAACGGTCTCCATTGGGAATGAAAATCCTTTTTTTAACAAAAGCTTGATATCGAGCCTCTATTGGTATTGTTTTGATATTAGATTTTGAATTACACAAAACACAGTATTTATGAGTCGAAACTGCCCTCTGAAACGGCAATATCATAAAGTCCTCATCGGAACTGTGACGTATATGAATGTCCTCTTCATCATCATCATAATATTCTTCCTTGTCCGTTGATTCAAGTTGGAAGATGTCGCGTTGTTCTGTATCTGTATCAATTTGAGAAGGTCCTGCGCTTACGTCGTCAGTAGCCGATGAGGTTTTGTACGGGATCAATCGACATTTATTACACAGAACATCTTCAACTTTAAGTAGTTTCATGTGAGGAACGTTGTACGTACGCACTTCATCTTCAGTTCGCAATATTTTCTTTGGTTTTCCATCCTTCCGTAATATAAAGCCACAATTAATACATTTCCCAGACATAGTCAAATTATTTTACACCACTCCTTTATTCACTGAATATTATATACTTTTAACATAAAAAATACGTCTCTCAATTAGTGAAACTGAGTAAATAGGAAGCGCGAGAGTGCACCACAGCTATACGCTAATCATAATCATGTAGTAATATATTCTGTATGAACTACTATTAGCCTCCTCTACATTATAGCATAGGTTACGATATAGGTTCCTATCGGGGGCAGTTTAGCTATGGAAGTACCGCTAGACCTTTTGTAAAAATATGTTATTCTCTTTTTATTTGCAAATATGGAGGTTATTTCCAGCTTTTTAGTCTAACAAGGAAATTGCACGATTAAATGGATTTTTTAAATTATTTTTCTACATGGTCGCCTTGCAAGTCAATATACCTACTGTTTCGTCTGTTCTTGCGTTTCTGACGATGACGAATCCATATTATGAAACGTAGAAGAAATTCATTATATATACAAGTATGTTTAAACAAGTCTAAACAGTCTTGGGAAATGTTCTTTCGAATGCCTTTTTGATCGTTTGTTAACAAACGCGGCACCCATCCAGCGCACAGTGATTCGGCAAGAACATGCTAGCGAGACAATATTCATGATGTAATTTCCAGGAACCACTGATAACGACTTGTAAACAACCCCCCCATTTAACGAATTCCAAGAATTAATTTGTTTATCACCTCATAAAGGTATCTTATCAGGGGGTAAAAGTAACCCTTATAAGAGAGGTCATTTTCATTTGCAAATCAGTTGCATTTTATGCACACTTGTGATAACATATTTTAAAATTGGTAGCAAAGTGAAACGAGTTTTTTGTGATGGAATATTCTGTTGAAGGTATGTACTCTATTATGACTTATATTTTAAGAAAAAAATATGTATACTTTTGGTGTAATATCAATTTGTAAATGTATAGATAAATCCAGCAAATTTTACATTAATTGTAAACTTTAAAAATAGCAACTTTTTTTATCCACCTAGATTTTTCTATATGTAATACCTACAACATTCAGGCACAGATTCATATATATTACAGACTCCGCAAAGGCCCGAAAGCAAAATTATTTTATTTTTTTCAGAACGAGTCGTGACTATGACGAAAATGGAGTTTTTTGAAGAATGGCTAAAACATGACAAAACTGAACGAAACAGTGGCATTTTTTATTATATAAGTGAAAAATTCAATATTTCTGATGTTTCTGACGATTCTCTAAAACGACTCAAAATGAAAATATCAAGCCTTTCAGCAAAATTCAATCAAAAGTGGACTTCTTTAAAGTGTAACAAAGAAATGTTTCTAATCAAACATAAAGATTGGTTACAGGGATCCGGAATCGAAATAAAGATGTGTTAACCAGCCGTGCACTTCATCATCATCAGCGGCTCTTTCCGTAGGGCGACCCAGAAAATCATTTGAAGACTCATCAACGAAAACGAAGAGACGGAGAGTAGAAGATCTTTTGGAATCGCGAAGTGCAAGTGAGCTTATTACAGCAGCTGAGTTAGCTACTCGAAAAGAAGGGCATCGAAGTGTTGCTAAACAGATCCATAACGTCGCGGTCAGTGAAACTAGAGAAAAGAATAAGTGTTCTGAACAAAGTCGGCAGCTAACACCAGACGAATCTTTAGCTTATTATGTGGACTCGAAATCGACTTCTCACTCATATAAAGAAACAAGAAAATGGTCAATGAAAGCGGGACATCAAGTGTATCCATCGTTTTATAGTTTAGGTAAGTCCAAAGCTTCTTTTTGTCCTGACGAATATATTTCTGTGACTGAATCTCGAGCTGAAATTAAACTTCACGCGATTTTGGATAAAACGGCTGAACGATTAGTTAAAGCTTAGACGGAAGTCATAAGAAGTGTGTTGCCTCGTTCATATTATACGTTGGTAAGCAAATGGGGCTGTGATGGGAGTTCGGGGCATAGCACGTATAAGCAGAAATTTGAGAACACTAACGCTACAGACGAATTTTTGTTCGTATACTCATTTGTCCCTTTGAGACTGCTTGATGGCGAATCTGTGATCTGGCAAAATCCAAGACCTTCCTCTACTTTATATTGCCGTCTTATTAAGTTTATTTTTGCCAAGGAGACAAAAGAGTTTACGAAAGAAGAAACTTCTAAAATTTTAGATGAAGTAAGTCAGCTTCTTCCAACATTATGTAACGTTGCTGGATCTCAAATCTCTGTTAAACACGATTTGTTGTTGACAATGACTGATGGCAAAGTGTGCAATGCCTTAACAGACACAAGTTCAACACAAAAGTGTTATATTTGCGGTGCCACCCCGTCTACTATGAACGAGGAGTCAAAGAAATATCCCAGCAATGAAGAACGCCTTGCATTTGTTTTTATCTACTTTACATGCATGGATCCGCACGTTTGAATGTTTGCTTCACATCAGCTATCGTTTAGAAATAAAAAAGTGGCAAGTCAGGGGAGATAACGACAAAGCTATTGTGAAGCAACGCTCACAAGAGATACAAAAAGTGTTTAAAGATCGTATGGGTCTCATTGTAGATAAACCAAAACCTGAGTATGGTAACACAAACGATGGAAACACAGCACGTAGATTTTTTTCCAAAGCTGAATTGAGCAGCGAAATTACATGATTAGACGTAAACCTTATTCGTAGATTTCATGTAATTTTAAGAACTTTGTCATCGGCATATGACATAAATTATATAGAATTCGAAAAGTTTTGTGTTAATACTAGAAAATTATACCTTGATCTGTATTCGTGGTATTCCATGCCCGTTACTGTGCATAAAATTCTTGTACACAGCCCGGAAGTTATAAAGTCTTTTCTTCTTCCCATTGGACAACTCTCCGAAGAAGCCCAGGGGGCAAGAAATACTGTCGTAGATTCCGTGAACGGCACACCAGGAAGCGGTCACGTATTGCCACAAATACAGATCTTTTGAGAATGCTTTTCATTACGTCTGATCCTGTTATCAACTTGTTTAGAGAATTACCACGAAGAAAATTTACTTCTTTGCCATCGGTGGTTCTGCAGTTGATTATCCCACCTTCATTGCCATCCGAAACACCATCAGTAAGTCATCATCACGAATTAAATGAGGGGGATTATTTACTCTCTGAATATTCTACTGAATGGGAGAGCGGTGATGACGACTCATCTGATGGTGATTAGTAGGTTTAAGTATTTTTTTATTGTAATTATTATTCTTATTTTATTGTGTGTTGTAGTTGCTTATGATTCATGCCTTAGTATATAAGTTATTTAATATTATATTTCTTTTACTTATACACCTTGTTATTGTAAATAATTGATATATAGATACTGTTATTGTACTAATTTATTTTAAAAGAAATAATATTTTGTAAATTAATAAATGTGGGTACTATCATTATGATTTTTATTTTTTTCCTAGAAATTTCTTTGTAAACAAACATGATTGTGCTTTTCACACATAATGCGTAGGTAGACGTATGTAGCCAATTAAAGAACAATTAGCGACAATAGTGAACAAATGAGACACATTAGTAAACCACTTCCGTCTTGCAGCTACATATTTCGATTAATACACATACAGTACACATTTTTCAACTTTTTTTTTTTCTTAAAATAGCTTAAGATACCTGGAATATACATAAACAATTGAAATAAGTGAAGAAATAATATTGTCCCGCTAGCTTGTACTAGTCGAGACACTGTGCAGCGGAAAGCTTTCTCTTGTGGAACGACCCTCATAGAATTATCTAGAACGATCATTTCAATATTTAATAGAAATATCGAAGGTGTGTGATTTTAAAACAAAATAATAATATTATCTCGATCGTTTTTTTACAATTTTTTTAAACGCTTCCACAGAATTGCCAAACAAAAAGCCAGCGAGTATTTTAAGTCTGCGACATACGAATTTTTTTAACTGTAGACTTTTAAATGAATTTTTCTCTTTTCTTAGGTTTTACCACCGTGGACTGCACTACACTTGCCCCAAATATATCTCGATATAACTCCTGCCTCAAAGCATTTAATTTCTATCAGTGGTTTTGAGGGAAATCTTAGACAGATGGTCAAGCAAATGATACATTACACTGGGGCCAAGGTAAGTTCAAGTTATACAGTTCAAGTAGGAACGTGTCTGCGATAATTCATTTTTCCTAGATGCGATTCTAACGATTCAACAGAAAATCGGTAGTCTACTACGCATTTTAGTAAAAGTATCACTCGATTCCGAACTTTCGTCGAAATCACGTAAAATCCAAAATGAGTTACTTGTTGCGTGTAGGTTCGAGGCACTCTTTCTTTGTTCTCATCCAAAGGGGCCTAAAATGACACATTCCGCTGTCGCTAAATATATTAAGAAGTCGGTATCGTTTGTGAAGAAGTGAGAAAGCTCATTTGAACGAGACGAAAAATGTCTACGATTTGGGAAAATGTGGCTTGGTAGGCAAAGTCGAAAAACGAATCGTATCTTTGTTTTCACTGGACTCGAAATTGACGCTGCGTCAAGGAGTGGCACAATTAAGAAAATCGGGGTTTGAATCTATCCCATGCGACCATTCGACATCTTCGCGCTCATGATGTCAAATTCCGAAGCACGTTGAAGAAACTTTTGCTGGACGAAAATCACATCGTGAAGCTGCTCATTTGGGCCCACGATAAGATACTAGAGTGTCCCTCACAATCGCCGGACGCCAACCCTGTTGAAAACGTTTGGTCCCTTGTATTAGCATAAATCCTAGGCACTAAAAAAGCATAGACAAAGTATATTCATGACATCATTTCTCGCAAAATGATCCATTCATTGTTCTTCAGTGAGTATGGTAAGGACAAGGAGCAAACACTGAACCAAATTGCATTAAAACACCTATGATGTAAAAATTGAGCTCCTTTTCATTCTTAGTATTATAATTGAAACGGTATTTGATTCTGACTAAATTTATTATATTTATAGTGTACGACCTACTTTTCAAGACACAACACTCTCCTAATATGTGCCAAAGCCGAAGGTAAGAAATTCAACCACGCCAAAAAATGGGGTACTCCGGTCGTAAACGTACAATGGCTCACCGATATCATTTTGGGGAACTTCACTGCTATGAATCAAATGGACAACCAAGTATACCAAACCTATTCAAATCCTCCAAATTTGAGTTTCGATCCTAAGCTGGTCCCCAATATGATGCGTAAGTAAACATTCTTCTTCCATTTATAGGGGCCTTAAAGGGGAACTTACAACGTTGATGGGTATTACGATATCCCCGCCGATATCCTCAGGACGTGAAAAAGGGTAAAATCACTACTGAGACTGGGAGGTAAACGATAAAAAAAAGGTTTCCTTGCTGGAAGACACTTTTTCCAAATGTAATAATAGGTCGTTTAAACCATAGGTTTCCAATGGGGGCGGTACCGCCCCCCCCCCCCCAGTGAGGGCTGAAGCCTTACGTGCGGGCGTTAGCCCGTCCAGAATGGAGGGGGGCGTTAAGACAGTCAATGGGGTGGCCGTGGCGTACCTACCTATTTAGGAAATTAATATAATAAAATACTCATTGTTTTTATGAATAGAAATTCAGAATTGAAAGTAAAATTCAGAAATGGATACCAAGAGTTCTGGCTTTAAAAATCAATACCAGCTCTCTCTCTGGATTGTGGGCAACAGTACAGAAATTTTTAATTGCGTTTCCTTCATCGTATTTGGCCGAACATAGATTTAGGGCATTAGCTAATTTACTGTCTAAAAAAAGGAACAGACTGCACATCACTGAAAGCGAAGATGTAATACCTGTCAACATTGTCTAAGTGCCGAAACATACATTTCTGTATTTCACAGCACCTTTTAGACAACGCGGTAGTGCTGCCTCGGACATTATTGCATTACTGCGAACAACTACTACCTATGTACGTGGCCAGGCCAAATATACTTAAATAATTTAATAAATAACCGACCTTCTGCACAGTAAGCAAGGTGCTACACCACTGAGCCACAGACCGCCACTGACTGATGTTAACGAAATTGGAACCTGACATTAACAAATTGTTAAAAATCCACCAGCCTCAACCATCTTATTAATTTTTATTTCTTATTGATTTTGGGTATTTATTTTAAAAAACAATTTTTTTTTACTACATTTGATAGTCGTTTTAAATAATTTTTAATTTGTGATTCTTAATAGATAGATAGACAAATAAAATAGGTATAGATAATATGCAACAATATTTTAATATTTGGTATAATTAACTATTATGAAAAAAAAAAAAAAAAGTTGAAATTTTTTTTCTTGTAAAGGGGGCGGTGCTCCAGAAAAGGTTGGGAACCTCTGGTTTAAAGGATTTCCTTGCCGGAAGACACTTTTTCCAAATATAATAATAGGTCGTTTAAATTGAAAGATTAAAAATACTTTAACTCCAACAATTAAAAAAACTGTAAATTATTTTTTAGTGGCATGGAAAGCTCCGATTAACATTTCTCAAGAATCATACGAGAGAGTAAAAAGGTCAGCTTCCCCTGTCAGCTTGCCCAAACCTAAAAAGCAGAAGACGGAACATACAGACGAAAATGAAAATATTACCGACGAAGCATTCAATCCTCACTATAAGATACTATTTACCCAGTTTCCGAAGGAGAGGCTGAAAAAATTAGAAAAAATGGTCAGGTGAGTCAAACATGATGATGTATTTTTTTATTAAAACAATTTTAATCTAAACGCAGTCATATTCTGACACACCAATATAATTTTTTCTTTCAGGGATCTGGGTGGTACCATTGCCAAGGACCACAAAGACTTCACGCACCTCGTAATACCAAAACTAGCCAGAACATACAAACTCCTATTTGCCGTAGCTAAATCGTGCCACATACTTCCAGAAAAGTGGCTCGAAGAATCATCTACGTTAAATATCTTCATTCCAGAAAGTGGTTTCGGCTTCTCGATGGAAGAGTTCAATCAAACTTACAATGTAATATTTGAAAAGACGCTTCTCGGCGGCAATAGAAATAACTTATTAGATGGGAAAACGTTTTGGCTAACTCCCAGCGTGTTGCCAAGTAAAAGAATCCTCTCCGAACTAATAGAATGTTCCGGCGGCAAGCTGGAACGGATCAGACGAAGTAGAGCTCAAATCGAGGCGACAAACAACACCTCGCCACTCAGCTACTTCGTCCTGACCGCCCAGGAGGACCTGCATTTAGTCGCCGATTTGCTGAAAAATAAAAAAGATAAACAGAAAGTGATTTGTAGCGTCGAATTGGTTTTGAGTGCCGTTTTGAAGCAGGAGTTTGTGATCGATCCGTACGTTGTAAGTGTTGTATGATCTTCGAGTGATTCGGATTCGGATAGTGAGTAACAGAAGTATTCGGAGGAAGAGGTGACAGATTTAAGTTGCAAGTGCCTCTGTACAAATTGATTGAGGTTTGAGTTTGGGCTGTTAAGGCACGGGGGGTTTTATCGGGTATTTTGCACCTTACCTGCAAACTCTTCTGTAGAAGATATGTAAACATTTTAAATTTTTAAAAAATGTTTGCATTTTTGGCGGGAAATTGTGCAGATAAAGTGAAAATTATAGGAAAAAAACCCGTTCCGGTTAGTTTAGGGCTTGCTGAGAATATTAATGCTTTTATTTTGACAAATTATGAAAAGAATAGTTAATTTTTTTAACGCTTTTGTAACGGAAATGGTGACTTTAAGTTTAATTTAAAAAATGATAGAATTCCAAGGTTTTTTTGAGGACTTTTTGACTGGTTAAAAAGGGTTTTTTCAAAAGTTTATGTATTACTTCAATAATCATCAATATATTCAAAATTTCGTTTAAATAATCAGGGTTGAAAGTATACGAGGTGTTAGGAAAATTCTTTATTGCTGTTACGAGGAGTGTTCAAAAAAAATGTTGAATTTAGTGCAAAAGAAAATTTTTGTAAAAATTACCTGATACGTTAACACCAGATCAAGAATGTGGTTACCTATACAGAGCGTCTCAAATTTAAATTGGACTATTGGGGCTCCGTACAAACAGAGTTATTGGTTATAAATGGATTATCCCTCTAACTGGCTTATTTGAAGAATTAGGTTACAATGTTAAATACGGAAGGTCTAGCGTTTTTTACAGAGTTTTTTACGAAGTTGAGACCGAAATAATCGCCCTTTATATTTTTTAAATGCAATATTCTGTATATTGTTTTCCAGTTTTATAAAGTCTTAATTCCAGAGATGCAAATATATATTTTATGGTGTTATTTTGCGCAATAAGGAAAAAAAAAACGCTTTTTTTTAATTGTTGAAATTGCTTGTGCATCACTACCGACTACTAAAATTGAACAAAGTAAGCTTTCATTTACTGTTCTCTCACTTGTCAATTCATCTCGAGACGCGTTTCGTCGTGGCATGACTCGTCAACCGAGCTAGGATCGACAGATTTCAGATTTACAGCAGGCTGAGGTGTAAATTGTATCTTAGTGTTTGACCATGTATGTTTGATAGTAACGTAAACTGGCAATGGCTTTTTGATATTAGTAAGTTTAAACTAAGCGGAGTAAAGTAGGTCAAACGAACAGACGTCTTTTTTTTTGTATTTTTCGTTCTCAGTTTCTAATAGTGGTCATCGTTTTGTACAAGTATTTTCTTTTGTTTCAACGTTGTTGCAGTGAAGTCGTAGTTATATATTCTTTGAAATGTATTTAAGCTAGTGATTCTTCTTTGCCGTTCATTAAATATCAGCTTTGAATCTTAATTCCAGAAATGCAAATATATATTTTTACGGTGCTATTTTGCGCAATAACGAAGAAAAACACTTTTTATAATTGTTGAAATTGCTTGTGCATCACTATCGACTACCAAAAATTGAACAAAGTCAACATTTATTTACAATTCTCTCATTTATCAATCCACCTCGAGACGCGTTTCGTCGTAACATGACTCGTCAGCCGAGCTAGGATCGAAAGATTTCAGATCTAGAGCAGGCAGAGGTGCAAATTGTTGTATCTTACTGATTGGCCATGTATGTTTGGCAATAACGTAAATTGACAATGGCATGTTGATATTAGTAAAGTACTAAGTGGAGTAAAGTAGGTCAAACGAACAGACGTCTTTTTTTTTTGTATTTTTCGTTCTCAGTTTCTAATAGTGCTCACCGTTTTGTACAAGTGTTTGTTGCTGTTAAGTCGTAATTTTATATGCTTCGAAATGTATTTAAGCTAGGGATTCTTCTTCGCCTTTCATTAAATCTAATATATTCTTGTTGTGCGTGCCATTGTCAATTTGCTTTCTTGTCAAACGTGCACAACTAATTTCGGCAAACTTAGAAAAAAACGTAGTGTTGTTCTTATTTTGCGTCATCACACCATGTGTGTTTCTAGAATTGAGAATTCCATAAAACCGAAAAATAATATACAGAGTATTCTGTTTAAAAAATATAACTTTTGTTTCATATTGTCAAAATCGCTCGCTTCGATTTTAACTCCGTAAAAATATTCTTTGAAAACCCTACATTTAACATTGTTGCCTAACTGTTCAACTAAGCAGCAGCAACAGTGGTGGTCGGTTTATAATAAGAAAAACCCTGTACATTACAACGCCGGTTTCATTATCGTAAAGAGATTTCACCGATGCTTTAAATTGTATATTTTTCTATCAGGATTAGACGTGTTTTTAACCTGAATTTACCGACGTTGAAGCTTGTATGCAGCTTCAATTCCAGATAGGTTTACTTGTTAATGGTGCAGACTCAATTTGAAACACCCTGTATATTTTATTTGGTTAAATGTAATTATAAGCTTAAATTAAGGCGAAATTGCAACATTGAGTATAGAGGATTCATGGCGTTAGTTATCTTTCCTTAAAATCTGGAATGTTTTTTACGTATATCCCGGAAAGAAATTGTCAGTTGTGTACTCTTCTTTTTCGGACCGCAAAAGGTACGTTATTCATTGGGAATTCCGGACCACGAACTTAGGTTTCACCCATCCAATGGTCCCAGGGCTTTAACGAACCCAACGAGGTAAGCATGCAATTTACAGGGAATACTTCCATGTTATAAGTACGAGCCATATTTGAAAAGTAAGGCCTGATGAGGGTCATAAAAAAAAATATATTCGTTAGAAAAAGTTTTTATTGACGGTTTTCCTATCGGTTTTTTAATCCCACATAGAAGTTCTCCGCCTGGGAATTGAACTAGTTGACAATGGTGGTCTCGAGTTATTCGTCGTCTTTAAACCGTTGTCTACCAAGCCACTGTTTTAAGTGCAATCGTCGTACAGTTCGCAGCTTTTGGTCCACTTATTAAACGATTTCATCGGTCTGGATACTGGGCCTGCCACCCGCTCTTCATCATGCATATTTGTGCGGCTATTTTTGAAGTCTCGACATCATAGTCTAACTTTTCCTTCACTCATTACTGTAGATCCACAAACTAGGCACAACTCGCGATAAATTTGAGCAGTTGATGATCCTTTTGCACGCAAAAATCGTACTTCGCAATCTGGCGGGAGCAACCATTTTTACGTACATTGTTGTCTGCATTCACCGACAGGCAAACGACTGCTGAATCAAGACAATAACGTCAGTAGCTTTGAAAACAATCAATAGATGCTGCTGCATGTGTACAATTTTGTTCAGAGCCGTCAGTATTTAAATATAAGCAAGCGGCCCTTACTTTTCTAATACGCCTCGTATCTTGTATCGAATTTCATCGGTAGGATGTAACAGTACCCACCAAACTTGCTTTAGCGTGTTCGAAACCGATATATGAACATAGATACTCGAACAAGGAGTATGTCATTTATTTATTGGAATAGTGTCATCTCTAAATATGGGAACACTTTGTCGTAAACTCGATTTTTCTTTTTAAAGTTGAATATACAGGTCAACTCAAAAAATACATCCACGGATTTGAGCTATCCTGTATTTTATTGTGATGTGAACATTTTATTGTATAGAATGGAAATGTTTTATATGTATTAAAGTAAACATAGTTGGAACTACGAGGGTCGTTCCAAAAGTTCTCGGCCTAACAGAGAAAACGCAAGATTAAAGAGATTTTTTAAAATTATTTATCTACATGGTCACCTTGTAAGTGAATACGTTTAGTGCAACGAGTTTCCACCTTTTTAATACCCTCATTGTAATAAGATTTATTCAACTCTGTAAGATACAGGTTCGTCTTAGCTTTAACTTCATCATTCGAAGAGACTCTTCGTCCAGCTAGTCATTTTTCAAGTTTCTCTTCTTCTTCTTCCTACGTTAAGACCATGTCCTGTGTTCACTTCAAAGGTTTCCCAGAAACAATTGCGTTGATGAAGACCAGCTCTCATACCATCTTATTGGTGGTCTTCCAAGCGGTCGAGGTATGTTTGGTCGCGTCTCTTTTGCAACCTTAGTCAACCGATCATTTGGCATTCTGTCCACATGGTCTCTCCATTCTCTTCTCCTATTCCCTGCCCATCTCACCACATCCTGTATTTCGCACATTTCCCTTATTTCTTCACATCTCTTCCTGTCAAATAAGGTATGTCCTGTTATCGATCTAAGTGTTCGCATTTCTGTTGTTCTTAGGAGTCGTTTTGTTATTGTGTTCTCCGCTCTGGTTTCGATCGCATACTTCATGATCGGTCTTACGCACGTTTTGTATATTCTTACTTTGCTCCTGGTGCTCATATATTTGTTTCTCCAAATTATATCTCTTAAATATCCTGATATTAATGATGCCTTTGTTGTTTGAGTTTTTACTTCCTCCTTAAGGTTCCTGGTACTTGTTATGTTTGCCCCTAGATATTTGTTCTACACTCTAATCATAAATCGCGAGTTTGCATCTTTTCGGTTCTTTAGATATTGTAAGGGATTTTGTTTTCTTTACAGATATTTGCATATTAAACACTTTTGCTGTTTGTTGGAACTTATGTAGGAGTCCCTGTAAGTATCGTCTTCTGATATAATTACTGCATCATCGGCGTAGCATATTATTTTTATTTCTTTGTCTCCCAATCGATATCCTCTCCCAGTTTTCTTTACTTCGTTTATAATTTCATCCATTATGATGTTAAATAAGATTGGGTTTAGGCTATCTCCTTGTCTGATTCCGGTTGTCATAGGTATTTTATTGCTTAATTTATTTGCCACTCTTACATATGTGGGGTTGTTGAGATTCAACTCTTCGATAGTTTTTATTATATTCGGGTGAATTCCCCTTTTTTGTAATAGGGTTATGACATCAGTTAACCGTACCCTTTTCAAGTTTGGAAACGAGAAGTAATGACTGGGGACCAAATCTGGCGAATACGGTGGATGTGGAAGCACTTCGAAGCGAAGGTCATGCAGATGTAGAATTTTTACCTGAATAGCGCCTTTTAGGTGGTCCAGTAGTGAACCACAATAAACCTCGGTGATGGTACTACCTTTCTTCAGGTAGTTTATGAGCAGAACACTATGGGAATCCCAAAGAACCGTAGCCATAAGTTTTCCTGCAAATGAAACAGTTTTGCTTTCTTGGGCGCACTTTTATCTGCTCCCATCCATTGTTTCGACTGATCCTTAGTCCCTGGCGTGTAATGATGAATCCACGTTTCATTTACTGCTATGAGAATAAAACACTACATTTTTAGTAAAATTTCCACTTTTATTGATTTTTATACTTGGCACGTGTTTTGCTAAAACATAAGCTTTATCAAAAGTATAGGTATAGAATGAAATAAACATTTTTCAGTGGTTTTATAAGTAAATGTTTACAGGTTGGTTGTAACTAAAGGATAACAACAAAACTTAATAATTATTAATTATTATTTGTAAAAACTTTTTAAACCAATACATCTATGTGTTAAGTATTTTTGGGTGCTGAAACCGTATCTGGTATCAGTTTTTTTGTATCACTCACAGTTCTCTCACAATATGACATCGATTAAATTTCAAAATAGGGAAAATTTGATACATAAAAAATAAAAGAAAACTGAGCAAACTGTTGATCTCTTGTTCTATAATGGTAAATAGATGTTCCAGATTCCAATAATTGTTTTTCTTTCAGCCTAGAACCAAACAATTCTGCTTTTTCTGTAGTCAAACCTAAATCTCTCACTAAATCATTTAACTCAGCTTGTGTAAACAACTGTGATTTTAAATTTTCTAGAAAATATTGAAACTCATCATCATCCGGTCGACTTTCATTAAATTCGGGACTGGACTGTAAAACGTCATCAATAGACTGAGGTGGCTCAGGGACAGGAAGTCCCGGTCCATGTCCTACCGGCCGACTAGCTGAAGTAAAGTTAGGATAGACAATTACTTCCTTATTTTTGGAGTTATATCCAGAAACATCAACGCTGCAAAAATAACAATCATTTGAATGATTTTCTTGCTCTTTCCATACCATGCGTACTGCAAATCTAAAAGCATTCTTTTCTTTCTTATACCATTTCCTAAGATCCTCGACACAAATATAACATACTTTGTGAGAAGCCCAACATTTTTCTTGATTACCGATTTCTACACCAAAATATGCAAAGTATACTTTTTTACAAAGTCAGTAATGTTTCTTTGATGTTTTTTAACTACAAACTCACCACATATATAACAAAAAGTGTTGGGAGAGTTTTTACAACCACGATTAGCCATACTTTGAGTGTAAATTAAAGCACATGGGTTAAACACTGCAATGCGAGGTTATATTAACTGGAAGAAAACAAACGGCTGTGACATTTATCGGAACTGCCAATCTAATAACATTTGATTTTACTGCCAGCCTTATAAAATTCTGATTTTATTGCCAACCTAATAACATTTGAATGATAAAACTTAAACTTTTCACATTTTGAATATTAAAATGTGAAAAATTGGTGAGTGATACGACTTTTTCATTGTTATTTTAGGACTTAGCACACCAAAAAAACATAGGAATCAGGTAAAATTATTAAAAAAAAGTTTTACTTTTTAAAAAACTTTTCTTATGTCCTGTAAAGTTCTGTAAAGTAAATAAAACTGGTTCTTCATATGCCAAACATTTAATAGAAGAGAATCATGTATTTGATAATAATTTTCATATTTTATACGTTCGGCGTATTTTAATGAAGCTACACACCAAAAAGGCTTCCGGCGCTGACGGAACACCTGTCATAGTTTTCCAAAACTGTGCGAGGGAACTAACACCAGTTTTCTGTAGACTTTTCAACCTTTCCTACAGAAAGGGAATATTTCCTTCCTGCTGGAAATGTGCCACAGTTCAGCCGATTCCTAAAAAAGGCAAGAAGACATTGCCAAGTAACTATCGGCCGGTCGCGCTGCTTTCAATAATATCGAAAGTCATGGAAAAGGTTATCAATCAGCATCTTCTAAAATATCTTGAAGGATTCAACATTATTAGCGATCACCAATATGGCTTTCGTAAACATAGATCAACAGGAGATCTTCTGACTTATGTAACACATGTTTAGAACAACGCAATTGAAGAATCTGGAAAATCTCGAGCGGTTGCTCTTGACATATCCAAGGCATTCGACCGTGTTTGGCACGATGGACTGTTGGCTGAGCTACGCTCTTATGGTGTGTCTGAAAAGTTCAGTTTGTGGCTCTCATGTTTCCTCAGAGAGAGTGGCGGTCGACGAATTTCTTTCTAACACCTTCACTATCAACGCCGGTGTGCCCCAAGGGTCCATACTGTCTCCTACTTTCTTTCTCATTTACATTAACGATCTGCTGAAAAAGACCTGGAATCCAATCTACCGCTTTGCAGATGACAGTACGCTTATCTCTTCATTTACGTTGAACGCTCAAACATCGGCTACTCAGGCGAATATCCGCAGACAGCAAGTGGTTGTTCAACTTAACAAAGACCTGGAAGAAATTCTACCCTGGGACCCACAGTAACCAAGTGGAATTTAACGCTATAAAAACCTAGGCGGCAGTTTTTTCTAAAAAAGTTAACGTTGCTGAACCCGAAATAGTCTTGTCGGGGCACTCCATTCCCCTAGCATCGTCACTGAATTTGTTAGGCGTTAATTTGGGAACAAATATGTCCTGGCATGAACAAGGAGACCTTCTCAAAAGTTGGGTATATTATTTCGAACCAGAAAGCTTTACACTCCACAACAACTGTTAATTCTTTACAAAGCTCAAATTCGACCAACTATGGAATACTGCTCCCATGTTTGGGGCTCCGCTCCCAACCACACTGCATTTGTTGGATTCTGTTCAGAGAAGAGCTGTCCGTCTGATTGGAGACCCGGAACTGACCAGCGGGCCTTGATTCGCTGGAACATCGAAAAAACGGTTGGCGACTTCACATCCGTATGAAGTTCAGCTTGTTACTCCGCGTACAACGCTTTTCAAGCAGTCTTGTATATAGAGAACATCATCCCTTTGGAATAATTTGCCCAGGGCTGTGTTTCCCACCGAGTACAATTTACAGCGATTCAAGAACAACGTGAATCTCTTTTTCCGCACATATGCCGCTCCTAGAGCGATTTAGGGACTTCCCTGTAGCACGTGTGCTAGATCCATAAAAAAAGAACAAATCGCATAAATTAAATTTATATGAGACCCTCGAGATCAATAGAAGAAAGAATATAATCAACTGAACCTCGGGAATTCCCCATTGTTGAATTTATTTAATGAATAGATAATTTGTATAATTGAGTTTTGTTGTTAACCTTTAGTTACAACCTACCTGTAAATATTTACTTATAAAACCAGTGAAAAATGTTTATTTCATTCTATACCTATACTTTTGATAAAGCTATTGTTTTAGCGAAACACGTGTCAAGTATAAAAACCAATAAAAGTAGAAATTTTACTAAAAATTTAATTAATTATCTACTGTTATGGTACTTCGGAGAAATTCACTGGGACTATGTTTAAACAAGTCTAAAAACTCTCGGGAAACGTTCATTCGAATGCATTCTTAGTCGATTGTTAATATACGCGGCACCCATGGAACGGATAGCTGTCTCATACCCAAAACATCGTGGAAAATGTGGTGAACACAGCCTATAGAGATGTTTACAATACCAGCGAGCTTACATACCTGCAGTCAGCGGTCATTTAGTACGCCATCGTGAATTTTTCTCACAATCTCGTCGGTCGTAGAGGTTTTCTGGCGTCCTGCGCGTCGCTCGTATTTCAATTGTATCCATTTTTTGGAAAATTTTTAAACTAAACACGTGTCTGAAACTTCGCAGCACACCATCTAGTCGATTAACTTAACAGAGATCATAATAATTTAGTTACGTTGCGTTGGCCCCATGTCTGTGATAGGCCGAGAACTTGAACTCATAAAGTATAAAAAAAACTTCCTATAGTATATGTTACGATAATTTTAAACTATGTAATTGTAAATTAGTTACTGAATAATGGTCAGAGATATTTTATTTTAACTATTTTATTCAATTTTATTAGGCGTCCAAATTAATTTTCGGCGCGATTTGTATTCGAGACAACAGAACCCATTCTAATTGAAATTATTATTTTCGCGCCGTATAGTCATTTTAAAGAGCCATCTTTTAGCTTTAAAACGAGGTATAATACTTAACCCTGTTGTGAACAAAACCTGCAAAATCAGTTGTAGACCCGTTGTCGTGGGAAAACAACATTTGTGACACTGTCTTCTTTTGACTTTGAATTTAAGAAAAAAAAATGGTTTGGATGGAACCACGATGACCTGTTTGGCTTATCGTACATTTTTTTTTTCGCGATAATAGTAATATGAGCATCATTGGCCAACAAATGACCATTCACAAAGCGAGCAATTTAAATATCATCATCCGGTTTTATAACGTTCCAGTTCCCAGTCGCCAGCCTCTCCTATCTTCCTAAGCTCCCGGTCTTAAATTTGTTTCCCACAGGGCCTTCTGAACGTTGCCGATCCAAATTGCTTTCGGTGTTTTCCTTTTTGTTCCTTCTGTGGGCGTTCATTTTGGAACTAGTTTTAAAATTCACGGTTTGTCATTCTATGTGCCGATCCCAACCCAGTCATCTTTAACGGATATGATCCCCTATTGTTTTTTTAACCTCGATGATTTTTCTTATTCTTTTGTTTCTAATTCCATCAAGTCGCGATAGTCTAGCTGATCTTCCTCAATAATCCATTTCAAAAGCAAGAAATTTCTATTCTAGGCTTTTGGTTAGTTGCCAAGCTCCACCACGGTAGAGTACAATGCGTGTAAAAGTCGCATTATAAATATAATGCTTCTTTTCAACTGATGTGTTCTTTGATCAGAGGACGGAACTGAAATGCTACATGACGCCTTTTCCTTTACTTATTCAATCCTCTATTTTTTTTCTGTTCTGCCCCCTCTATCCGTTCTTATTTTCAAATGAACGTATTCGTTAGAGGCTTCATTAAAACTTCCACAGTAAAGCCAAGTGTTTCCCAAATATGTTCATTAATGGGCTCCGTAAAATTTAATTTTGGATCGAATATAACACCTAATTGCTTCTATATATTAGCACGCCCCCAATACATGTCTCTGTTCTCGGAAGTGAGTTCATGAAGCACCAACTTTATGAATCTTCCCGAGCTTCTTCAATCGATGGCAAATAAATTGATAAATCATTTCAAGTGCATTACCGCGTTCTAGTTAAGTTTGGCAACGATTCTCATCCAAAATTTGCCCCAACTACTCATAATCCCCTCTTCTTGGATGACCGTGGCGATCATCATCCTGAAAGTTGAAATTTTCCTCTGGAAAATGTTGAAACCTCTTTTTCACACATCTGCATTTTTACTCAAAGCCCAATCGTCCATTTCTTACACCGCAGCGGCGGCTTTTTTTTACGTTAAAACGTAAAAGGACGACAGTGCCTAAAATGAGACTTTTCGCGTCTAAAAATGACTTTTCAGGTTATGTTTATGTAGAATTCCACCTTTTAAGCTAAAAGATGACGCTGTAAAATGAAAACCAGGCGGGAAAACTGCAATTTAAATGGACTCCGTGGTCAATGAAAGGAGAATTAATTTGCTCATCTCGTAGTGATGATGGAAATATTATTTTATGAAAATCCGAATGATAAAAAATTGAGTATGAATTTTATTGCTTATAGTCTAATTTCTTTGTAATTTTTATATAAACATACGAAAAAATTTATGTAATTTTTAATGGGTACATACATAGAATAAGAACTATTGACTTTGTACATACAGGATTTTGCAATTATAAATTTTACATATTACTATATAAGTTATTAATAACACATTATTGAAACTTTAGTGAATTGTTTTTTTTTTCCAAAGTTTGTCCTTACCGTACTCGTTGAAATTTTAAACAGACGATTAATTTGGTGGAAAACGGTTGTATGAATGAAACCATTTGTCTTGGGTATAAACGCGGAGAGCGGAGATAAAGAATACACCCCGTCTTGCGCAAAAGATACTACGTATCATGCGGTGGTAAACAATCCAAAACTGTAACCCATACACAATGGTGTGATCCAGGGCTCTATCCTAAGTCTAACTTTATTTCTTATATACATTAATGGCCTTACGAGGCTGGTTTGAAAAGTCCGTGCAAAAATAAAAACTACTTATGTGTTTGGGGTAAACCTTTTTTATTTTTCGACATAGTCTCCTTTTAGGCTTATACACTTCGTCCAACCATGTTCTAGTTTGTTGATCCCTTCCGAATAATAGGATTTGTCCAAGTCTGCAAAATATCCATTAGTGTCTGCAATCACCTCCTCGTTTAAATAAAATCCTTGTCCCGCCAGCCATTTCTTCAAATTGGGAAACAAATAGTAGTCCGAGGGAGCCAAATCTGGAGAATAGGGGGGATGTGAAACGAGTTGGAATCCTATTTCCATTAATTTTGCGACCACAACTGCTGAGGTGTGTGCTGGTGCGTTATCGTGATGGAAAAGGACTTTCTTGTGGGCCAATCGCGGGCGTTTTTCTTGCAGCTCGGTTTTCAAACGGTCCAATAACGATGAATAATATTCACCTGTAATAGTTTTACCCTTTTCCAGATAGTCGATGAGGATTATCCCTTGCGAATCCCAAAAGACAGTCGCCATAACCTTTCCGGCCGAAGGAACGGTCTTCGCCTTTTTTGGTGCAGATTCCCTCTTGGTAACCCATTATTTAGATTGTTGTTTGGTCTCAGGAGTATAGTAATGTATCCATGTTTCATTCACAGTGACGAAACGATGCTTAAAGTCCTCCGGATTCTTCTGGAACAGCTGCAAACCATCCTTGCAACACTTCACACGATTCCGTTTTTGGTCAAGCGTGAGCAATCGCGGCACCCATCTTGCGGATAGCTTTCTCATGTCCAAATGTTTATGCAAAATATTATGTACCCGTTCAGTCGAGATGCCCACAGCACTAGCAATCTCACGCACCTTAACTCTTCTGTCATCCATCACCATATCATGGATTTGATCAATGATTTCTGGAGTCGTAACCTCCACAGGCCGTCCAGAACGTTCAGCGTCACTTGTGCCCATATGGCCAGTCCGAAAATTTTGAAACCTCTAATCGAAGGTGCAGAGTCACCATAATGTTTATCAAGCTTCTCTTTAGTCTCCTGAGGCGTTTTGCCTTTCATAAAGTAATGTTTAATCACCACACGAAATTCTTTTTCGTCCATTTCTTGAAAATCACTCGACTTCCTCCTTGATTCACACGAATGCCAAACACAAAGAAATAGACCAATATGGCTGAAAGTTGGTGGGCGTTCATTCAAGAGATGCTACTAACTAAACATGACCTCGATACGCGCCGGTGGTGCCATCTCTCGGACTTTGCACGGACTTTTCAAACCAGCCTCGTATTAATGCTGCCCCTCATTCCAACTTGACCTTATTTGCAGACGACACCACACTTCTCACATCGTGCCTCAATAGAAAAGTGACTCTGAAAAACTCACAGACTACTCTCAACCAAGCCAAAGAGTGGCTTACCCAAAACAATCTGTCTCTGAATCACAACAAAACGATGAAAATGTTCTTTTTCCAGCGAGTCATTGGGTCATGTTTCCATTCTTTCGGCGGTTCCTTTCCCTCTGGATCATTATGATGGACCCACGTTTCATCCATAGTTACTATTCAGTCAAAAATATTAGACGAATCCTCTTCAAAATGGCTACGGATCAACTTGGATGTTGTGACTCTCAGTCGTTTTAAGTCGGCGTTCAGACGGCGATTCATTTAGCTGACAAGTTTCGCAAATCATGTTAAATTCGGAATAATGATAAAAAGTGCTTTATTCAAAATATGCTCCATCGCTTGTTATACATTTTTCCCATCTTTCGGGCAATTTGTGAATACCACGCCAGTAAAAAATCTTCCCCTTTTGCTGCGAACCATTCATCGAGCCATTTTTTCACATCTTCGTACGAACCAAAGCGCTGCTCAGCAAGTGCGTGATCCATCGATGCAAACAAGTGGTAATCGGAAGGAGCTAAGTCTCCTGAGTAAGCCGCATGGGGTAGAACTTCTCAGCTGAGTGCTTCCAACGTGTCGCGAACTGGTTTTGCCGTATGTGATGGAGCATTGTCATGAAGAAAAATGACTTTGAGTTGCCTCTTTCGGTATTCTGGCGCTTTTTCAAGCAGCGAAAGGTTCAAATCGGTCAATTGTTGTTGGTAATGTTTAGTATTAACCGTTTCCCCAGGTTTTAACAGCTCATAATAGACCACGCCCCTCTAGTCCCACCAAACACAGAGCTTCGTCTACCCATGATTTTTTTGCGCTTGGGATCCTCATAATAAATCCACTTTTCATCCCCTGTAACTATACGATGCAAAAACGATTTCCTTTTGTACCGAGCGAGCAAAATTTCACACGTGTTTTTGCGCTTTTCCATTTGCCTGTCGTTCAACTCATGTGGTACCCATCTACCGGTCTTCTGAATCTTTCTCATCTCTCGTAGCCGATTGGAAACAGCTTGTTGACTAACGCCCAATCGCTCGGCGAGTTGTTTTTGTGTTTGCGAATCATCTTCGTCCAACAATGCTCGCAATTCCACATCTTCGTATTTTTTTGGCGGTTTTCCACGTTGCTTGTCTACAAGATCGAAGTCACCACTTTTGAAACGCCGAAACCATCGTTCACACGTATCTTGCGATGGAGCATGTTCACCATAAGCTTCTCGAATTAATCGGTATGATTCGACAGCAGTTTTCTTCAAATGAAAACAAAAAATTAATGCTGTCCGCGAATGCTCTTTGTTCGGTATAAATTTCGACATATTGAACACAACACTATGCACATACTTTTCCAATTTATCACTCGTGCGCGTCTGACACTTGTTGATGACACACCAAACGGCGCAGTGGCAAATCTTTATAGCACAAACTGCATTGGTGCACCATCTGTTGTTTGAAATCCACATTTCATACTTGTACACCTGATAGTATTGAAAAAGAAAATCCTTGTGCATATATCATTATTATAACTTAAGTTTCTATATAAGAATAATTAAAAATGTCCACATTGTGTGTGTTATTTAAAAATTGAGTTTTAAAATATGAAAATTTGCCTTCTGTGGTGCGCCGCCGGCAATTTTACGTTCAAAGCAGTACAAAATGATCAAAAAAAATCGGACATTTTTTTTTAGTTACAGTTAAAAGTATACTTGATATTAGATAATCATTAAAAACTTAAAAAAAACCTTTTTTTTTGTAATTTTGCTCTTAAAAGTGTTTATGATAAACGTATTTTTTGCTTATTATTAATCATACAACTTGACACGTAAAAGAAACAAATTATTTAAAAGTGATAAATGAAAGATAAAAGTCTAAGCTTTAAGTATAAAGTATTTATATTCCATTTACTCATCCAGGTACAAAGAAAACTGTTACTGAAAACACAAAAATTCTAAATTACTCGAAGAAATTAAATGAATTACGTACTCTCTGGCCGTCATATTGGATCAGCCATTTTGAATTTTTCAAATCTGTCATCGGATTCTTAATCAGCACCCCGAGAATCCCCTTAATAGCCAATTTCAGAATACTCGTATTTACCGGTTTACAGAAACATTAATTTAATCATAAAATAGGTTGGAAGCATAAAATAGGTTGGAACCAGCCATTTAATTTTAAATATTTTTTTTAAATTACGGTAAAACTAAAAAAAATCTATATACTTTTTTTTGTAAAATTTTTCATTCATTCATGTGGTGCTATTACTTTTTCGATATCTTTTTTATTTTTCGAGATATTTGCGAAAAAACAGAATTTTTCATTTTATTTTCCATTTTGTAGGCTTAAAGTAAACTTTAGAGCAGCAAACTTTTTTTATCATATTCTACGTCCAAAAAACCTGTATGCCAAAATGCAGCCTGTTAACATTTAATGAGAGCTTTTCGGCAAAATTTGCCTCTGACGACTGGGCTATTTAAAGGCAGTCCTTTACTATTAAATGAATTTTTATATAAAT
Organism: Pachyrhynchus sulphureomaculatus; assembly: GCA_019049505.1. NCBI lineage: Eukaryota > Metazoa > Arthropoda > Insecta > Coleoptera > Curculionidae > Pachyrhynchus > Pachyrhynchus sulphureomaculatus. Next base: position 115,070,037 of record CM032448.1, on the reverse strand, counting down.
ATATTTTCTAATGAACAATGCGCTACATATTTTGACTATACGATATAAAAAAAGTGTAGATAATTTCATCTTAATAGCTTTTTTTGAATACAAAACACACACGTGTCTTCTTCTGTAAAGGAATTTTGGCCATCATAGCCTATCGACAATATGCTAAGGTAGTTGAAACTTATTTACGGCAACAATTCGCAAAGTAAACTCCGTGAGATTTGAACGGATTTAATAAATAATTCTTTCCTTGGTTACGAAGCATTGATAACAGCTCGGGGTATCTGTATCTACATAATTTTGTTCACGTACACGTGATAATTTTTTTTATTTAACTAGGCTCTCGAGCAATAAGTATGCATTGTTTTTTTTATTCTTTAATATTTTCTATTAAGAGGTTTGCTTCTATTTATACAAGGTGGGTCACAAAAATTATTTTCAATTAAAAATTTATGGGAAGTAGCTTTTGTATACTTTTAATATTTGGATTACACGAGGGTGTTCTTTGAAGTAATCTAACTATAAAAATGACATACAAAAAATTGCTTGGTTTCTAAATTACTGTCGCTGATCTAAGTACGACGAAATTTTTGGACGATTTCGTTACGTTATGCAGTTTTTCACGATTTATTGTCTTCCTAACAGCGAGGGGAAGTTATTTTATCGACCAAACGGACACCAATGCAGTTTGTGCTATAAAGATTTGACACTGCGCCATTTTGTCGTGTCATCAACAAGTGTCAGACGCGCACGAGTGATAAATTGGTGTGTGCATAGTATCGTGTTGTTGTGTTCAATTTGTCGAAATTTATATCGAACAAAGAGCATTCGCGGACAGCATTAATTTTTTGTTTTCATTTAAAGAAAACTGCTGTTCAATCATACCGATTACTTCGAGAAGCTTATGGTGAACATGCTCCATCGCAAGATACGTGTAAACGATGGTTTCGGCGTTTCAACAGTGGTGACTTCGATGTTGCAGAGAAGGAACGTGGAAAACGAAGATGTGGAATTGCAAGCATTGTTGGACGAAGATGATTCGCAAACACAAAAACAACTCGCCGAGCAATTGGGCGTTACTCAACAAGCTGTTTTCAATCGGCTACGAGAGATGAGAAAAAATTCAGAAGACCGGTAGATGGGTACCACATGAGTTGAACGACAGGCAAATAGAAAGCGCAAAAACACATGTGACATTCTGCTCGCTCGGTACAAAAGGAAGTCGTTTTTGCATCGTATAGTTACAGGGGATGAAAAGTGGATTTATTTTGAGAATCCCAAGCGCAAAAAATCATGGGTAGACCCAGGCGCACCATCCACATCGACCGCAAGACCGAATCGCTTTGGCAGAAAGACGATGCTATGTGTGTTTGGTGGGACCAGAGAGGCGTGGTCTATTATGAGCTGTTAAAACCTGAATAAACGGTTAATACTAAACGTTACCAACAACAATGGATCGATTTCAACCGTTCGCTGCTTGAAAAAAGGCCAGAATACCGAAAGAGGCAACACAAAGTCATTTTTCTTCATGACAATGCTCCATCACATGCGGCAAAACCAGTTCGCGATACGTTGGAAGCACTCGGCTGGGAAGTTCTACCCCATGTGGCTTACTCTCCAGACTTGGCTCCTTCCAATTACCACTTGTTTGCATCGATGGGTCACGCACTTGCTGAGCAGCGCTTTGGTTCGTACGAAGATGTGAAAAAATGGCTCGATGAAAGGTTCGCAGCAAAAGGGGAAGATTTTTACTGGCGTAGTATTAACAAATTGCCCGAAAGATGGGAAAAATGTATAACAAGCGATGGAGCATACTTTGAATAAACCACTGTTTATCATTCTTCTGAATTTAACATGTTTTTTGTAGAAAAAAATCCGCATTTCATACTTGTACATCTGGTAACCATAATTCCAGTGAATTTATCCGACTTTTGATAATAGGAGATGAGACTTCGATGCATCATTATACGCTAGAGACGAAGGAGCAGTCGAAACAGCAGGTAAAAGTGCGCCCAATAAACCAAAAACAGTTCGATCTGCAGAAAAAGTCGTGGCTACGGTTTTTTTGGGATTCTCATGGTGCTGTGCTCATAGGCTACCTGGAGAAAGGTGGTACCATCATCAGAAAGTATTACGCTTCACTATTAGATCAATTGAAGGGTGCTATTCAGGCGAAAGATTTACATCTCGCAAAAAAGAAAGTGCTTTTTCATCACGATAAGGCGCCTTCACGCACGTTTCGAAGTGTTACTGCAAAACTGCACGACCTTGGTTTCGAAATACTTCCACATCCACCGTTTTCGCCAGACTTGTCTCTCAGCGATTATTCCTTGTTGCCAAACTTGAAAAAATGGCTGGTTGGGTCAAGATTCAGTTCATCAAGTTAAGGCTGGGACGAGCGCTTATTTTGCATAGTTGGATAAATCTTATTACGAGGGCTGTCTGAAAAGTTCTCGGCTTGCAGGGCCGGCCCTAACTTTTTTACCGCCGTTCGTAAACTCAAAAAATGCCGCCGCACCCAAGCTTAAAAAAAATTACTGTTTACCAGAAAAATGACATATCTCATAATTTACATATAGAAATACTCAGACCTTCTGGATATTTCTGTAGACAGGAATAGACAGGCCTGGCAGAAGCCCGTCTATTCCTGTTGTATCTGAGTTTACTACTCATTTATTTTCTAGATTCAAGTAAACGAGATATATTTTTGAGGGCTGTGTATATTTTTTTGCGCTCTAGTAGTTCAGGTGGTTTTGCCGCCCTTAAATTTTGCCGCCGTAAGCAGTTGCCTACCTTGCCTACCGTCTAGAGCCGGCCATGCGACCTGACACATAAATGGCGTTAGAAACTGTAAAACCATAATTGTATTGCAATCCTTTATATAAACCCATGTAAAATTTTATTTCGATCTGTCAATTCATTCGAGTAGTAGTATTGACGTGGCCTTAATTTTTTGAAAATGGAAAAAATTGAATATTGTGCAGTGATTAAAATCTTTAGTTTGGAAGGTTTAACACCAACAGAAATTCATCCGAAATTGTTAAAAGTATATAAGGATGCATCAACTTTACTTTTCACTATGAAAAAATGGGCTGTTCTTTTTAAATCTGGTCCTACAGGCCTCGAAAATGATCCACGCGAAGGTCGTCCAAAAACTGAGACACCACGAATCATTCAACAAGCCCATGATATGGTGTTAGATGATCAACGAGTGAAAATGCGTGAAATAGCTGAGGCAATAGGCATCTCCAAAGAACAAATTGGAAATATTTTGTATGAAGCATCTGAAAAAGCTTTGTGCAAGATGGATGCCGCATTTGCTGACAATTGACCAAAAACGCATTCGAATGCGTATTTCTCAAGCGTGTTTGGATCCTTTTAAGCAAAATAAAATGAATTTTAAGCAACGTTTCATAACTGTTGATGTAACTTGGATCCACACCTATACATCAGAGCGAAAAGAATAGTCGAAACAATGGACTGCCGGTGGAAGTGCACCAAAGAAGGCAAAGACGGTTCCATCAGCAGTGAAGGTTATGGCAACAGTTCTTTGGTATTACAAAGATGTTTTGTTGATCGATTATCTTCAGAAAGGTAAAACAATTAACTCTTAATATTATTGTAAGCTTCTGGATCAGTGGGATGCAAAAATTCGTGAGAAAAAACCTATTTTAAAGAAGAAAAGTACGAATTCATTTATATTCACCAGATTTAGCTCCTGCTGACTATTATCTAGACCTGAAAAAATTCCTGGCTGGAAAGCCTTTTATATCCAATGACGAAACTATTGCAGCCGTGGATGGATATTTTGTAGACTTTCCGGAATCACATCTGAATGATGGTACTGGATTATTGGAACAACGTTGGAATAAATGTATTGAAGTTTCAAGAGATTATATTGAAAAATAAAACATTTCACGTCAAAAAAATTTGTTACATTGTTAGACCAATAACTTTTCAGACTGCCGTCGTATAATGAGGATATTAAAAAGCTGGAACTATCTAGAAAAAAAAATCACTTTAATCTTGCGTTTTCGTTGTTAGGCCGACAACTTTAGGAACGACCCTCGTACTTTCTCCTTATGTTCACATAAGTCCGATCTAAAATAGGATGTAATTTTGATTTTATTCGCTTGACGGCCATGGGTCCTACAACTGACTAACCGTAAGATTCAGATGTGATCCTCCCGATTTATGAACTTTGTGCACTCACGGAGACGTCGATTGTACAGTCCCTGGCCAAATTATTAGACGCACAGTATTTTTAGTGTTCCGTACGGAACACTTATAAGATCACTTCGGTGTGTCTGTCTGTCTGTCTGTCTGTCTGTCTGCCTGTCTGTCTGTCACACCCGATTTTCTCCGAAACTATTTGACATAGAAAGGTGAAATTTGGTAATAATATATGAATTGATGGCCTCATCACAGCCAAGTAGTTTTGAGAATTAAATTTTGACTTAAGGGGTTAGTTTTGGGGGGTGAAGTCAGAAGTGAAAAAAAAATTTTTTTACTAGGTCATCAAGTGTGGTGTCAAATGAAAGCTTGTGAAAACACGAGTAAAAAATATATATGTAATATTATACTTGCGTGCACCTTTCTTTGTATTATTTTTAAAAATTCGCGAAAAAATCGCTGTCCCCGGGCCTTATCTCGAAAAAATTTCGAAAAAATTCTGGAATATTCTCCACGGGGTGTAGATTGAACGAAAATTATCATGAGTGCATTACCTTTAATAATTTATATGGTATATAAAAAAAACAAAAATTTCAAGGTCATCAGATTTCAGTAAAGATTGGAAACAAACTTTGTTGAAAACTCATTTGGGGTGTGTTTTGTGAAGTCACTGATCATTTTATACTACCGTAACATAAATTTTGACTTAAGGGGTTCGTTTTGAGGGGTGAAATCGGAAGTGAAAAAAAAATTTTTTTTACTAGGTCATCGAGTGTGGTGTCAAATGAGAGCTTGTGAAAACACGAGTAATATATATATACATATATATATATATATATATATATATATATATATATATATATATATATATATATATATAATGTAATACTTGCACATACTTTTCTTCGTATTACTTTTTAAAAATCGCTGTCCCCTACCTTATCTCGAAAAGTACTGATCAAAAAATTTTGAAAAAATTTTGGAATATTCTCCACGGGGTATAGATTGAACGAAAATTATCAGGAGTGCATTACCTTTAATAATTTATTTGGTATATATAAAAAAAAAATTCAAGGTCACCAGTTTTCAGTAAAGATTGGAAACAAACTTTGTTGAAAACTCATTTGGAGTGGTTTTGTGAAGTCACTGATCATTTTATACCACCCTAACAAAAATTTTTATTTTAAAAATAATCAACGTACGGAACACTAATTGTGCAAGTTCAACTTGCACTTGACCGGTTTTTTTTTTTAGTAATTTTATGTTTCTTAAGAGTTTTTATGCAATAATGGTATATTTAAACTACAATATTATTGATTTTTATTTAAAAGAATTGTTGTAGACTACATATTTGTATTTATTTTTAACATATGGGAACACTGTGTTGACAAAGTGATACATGAACGTAAACAACTACAAACCTGTATCAGTCGCGATCGGAATCGAGTCAGGTACGGACGTGTTTCTGTGGCTTTATGGACTGTGATTGTTTGTTTAACAGTAGAAAAGGCGATCTTTCACCATGTAAAAAAGCTGAAGTGAAGGCCCTTGTGATTGCGAAAACATTTACAAACCGAGAAATATCACGAAGATTGGAGGTTTCTGAAGCTAGTGTACGACGCATAAAAAAGAAAATTGAGTCAGGGAAGGAATTAAGCCCGAAAAGAAAGAAAAGATGCGGTAGAAAACCAATTTTCACTCCACGGTCAGAGGGATGTTTGAAGAAAATTTGTGTAGAAAACAGATTTGCTACCACAAAGGTAATAAAATCACAACTCCAGGATGCTAGCGTAAATGCTTCTGAGCGCACTGTTCGAAGAAAATTGAAAGAATTAGATTTTAAGGCCTGTCGCCCCGCCAGGAAGCCCAAGTTAACAGCTGCAATGAAAGCAAAGCGCCTGAAGTGGGCCAAAACAATGGCAAGACAAAGATGTGGACTTCTGGAGATTGGTAAGATACAGCAATTTAATCAATAATTGATACATTATTATCATTTTCAGTTAAATAAAGCAAATAAACATGGAAGTTTATATATTTTTCCTATTTTTGACAGGTCTGCTTCAGTGACGAAAGCACATTCGAAATTTTGCAGAATAAAGCTCAGTATGGGCGTCGTCGTCATGGAGAAAAGTTTCATCCTGATTGTGTCGTCCCGACGGTTAAACATCCCACTAAAGTGATGATTTGGTCAGTCATCAGCGGCAAGGGCACTGGACGTCTGTACGTCGTCAAAGGAATAATGAGGCAAGATCAGTACAAAGAAGTATTACAAAATCGATTGATTCCGCAGCTCAGAGAATGGTTTCCAAATGGGGAACCATTCACTTTCATGCAAGATGGAGCTCCCTGCCATACTGCTCGGTCTGTTAAAGCTTTTTTTGGCAGAAAAAAATATCCCTCTGTTGGATTGGCTGGGTAATAGCCCCATTGAAAATGTGTGGGAGCTGATGAAAAGAGAAGTGGCTAAAGATGTGATTACCAACAAAACCCAGCTCCTAGAAAAGATTATTCATGTGTGGAATCATCATCCTCAAATGCAGGAGACAGTACAATCTTGCATTGATAGCATGCCGCGCAGAATTAAAGCTTTGATAGCGGCTAAAGGTGGCTCAACTAAATATTGACTTTTACTAACATTAATTTCACTTTTCTTTAAAACTTAATAAACTTATGCTTTTCTAAATTAATGCTGTTTTATTTATGTCAAATAAATCGGTAATTGATTGGATAATATAAAAAATAAAAAACAAATCAATTTAAAATAATAAAACGGTACAATATCACTCGGTAATTAATATTTTACATGAAATCTTGCAGTGCGTCTAATAATTTGGCCAGGGACTGTATGTTTAAATTCCACATGGGACGTTCTTTTGGGCATTTCAGTGACCAAATTTCAAAAATTACAAATCTGTTTATTATTCATGATAAATTATTACAGGTTTTACATACATGTTCAAATTCTGTGGAGACAGAATACTTTACAGCTTCTTATCCACAGAGAAGCCTTGCGGCCGCTGATGTTCTGCCTTGGTATTTGAACCTTATTTACGCAGTTATATAATAGTACCATTTCCGGTAGATCCTTAAATGGTAGTTTATTTTTTTTGGTTGCTTTGTGAGATATTTTTTCTGTTATGCTTTGTTTATTTATGTGGGGATTTAGTTTATTGTCTGCTGGGAAAAATATCTGTTGAAAAACCCAGCTCCAGTTAGATACCCCTACATGTGGTTCAAAGTTTATATTACACATTTCTCTTCTAATCTCACTCACTCTTCTTTCTTTCGTGTCTTGCTCTCTTTCATACTCTTTTTCATACTTGTATGTTCTTTTCACTCTTTTTTGCCTTGTTTATACTAATTACATTTGTTTATTTGCAACTTGGTATGTACATACTTATAGATCTTAATCTAATTTATATATATATATATATATATATATATATATATATATATATATATATATATATATATATATATATATATAGTATATATATATATATATATATATATATATATATATATATATATATATATATATATATATATATATAAACGGTGATTCATTTAGAGGTACTTTTTTTTTAAAAAAAAAAAAATGAATAAAAACAATTTTATTTTATAATCTTTATTATCATATAAAAGAACCATTCTTTACAATTATTTCTTAAAGATAATTTATTTCAAATGTTGTTCGCGACTACGGTTAACAACGTCCATTCTGAAGTTCCAATTTTCAATGACGCGTGTGAGTATTTCGAGTGGTATTTGGCCAATGACTCGAGTAATATTCGCCTCCAATGCCTCAATTGTAGCTGGCTTATCCATGTAGACTTTGGACTTTACATAGCCCCAAAGGAAAAAGTCAAGAGGTGTGATGTCACATGATCTAGCCGGCCAATTCACTGGTCCAAAGCGTGAAATGATCTGTTCGCCGAATTGCTCTCGCAGTAAAGCCATGGTTTCACGGGCTGTATAGCAAGTGGCGCCATCTTGTTGGAACCAAATTTCGTCGAGACCACGGGCTTCAATTTCTGGCATCAAATAGTCTGTTATCATGGCGCGATAACGGTCACCATTCACAGTAACATTCCGGCCGGCCTCTGTTTTGAAGAAATATGGACCGATTATTCCACCGGCCCATAAACCACACCAAACAGTTGTTTTTTTCTGGATTTAATGGCAGCTCTTGAACCTCTTCAGGTTGTTCATCACCCCAAATACGGGCATTTTGTTTATTCACGAACCCATTACGCCAAAAATGGGCCTCATGGGTGAACAAAATTTTTCTCGAAAACAGTGGATCTTCTGCAAGCTTGTCAAGAGCCCAACGACTAAAACGGAAACGATTCGGAAGGTCGGTCGGCTTCAGTTGTTGCACTAGTTGAATTTTGTATGCTTTTAAAGAAAGATCCTTACGTAAAATACGCCAAGTTGTTGAATATGACAGGCCAAGCTGTTGAGAACGGCGACGAATCGACACTTCACGGTCTTCGCGTACACTCTCCGCTACCGCCCCTATATTTTCTTCACTACGTGCTGGATATGGTCTATTCGGTCGAGCATTATCCAATAATGAAAATTGGGTCTCAAACTTATTGATGGTAGAGCGAATGTGCGTTCGGTAGGCCGATTATGTGGACCATAAGTTGCTCTAAGCGCCCGATACACATTCCTCGTAGAACGCCCATTTTCGTAATAAAGTTGAACAATTTGTAGAGGCTGTGCCGGGCTAAGTCTTTCCATTATGAATTGTCAAACACTACTGAACAGGAATGCCACTTCAGTTGACACGACGCATGCGCAATCTGCAATTAAATCCCCATCACAAAAAGTACCTCTAAATGAATCACCCTTTACATACCATCATATATATATATATATATATATATATATATATATATATATATATATATATATATATATATATATATATGTTAGATATAAAAATAACGACACTTTACCATTAAAATGCAATCCCTCATACAATGTATTAACATGTATAACAATAACCCATTGTTAAGAGATACACATGTGCTTACTCAGCGTCTAGCAGTAAAACGAAATTAACTGATTGCATCATATTTCGTCATATTTCGTCATCTTTTGCAATTTTGCTAATTAAGCAAAAATCAAAACATAAAAACCAAAAACGCGACGGGAGAAGCAGCAGTATAATAATAATTTTAAAACAGTTTATTTTAAAAGATTCTCAAACAGAGATCAAAGTTTTAAAAGAAAAAAAGCACGTTTGTATCTTTCAAAGTGAAAGTAATAAAAATCAAAATAAAGAAAAGTTTTTAAGAAAAAGAAAGTTTTTTTTAAAAATCATTTTGTTGTGAGCCACGCGCAACAAAATTGGCGCAGTCGTACAGATTTTTGTCCAGATTTCACCTGCTTTGCGGAACACGAAGCCACCGAGCACTCTCACCCCGAAGTAGAAGTGAAAAAAAAGAGGAAAAAAATCATTCGGACCAAAAGCAACAAAGCCTTCGCAAACAACCCAAAGGATACAAGTTTTAGGAAATATTGGTGGATTAGGAACACCTGGTGACACCCCTGGCCAATATAACCTGAAATGCAAAACCTTTTTTTAAGAAGAGGAATAGAGTAAGAATCATTACGATTTTATTTTGTTTTCTTTTTGCCGCAATTTTTACTTCATAAATTGCATATTTAACATCAAATTAGATTGAAATCGCCTAGTTTACCTTACAACTATACGATTTCCATCTCACGCATTTCTTAATATAAAGAAACTGTTCTAACATCGAATATCATTTTTTTTAACATCTCAAAATGACAAATAACAACTCAAATTCCGGAGTAACCCTAGAAGCCGAGCCCTACAAGCTATCTGAAATCTTTTCAATAATACCTGAATTTGAAGGAGACCAGATATTTCTTGGTACATTTCTAACAGCGTGCGATCATGCATATGATATGGCAGCTACGGAACAAAAGAAATTTCTTGTAATTCACATAAGAAATAAACTACGCGGAAGAGCAGCCCAATTAATTAGCTCTAGAAATCCAGCAACGTATGAGGATATAAAAATACTTCTAAATTCTCATTTCGGAGATTCCCGCGATCTCACATCCCTCATCCAAGATCTTCAACGATTAAAGCAACTTCCTGGAGAAACTGCAATCAACTTTTATAACAGACTCCAAGTTCTAAATGCGAAGATGCTAGCCAACATCCAAAAGTCCCCACTAACTAACGATCAAAAGACTGCTCAGATAAGTCTAATTGAGACTATGGCCTTAAACACATTATTAACAGGTCTAGAACCCAAATTAGGACAACTCATAAGAGCAAGCCAACCCAACACCTTACTTCAAGCCCAATCTCGCATCCATCGAGAAGAAACGCAATTATCATACTTTGAAAACCAGAAATTTCAAAGACCACCTTCCCAAACACAGCCAAAGCAATTTCAAAAAAAGCAACCAATACCAAAATGCTTTTCATGCCAAAGATTAGGTCACATGTCCAATCAATGTAGAAGCCAATTCCAACAACAATTCCCAAGCACTTCAAGCTTCATTCAAAGACCCACTTCAAATTTTATACCGAGACAAAACCCAAATATAACACAAGGACCAAACATTACGAATAACACCACAGGTCAACGACCAAGTGGACAACCAAACTTCGTTCCAAGACTTCCAAATAATCAATATCAACCACAAAGACCTTCAGTAATACAACGAAACCCTAATTACCAACCAAGATTGGTACATTACTATTCACACCCCAACGAAGAAAACCACTATTATGCTGATAATAGTAATGATTATGATCCAGAAGACTATTATGCCGCTAATAGTCCAGGAGACAATTGCTACATCGACAATCAATACCATAACGACGAAAGCTATTATGCTGCTAATAGCAATAATAATTATGATTACGATTATGATAACGAATATGAGAACCCTTATAACGGAAATTTTCTCGCAATCCCGATCAAAGACCACCCCCCAGAATGTTCACACCCGAATACAGAGACTATCAACAAGGTTCAAACTCTGAATGTAAAACCCACAACACAGCAGTGCAATTTGAACAACCACATCGCCAACCAACCGAATCCAGACCAACGATTTCTCTAAATGCAGTTAGTTCGAAAAATCTTTACTACATCAAAGATCGAACAAACCAATTCAAACTCCTTATCGACACCGGAGCTGGTATCTCAATCTTTAAATATAACACCGTTCAGAACTACCCCAGACGTTTTCCTGAAAATGTAATTATCCAAGGGATAACGAATCAAAAAATTTTAATAAATGAATCCATTCTCATACCTTTTAATTTAGAGGACCCACACAAAGTTTATCTTTGTGATCTCGACATCGAATTTGACGGAATCTTAGGCCTTGATTTTTTAGAACACTATGACGCAGTCATAGATCTGAAATCGAAAAACCTAAAAACAAATTTCAAAAATATCCCGCTATTTAAAGCTGGCGAAGAAAATTTGGCCCTCGAGAAACCAAACTCAACCCTCGAAGAAAGCTCAACCCTCGAAAAAATAAACCCAACTTTCGGAGAAACAAAATTAGCGCACAACGGACAAAATTTTCACACTTTCGAAAATAAAATCAATATCGAACCACGGACCGAACAAATTTTTAAGTTAAAATGTAAACTCAGAAATACAGACGCTATACTTCTAACACAGGAAAAAGAACGCGTAAAAATACCCAACGCACTCGTACGTATAAATAAATACGGAGAATTTTTCACATCAGTAATAAACCCAAATGAAATTCCGAAAACTATTAACTTCTCGGATATAATTCTTGAGCCATTAGAAGAAACAGTAGAAAATCAAATCTTGAATTTTAATGAATCAAATACTGAACTTGTAAATCGAAGAAATTTAATAATAAACCAACTAAGAACAGACCATTTAAACGAGGAGGAAACGGAAATGATCATCAACTTATCGTTAGAATTTTCCGACATATTTTACTTGGAAGGAGATCAGTTAACCTTTACCAATGAAATAAAACATACAATTGATACGAATAATTCGAAACCAGTTTTCACAAAGTCATATCGATACCCCCAGATACATAAAGAAGAGATAAAGACGCAAATAAATAACATGTTACGTCAAGGAATAATCCAACCATCAATTTCACCCTGGTCATCCCCCGTGTGGATAGTACCAAAGAAGTTAGATGCATCTGGAAAACAAAAATGGAGAGTTGTGATAGACTATAGAAAATTGAATGATCTCAGCATCAATGATAAGTACCCTCTACCAAACATATCAGATTTACTTGATCAACTAGGACAATGTGAATATTTCACAACTCTAGACTTAGCCTCAGGTTTTCACCAAATCGAAATTAAACCTGAAGATACACCAAAGACCGCATTCAGCGTTGACAATGGGCACTACGAATTTATACGCATGCCCTTTGGACTGAAAAATGCACCCTCAACGTTCCAACGAGTCATGGATAACATCCTCCTTGGAATCCAGAACGAAAGATGTCTAGTATATATGGACGATATAATTGTCTATAGTCCAACCGTACACGAGCACATTAAAAGATTAAAAGAAGTATTCCAACGATTACGAAAAGCAAATCTCAAGATACAGCCAGACAAATGCGAATTCCTAAGGAAGGAAGTAGCCTACCTAGGACACGTCATAACGAAAGACGGAGTAAAACCAAATCCCGATAAAATTCAATGCATACAAGATATACCAGAACCTAAAACCCAGAAAGACATAAAGTCATTTCTCGGATTAACCGGATACTACAGAAGATTCATACCCAACTTTGCAAAAATCGCAAAACCTCTAACCAGACTCTTAGAGAAAGACATAAAATTTATTTTCGATAATGAATGCAAAGAATCCTTTAACAGGTTAAAACAAGCGTTAACCACGGATCCAATATTGACCTATCCAAATTTTGAAGAACGATTTATATTGACAACTGATGCTTCAGCCTTTGCAATTGGAGCAATTCTATCACAAGGACCGATAAATAAAGACCTTCCTATCAGTTACGCATCAAGAACTCTATGCGGAGCCGAAACAAGATATTCTACCATAGAACGTGAATTACTCGCTATAGTATGGGCAGTAAAACATTTTAGACCATACCTATATGGAAGAAAATTCACCCTAATAACTGACCATAGACCCTTAACATGGCTATTCTCAATAAAAGACCCCGGAAGCAGATTAGCTAGATGGAGGTTAAAACTCGAAGAATACGATTATAAAATAGAATACAAACCCGGAAGAATCAACAAAAATGCAGACGCGCTCAGTAGATTGAAAGTAAATCACTTTAAAGAATGCACAAAGCTCGAAACCAAAATTGCAATTCTAGCAATGAATGACGATGCAAAACCATCAACGAGCAAAGAACCCGAACCGGAAAAGAAAGAAAACCAACCAGAATCAGAAGGATACGATAAAGAAATTTTAGAAAAATACGATGACTTCATAAATCTATATAAAACTAGATCAATTATAGATTACTCAAAATTTAAAACGATAAACGATCACTTACTGGATAAGAGACATAAAAATATCATAACATTCTTTTGGCAGGATAAATTAACGGATCTTCACTACAAAATCATCGAAGATATACTAGAGGAAAAGCCAACCTTCAAGTCGAACGAAATAAACATCCTATCAAGCAAAACGGTACGGAATAGAAACTATCTTATCATTTCGATACCTTTCGATCCCGAAACTGTAATTGAAAGAATATTCCATGCATTGTACAAAAGTAAAAATGAACTTGATATCTCACAAACATACTACATTGAAACAAATGTTGAATTACCAATTTTAGAGATAATCTCTTTTATCTTCACGGATGAAGAAATCAAATTCGTAACTTGTCAAAACATCGTTAAAACACCTAGCGAAGACGAAATACCAATTATCATAAGCCAATATCACTCGGGAAAAAAGAATATACACCGAGGTATAAATGAAACAATACGACGAATTAAAACTAAATACAACTGGAAAGGATTGACAAAACATGTCGAAGACTTCATAAGAAAATGCGAAACTTGCCAGAAAGTCAAGATCTGTAGGAAGAACTTGAGTACACCCTTAGTAATAACGGAGACACCAAAAACAGCCTTCGAAAGAATCAATATCGACATATTTGAATACCCCATACAGAATTATGCTCTTACAGTTAGAGACGAACTAACTAAGTTTACGCAGGTATATGCCCTTACAGACAAAAAGGCATCAACAGTCGTTAACACATTATTAATATACTTCCAACACTTCGGAACACCACGAAGAATTCATTGTGACTCAGGCCGAGAATTCGAAAATAACATATTTAAGGACCTTTGTCAACTTTACGATATCAAACTAACTTTTTCTAGTGTAAATCATCCACAATCAAATGGATCTCTAGAAAGATTTCATGCGACCCTTGCAGAAATGATCAGAGCACATAAGATCGACAACCCAGATGAACATCCCTTTAATATATTACCCTACGCAGTGATATGTTATAACAACACACAGAATAAAACAACCGGATTTACACCATACGAATTAATATTTGGACATACGTCAGGAAGACCCCCTGAAATGCTATATAATGAGAAAACCTTGATTACGAGATATATCCAAGACCTAAACAACAGAATGAAACACTACTACAATTTAGCGAGAGAAAAAACTCAAAATCTCAAGAACCAAGCAAAAATAAGATTTGACAAAAATATCTCAGAAAATCAACACAACTACCGAATCGGAGACAAAGTATATATAAAAGAGTCCCAAATAAAAAGCAAAGATAAAAATTTATTTAACGGACCTTTTGAAATTATTGAGTTATTTGATAACTCAGCTAAACTCTTGAACCCCGAAACACAGAAAATAACAAAAATAAACTTCGACCGTATGAAACCATATTTTGAATAAGAATTTTTGGTTTCAGATTCTTATGGTTAATATGCGTAACGTCAGCCCAATTTACGCTTTCTCCAATCAACAACACAATCGGAATCTTCCTACATGAAGAAACAACATTAAGAATTTCAAATGCAAAATGGACATTATTAGTGTATAAAGAATTAAGACCAATAAAAGAAACAATCAGCAACAACGAGAAAATAATATTCAGCATGTCAGAAATAATTTCAGAACCCACACCGCGAACACTATCATTTAAAAGTGAAGTGCAAACGCATATGAGTTTACTAAACCAAATATCAAACGCAGTAAACACAAAATATCGAATAATAATAGGAAACACAAAACCCTATGAATACCGACAGAAACGCGGAATATTCAACGGTATTGGAACAATTTGGAAAACGATAACCGGAAATTTAGACGCTTCAGACGGCGAATATTTCAATGAATGCATCGATAAAGTAACTCGAGATGAACGAGAAATTGAAACCCTACTAAAGAACCAAATCTCAGTCACTACATCAGTAATAAAGAACTTCAACGAGACAATTCAAAAATTAAGAATTGACGAAGAAACATTCAATAACGATATAAAAATAATACGCACTTCTCTTATGGATATTTCAGATGATTTAGCATTCTACGAAGCACAGACTCAATTTTTAAACCTTTGCGAATCCCTAATGGAGAGTTACATCTTCTTGGAAGACTCTCTAAATGACATAATAAATGCCATAACATTTGCAAGAATCAAACTCTTACACAGTTCCATAATATTACCAATAGATTTAGTAAATTCCCTACAAGAAATATCTAAATCTCTAACAAAATATAACTTGCCTTTACCACCCTATTCAGCGTATACTCCAGAATATCTTGACATAATCGAACTAGAGGCTTATCAGTCAGATAAGAAAATAATCTTTGTCCTAAAAAATCCCTCTGGTAGAACCAGAAAGGTATACTCTATATCGACTCTATCCAATCCCGATATTAGATGAAAGAACAGGTTTATATCATACCTTACCAACGAATAAAAAATATATCGCGAGAGACGATGATTCTTTATCTTACATATCATTTCAAAATCTCGAAAATTGTAAAGTTCTCCATTTGAAAGAGAAAATATGTTCAAATGTCCTACCATACCCGATAAACAGTGAAGCCATATGTGAAGCCCAACTGTTTAGACAATTGAGGAAAATCCCAGAGACATGTCAAACGTCACTCTTAATCGCAAGAGATTATAATGTCCAACAAATAGGTTATAACTTATGGTTAATCAGTGTATCAGAACCCTTGCTTGTAACAATTAAATGTGGACCAAGGGAGACAAAATCTCAAATCCTTAAGACGAACACGATCCTAAAATTGCAACTCGAATGTAACGCCTACGTTGGAAATACAAGAATACACTCCAGATATTTACTAGAGAAAGAAAAAGAAGTCAAGTATGACAATCAACCCGTACAAATACCCTACGAGTGTTGCAAAAACATCCCCGACAAAATAAAGATACCCGAAATGAAACCATTGAAGTTAAATAAATTAGACATTGAGGATCTAAATATTGCACAACACAAACTTAACCAGCACGCAGAAGAACTCGATAGATTGATGAACCAATCTCCAATCTCAAAACATTCCCACTGGTTTACTATACTAACTATTGTTATAATTATCCTTTTAGTTATTCTATATTGTATATGTAAATGCAGAAGGAAAAGACAAACCCTCCAAATAGAGTACCCACAAGGCAATGACGGGATCCGACAACGACTCCAAAGGATCATCCCCAGGAGAAGAGGAAGCATACACCCTCAAGACGATCAACCCGAAAATGACCTAGAACTAAGCCCTATACGAGAAGACTAAGCAGACATTGTAATTAATTTTAAACTTAATTATAAAAGTTACGGCACAACCCTAACTTTTTCTTATAAGGGGGAGTTGTTAGATATAAAAATAACGACACTTTACCATTAAAATGCAATCCCTCATACAATGTATTAAAATGTATAACAATAACCCATTGTTAAGAGATACACATGTGCTTACTTAGCGTCTAGCAGTAAAACGAAATTAACTGATTGCATCATATTTCGTCATATTTCGTCATCTTTTGCAATTTTGCTAATTAAGCAAAAATCAAAACATAAAAACCAAAAACGCGACGGGAGAAGCAGCAGTATAATAATAATTTTAAAACAGTTTATTTTAAAAGATTCTCAAACAGAGATCAAAGTTTTAAAAGAAAAAAAGCACGTTTGTATCTTTCAAAGTGAAAGTAATAAAAATCAAAATAAAGAAAAGTTTTTAAGAAAAAGAAAGTTTTTTTTAAAAATCATTTTGTTGTGAGCCACGCGCAACATATATATATATATATATATATATATATATATATATATATATATATATATATATATATATATATATATATATATATATATGATTTTTATGTATCATTTTTCACAGCACTATTGCACTCTGTTTAAAACTATTTATTTTTTACATTTTTACAAGAATTACATTATTTACATAAAAGCTAGTTTATATTGACCGAATGTTCAAACAATTGCTACTCTTTTTACTTTATGGTCTATTTTTAAGTTGTTTTTTCTACCTCCGCACAGGTACCCGACGCTCACCAGTTTTAGGTCAGCGTACCGTGGCGTGCTTTCAGCAAGCTTTAGGCGTGCTTTATATACTTTATCAGCTGGGCCTCGAATCCCTGTACGTAAGTTTTTTGTTCGACTTCTCCGAATTCTTCCAATTTGCACTATCCTGGTTTGTGTCAGGTTTTGCGTCAGAATCGATCCCTGTGTTTTATGTCTGTAATATTTCTCTGCTGTTTCGTCTAACCATTGTCTTACTGTTTGCATATTTATCATATTGTGTAAGTTTTTAATTCTTATGTACCTGCCGCTAGATGTCACGCGTCTTAGTATTTTGTTCTGCGTTCGTTGCAGTCTGTATGTCTGTGTGTCCAATATGTCACACTGAACTGGTGCAGCATACATTAGTACTGGTCTAATAATCTGTTTATAGATCATTAATTTATTTTTTGGCACCATATGTGAATTTGGAGCTAATAATGCATAAAGATTCTGCGTCACGACGAATGCCTTTTGAAACAAGTGCGATATAGTAGATAGTATACGTATTATATAGTATACAGTGACCAGATACGGTTGTAAAACGAACGTTCATTTAAAAAGTCGATAGAAACACTCTCGTCCACGGCTTCAAAAACACTCAATTCGGTCCTGCCTTTAGAGGAACAACTTCGGCAGGAATACACCCGATAATTTCGATCCGATTAATTTTTTAGGTCGATATGTTGGAAGTAAACTCAAGGATAATTTTTTTTTTTTTAAATGTTAAGAAGGTAATTAATATTTATACAATTTCATTCATACGTAAACTTAAAATAATCTGGGATTACGTTGAAAAACAAAAAATTTTAAACAACATAACACTTGAATGATAACATAGAGAAAGTTATTTTTATTAAATAATAATAGGTAGGCCAAAATGCACGTAAATACTTGAATAAATAATTGTTAATGATATCACATCCTTGAAGTTGGGATTATTCACTAAATTTTTATGTTCAGGCTACAGTATGATAATATGAGAAATATTTTGCGCCCTAGTACGTAAAACTTTTACGCACGATAACCACCACCACAGTCGAAAATTTCCATCCTCCGTGGCTCTTCGAATCAGTTATATCATCCTTTTTATTGGCAACAACTGCAGCTTACTTCCTTTGAAAGCAATGATCATTGTAGCTCTCGAAATTTCGGAGATACAAGTACATAAAACAATCTGAAACAACGAAAAATTATGACAATATGGTTTAGTCAAAAACGACATGAACATGTTCCTATTACCGGCTATACTTCACAAGAGAAAGCTAGTGAATTGAGAAGGAAAATAGAGAACACCGAGTTTAACTGTTTAGAAGTTGGATTGAACGATTTAAAAAGCGACATAATATTAGTGGGGGTGAGATAGTAGGAGAATCGGCTGGAGTGGATATGGCTGTTGTTGATCAGTGATTGGCCAATGTATGGCCAATCCCAGGTGTTTTAAAAACAAACATTTACCAGTAAAGTACAAATCAAAAAAAAATTTAAAAACGAACTGATCGAACGGGACAAAGAATTTAAATTCACAAACAGAAAAATATTACTTTTGATTGACAACTGTCCAGCGCAGCCTGAAGTTGATCTACAATAATTAAAATTGGCGTTTATGCCTCCAAACATAAGTGCAAAGCTCCATCAAGGTGTGATACATTCTTTAAAATATCATCATAGAAAGATTTTACTTATGAAAATGTTAGAGACGATCCATAACGGTAACATTTTTTCCGTAACTCTTTTGGACGCTATAAACCTTATCCATATGGCTTGGCAAAGAGTCAGTAGAGAAACCATTGCAAACTGTTTTAAGCATGGCGGATTTTTAAGGAAGGAATGTAGATATGACTCAGATAATGAGCTACCGTTGACTCAAGTTGATTGAAAAACATCGAGAAGATCCTACTGATTGTCTAGAATTTGTTTACGATGCTGACATTCAACAAAGTACAGTGGAAATCGAGATTAAAAAGATGTTTAATCACTTTAATTTTGAAGATTATGTATGTGCTGATAATGAATTAATAACGAGAGAAATATTAACTGATGATTAAATTGTGACATCAGTGACTTCTGAAAAGATTTTAAGCGATAATGACGACGAAGACGACCTTCCATCCATTTTAGAAATGACTAAGAAAATGACTGAAACTCGCAATTTTTTGGAATCTCCTGAAGTTCCTGAACATATATGGAGTAGTTTTTGTGACCTTGACAATTATATACACACTATTTCTTTTTCAAATAAAATTATACAAACGAAAATTACTGATTTTATTGTATAAACTACGTATTTTAATGTTTAACTTTAGTGTAACTTGTTTTATTTTCCTTTGAACGTTTTCTTTTAATTTAATAATTATTATTATTTATTTTTCTAAGCATTAGCGCCTAATCTAAATAAAAAAGTAGTGAAAAATGATATTAGATTTTGTTTACTGTTTGTAACGAACTTCGGATATAGCGAACCTTTTTTAGTGATTTTTTGGAGTTCGTTATAAACGGACTTCACTGTATATCATTTGGCGGAAAATTTGAGTTTTCTAAGGTTTCAAGTCCATTTATTAGGAAAAAGTGTTTAGAATTACATTTTGTCAGTTTTTGACCAATTAAAATATGATAATAAGGAAATTCTTATTTTTTAAATTTGAAATGTATTTGTTAGGTACAAGAATCGGAACTGTCGGTCGTACGGACAATTATTGAATATTTTTACCCCTTTATCTGCAGAGATTTTCGTTTTTTAAAGGACACTCTAGTGTTACAATTTATTGCAAAACATAAGGGAAAACAAGTACATTAATTAAGGGGGTAGTCTGGTAATTTGCAATCTTTTTTTAAGAATCTTTTTTCATAGTAAAATTTCTTTGTGAATTTTACTATTTTTATACATAATACTAGACATCTTAAACTAATGGAATTCTTTTTATTTTTTCGTGATTTATTTCCCTGGTAGGACAGCCTGAACAGAGCCCTCTTTAAATCTGTTGACATGATATCTGGACTTTGGCGGACTTTTGAACTTTTCGGCCTTACTTTTGCAACTTCAGTTGTTTATAAATATGGTTAAATATTAATGAATAATTATAAAAGTAGTACCGGCAATAGCCATTCATATGTAGAATCAGCCATAAAAATTTGAGCTTGATGCGTACAATAGTTTTTCTAAATCATGTCAACCAAGTCAAAAAAGGTTGTTTCGAGAAAGACGCGTTTTAAAGAGTTATACTAAACGATGTATAGACGCTCGACTGTTCCTTTCTTGACGAAAACCAATACGCCGTCGCTTGAAAATTGAAACTGAATTGCCTATAGACCGAGGATTTACGAAAACGGGGCGGAGACAGTAAGTATACGGCATCTTCAGGTTCAGCGCGCCAGGTATACACTGACAGCATCGACACGCTTGTATTCTATCGCATTTTCCAGCCTGTTCTCGACCTTTCCAGAGTAAATAATGATTTCTGACGTATTTCTATATATATTTACTATACGAAAATGATGTTTTTAGAAAATCGATTTTTTGAAAAAAATTTACCGGACTACCCCCTTAATTACCTTCTATTTAATTTATGAAATATCGGTAATTTATTTGTTTTTTTGTGCGCTGTAGTCAGTCTTTTTTACCTTTAGTAAAGATTAATTCGCTAATTTTCTTTTCTTTTTTGTAATAAAATTGTGACGCTAGAGTGTCTTTAAAAATCAAAAACCTCAAAACAGTTGCGGTTTTACGAAAATCTTCACGAAAATTTAGTTTGTTCTTGATAAAATAAGAGGAAACCTGCAAAAGCAGACGCCGCCAATATCGGAGGATGAAGCTGGAGCCGCTTTTTCGAGCCAAAAACGGTCGAAACCCAATACGTGTATACCAGGTGTACAAGTATGAAATGCGGATTTCAGACAACAGATGGTGCACCAATGCAGTTTGTGCTATAAAGATTTGACACTGCGCCATTTTGTTGTGTCATCAACAAGTGTCAGACGCGCACGAGTAATAAATTGGAAAAGTGTGGGCATAGTGCTGTGTTATTATGTTCAATATGTCGAAATTTATACCGAACAAAGAGCATTCGCGGACAGCATTAATGTCTTCTTTTCATTTGAAGAAAACTGCTGTTGAATCATACCGATTACTTCGAGAAGCTTATGGTGAACATGCTCCATCGTGAACGATAGTTTCGGCGTTTCAAAAGTGGTGACTTCGATGCTGCAGACAAGGAACGTGGAAAACCGCCAAAAATACGAAGATGTGGAATTGCAAGCATTGTTGGACGAAGATGATTCGCAAACACAAAAACAACTCTCCGAGCAATTGGGCGTTAGTCAAGAAGCTATTTCTAATCGCCTACGAGATATGGGAAAGATTCAGAAGATCGGTAGATGGGTACCACATGAGTTGAACGACAGGCAAATGGAAAAGCGCAAAAACACGTGTGACATTTTGCTCGCTCGGTAGAAAAGGAAATCGTTTTTGCATCGTATAGTTACAGGGGATGAAAAGTGGATTTATTTTGAGAATCCCAAGCGCAAAAAATCATGGGTAGACCCAGGCGCACCATCCACATCGACCGCAAGACCGAATCGCTTTGGCAGAAAGACGATGCTCTGTGTTTGGTGGGACCGGAGGGGCGTGGTCTATTATGAGCTGTTAAAACCTGAGGAAACGGTTAATACTAACCGTTACCAACAACAATTGACCGATTTGAACCGTTTCACTGTTTGAAAAAATGCCAGAATACCGAAAGAGGCAACACAAAGTCATTTCCACCAGTTCGCGACACGTTGGAAGCACTCAGCTGGGAAGTTCTACCCCATGCGGCCTACTCACCAGACTTAGCTCCTTCCGATTACCACTTGTTTGCATCGATGGATCACACACTTGCTGAGCAGCGCTTTGGTTCGTACGAAGATGTGAAAAAATGGCTCGATGAATGGTTCGCAGCAAAAGGGGAAGATTTTTACTGGGGTGGTATTCACAAATTGCCCGAAAGATGGGAAAAATGTATAACTAGCGATGGAGCACACTTTTTATCATTCTTACGAATTTAACATATTTTTTTAGAAAAAAAATCCGCATTTCATACTTGTACACCTGGTAGTAGCGAAAGTGAGCTCCAAGTTGGTGTCGAGATTTTGACGGCGCGTGCGACGACGGGACCCTTTTTCAAAATGTCCGCTCGACGTTTACATCTGATCTCGGAATATGTCTTTTGAAATGTATGGTCGATCGTTTCTTGATGTGACTTCAGTTTAACATATATGAATTTAAAGACAGAAGGAAGAGAGAGTTTTTATAAAAAGAGAATTAATGTTTGTAAGTGAAGAGAGTCGAAAAGGTTGACAAACAATTTATGTAATCGTGGGGAAAGGAGGTTATTGTGCCGTTTACAATTGCAAAAATAATTCAAAAAGTACGCCGGGAGTGAGTTTCTTCTTCTTCCCCAAAGATGTTAAAAGGTAAGTGATCTGGTCGTTAAAGCTTGAATTTTAATTTCAAACTTAGTTTTGGCTGATGCTCACAAGTTCCCGACATGATTGCTCAATTCTGACCTCGGATTCGGTTTCAGCGCTCAAAATCACATATGGGTATTGGAATCTTACCTGTGGGCGGAGCCTATTAAGATTATTATTAAGCTGGCCGAAATATGGGTGCAGATTTAAATTTGTAACGTGTGAAGCATAGGGAGTGTGACAATATTTTTCAAAAATATTATTAGTAAATGGCAATATTTGCAAATAAGCCGATACAAATCCTGCCCAAAGGAATTTCACACTCGGTGAAAACCTTTTAAAATCAAATCTTTTCCTTGGGTGTGAAATAATCGATGACAAAACTGTCGCGCCCAACATAACGAAAATTCAAACAGCATGTATATCTACGGCTCAATTGCCAACAGTAGTGTTTGAGATAAATGGCACATTCAACAGTAGAACAGGAGAAATTTTATATATGAAATACTCTCGTAAAGCCGGTGAAGTTGAAAAAATGCAAACATATCCGCGAAAACTGCATTGTTACCGGTAAGATTCTAACCTATGTATAATATTTACATTTCAATTTTTATTATGAAAATTAGTTTTTTTACAATGATTGTAGCAACCAGCTAAGTGTTTCAACCTGCACTGATATCAAATGTACCTGGAAAGTGAAACGTCAAGAGGTATTGGAAACATTCGAATAGGAAATATTTTAACTGGTTTCAAATCAAATGCCAATTTACTTCGGAGGTTGATATTTCTTAACTATTTATGATTTATGACTTTAAATGAATACAAAATAATTGAGACAGTATTTTATCACAATAAAATCTGAAAAATTTTATCTAATAAGGAATTTTTGTTTGACACACGCACACAAATTACAAAAAAACAAATGTTTGTTCAAGAATAAATAATTTTTCTTACCTGGAAGAATGTAATCTTTTTTAACACTTTCGTTTGACAGTTCGAAGCATGAGTACGTGTGTTTCCGGTTGGGACTCCTTAAGGCAAAGTTCGCGGATTTTGGGGCTCCGGAGTGTGGAACGATGGTCCACAAATTGCTTGGTAGGGGTTCTAATCTCAGAGGGTTGCGAAGCGCTGTGCGGAGTGATTCCTAAAACGTCGGTTTGAGGTTATGTGAGTTGAGGAGGTGGTCGAGCTCGTGTTGCCGTGTTTTTTGCGTAATCGGGCTGACAGAAAACGCTTATATTCAAAACCAGTAGTAGTTTCCCGAGGAGAACCTTGATTGGAGCCCTTGAAACATATGAAAAGCTTAAGCTAAATATTTAAAATAAAAAATCCCAACAAGGTTATAGACATAGAATCCAGACTTACTTTGCTGTAGACTTTGTTGGGAAACATTTAATATAACAGAAAAATAAGGGTTTTGAAATATAAACCGACACTCGACCGAATAGCCCTGGCAGCTGTGGCCGTAAACCTTTAGAGAGAGAGAGAGAGAGAGAGAGAGAGAGAGAGAGAGAGAGAGAGAGATCTTTTTTAAAAATATTTAGAACAAACTTCATCATCAATTGGGATTTTTCGTTCAATTCGGAGAATTTTATTTCCACACTTTCAGTCTGTTAACTTTTTCCACTTGCCCAAATGCATTAGTAGTATTTACATAACCCTCATTCGCTTTTGGAAATGCATAAAAAACTGCATTTAAATCTTTTTGCAGGCGACTTTCACAATTGTAAACACAGCATAAAAGTCTTTTTATTGATTTGTCCCGAAAAGCAACAATTTCGGTGTTCATTTTTAAGAAAAATTGTAATATTAATTTACACAGACGCTCATGACAGATTTAAAAATGCACCTCAAGTTTAATTCTTGAAAAAGCCGCGAGATGTCGTATTGAATAGGTAAGATCCCAATAGCAGTCTGTTCGGTAGTGCAAAACTTTTTTAAGTGCCTGTGTAATTGTTTTTATCATTAATAAACAATCTTCCAAATTCTGGTTTTTAGAAAGATTTATTTTTGTATAAACTAGTTACTTTTTATTTAAAACTGTTTATTCTTGCGTAAATTGTAAATAAAACATATTTTTTTCTAAAATGTGTACTCTCTATAAGCTTCTAGATTAAAGAAGGTATTTACATCGCACTGATAAAGTCACATTTCAAAATATATTTGTTATAGTGGTCAAAAAAAAAAAATTTGTCAAATTTGTTGACTTGAATATAATTCTTCCAGTGAGAAAAGAATACTCCGTCTGTCAAAGGCTAATAGCACAGGTAAAGATCCTTATTAAGAGTAGGATTTTATTGTAGTTACAATGAGGCCCAGTCAGGCTCAGAAACATTCAATTTGTATTCGGACATAAAATTCTTTGCTGAATTCAAATATGTATTTAAAAATTAGAATTCCAGTTTCAGTTTTCACTTTTGGGCCTTATACGGTCTCAACAAAGCGTTGGATCCAAAATCTGATATGCCTATTCAATTATCTGGAGAAAATGCTAAAACTTCTCTGAAACATTTTTTCTGAAAATGCCTTCCTGTCAAATTTTTCACTTCTATTCATCTCTTTTTTAACAAAACGCTTCATTCTTTTGTTTTTTTAGTGTTCCGTACAGAATACTTAAAAGATCACTTCGATGTCCATCTATCTGTCTGCCCGTGTGACACACGCGATTTTCTCTAAAACTATTTGACATAGAAAGTTGAAATTTGGCACTAATATAGAAATTGATGATCTCATCAGAGCCGTTTAGTTTTGAAAGTTAAATTTGGACTTAAGGGGCCCCCTTTATCTCGAAAAGTATTGATCAAAAAATTTTGAAAAAATTCTGGAATATTCTCCACAGGGTGTAGATTGAACGAAAATTACCACTAGTGCATTAACTTTAATAATATATCTGGTATATAAAAAAAATCAAGATCATCAGTTTTCAGTAAAGATCGCAAAAAAACGTAATGAAAGACAATATGTCAAAATTTCCATTTTTTATTACAAAATTGCATGACGCGTTTCGTTATAACGTATGCTAACTTCTTTTGATGCTTTTTGCAACTAACAAACATTTAGGTTTTATTAATTACGATATTTTTGGAATTCATAATGAACTTTACCCTCACACACACAGACACAACAGTAAATAACACTTCAAACCACCCAAAATAACACAAATTTGCAGAATATCACAGTATGTTACATAGGCTAGTGAGTGTTCCTTTATCTGACAATGATTTCAATAACTAATTAAATTTAATAAAACGAATTGCCGTAAATAATGGTTACCCCCCAAATATGGCCAATTCAGTATTCAATAAAAAACTTAAAAACAAAGCTATTTCTGAAGTCTACCCTAAAACTAAAGACAACAATATCAATCATAAATCATTAACCTATTTTGGCACACCTACAGAAAAAATTAAACACTACTTAAACCAAAATAATATAAATATAGCTTTAAACACTAATAACTCACGAAGAAAACTGCGAAAGTTAAATAAAACAAAGGGGTATATAAATTAAATTTCGGTTCGTGTACTAAGGCGTTCATAGAACGTTCATTTGAAACTAGAATTTCAGAACCCAAAGAAGTTTTCTTAACAACAAAACAGATTCTTCATACCACAAACATTTAATAGAACAGAACCATCAATTTAATGACCAGTTTGAAATATTACATGTAGAAAACAAAGCAAAAAAGTTAAACCTTTTGGAATGCCTAGAGATAAACCGTTTGAAAAATACAGGTTCCATTCTAATTGAACAAACAGAAATAATTATGACCGATAGGAAATCCCCATTATTAAATTTATATACCTTATTAAGTTCAGTATGAATTCCAAAAATACTCTAATTAACTGTTTTCAGACCAATTGTAAAAGTAGATAATAAGGTCGAATAAAAAAAACTAAATGTTTGTTAGCTGGAAAAAGCATCAGAAGTTACCGTGTAACGAAACACATCATGCAATTTTTTAATAAAAAGTAGAAATTTGACAAATTGTCTATCATTACGTTAGTTATGGATCTCCATTAAGTAAAAGCCAAAACAATTCAAAATCGGAAAGAAACTTTGTTAAAAACTCATTTAAGATGTGTTTTGTGAAGTCATTGACCCTTTCTTATACCTCCGTAATAAGATTTTCTATTTAAAAGCAATCAACGTACGGAACACTAATAGCGCATTCCGAGTTGCACTTGGCACTTTATATTACTCATGCTACATTAACTTGATATTTTATTAAATTACTAGCCGTGCCCGCGGCTCCAATCGCGTAGACTTGATTCCCTACTATCGTCACTGCTTATTCCTTATGTTACCTAACGTAATAAAATATCTGCTATTATTTATCCTTATCTCCCATTATTACTCCTTATCTCCCATTATTTATACTTATCTCCCATTATCTCACCTTATCTCACATTATCTAGGCTTATATCGAATTATATAGAACATATGTATAAATTTATAAAAACAAGTAAATCGGATAAGTGGTTCTAAAGTGATACGCGCACTAACGGACAGACAGACAGAGAGACGTTGCAATTTATATATATTATATTCTTTGCAACATGATGTTGTTCCATATTTAATGATTTAGGCAGTGTATTGCAAGAGAACGCGCTAACGGTAACCTTTTTTCCGACTTGATTCACTATTATCGTCACTGCTTATTCTTTATGTTACCTAACGCAATAAAATATATCTTATAACCTGGCCAGAGAGCATATGTATGTTTTTAAAAAAAAGCACGTAAATCGGATAAGTGGTTCTCCAGTGATAAGCGCACTATCGGACAGACAGACATACAGGCAGAGAGACAGGCAGAGACACAGGCAGACAGACAGACAGACAGAGAGACGTTGCATTTTATATATATTATAGATAGAAGATTATAGATAACCTGGCTAGAGAACAAATTTATGAATTAAAAAAAAAAACACGTAAATCAGATAAGTGGTTCTCGAGTGATAAGCGCACTAACGGGCAGAGAGACGTTGCATTTTATATATATATATATATATATATATAATATATATATATATATATATATATATATATATATATATATATATATTCTTTGCTACATGATATTGTTCCATATTTAATGCTTTAGGCAGTGTATTGCAAGAGAAACGCGCTAGCGGCAAACATTTCTCCGACTTGATTCACTATTATCGTCACTGCTTATTCCTTATGTCACCTAACGTATTAAAATATATCCTATAACCTGGACAGAGAACATATGTATGTTTAAAAAAAAAAGCACGAAAATCGGATAAACGGTTCTCCAGTGATAAGCGCACAAACGGACAAACAGACAGAGAGACCTTGCATTTTATATATATTATAGATATCCTTTGCTACATGATATTGTTCCATATTTAGTGGTTTAGGCAGTGTATTGCAAGAGAACGCGCTAGCCGCAAACTTTTTCCGATTTGATTCACTATTATCGTCACTGCTTATTCCTTATGTCACCTAACGTAATAAAATATATCCTATAACCTGGCCAGAGAACATATGTATGTTTTAAAAAAAAAGCACGTAAATCTGATAAGTGGTTCTCCAGTAATAAGCGCACCAACGGACAGACAGACAGAAATACGTTGCATTTTATATATATATATATATATATATATATATATATATATATAACCTGGTCAGAGAACATATGTATGAATTTAAAAAATGACGTAAATCGGATAAGTGGTTCTCGAGGACAGACATACAGACAGAAAGACGTTGCATTTTATTTGTATTATAGATATAGATTATTATTATTATATAACCTAGCCAAAGAATATATGTATGAATTTAAAAAAAGACACGTAAATCGGATAAATGGGTCTCGCGTGATAAACGCACTAATGGACAGACAGACAGACAGAGAGACAATGCATTTTATATATATTATAGATTATAGATATTCTCTGCTACATAATATTGTTCCATATTTAATGGTTTAGGCTGTGTATTGCAAGGGAACGCGCTAGCGGCAAACATTTTTCCGACTTCATTCATTATTATCGTCACTGCTCATTCCTGATGCTACCTGTCGTAATAAAATATAGCCTATAACCTGGCCAGAGAACATATGTATGTTTTAAAAAGAAAGTACGTAAATCGGATAAGTGGTTCTCCAGTGATAAGCGCACTAACGGACAGACAGACGTTGCATTTTATATATATTATAGATAAATTTTCAAACATTTGTATAATATCTATGATTTTGAATGAAAAAAAACTTTGCACAATAACATTATTTCTATTTAAAATCTCCCACTGGTCCCCTTTTTAACATGATGGACTGTCGCGTGACCTTTTGAAAACTAAGACCTGATTTTCCTATACGCTTACCCCTGAGTTTCGCTACTGTCTGGGTTTACTGTAGTTAGATTGTCGCTGACAGCGGGGTGTCATTTCTCTTCAGCCCGCTTTTAATATTCACGCTCCGTCTCAGCCATGAACATCTCAGCTATGACGAGGATGGCGCAATGATTTTTTAAGTTACATAGTCCAGCGATTTTGCAAATTTTCAATTAACACGTAGGCTGAAAAGTTTTTGGTCTGACACATAGATGTCGCCCTTTTCAAAAAATCCATATGATTTTTAGGAAGTACCAACCTTCAAACGATACGTGTTATAATTTCATGACATTACGACGATTGTTTCAAAATTTTTATTATATTTAAGAAAAGAACTTGTTTGCTTATTTAAATGTTATGTTAGAGCTTAAAACTACAAAATGCCAAAGTATTATTGTGAAAACAGTCTTAATTCTAAAGCACCGAATTGTCCAAAAAGGAAACAAGCAAATAATATCCTATCTAACACGTAGACTGAAAAGTTTATGATCTGACACCCTTTTCAAAAAATTCATATGATTTTTTTAGGAAGTACCAACCTTCAAACGATACGTGTTAAAATTTCATGACATTCCGACGATTGGTTTACAAGTTACAGTGGTTTTAGTGACGCTACTTTCGATATTTTCAAAACAATGGAAAAAATCGAATTTCGCGTGTTGATTAAACACTGTTTTTTGATGGGAAAAAATACCGTTCAAGAAAAGAAATGGCTTGATAAGTGTTACAGGGATTCTGTTCCTGAAAAGTCACTCATATTTACTGGTATGCTGAATTTAAACGCGGTCGTACAGATACAAATGGTGGTGAACGCTCTGGACGCCCAAATGAGGTAATTACACCGGAAAACATAAAAAAAATCCACAAAATTGTTTTGGATGACCGTAAGGTGAAATTGCGTGAGATAGTTGAAACCTTAAAGATATCAAAAGAACGTGTTAGTCATATTTTTCAAGAACATTTGGGCATAAGAAAGCTCTGTTCGAAATGGGTACCGCGTTTGCTTACAGTGGACAAAAACAACAACGTGTTGATGATTTTGAGCGCTGTTTGGACCTGTTTAAGCGCAATTTTTTCATGCAATATGAAACATGGATCCATCACTACACACCGGAATCAAATCAGCAGTCATCTGAGTGGACAGCAGCCGGTGAAACGCGCCCGAAGCGACCAAAGATACAACAGTCGGCTGGGAAGGTTTTGGTCTCTGTATTTTAGTATGCGCATGGAATAAGTTTTATCGATTATCCTGAGAAGGGAAAAATCATCAATAGCGAATATTATATAAAGTTATTGATGCGTTTGAAGGCAGAAATCGCAAAGAAACGGCCCCAATTGAACAAGAAAAAAGTGCTCTTTCATCAAGACAATGCACCGTGTCACAAGTCAATGGTTACGATGGCAAAATTGCATCAATTGAAGTTCGAACTGCTTCCTTATCCACCATATTCTTCAGATCTGGCTCCCAGCTACTATTATCTATTTGCAGACCTCAAAAAAAATGCTCGCGAGAAAGAGATTTGGCTCCAATGAAGAAGTTACGCCGAAACTGAGGCCTGTTTTGAAGGCAAAGACAAATCCTTCTACAAGGAAGGTATAGAAATGTTAGAAAATCATTGGACTAATTGTATCGCTCTTGAAGGAGATTATATTGATGAATAAAATCGAATTTTGCCTACGTGTTACGTTTTAATTGTGCAAGTCCGACTGGCTCTTGGAAGGTTTTTTTTAATTGCATTTCGACATGCCTCAAATGGAGAAATATGGGATTAATAATAATAATACGCCAATCCTGTTTAATATGTACTCGGAGGACATAATAAGTAAAGCACTGGATGATCAAGACATAGGCATTAAAATAAACGGCACGGCAATAAATAATCTGAGATACGCTCATGATACAGTTCTCTTAGCTGAAACACATGAAGACCTACAAACGTTAATTAATAAAATTGTCACGGTGAGTGAAGAGTATGGAGTATCATTGAACATAAGCAAAACAAA
Organism: Pachyrhynchus sulphureomaculatus; assembly: GCA_019049505.1. Classification (NCBI taxonomy): domain Eukaryota; kingdom Metazoa; phylum Arthropoda; class Insecta; order Coleoptera; family Curculionidae; genus Pachyrhynchus; species Pachyrhynchus sulphureomaculatus. The sequence goes on along the minus strand of CM032448.1, from coordinate 115,038,476 downwards.
ATATATGCTAATAACAAAAACAACTCAGGAAGATCGTAGGATATATATAAATAATCAACCTATCGAAAGATTAAAAGAATACAAATATCTAGGCACAACCATCAATGAAAACAACGATAGTACCAAAGAAATAAAAATCAGAATTGAACAGGCCAGAAGTACATTTATAAGAATGAAGAGGCGTTTCTGTTGCCGAGATCTAAACCTTGAATTAAAAATACGAATGATGAGATGTTATGTAATGTCTGTACTATATTATGGGATGGAAGCCTGGACGATGAGGGCGATTGATGTGAGGAGACTGGAGGCATTTGAGCTATGGATATACCGGAGAATGCTCAAGATTTCATGGGTGGAGAAAGTGATGACACGTATGCAAAAAGAAAGGGAAGTGATTCTAACGATTAAGACAGGAAAACTGTTACATATGGATCACATCTTGAGAGGGGAGAAGTATCGGTTGCTCCAGACTACCATGCAGGGAAAGATCGTAGGAAGAAGATCCATAGGAAGGAGACGGAACTCGTGGCTGAAGAACCTTCGAGAGTGGTTCGGCTGTAGCAGCCGCGAGTTATTTAGATCTGCCGTCTCTAAGATAAAAATCGCTATGATGATTGCCAAACTTCACAGCGGAGACGGCACTTAAAGAAGAAGAAGAAGAATAATAATACGTATTTTATAACTAAAATAGGTACGAGGCTGGTTTGAAAAGTCCGTGCAAAGTCCGAGAGATGGCACCACCGGCGCGTATCGAGGTCATGTTTAGTTAGTAGCATCTCTTGAATGAACGCACACCAAGTTTCAGCCATATTGGTCTATTTCTTTGTGTTTGGCATTCGTATGAATCAAGGAAGTCGAGTGATTTTCAAGAAATGGACGAAAAAGAATTTCGTGTGGTGATTAAACATTACTTTATGAAAGGCAAAACGCCTCAGGAGACTAAAGAGAAGCTTGATAAACATTATGGTGACTCTGCACCTTCGATTAGAACAGTTTATAAGTGGTTTCAAAATTTTCGGACTGGCCATATGGGCACAAGTGACGCTCGTTCTGGACGGGCTGTGGAGGTTACGACTCCAGAAATCATTGCTCAAATCCATGATATGGTGATGGATGACAGAAGAGAATGTGCGTGAGATTGCTAGTGCTGTGGGCATCTCGACTGAACTGGTACATAATATTTTGCATAAACATTTGGACATGAGAAAGCTATCCGCACGATGGGTGCCGCGATTGCTCACGCTTGACCAAAAACGGAATCGTGTGAAGTGTTGCAAGGATGGTTTGCAGCTGTTCCAGAAGAATCCGGAGGACTTTAAGCGTCGTTTCGTCACTGTGGATGAAACATGGATACATTACTATACTCCTGAGACCAAACAACAATCTAAACAGTGGGTTACCAAGGGGGAATCTGCACCAAAAAAGTCCTTCGGCCGGAAAGGACTGTCTTTTGGGATTCGCAAGGGATAATCCTCATCGACTATCTGGAAAAGGGTAAAACTATTACAGGTGAATATTATTCATCGTTATTGGACCGTTTGAAAACCGAGCTGCAAGAAAAACGCCCGCGATTGGCCCACAAGAAAGTCCTTTTCCATCACGACAACGCACCAGCACACACCTCAGCAGTTGTGGTCGCAAAATTAATGGAAATAGGATTCCAACTCGTTTCACATCCCCCCTATTCTCCAGACTTGGCTTCCTCGGACTACTATTTGTTCCCCAATTTGAAGAAATGGCTGGCGGGACAAAGATTTTATTCAAACGAGGAGGTGTTTGCAGACACTAATTGATATTTTGCAGACTTGGACAAATCCTATTATTCAGAAGGGATCAACAAACTAGAACATCGTTGGACGAAGTGTATAAGCCTAAAAGGAGACTATGTCGAAAAACAAAAAAGGTTTACCCCGAAGACATAAGTAGTTTTTATTTTTGCACGGACTTTTCAAACCAGCCTCGTACAGCACCTGGAGATTGTACAACTCGATAAATAGCGATAATAGGTGGTGATGTCACCACATATTTTATATATTTACAATGCAAACAATTTGATGAAAAATACCTTATATAATATAAACATAATTGTTGTCATGATGATTCTCTTAACTACAATGATATTTATTTTTGGATTTATTATTTAAATAAAAGCGGAATGATATCAGATTAGTGAAGTAATTGGTGACGGGTGATCAATTTAAAAACATATATTGTAAGGTAGGTAAGTAATTTATCCGTTGTTTTTTTTTTAATAATGTACTCTAAATTGTAAAATTCCCTTTTTACTTCCCTTACTAAAGGAAAAAATTGTATTCGTGAAAAAATAACACTTCGAGATTTTTACTTTTCGTCACTATTTAGGGTTCCCAGATCACGAAATACAGGCTAGTCGTCAGAGGCAAATTTGACAAAAAGCTCTCATTAAATGTTAACAGGCTGCATTTTGGCATACAGGTAGTTTTTTGGATGTCGAAAACGATAAAACAAGTTTGCTGCTCGAAAGTGTACGCTAAGCCTACAACATCGAAAATAAAATGAAAAATTCGGTTTTTCGCAAATATCTCGAAAAATAAAAAAGATAACGAAAAACTAATAGCACCACGTGAAAGAACGGGAAATTTTACAAAAAAATAGTATATAGATTATTTTTTTAGTTTTACCGTCACTAAAAAAAAATATTTAAAATAAAATGGTTGGTTGAACCCCTTCAGTTGTAGTGAAAATCATGCTTCGAACCTCATTTATGATTAAATTAACGTTTCTGTATACCGCTAAATATTTTGAAATTAGCTATTTAGGGGTTTCTCACGGTGCTGAATAAAAATCCGATGATAGATTTAAAAAATTCAAAACGGCGGATGCAATATGCCGGCCAGAGAATACGTAATTCATTTAATTTCTTCGAGTAATTTAGAACTTTTGTGTTTTCAATAACTGTTTTCCTTGTACCTGGATGTGTAAATGAAATATAAATACTTTGTACTTAAAGCTTACCTTTTATCTTTCATTTTCCACTTTTAAATATTTTTTTTTATTTTAAGTTTAAGTTGTATGACTAATAATCAGCAAAAAACACGTTCGTCATGAACACTTGTTAACAGCAAAATTCCAGAAAAAGATAAAGTTTTTAATGATTTTCTAATATGAAGTATACTTTTAACTGTGACTAAAAAAAAAATTCGGACTTTTTTTGACCATTTCGTACTATTTTAAAGGTTATTAGATAACTTTAATATTCCACCTTCTCTCCACTGATTACTGTACTATCAACGTATGGTTTTTCTAACAGCCAGCTAACTTGGGCCCTATGACGTAAGTCTAAAAGGCTGTTAAAAGAATCATATGTAATATTTTCCTTGTGGTAAATATAGTCCTCAAACACAATATTGCTGACATCCATAAACCAACTTTGTTTTTTAGGTACTTCTCGAAATAGTTGAGTAACAATATTTAAGATCTACAAGGTGTCAAATATAGTCTAGTATATTAAAAACTACCAGAGATCGCCATTACTGGCGGCGCACTATAGCAGGCAAATTTTCATATTTTGAAACTCAATTTTTAAATAACACAGACATTGTGGGTATTTTTAATTATTTTTATATTGAAACTTAAAGTATAATAATGATATATGCACAAGGATTCTTTCTGCAATACTATATTTTATTAAATATTCGTAATTTACTCTATGCCCGTTAAAGTCATGCAAACAAAAATTTCGTTTTTTGTTTTACAAATTATAAAGCAACAAAAATAAAAATTTATTACTATCATTGGAAAGCTGAAAGTTTGCTCTTCAAAAAGCTATCTCTTAATGTTGTTTAAACTTTGACAACTAGTAATATCGATTAACCTTCGTCTGATCCGTGTAGACTTTCAAATTAACCTGAACCGAATTTTTAATAAATTAATAATAAAAAAAATCTTGAAAAAAAAATCTATATACTATTTTTATGTAAAATTTCCCGCTCCTTCACGTGGTGCAATTAGTTTTTCGATATTTTTGTTAGCTTTCGAGATATTACCGAAAAACCGAATTTTTGATTTTATTTTGGATTCTGCGGGCTTAGCGTACATCAAACTTTAGCAAACTTTTATTTATCTACGTTCAAAAACTACCTGTGGGCCAAAATGCAGCCTATTAACATTTAATGAGAGCTCAAAATCCCTGGTGACTGGGTTAATTCTCTCTCTTTAGGCTTTCGCCAGTTAGAGATACAATGTGTTCTATCTTACCGTGACTTTGCTAAGGACCTAATCCAAGAATCTAAAAATTAATTTATTTTTACATTTCTTTCGATTTTAATAATAGCCCAGTCGCCAGGGGTTTTGAGCTCTCATTAAATGTCAACAGGCTATATTCTGGCACACAGGTAGTTTTTTCTTGACGTAGAATACGATAAAAAAAAGTGTGCTAAAGTTTGATGTACGCTAAGCCCACAAAATCAAAAAAATTCGGTTTTTTCGGTAATATCTCGAAAAATCAAAAAGATCGAAAAACTAATAGCACCAGGTGAAGGAGCGGCAAAATTTACAAAAAATAGTATATACATTATTTTTACAAAAAAACAGTATATAGATTTTTTCCTCCAGATTTTTTTTTTATTAAAAATTCGGATAGGTGATTCAAAAAGCGTAGAGCCCCAAACAGGTTGATTTGGAAGTCTACGCGCATCGCTCGAAGATTAATCGATATTACTTGTTTTTAGAAAGTAAAAAAAAAAATAAAACCTATCTTTTTGAAGAGGAGACTTTTAGCTTTCCGACGATACTAATAGTTTCTATTTTTATTGCTTTATAACTTCTAAAACTTGAAACGAAATTTTTGTTTTTGTGATTTTAACGGACATACAGTAAATAACAAATATTTAATAAAATAAAGCATTGAAAAAAATATCCTTGTGCATTATTATACCTTAAGTTTCAATATAAGAATAATTAAAAATACTCACATTACCTGTGTTATCTAAAATGAGAGAATAGAAAAATTTGCCTGCTGTAGTGCGCCGTTCAAAGCAGTACGAAATGGTCAAAAAAAATCGGACAATTTTTTTTGAGTTATAGTTAAAAGTATACATTGATATTAGAAAATTACTAAAAACTTTTAAAAAACTTTCTCTTCTTTAGTAATTGTCCTCTTAACAAAGTCTTAAACTCAAAATAAAAAAAAATATTTAAAGGTGGGAAATGAAAGATAAAAGTCTAAGCTTTCAGTATAAAGTGTTTATATTTCATTTAAACGCCATAATTACTGAAAACACAAAAATTCTAAATTACTCGAAAAAATTAAATGAATTACGTACTCTCTGGCCGTCATATTGGATCCGCCGTTTTGAATTTTTTTAAATCTATCATCGGATTCTTAATCAGCACCGCGAGAAACCCCTAATACTCAATTTCAAAATATTTATGGTAGCGGTGTACAAAAACGTTAATTTAATCATAAACCAGCCATTTTATTTTAATTCTTTTTTTTAAATTACAGTAAAACTAAAAAATAAACTATATAATATTTTTTTTGTAAAATTTCCTGTTCTTTCACGTGGTGCTATTAATTTTTTGATATATTTTTTTAATTTTCGAAATATTTGCAAAAAAACGAATTTTTCATTTTATTTTCGATTTTGTAGTCTTAGCGTACACTCTAGAGCAGCGAACTTTTTTTTATCGTATTGTTCGTTCAAACAAAAACTACCTGTATGCCAAAATGCAGTCTGTTAACATTTAATGAGACTTTTTTTTGTCAAAATTTGCCCCTGACGACTGGGCTATGGGGTTAAGGTGTGTGAAAAAATGGAATGCGGGTTTCTTTTTGTTAAACACGACCACTAAAACCTAATACAGTCGACACTGTTTATATGAAACTCTATATAGTGAAAAACTCTTTATAGTGCAATTTTTTCAAGACCTAGAATATTTTAATGAAATTTCATGTAAAAAGCCCTGCATATAGTGAATCTGTAAAAATAGTAACACTCTATATAATAAAATTTTTACCGGAATTTTATGTATAATTTTTATGCTTTATTGAGATCTTGGCCATTTCGGGTTTCCCATTTTTATCTAACATTAGCACGAATTCCATTTTTATAACGCATTCTTTTGAAAAGGTTCTTAACGCGTTTATAACGCCTAATGATTGGCAATAAAATCAGTAGATTTCTGTGAGAAACCCGGGGAATAACCTATTTTATAGAAACCCGGGGAACAACCCATTTTATAGTCGAGGCCTAGTAATTCGCAAATTCAGGTTCAGTTTCTTTTTGTTTAAGAATCAAGTAAGATGTCCAAGCGAGTGTGTTTAAGTTTAGCTGAGAAAAATAAAGTTTTGGAGGAAGTTGATAAAGGCTGCAAAAAAATTGATGTTGCTGCAAAATTTGGTGTTTCTCCAAGTTGCGTCTCTCTGATAATAAAAAGTCGCGACAGTATCATCAAGAAACCTAGTGTTCCAAGCAGTCGAAAACGAGTACGGGTGAGTACTTACGAGGATGTTAAATGAAGCAGTTTTTACGATGGTTTCAAGTGGCCCGTACGCATCAAAACGTACCAATATCGGGAAATTTAATAAAGCAAAAGGCTCTACAATTTGCTAAAGAATTTAACTGCGTTAATTTTCAAGCTAATGAAGGGTGGTTGAGTGCCTGGAAGACTCGCAATTCAATTGTTTTCAAGACGGTGTCTGGCGAGAGTGCAAGCGTTAGTCAGGAGGACTGTGACATTTGGACTGAAACTGTTTTAAAAAGTGCATTGAAAAAAATACGAGCCAAAAAACGTTTTCAGTTGTGATGAAACCGGTTTGTTTTTTAAATGTTTGCCAAATAAAACTTTTGCTTTTAAAAGTGATAAATGTAACAAGTAAAGAAAGGGTGACACTTATGGTTGGAGCAAACATGGATGGCTCAGAAAAACTGAAATTACTGCTCATAGGTAAAAGCAAAAATCTCCATTGTTTAAAAGGAGTTAAATCTCTGGAGTTAGATTATGCCAATAATCTGAGATTCTGAGATTTTCGAAAGATGGATCAAAGAACTGGACACGAAAATGAAAAGCCAAAAGCAAAAGATTGTGATGTTTATAGACGATTGTCCTGCACATCCAGTTACTGTAAGTAAAAAATTAAAGAATATTGAATTGATCATATTTCCACCAAACGTGACCACTAAATTGCAACCTATGGACCAGGGTATTATAAAAAACATAAAAAACATCATTACCGAAACAGAATTGTTCACAAAATTGTTAATGCGATTGATAACAACCTTCTAGTCCAAAAATTGATTACCCTTAAAGAGTGTATAACCGAAGTCGCTAAAGTATGGAGTGAAAATGTTTCTCAGAAAACTATCAAAAACTGCTTTTCTAAAGCAGGTTTTACTGAAAAAATTGACGAATGGGAAGAAGAAGACGAAATGGATCTCGCTACCTTAAAGAGGCAATGGGTATTCTACAAAAAACTGCTACCGTCGACGCAGATTTTTTACTTGAAGATTTCTTAGAAATCGACAATGATGTTGGCACGACAGATCTCCCAACTGACCAAGACATAATTAACGATATAAAAAGTATAGAAAATCATAAAAGAAGAAACTGAAACCGGGGAATGTTCTGCTAAATTTAGTGAAAATGAAATAAGAAATGCATTTGACATTGTGCGAACTATTCTCAGGGGCCAGGAAAGTGTACCTGATCAAATCTTTATGCATTTGAATAAATGTGAGAATTTTGTTGAGCAACAATTATTTTTCAAAAGTAATGTACAAAAGAAAATAACTGATTATTTTTCCTAGTATGTATGTACGTAGTAACATATGTACATATGTATTAACAGATTTTGTATTATTCTTTTATTTCGTATGCAGTACATACATACATACATAAAGTCCGTACGTTATATCTTTACACGTGCGTCATAGTTTTCAGGCAATATCCCAGACGACTATTATATTTTTGTCTCTTTTTACCAATGCCTACGATTTATTGGTGAAAAAGAGACAAATAATATAATACTCGTCTGTTATATGGCCTGAAAACTACGACGCACGGGTAAAGGTATAACGTACGGACTTTATGTATGTATTTAGCCCTGTACATGCTATGTACTATTTAAACTTTCAAATGTTTAATAAAATCTTTTCTAATAATTCAATTTTGCAATTTTTTTTGTTGCTTGTACCTTATAAAATACAAGTAAATGATTACCAATATAAAATACATACATAGCAAAATATACACGGATTTTTTCTTTATATAGTGAAAAACTTTCTATAGTGAAACTTCGGTCAACATTTTGGTCTTTCACTGTATAGAGTGTCGACTGTATTTTTAAATTTTTATGATAAATGTAGATTCAGAACATTTAAGGATGTCCGAAATAACAATTTCATTCCATAAGTTTAAGGATTATACAGTTTTAAATTATTTATTAAAATGTATTTTTTTCGATTTAATAGTTTTCTGGCAACTTTAAGAGCGTTTTCTAAAAAAAAAATCTCAGCATGGGTGTCTTATTTTGTGATTTTTTTTGAATTCAGCATAAAAAAATATTTAAGAAAACACGTGTCTCACTTCAAGTCTGTTTATTTGGAGTTGATAGCACGCAACATGAATTATAAACATTAAAATGTCATAAACCATAAGCATCCGAAATTTCTCTACCAATTATGTGCATTTTTTAGTTTTTTAATCACCTTTATTTTCTATCTCTATACAAACAGTGCGACCTTTTTCTAAAAAAATATTTTATCACATCCTTTCTAAACTTTACAATAAGCTATATAAATCAACGCATTTCAAAATTTATTTTAATGAGTAAATGATGAAAGTAAAAATCATATTTGTATGATAAAGGCCTAAACGAGTACAATTAAAAATTCTTAAGAACTAGAAATCAACAGTGTTATAAAGCTTAATGATAATAGGTAGAAAAAAATTATTTGGGATTTTAACAGTTATTAGAATATAATTAACTAAAGTATTTATCGGTAGGTAAGTGCCTAAGTACCTAAATATGCAATAAAAACATTCTATGTAAGTATAAAATAAAGCAAAAACCTATAATAGCTTAGTTCAAATCAGAACAGCGATGGCTTCAATTTTCAGTTTTGCCCTAGTCAAACTTCGCGGAGTCTGTAAAATCTGCATTTTTCCTGCGAAAAAAAAAAACAATAATAGTTAACGTCCACGATGCCCTAGTGCATCAGCAGCCAACAAGCCAAGTCCGTGAAATTGTGGAAACCTGTGCCAACATGACGGGAGTTGGAACAGCAACTATTTACGGATTTCTAAAAGAAAGAAAACGCAGTCCTGGCAACGCACCTCAGAACCACAAAGGAAAGGAGCCCTTTAAAAACACAGTAAGAAGAAAAGTACATCTTTTTTTACTAAGAAAGAAATACCTACACTACACAAAGTTTTGCAAGAAATCAGACAAGACCAGGACTTTTAAGAAATGGAAAATCTTTCATAACCTGAATTTTCGTTGGGAAAAACACAATAGAAAATCTGTTCTTATCGATAAAAACCGGAATAATTTGTTGGAGAAGAGAATATCTACGAGCAATCAGAAAACTTCGAGCCGAAGAAAGAAATATTTTTTATTTAGATGAGACTTGGGTTAATGAGGGACACACAATTCTGGATTGACAAAACATTAAGAGTGCCAAACAAGCTTTTATGGAAGATGGGTCAACTGGATTACAACCACCTTCAGGAAAAGGTCGCTGGCTAATTATAGCACATATTGATAGTGAAAACGGATTTCTCGACGGTGGCTTGTTTGGAATTCGAATCAAAGTCAACTAAAGATTACCCTGAAGAGATGACCTCCGATGTTTTTTAGGAGTACCTCCAACAAATGATTGAGCGTATACCAGCAGAATCATTTATAGTATTAGACAATGCCCCATACCATTCTCGATTATTAGAACAAATCCCGACAAATTCATGGAAGAAAGCGGATATTCTTCAATCGATAACAGACAAAAATCTCAAACATAAAGATGGTATGTTAAAAGCGGAACTTCTCAAAATTGCGAAACAAAATAAGGCACAGTTCAAGAAATACGCAGTCAATGAGATGGCAAAGGAACGGAATATCACAGTGCTTAGATTACCTCCATATCATTGCGAATTGAATCCCATAGAGCTAATTTGGGCCCAAATGAAAGGTTTCGTTGCAAGGGAAAACACCACGTTCAAACTTCAAGACATAAGGCAATTATTACTCGTCGGACTAGAGAGGATAATTGGAAAAATGCCATTCGACATGTTATAGTAGAAGAAAATAAAATGTGGGAACTTGACGAATACGTCGAATAAACTGTGGAAATAGAACCCTTAATTATCACTTTAAGAGAAGTCTAGACTTTTTTTCTTTATTATAATTAAAGTACTTATATATCGTGAATTGTTAATTTGTATATATACTAGCCGGGCCCGCGGCTCCGCTCGCGTGGACTTGATTCACTACTATCGTCACTGCTTATTCCTTATGTTACCCAACGTAATAAAATATCTCCCATTATTTCTCCTTATCTCCCAATATTTCTCCTTATTTCCCATTATCTCTACATAATTTCCATTATCTAGGCTTATCTCTGCTCATCTCCCATTATTTCTCCTTATCTCCCATTAATTTCTCCTTATCTCCCATTATCTCACCTTATTTCCCATTATCTAGGCTTATCTCGACTTATCTCCCATTATTTCTCCTTATCTCCCATTATTTCTCCTTATCTCCCATTATCTCACCATAACTTCCATTATTTAGACTTATCTCTGCTTATCTCCCATTATCTTTCCTTATCTCCCATTATTTATACTTATCTCACCTTATCTCCCATTATCGAGGCTTATCTCGACTTATCTCCCATTATTTCTCCTTATCTCCAATTATCTCACCTTATCTCCATTATCTAGGCTTATATCGAATTATATAGAACATATGTATAAATTTATAAAAACACGTAAATCGGATAAGTGGTTCTCGAGTGATAAGCGCACTAACGGACAGACAGACAGACAGAGAGACGTTGCATTTTATATATATTGTATTCTTTGCTACATGATATTGTTCCATATTTAATGCTTTAGGGAGTGTATTGCAAGAGAACGCGCTAGCGGCAAACTTTTCTCCGACTTAATTCACTATTATCGTCACTGCTTATTCCTTATGTCACCTAATAAAATGTAGCCTATAACCTGGCCAGAGAACATACGTATGGTTAAAAAAAAAGCACGTAAATCGGATAAGTAGTTCTGCAGTGATAAGCACACTAACGGACGGACAGACAGACAGACAGACAGACAGACAGACGAACAGAGAGACATTGCATTTTATATATATTATAGATATTCTCTGCTACATAATATTGTTCCATATTTAATGGTTTGGACTGTGTATTGCAAGAGAACGCGCTAGCGGCAAACTTTGTCCGACTTCATTTACTATTATTGTCACTGCTCATTACTTATGCTACCTATCGTAATAAAATATAGCCTATAACCTGGCCGGAGAAGATATTTATGTTTAAAAAAAAAAGTACGAAAATCGGATAAGTGATTCTCCAGTGATAAGCGCACTAACGGACAGACAGACAGACAGAATACGTTGCATTTTATATATATTATAGATGTAATAAAATATATACCTATAAACCTGGTCAGAGAACATATGTATGAATTTAAAAAATCACGTAAATCGGATAAGTGGTTCTCGAGGGATAAGCGCATTAACGGACAGACAGACAGACAGACAGACAAACATTGCATTTTATATATATTATAGATATAGATTATTTTTATTATTATATAACCTGGCCAAAGAATATATGCATGAATTTAAAAAAAGACAGGTAAATCTGATAAGTGGTTCCTGCTTGATAAACGCACTAATGGACTGACAGACAGACGGAGAGACATTGCATTTTATATATATATTATAGATTATACATAAACAGATACATAATATTGTTCCATATTTAATGGTTTAGGCTGTGTATTGCAAAGGCACGCGCCAACGGCAAACTTATTTGCGACATCATTCACTATTTTACGTCACTGCTCATTCTTTATGCTACCTATCGTAATAAAATATAGCCTATAACCTGGCCAGAGAACTTATGTATGTTTTTAAAAAAAAAAGTACGTAAATCGGATAAGTGGTTTTTTTTCAGTGATAGGCGCACTAACGGACAGACAGACAGACAGACAGACAGGCAGAGAGACGTTGCATTTTATATATATTATAGATGTAATAAAATATATATCTAAAACCTGGTCAGAGAACATATGTACGAATTTAAACAATCACGTAAATCGGATAAGTGGTTCTCGAGGGATAAACGCACTAACGGACAGACAGACAGACAGAGAGAGGTTGCAATTTGTTTATATTATAGGTATAGATTATTATTATTATTATATAACCTGGCCAAAGAATATATGTATGAATTTAAAAAAAGACGTAAATCGGATGAGTGGTTCTCGCGTGATAAACGCACCAGTGGACAGACAGACAGACAGAGAGACATTGCATTTTATATATATTATAGATTCTAGATATTCTCTACTACATAATATTGTTCCATATTTAATGGTTTAGACTATGTATTGCAAGGGAACGCGCTAGCGATAAACTTATTTTTTTTTTCCGACTTCATTCACTATTATCGTCACTGCTCATTCCTTATGCTACCTATCGTAATAAAATATAGCCTATAACCTGGCCAGAGAACATATGTATGTTTAAAAAAAAAAGTACGTAAATCGGATAAGTGGTTCTCCAGTGATAAGGTCACTAACGGACAGACGGACAGACAGACAGACAGACAGACAGACAGACAGACAGACAGACAGACAGACAGACAGAGAGACGTTGCATTTTATATATATTATAGATATATATATATATATATATATATATATATATATATATATATATATATATATATATATATATATATATATATATATATATATATATAGTACATAGATCTAGAGATTAAAAAAATTTTTAGCAATAAATCTTATATTTCTATAACTTTATTTTTAAGATAATTTTATTTATTAAAGACTAGAAGCAGGTTACGCTCGGACGGCTATGCTACCGATGAACCCTCATTTACATTTTATGACTCTATTGCATAGAAAAGGTTTTCTGCCTAAAATAGGGTGAACCCTTAAAAATAATTCAGATCAGGGACCAAAATCCAGCCTAAGAAATCTCTTTTTTCTGGCGCACCCCAGCATGTATTTGCATCTACAATGAGAGAATTCTGCTATCAACTCCAAACAAATACACCTTAAAAGATAATTTTTTTTGTATACCTGTGTTACGGGTTTTTTGTTTAAAATTCTCGGAATGTAGTATAATATATATATATATATATATATATATATATATATATATATATATATATACATATATATATATATATATATATATATATATATATATATATATATATATATATATATATATATACAACGTTATGCTGAGTACGGCCCATTCAGCATTATTTTTCGACAGTATTTTTATTCCTTTTTCTATGTAGTTTTAAATTATTCAGAACTTTTGTTCTAGAAAATTATAGATTTTCTCAGAAACAATAAAGAGGTCAGTAAGTAAGTACTTCTATATATATTTTTTAGTGAAGACGTAAAAATGGCACCAAAATACAAGCTGTCTTACTTTGGCATAACAGGCCGAGCTGAACCAATACGATACATTTTTGCTTATGCTAATCAAGAGTACGAAGATTACCGACTTAAAATGGAACAGTGGCGAGAATTTAAACCAAGTAAGCATATTTTTAATAAAAGTGTTTTTATTTGAAAGAAGTTAGTGAAAAATTATGCGTAAAAAAAGACGATGTATGCAAATACCTGGAATTCTACATATAATAAGAATTATAGCGGGCTTAAGAGAGTGAAGCAAACTATACAATCAGTTTTTAAATAATATATATGACATCATTTTCTTCCAATATCAACTACTAAAATTGAACAAAGTTCATATATCAGCAGTTATTCACTGTTCTTTCATCGATCAGTCTGTATTGAGACTCGTTACGCCGTACTTATCACAGTATTTAACAAAGAATAAGATTCTATCTAATAAGCTCTTCTCGTCATTGGGTTTAGAGTTTAATGAGCATTTTAAATTACGATCGATAAATTTATTGTTTTTTTTTTTAGCGACTCCTTTCGGCAAAATACCACTTCTTGAAGTAGACGGTAAAATAATCAATCAAAGTCTTACCATTGCCAGATATCTTGCTAAGCAATTTGGACTTACTGGAAAAGATGAATGGGAAGCTGTCCAAGCTGAGGCTTTAGCTGAGACTTTTGGAGACTTATCGTCATGTAAGGAAACAATATCATTCTCAATTTACCTATTAAATACGATTGAAACTTGTTTTTCCGATTTAAGAGTGCTAAAAAAGTATGCATTTTTAAAAATTTCTTACTACCCCGGTAGCCAGGGGTTTTGAGCTCTCATTAAATGTTAACAGGCTGCATTTTGGCATACAGGTAGTTTTTTGGACGTAGAATACGATAAAAAAAAGTTTGCTACAGTTTGATGTCCGCTAAGCCCACAAAATCCAAAATTAAATCAAAAATTCAGTTTTCGGTAATATCTCGAAAAATAAAAAAGATATCAAAAAACTAATAACACCACGTGAAATAGTGGGAAACCTTACCAAAAACGGTATATAGATATTTTCTAGATTTTTTTTATAAGGCTGAGAATTTATTAAAAATTCGGATGGGTGATTCAAAAAGTGTAGTTTACGCGCACCACTCGAAGGTTAATCAATATTATTTGTTTTCAGACTGTAAAAAAAAAATAATTAAAAGATAGCTTTTTGAAGGGGACACTTTCAGCTTTCCGATGATACTAGTAGTTTTTATTTTTGTTGCTTTATAATTTGTAAAACGTTTGCAGGATTTTAAACGGGCATAAAGTAAATTACAAATATTTAATAAAATATAGTAATAGAAAAAAATCCTTGCGAATATATCATTATTATATCTTAAGTTTCAATATAAGAATAATTAAAAATACCCACATTGACTGTGTTATTTAAAAATTGAGTTTTAAAATATGAAAATTTGCCTGCTGTAGTGCTCTGCCATACAGTGGGACGTGTGGACAGTCCCACTGAAATTACCCTTCAGGTCTTAATTTTGAAGTAATCGAAAAGAGTTTTTTTAAATTATTCGTTTTTTTATTACCACTCGAGCTGTCAAACTAGATTTTAGATTTTTTTCCACAGTTTTTTCCGGAATTTTCAGAAGACGTATCACTCTATAGATCGTAATTTTCATTTAATCATGACACTTTTTTTTAAATATTCGTGTTTTTATTGCCAATCGATCGGTCGAGCTGGATTTTTGATTTTCTTTTTCTCTCCCTGAGAAAAAAATTTGTATTTCCATGGAAGTTCGATTTTTTCCGCAAAAACAGCTGTTCATAGGTGGATTTCCTTCCATATTCAGGACATATTTTTCTCACAAATCAATTCTTTTGATGGTCAATCAATCTACCGACCTTGGATTATTATTTTTGCCCTAGGTTTTTCAAAAATTGTAGATATCTTTGGCGTTACCCAGGATACACCACATGTAGGTAGTGTCTGCTAGTATCACTTTCTTTGTGTACGCGTGTGTGTGTGTCTGTCTGTGTGTATGTGTGTGTGTGTGTGTGTGAAAAAAAAAATTTTGTAATAACGAATTTTCGGATATACTTTATTTGTTCTCAAGATTTCTGGAAAAGTATAAACAATGAAGATGAAATTTGATAGAAATGAAGTCTTGCAAAATCAGCAAAGCACTACAGCGAATGTTGTGGTATATGAAATTTCAAAATTTGGGTAAAAGATTATAAAATCTAATATCAATATCTTTTTTCATTTCAAACACTTTAATCACTAAAATGCGTAAAACGTATTCAAATTAAGAAATTATGTAAAATATTAATATAAATAAAGTTGTTCCATAATGACTGTACAAAAAAACTTATGATTTTTTTTTGGAATAACAAAAAAAATTATATATATTATTAATAATAATATTAATAATAATCTTGAATTAAATTAATGCGAATTTCAGTCAGCGAATTCAAACTCAAATCTCCGCAAAATTATTCAATATTCATTGAAATAATTCAAATTTTCATTGGTTAGAAGGATTTGGAACTCTGTTTAAATTAGTAACGATTAGTATAAATCAGCAAATATTCTACCAAATTTACCTAAAATGTGTCTAAATTTAATTGAAACTCCTTGAATTTGTGCGAAAATTTTTTCTGATAAATTTAAGTAAATTTATTTAATAAGCAAGCGATTTCCTTAAATTCAATTTATTTCTTCAACTCAATAATAATGAAATCATTTAGATTTAACGGAATTCTTCTTCGTCAGAACTATCCTGCAATAAATTGGCGGGAATTTTCGCTGATCTAATACCCAGGATTTTTCTAAATTCATTCATGATTATTCCTCACATCCTAATAAAGAATATTGCAGTAAAACTTGAAAAATTCGGATGCATTCTTTTGAAGTCTTAAACTAAAAACAGCAGTATTCTTTGTAGGTACGTGAGTAGGCAATGCACACGCACACGCACCCACACCCGCACCCGCCCCTGCACACGTCCCCCGCACCCACACCCCGCGCCCGCCCCGCGTACGCGCGCGTGGGACAAAAAAGATAATCCGAGTTCGGTAGATTGATTGTTCATCAAGAGAATAGATTTTTGAGAAAAATCTGTCTTGAATATGGAAGGAAAATCATCTATTTGCGGCAACACGTCACTTTCATGGAAATATAAATTTTTTTTCAAATTTTTGAAAAACATGGGGGAAAATCAAAAATCCAGCTCGGCCGATCGATTGAGAATAAAAAAACAAATATTTTACAAAAAATGTGTCGTGAATAAGTGAAAATTACGATCTATAGAGTGATTTTCCCGCGAAAAAAGTCGTCGTTTTTTCATAAAAATTAATACTTCTTCGGAAAATTCCTGAAAACTGCAAAAAAACTTAAAATCTAGCTTGACAGATTGATTGGTCATGACAAAACAAAAACAATCTTTCCGATTACTTCAAAATTAAAACTTGTAGGGTAATTTGAGTGGTACAGTGAGGCTTTGTGCCCGCTATGCGCCTGCAATTTTACGTTTAAAGCAGTACGAAATGGTCAAAAAAAGACAGACAATTTTTTGGTGTTCCGTACGGAACACTTATAAGATGACTTCGGTGTCTGTCTGTCTGTCACACCCGATTTTCTCTGAAAACTATTTGTCATAGAAAGTTGAAATTTGGTAATAATATAGGAATTGGTGGCCTCATCAGAGCTGTGTAGTTTTGAAAGTTAAATTTTGACTTAAGGGGTTAGTTATTTGGGGGGTGAAATCAGAAGTGAAAAAAAAAAATACTAGGTCATCGAGTGTGGTTGTCAAATGAAAGCTTGTGAAAACACGAGTAAAAATATATATCTATAATATATATATATATATATATATATAATATATATATATATATATATATATATATACACGAGGCTGGTTTGAAAAGTCCGTGCAAAGTCCGAGAGATGGCACCACCGGCGCGTATCGAGGTCATGTTTAGTTAGTAGCATCTCTTGAATGAACGCACACCAAGTTTCAGCCATATTGGTCTAAATTTCTTTGTGTTTGGCATTCGTGTGAATCAAGGAAGTCGAGTGATTTTCAAGAAATGGACGAAAAAGAATTTCGTGTGGTGATTAAACATTACTTTATGAAAGGCAAAACGCCTCAGGAAACTAAAGAGATAAACATTATGGTGACTCTGCAACTTCGATTAGAACAGTTTATAGTGGTTTCAAAATTTTTGGACTGGCCATATGGGCACAAGTGACGCTGAACGTTCTGGACGGCCTGTGGAGGTTACGACTCCAGAAATCATTGATTAAATCCATGATATGGTGATGGATGACAGAAGAGTTAAGGTGCGTGAGATTGCTAGTGCTGTGGGCATCTCGACTGAGCGGATACATAATATTTTGCATAAACATTTGGACATGAGAAAGCTATCCGCAAGATGGGTGCCGCGATTGCTCACGCTTGACCAAAAACGGAATCGTGTGAAGTGTTGCAGTATGGTTTGCAGCTGTTCCAGAAGAATCCGGAGGACTTTAAGTGTCGTTTCGTCACTGTGGATGAAACATGGATACATTACTATACTCCTGAGACCAAACAACAATCTAAACAATGGGTTACCAAGGGGGAATCTGCACCAAAAAAGGCGAAGACCGTTCCTTCGGCTGGAAAGGTTATGGCGCCTGTCTTTTGGGATTCGCAAGGGATAATCCTCATCGACTATCTGGAAAAGGGTTAAAACTATTACAGGTGAATATTATTCATCGTTATTGGACCGTTTGAAAACCGAGCTGCAAGAAAGTCCTTTTCCATCACGACAACGCACCAGCACACACCTCAGCAGTTGTGGTCGCAAAAATTAAATGGAAATAGGATTCCAACTCGTTTCACATCCCCCCTATTCTCCAGACTTGGCTCCCTCGGACTACTATTTGTTCCTCAATTTGAAAAAAAATGGCTGGCGGGACAAAGATTTTATTCAAACCAGGAGGTGATTGCAGACACTAATGGATATTTTGCAGACTTGGACCAAATCCTATTATTCGGAAGGGATCAAAAAAACATCGTTGGACGAAGTGTATAAGCCTAAAAAGGAGACTATGTCGAAAAATAAAAAAGGTTTACCCCCAAACACATAAGTAGTTTTTATTCTTGCACGGACTTTTCAAACCAGCCTCGTTATATATATATATATATATATATATATATATATATATATATATATATATATTATATATATATATATATATAATGTAATACTTGGGCTCCCTTTTCTTTGTGCTAAATTTAAAATTCAAATCGGAACAGGACACGACTTTAAACTCCCATATTAAACGTGTAGGGGCGCAACTAGTTTATGATATATAGTGCCATTCCACATAATTAATTTTCACTATAAATCCATTGTGCCATCCAACTTCCGAACTAAGGCCACAGTAAACATAAAACACCGTAGCGCTTCTCAAGAAAATTTTTAGATCCTGTTTTTTATCACACGTGCTTCCCCTACCGTACCAATAACATGGCTGCCAGCGCGTTCGCCGGTTGTGTTTACATCTGGATTTAAAGAAAAATCTTTTTATAACGTGCTCCGAAATTCATTATTAATAATTTTCCAGTAACTAAATAACACGCTTGACGTTTTAATTGAAAACAATTATAAACAAGATGTCAAGAGGATGTTATTGTTGTGCGGTTAGTACTTGTAAAAATATATGATGTATCTCCAAAGGAGTTAGTTTTCTTAGATCTCCCAAAGATCCTAAAAGGTTAATTTATGCATAATTCTTTATTTCTATTATGCAATATATTATATAAAGATTATAATTGTGTTTTCATATTAGTAGTACGGTTTAAGGGCGAACACCACTGTAGAGCTCAAAAAAGGGAACTTTAAGAATTTTTTTACGAAGAACTACAAAAAATCGACTAGCGATTAAAATTTTTTTATTAAACAAATATAAATATGTAATTATTACAAATCCGGACCCCTTGAGATCAAAGATGCCGAATCGGACTGTCGCTACTGTGTTTTATGTTTACTGTTCTAACGCTACGAGGGAATTTCAATAAAATTAGACAAACAACAATAGTTGGAAACTAAATATTTTTAAATTCAACTTTCTGAGGGTCAAGTTGGCAACCAATCAGCTATTTGAAAAAAAAGAGTAAACATAACTTGATTTGTTTATTTCAAAGTGTCAACTCTGCTCGCAACATGTACACCTAAAGAGCCACGTTTAACGATAAGATTTTTGTTATCCGAAGGTGTGAAGCCGGCTGAAATTTACTCGGGAATGTTGAAATAGTATGGTGAAAAGTGTCCAAGTGGCGGAAACGTGTATAAGTGGGAAACGACGGGGGGGGGGGGTGGGGGGGGAACGCTGCTTAATCGCATAAATAACGCTATCAGAGATGACTGAGACGTATAAAAATAACGACAATTACTGAAACGTGTAATGTCAGTACTGGAACTGTGCACTCCATCATTCATGACGAGCTCAACTATCGCAAAACGTATTCTAGATAGGTTCCAAAACAGGTGACTCAGGACAATAAGGACAAACGAATACGCATTTGTTCTGAACTCGAACGGCGGTTTTTAATGGAAGACAATGACTTTCTAGATTATATGTACCTGTAATGAAATGTGGATTCATCATTTTGAACCAGAGTCGAAACGGCAAAGTCTTGAGTGGAGACATCCGATTTCTCCTGCAAAGAATAAAATGTAAAACCTGCACGTCTGCCAGTAAAGTGATGTTAACTGTGTTCTAGGACTCTCAATGCCCAAATGTGAGTATTTAGAAGATCAACCTACTATAAACAGTGAGTACTATTTAAACATGCTTCAGCAGAAAGTAAATCCCGCGACAAGAAGAAAAGGCCTCTACGTGATAACTCCCGGTCTCATATCGTTCAGAAAACGCGAGGGGATGATCGTAAAGTTGGGTCGGGAGGTTTTGCCATACACACCTTATAGTCCCAACCTCGCGCCTTCCGATTTTTATCTATTCGGTCTGTTCAAAGAGTTTTTACGTGGCACCAATAAGCGGTCACAAAAGCTGTACACGACTTGCTCAGACAGCAAGATGAACAATTCTAAACTACAGGATTTTGAAAGCTCACAGAATGATGGAAAAAGTGCCTAAATGTTGATAGAGACTACATTGAAAGGTAGCGAAGTAGAGATTTTACTGTCATTCAGTAAACCGTTTCTTGTTTACAGCCATTTGTCTCGTTAATTATTGAACGTCCCCCGTAGTATCCAATCGCGCTGATAGGCGGTACTAGTAGTAGGTACATCCCGAACACTCTGCATGGCAAATTTTAACTCGCTGGCAGATTTAGCGAGTTATTTACGAGTTCCGTTCGAAAAATGGTATTTTAAAGAACCGGACGACATCATAGGTTGAGAAACAAGATTATGAAGCATAGAGAATTTTTTAAATATGCTCTTTTTTTCTACTTTAGTGGGTATGAGAAAGTTCCGTGAGAAGAATGAGGAAGAATTGGCCAAAATTGAGAAAGATGAAGCTTTCCTGCTCGAAAGATTGAAAAAGTAGTTTCTGGAAACCCATCTGGATATTTAGTTGGATCCACAGGTAATTTTTTAATTAATTTATGCATATATCCAATAAATGAAGTACAGTAGGAATCTCACAAATTCGAACCGTCACAAATTCGAACCGTCCAGAAATTAGAACGGCCATTTCAATGTATTGGACGCTCTGAAATTAGAACCTGTGGTTCTAATTTCTGGAAGTGTTGTTTTTTTTTTTTGGGTTTTTATTTCCACTAGAAAATATTTTTTTTCTATGATTTTGAACTAAATAGGCGAAAAAACCAATTAAACGCTCCAAAATTAGAACAGGGGTTCTAATTTCTGGAAGTTTTTTTACTTTTTTTTTGTATTTTCACTACAAATTATTTTTTTTTCGCTCATTAAAGTAAAAATAAAACGAGGAATCACCGAGTTATTCGTTGGTGTGTACAATTCGGTCATATGCGTGTGAAATTTAATATGCTTGTACAAATTTGGGTCAGTTGATGACTGAAGGTCAAAGTGAAGTGTTCATACGTGTGAAAGTTGTATCCAGTTTAAATAAATCAAAAAACAAACACAGTATTACTGATTTTTATGTTAAAAACCAATTAAATACCTAATAATTTTAAAAAACTTTTTAAAAGTTTTTCTATGAATTTAATATGTTCAATTAATTAAATGTTAAATAAATAAAAACTGTTTTTGTGTTAAAATAAAGCTTACATAACTAGTTTTATTATAATTTTTAATCATTTTCGGGAAAAAAAAAATGTCAAAAAATTCGAACTTTTCAGAAAATTCGAATTGCCCGGTGCACCAAAGTGGTTCTAATTTGTGAGATTCTACTGTATAACAGTCCAATCAGAGCCAGTTTTCTTTAGTAAATAATGGTAATGTTATGAACCCGGTCTTGGAAAAATAATCCAAACCCGATGAATTCAAATTTTCAGGAGCTCATTTCCGTTGAAAAATATTCGAAAAATCTTGATTTCTAAAAAAAACAAACCTTTTATGTAATAAAATGTTACCACCGTTATGCAAAGTGATGGACAGAGGCGGGGAGATTTCCGCAATAAACAATAAAAATGTTAACGGAAAGAAATAAAACAGTTATTATGTATTAATACCACTATATTGCACAAGTTTTGCGACTGCAGTTTCGACCTATGCGGTCATTATCAAGCTTACGTACTAAACTGAATTAAATAGACAAGTCATACTAAAATTAAAGTTAGGTGGTAGGTATAAAATATTATTATAAAACATTATTATTTAATTCTAGGGTTAATACAATCGATCTTAAGTGGTAGGTAGTAATTTATTTTGAAAATGCTTAGTAGGGTCACTTTTTTATCTCGGTTTAATTAAAATTTACGCTTCCCGAAATCAATGTAATTTTCTCAGAATACGAGAAAAGGAGAATAGTCAGCATGAATCCAACTGCCCCGAAATTATATGGCCTTATTAAGAATCACAAACCAGGGAACCCCATCAGACCTGTCGTCTCATATATCAATAGCCCAACTAGAGACCTAAGTATAAAACTGAATTCAATTTTTAAAGATTTTAACAAAATTCACATCAGAAAACTAGTGTAACGAACTCACTTGAACTCGTTCAAAAAACTAAAAGACCAAAGAACCCCGACAAACTCCTTTTTTGGTCTCCTTTGATATAAAGAATATGTTCTCCAACATTCCAGCTGAAGAATGCATACCAATAATCCATAAAATACTGAAACAAATCTAATATAAACCCTGTGATCTCCTCCGAAAATATTATCTGCTTTTGAAACATGCCTCTCTCAAACATATTTCCAATTCAATCACAAATTCTACCTTCAAAAAAACTCAGGTTTACCAATGGGATCACCATTCTTAACTCTAATCATGGCAAAAACCAACATTCATTTTTGGTACAGATATGTTGACGACTTCCTCGCTTGTTTCAAAGGCTCCTCAAGACAACTAGACAATCTCTTAAATTTCATTAATAGCATCCACCCAAAAATTCAGTTTACCTCTAGAACAGGAAGCAGATAACAAAATTAACTTTCTAGATCTAAGCATCTTACATACGAATAACAGTTGCACATTTAAAGTATACAGAAAACCCATATTCACAGGTATAACTACCCCAAAAGACTCATCCCACCCAAACCAACATAAAATGGCAGCATTCAACTCAATGATACATAGAGCCCTTTCACTCCCGTTATCCAAAGCTGACCTAGAAGACGAACTAAATACTATTAAAAACATTGCCACAAAAAATAACTTCTCTCGAGAGTGGGTTGAAAAACTAATTAACAAAAAAACAAAAGCAAACTTACTTTTCGCTTAATATACCCTAAAATAAAATCTACGGAACAACATACATACTTTACAATACCCTACCATGGCACGCTATCCGAAAAATTAGCCAATATTTTTTCAAAAACATAATCTGAAAATTGCGTTCAAATCGCAAAATACCCTATCAAATATCCTTTACAATGTCAAAGACAAGACGGACAAATTTCAAAAATGTGGAGTTTATAAGTTAAAATGCTCGGACTGTAAACAGCATATATATTGGACAAAGCGGAAGAAACATTAAAACCAGATATACAGAACATTTTAGATCATATAGACTACAAAAAAACAGATTCCTCATTTGCAAACCACTGTACAGAAAATCAACACCCCTTTCCCGATTTACATAATACAGAAATTCTACATTATGCGGAGAAAGGTTTCAAATTAAATATCTTAGAATCATTGGAAATTTATAAACATCGGAAAAAACCAAAACTGTAATCTGTTAAACGACCAACTAGACCTTTTCTATTCACCGCTATTTACCGTCATAAAACCATTAAAATTACTATCTACCACTTAAGATCAATTGTATTAACCCTAGAATTAAATAATAATGTTTTTATAATAATATTTTTATACCTACCACCTAACTATAATTTTAGTATGACTTGTCTATTTAATTCGGTTTAGTACGTAAGCTTGATAATGACCGCATAGGTCGAAACTGCAGTCGCAAAACTTGTACAATATAGTGGTAATAATACATAATAAGTGTTTTTTTCTTGCCGTTAAAATGATAAGTTTCCACATAGTAACGGCCACGATGATCAACTAAATAAAATGTTTTCTCCTACAATTGATTAGTACGCAGGGGGTTAGAAAGGGAAATTTCATGAAAATAAGAAAGAAGCCTTCTTGTATTAAAATTTTACCACCAATAAAGCCCTTTTCAAGGGCCCTCTAGTATAGTTCTATATTATTTTTTCTTTATAGGTTACGTGGGTTGACTTATATTTCGCAGCTAATCTTTCTGATAACCTAGAAAGGCACCCAGATTACTTAAATGCTTATCCGGGATTGGCTAAATTAGTAGAAACAATAAACAGCTACCCCCAATATCAAATCTTACCTAGAAAAGAGGCCCAAAATCGGAACGACGAGGACCACCGCCACCAAAGAAATAAATTTTTATAATTATGTATATATATTTTAATAAAATTGTTTAAAAAAAAACAAATGTGTTATCAATTTTCGAAAAATATTAATCTGATTTTTACTTTCCTTGCTAAATCCACTTTTCTTTAGAATTTGATGAAATTGAAAATATGATGTTAATCTAAATGTTTTTTTATTTAATTAAAACAAATTTAAAAAAAATTTGACCGATTACAAAGCGAGATATTCTTAATTAAAGTGCATATAATTACCATGCAATAGGCCAATGAAGTACAGTCCCTGGCCAAATTATTAGACGCACTGTATTTTTTTTAGTAATTTTATGTTTCTTAAGAGTTTTTATGCAATAATGGTATATTTAAACTACAATATTATTGATTTTTATTTAAAAGAATTGTTGTAGACTACATATTTGTATTTATTTTTAACATATGGCAATACTGTGTTGACAAAGTGATACATGAACGTAAATAAGTACAAACCTGTATCAGTCGCGATCGGAATCGAGTCAGGTACGGACGTGTTTTTCTGTAGCTTTATGGACTGTGATTGTTTGTTTAACAGTTTTATACTACTCAGTTATTAGTTTATTTTGTATGCAGTGTTTTAAAAAAGTAATTGGACTATTTTCATTATGGGTAGAAAAGGCGATCTTTCACCACGTAAAAAAGCTGAAATGAAGGCCCTTGTGATTGCGAAAACATTTACAAACCGAGAAATATCACAAAGATTGGAGGTTTCTGAAGCCAGTGTACGACGCATAAAAAAGAAAATTGAGTCAGAGAAGGAATTAAGCCCGAAAAGAAAGAAAAGATGCGGTAGAAAACCAATTTTCACTCCACGGTCAGAGAGATGTTTGAAGAAAATTTGTGTAGAAAACAGATTTGCTACCACAAAGGTAATAAAATCACAACTCCAGGATGCTAGCGTAAATGCTTCTGAGCGCACTGTTCGAAGAGAAAAATTGAAAGAATTAGATTTTAAGGCCTTTTGCGTCACCAGGAAGCCCAAGTTAACAGCTGCAATGAAAGCAAAGCGCCTGAAGTGGGCCAAACAATGGCAAGACAAAGATGTGGACTTCTGAAGATCGGTAAGATACAGCAATTTAATCAATAATTGATATATTATTATCATTTTTCAGTTAAATAAAGCAAATAAACATGGAAGTTTATATATTTTTCGACCTATTTTTGACAGGTCTGCTTCAGTGACGAAAGCACATTCGAAATTTTGCAGAATAAAGCTCAGTATGTGCGTCGTCGTCATGGAGAAAAGTGTCATCCTGATTGTGTCGTCCCGACGGTTAAACATCCCACCAAAGTGATGATTTGGTCAGTCATCAGCGGCAAGGGCACTGGACGTCTGTACGTCGTCAAAGGAATAATGAGGCAAGATCAGTACAAAGAAGCATTACAAAATCGGTTGATTCCGCAGCTCAGAGAATGGTTTCCAAATGGGAAACCATTCACTTTCATGGGAAGATGGAGCTCCCTGCCACACTGCTCGGTCTGTTGGTTAAAGCTTTTTTGGCAGAAAAAAAAAAAATATCCCTCTGTTGGATTGGCCGGGTAAGAGCCCTGATTGAAAATGTGTGGGAACTGATGAACTGATGAAAAAGAGAAGTGACTAAAGATGTGATTACCAACAAAACCCAGCTCCTAGAAAAGATTATTCATGTGTGGAATCATCATCCTCAAATGCAGGAGACAGTACAATCTTGCATTGATAGCATGCCGCGCAGAATTAAAGCTTTTATGATAGCGGCTAAAGGTGGCTCAACTAAATATTGACTTTTACTAACATTAATTTCACTTTTCTTTAAAACTTAATAAACTTATGCTTTTCTAAATTAATGCTGTTTTATTTATGTCAAATAAATAGGTAATTGATTGGATAATATAAAAATAAAAAACAAATCAATTTAAAATAATGAAAACGGTACAATATCACTCGGTAATTGATATTTTACATGAAATCTTGCAGTGCGTCTAATAATTTGGCCAGGGACTGTATACAAAAAGACATAGCTTCGTGTATATCTTAAGAACTTTTTCTTAGGGATTTTTAAAAAAACTAATATTTAGTAAAAAAAAAAAATTAGAATAATTTTGAAATAATAATAATTTTTTTATCAACTTGTTAAAAAGATGTAAATATTTAAAGTTGATATTTTTTTAAAAGAATAACCGCATAGTGAGAGGCAGATATCACGATTTGATAACGCTGTATGTCGTCATATTTTCCGCACCAACATTCAAACAACATTTACGAGGCTGGTTTGAAAAGTCCGTGCAAAAATAAAAACTACTTATGTGTTTGGGGGTAAACCTTTTTTATTTTTTCGACATAGTCTCCTTTTAGGCTTATACACTTTGTCCAACGATGTTCTAGTTTGTCGATCCCTTCCGAATAATAGGATTTGTCCATTAGTGTCTGCAATCACCTCCTCGTTTGAATAAAATCTTTGTCCCGCCAGCCATTTCTTCAAATTGGGGAACAAATAGTTAGTCCGAGGGAGCCAAGTCTGGAGAATAGGTGGGGGGATATGAAAACGAGTTGGAATCCTACTTCCAGTAATTTTGCGACCACAACGGCTGAGGTGTGTGTGTGGTGCGTTGTCGTGATGGAAAAGGACTTATCTTGTGGGCCAATCGCGGGCGTTTTCTTGCAGCTCGGTTTTCAAACGGTCCAATAACGATGAATAATATTCACCTGTAATAGTTTTTACTTTTTACCCTTTTCCAGATAGTCGATGAGGATTATCCCTTGCGAATCCCAAAAGAGAGTCGCCATAAAAACCTTTTCCGGCCGAAGGAACGGTCTTCGCCTTTTTTGGTGCAGATTCCCCCTTGGTAACCCATTGTTTAGATTGTTGTTTGGTCTCAGGAGTATAGTAATGTATCCATGTTTCATCCGTCAGTGACGAAACGACGCTTAAAGTCCCTCCGGATTTTTCTGAGGAATAGCTGCAAAAACCATCCTTGCAACACTTCACACGATTCCGTTTTTGGTCAAGCGTGGAGCAATCGCGCGGCACCCATCTTGCGGATAGCTTTCTCATGTCCAAATGTTTATGCAAATTATTATGTAACCCGTTCAGTTCGAGATGCCCACATTGCACTAGCAATTCTCACGCTCACCTTAACTCTTCTGTCATCCATCACCATATCATGGATTTGATCAATGAATTTCTGGATGTCGTAACCTCCACAGGCCGTCCAGAACGTTCAGCGCGTCACTTTGTGCCCATATGGCCAGCCCGAAAATTTTGAAAACCACTTATTATAAACTGTTCTAATCGAAGGTTTGCAAGAGTCAGCCATAATGTTTTTCAAGCTTCTCGTTTAGTCTCCTGAGGCGTTTTGCCGCTGTACATAAAGTAATGTTTTTAATCACCACACCAAATTCTTTTTTGCGTCCATTTCTTGAAAATCACTCGACTTCCTTGATTCACACGAATGCCAAACACAAAGAAATAGACCAATATGGGCTGAAACTTGGCGTGTGCGTTCATTCAAGAGATGCTACTAATAAACATGACCTCGATACGCGCCCGGTGGGTGCCATCTCTCGGACTTTGCACGGACTTTTCAAACCAGCCTCGTAAAATTAATTTGCAGGTTTAAATAATTTATTGAATAATACCCAATATATTTATCAGCGTTAATCTGTAATCGTCAAAAAAATTAAAATGTATTAATTAAAAATTTGAAGAATTCGCATCTTGATATTTATTATTAGTGTTCCGTACGGAACAACTTATAAGATCACTTCGGTGTCTGTCTGTCTGTCTGTCACACCGATTTTCTCCGAAAACTATTTGACCGATAGAAAGTTGAAATTTGGGTAATTAATATAGGAATTGATGGTCCTTATCAGAGCCATGTAGTTTTAAGAGTTAAATTTTGACTTAAGGGGTTAGTTTTGGGTGGGGTGAAATTGAATTCGGGAAATGAAAAAAAAAAAAATTTTTACTAGATGCATCGAGTGTGGTGTCAAATGAAAGCTTTGTGAAAACTGACGAGTAAAAAATGTATATTTAATGTAAAACTTGCGTCCGGCACTTTTCTTTGTATTATTTTTAAAAAAAAATCGCGAAAAATCGCTGTCCCCCGCCTTATCTCGAGAAGTCAGGTGAACTTATCAAAAAATTTTGAAAAAATTCTAGTTGGAATATTCTGCCACGGGGTCTGTGTAAATTGAACGAAAATTATCACGAGTGCATTACCCTTTAATAATTTTTATGGTATTTAAAAAAAACAAAAATTTCTAGGTCAACAGATTTCTCAGTAAAGATTGGACACAAACTTTGTTGAAAATTCATTTGAGGTGTGTTTTGTGAAGTCACTGATCAGATTTTATACATCTGTAATAACTTTTTTTTATTTTAAAAGCAATCAACGTACGGAACGCTAATTGCGCAGTTCAACTTGCACTTGACCGGTTTTTTTTTTTATTTAGCATTTAAAAGATTTATATTTAAACAAAAATTATGTTTGTAGATTCAATAAATTTTTCCAGTAATATTTTAAATTTATATTATATTTTATTTACTTAACATTGTTACACATTCAATTGATAAACAATATTAAAATATATATTAAAAAAACACGGTTTATTATAAATCTTGCTTCCGTACAACTAAATAAATAATTACTGATACTAATGATAAATAAGTAAAAATATTATAAACTGTATTTGTTAAAGTAACTAATTAAGATTCTTTAATAATCGCGTATCTTTTGGTTACACGTGGTTTTTTCCATTGTCTTTTCGCCATGTCACGTTTCTTTATTTACTGGAGCAATTTCACGTTCATATCTGTAAAAAACTATAGTATACCAGGGTTGTAGACACGTATGAAATGCGGAGTTTTTTTTTTTCTAAAAAAACATCGTTAAATTCGGACAGTAATAGTGATAAGGAAAGGAATGATAAAAACGTGCTTTATTCAAAGTATGCTCCATCGCTTTTTGTTCTACATTTTTCCCATCTTTCGGACAATATGTGAATACCACCCAGTAAAAAAAATCTTCCCCTTTTGCTGCGAACCATTCCATCGAGCATTTTTTCACATCTTCGTACGGAACAAAGCGCTGCCCAGCAAGTGCGTGACCCATCGATGCAAACAAAGTGGTAATCGGAAGGAGCCCCTAAGTTTGGTGTGAGTAAGCCGCATGGGTTTAAAACTTCCCAGCTGAGTGCTTTCCAACGTGTCGCGAAAAACTGATTTTGCCGTATTGTGATGGAGCTATTGTCAAGAAGAAGAAAAATGACTTTCTGTTGCCTCTTTCGGTATTCTGGCCTTCTTTTCAAGTAGCGAACGGTTCAAATCGGTCAATTGTTGGTAACGTTTAGTATTAACCGTTTCCCAGGTTTTAACAGCTCATAATAGACCACGCCCTTCTGGTCCCCATCCAAACACAGAGCATCGTCTTTCTGCCAAATGCGATTCGGTCTTGCGGTTTAGATGTGGATGGTAAGGCGCCTGGGTCTACCCATGATTTTTGCGCTTGGGTTTCTCAAAATAAATCCACTTTTCATCCCCTGTAACTATACGTTGCCCCAAAAAAAACGACTTCCTTTTGTACGAGCGAGCAAAATGTCACACGTGTTTTTGCGCTTTTCCACGTTTGCCCGAGTCGTTCAAGTCACGTCGTTTTTGGTACCAATCTACTGGTCTCTGAATCTTTCCGATCTCTCGTAGTCGCGATTATAGAAACTGAGCTTGTTGACTAACGCCCAATTTGCTCGGCGACTTGTTTTTCTTGTTTGCGAATCATCTTCGTCCAGCACAATGTTTTGTAATTCCACATCTTCGTATTTTTTGGCAGTTTTCCCACGTTCCTTGTCTGCAACATCGAAGTCACCACTTTTGAAACACCTGAAAGCCATCGTTGTACACGTTCTATCTTTCGATGGAGCATGTTCACCATAAGCTTCTCGAACTAATCGGTATTGATTCAACAGCCGTTTTCTTCAAATGAAAAACAAGAAACTAATCGCTGTCGCGGAATGCTCTTTGTTCGCGGTGTTAAATTTGACACTATTGAAAACACAACAACACAACACTATGCACACACTTTTTCAATTTATCACTCGTCCGCGTCTGACACTTGTTGATGACACAAAAAAAATGGCGCAGCACTGTCAAATCCTTTATAGCACAAACTGGCATTGGTGCACCATTTGTTGTCTGAAATCCGCATTTCATACTTGCACTACACCTGGTAAATCTCATGATTTGGAGGTATATTCATTGAAGTCAGTACTTTGTTCAATGCAGAGTACAGCCCCGCAAACCTGAATGACACAGCACTTCAAAAGTCACAAATAATTAAGTTTATAAAAATAGGAAAAAAAGTATATATAATAGTTGTTACTGCCTAAAAAAAAATTAAATAATTCGCCTAATTATATTTATATAAAAATAAATAAATATTTTACCTTTTAGAACAGCTTTGGTGTTGAACATCTGAATGTTTAAGCTTATTTAATTCTAATACCGCGCGTCAATTCCTGAAAAAATATGCCATATAAATGTATTCTTTGGGGTGACGTTACGGCGCAATTAACTTAGCAAGTTGTCCAATCGCCTCCTGGCATCTTCGAGGCATGATGCCGACGAAATTTTCTGCATACTCTGCAAATTTTTCCAATCTCGCGGGGTGCGCGACTGAGTTAAAGCCTTCAGAGTCTTTCTTCTGACCTCCTTTCTCTTATATCTCTATAAGGGCCCAAACGTTTTTCAATAGGGTGGACGTCCGTCGATTGTAAAGGCCGCTTCTAGTATTTTATAGTGGGCTTAAGCGAGTCGCTTCGCGACATGATTTTCGCCCAACCAAGGGGTCTTCAACGTGCTTCGGAATTTGACATCATGAGGCACGAATATGTTGTTGAATGGTCTCATGGGACACATTCAGAAAGACCCATTTTTCTTATCTTTCAATGTCTCAAAAAATTTAAAATGAAGTACTTTCTTACAGTTGTTTTCTGTCTCTAAAAGTATTTTTAAAGAATGTTATTAACAATATTTTATTTTCTGATACTTGTGTAATTCTCTAAGTGTCTTTTTGTCATGTTTTTTATGATTATACTTACTACCTGGCCAATGAAATGCAAATTTTATTTTGTATCACCAGAGCCTGCCTGCTGAATTTTGTAAGTAAATTATTATACAACTTTATAAATTTATATAATCACATATCATAACGAACGTCTTAACTTTGTTTTTCTGTACCTTGTTTGCATTTTGAGTATTTAGAAGCTACCAATTGGGCAGCGAAAACTTGATAACAAAAAATAAAAAGCAGATACTAGAGCCTACAGATCTTTAAATTGTTCATCTCTTCTCCTTATAAGGCGCGTTCCCCAGTAGTTGCAAAACTTCGATTGTTTTTTTTACCAGTGCCCTATTACTGCCCTTCATCTTTTCTTATGTATATACATACTACAGTAGAACCCCAATTAACCGAGACAGTCGCGTCGCGATTTCGAGCTCCGGATTAACCGAGCCAATCTAAGAACCTTGACCCCCCCCCCCCCCCCCCCCCTATTATCCGAGGTACGCGCTTCTATGCTGCGTATTAACCGAGCTTCTAAAATATGTATGTACACTTATTTCCCATTTAAAATCGTCGGGACCTTCGAGGAATCCCCCTGGCCCATGTGAGGGGTTCCCCTATTTATGTTTTTGGACTCTTTCAGCATGTAAATTTGTGTGAATGCAGTGCGTTATAGCGTTTACTACGGAGAAGTACGAGTATACTCACATAATTTATTTGGTTGGAGTTCTGGTAGTTTAAGTGTAATTTAATACGAACTGCTTTGTTTGAATTTTTGTTTGGCGTATTATAACGGAGCAAAACAAGCGTAAAAGAATCGTCGTTCCTATTGAAGAAAAATTAAAAGCCCATCAGAAGAATTTGAAGCAGGAGAGACAATTAAAGGTGTCGCACGAGGTTATGGAGTAGGTGATCCGGTTTGGTAACAGTTGGAGATTGGAAAAGAAACCGCACAAAAATAGAA
Organism: Pachyrhynchus sulphureomaculatus; assembly: GCA_019049505.1. Classification (NCBI taxonomy): domain Eukaryota; kingdom Metazoa; phylum Arthropoda; class Insecta; order Coleoptera; family Curculionidae; genus Pachyrhynchus; species Pachyrhynchus sulphureomaculatus. Next base: position 115,005,782 of record CM032448.1, on the reverse strand, counting down.
GAGCCTCCCTCGTCCTCAGGAAGAAAATAAATGAAAACCGGCGACTATGAAAAGGTTAACGTTCATGTGGTTTAACCAACAGAGATCAAAAGGTATGCCTCTGTCAGGCCCAATTTTACAACAGAAAGCAATAATGATTAGTAGGCAATTCCCAGAGATAGATCAGTTTACCGCCAGTTCTGGATGCTTGACCGCTGGAAAAAACGGTACGGGGTACGACAACTGGACTGTATGTGGTGAAAAACTTTCGGCTGATGTTGTCATCAGTTTTGAGAAGTTGAAGCAGAACTTTAAAACAGCAAATCGAAGATTGTGGATACACATGTGATCAAATTTATAACTGTCACGAAACTGATGCTTCCATCAAAAAACATTGGCATCTCGACAGGAAAAAAAATCAGCTCCTGGGCACAAACGAAGTAAGGAAAGATTAACTATAAATGGTATGTTCCAATGCATCTGGCAAGCACAAAATCCCACTGATGCTGATTGGCAAGTCTGCACGTCCAAGAGCTATTTTTTTAAAAGACATCTCATCCAAAGCCCTACCAGTCTATTACAAAGTCAGAAGAGCGCATGGATGGATGCGACCTTATTACTAACTGGTTTGAAAAAGAGTTCGAGCCATCTGTGACTAAATTTTTGAACAGAAACCGTCTTCCTATTAAAGCAATTTTGTTAAATGGATAATGCCCCCTCTCACCCTGGAGAAGGACCTTCATGTGGGCGAAATTGTTGTAAAATTTTTTCCTTCAAATGTAAGTAGCATAATGCAACCAATGGATCAAGGTATCCTCGAAAATATTTTAAAAAATTATAGGCGTTTATATTTTGAACATCTATTAGAATACACAGAAAAGGAGGATAGTATCAATGGGATGAGAAAGGTTACACTGAAAAATGTTATTTATTGGGTAAGTCAAGCTAGGGATTCTGTGCGTACTACCACTATTCAAAAATCTTGGTTAACAGTTATTGATTTTGAGGACTATAATGACAGTGAAGATGATACTCCATTAAATGCTTTGAAAATGAGAAGCCATGGAGAAATGTGTTCAAATTTTAACAGCGAGGTAGAAGAAAAAGAAAAAAGTTTATTTGATTTAATGCAAAAATTAAAAGGTTGCGAAAATGTGACAAGAGAAGATGTTGAATGGATTACAGCAGATGATTTAGAAGAAGAAATGAGTATTGAAGAAATAACGAATGCCTTTCAGGAAACCAAAAAATCAGATGACGATGACGATGACGAAGCGGCGGTGGTTGAAACAGTTTCCCAGTAAGATCTTCTCATCAAGAAGGTTTGGCTTCTTTGGAAAAAGCTTTGAGGTATATCGAACAAAACCAGAGGCAACCCCAGCGGATTTGCTTCTTCTTAATAAATGAAGAAACATTGTAGCGAGAAAAAGAAGATGCAATATGAAAAAAAAAAATGATTTTCCTATTTCACTGTTTTATAATGTATGTACCTGTTTATATGTTAAAAACGTTAATACATGGGTTTAAAGTATTGGTGTTTATTGTTTGAATGAATAAAAAACAAATTCGGATTATCCGAGTTTTCAGTTATATTTATATATATATATATCTATATATATATATATATATATATATATATATATATATATATATATATATATATATATATATATATATGTTATATATATATATATATATATATATATATATATATATATATATATATATGTTATATATATATATATATATATATATATATATATATATATATATATATATATAATATATATATATATATATATATATATATTATATATATATATATATATATATATATATAGATATATATATATATATATATATATATATATATATATAAATATATATATATATATATATATATATATATATATATATATATATATATATATATATATATATATATATACAGTGACTCACAGCTTAAATGATTCAGTCGCTATAAGAAAAGACTAACTGGTCTCGGTGCCTCTTTATTTATTTGGAAAAAACAACTTAATGAAATTAAATTAGTAAAGAGTCTTCTAAAAAAGTATGAATTACTTTTTGTCTTAAATATGCCTTACTTAATTAATAATAAATAATTAATCAAATCATATGCAATTTTAACGTCACAGCTTAAATGATGCAAAATGACAACAGGGGTCAAAACTTATCGCATTTTGAAATTTACGAAGGCGGCGTTGCTTTGATTTCTTAGTTGCAATTGTTTTTTGTTTAGTATGACATTTTTTTCATTCAATAAAACGAAATTGTTTAAGAATGGGTCGTCGAACTACAATTTCTGAGAGAAATTTAATTATTACTCATTACAGGAATGGATACAGTCAAAGAGACATAGCCAAAATGTCCGTCAACTGTTCAGCATATCAATGAACGTTACCGGAATGAAAATAGATTCGAAAATAAGTCAAGGTTGGCTCCAAATAAGATCTTCAATGAACGTGAAGAAAGATGGATTTTAAGAGAGGTATCAAATAATCCAAAAAAAGTGCGCCAAAGTTGTGCGCCGAGGTGGAAAAAAAGTTTGGAAAAAGGTGTAACCCCGAAACAGTTCGACGGATCTTGGGAAATAATAATTTACATGGTCGAACTGCTAGAAATAAGCCTTTCATTAGCCAAAGAAATAGACGCGTAAGATTGGAATTTGCCAGAGAGCATATCAATAAAGACTTGAACTTCTGGAATCCAGTAATATTTGCTGATGAGACCAAAATAAACTTATTTGGGTCCGATGGAAAAATATCAGTGTGGAGAAAGCCTAACGAAGAATTAAAATTGAAAAATATGAAAGCTACGGTAAAGCACGGTGGAGGTGGAGTGATGTTATGGGGCTGTATGACATCTGCAGGAGTAGGTAACATGCATTTCGTCGAAGGGAATATGAACCAATATGTGCACTTAGATATACTAAGGCAGCATCTCGTCGCTAGTGCCCAAAAATTAGATATTGAAAACAATTATCGGTTCTATCACGACAATGATACAAAGCACACGTCATTTCGAGTCCGCAGTTGGTTGCTTTATAACTGTCCAAATGTTATTAAAACACCAGCCCAGTCACCAGACTTAAATGTAATTGAAAATTTGTGGCTGACATTAAAAAATAAAGCAAATAGTGCCCCAATATCAAATAAAACTGAATTAAAAGTAAAAATTACTGAAGCATGGAACACTATTTCCCCGGAGTATACTACTCGTAGAAAGTTAGTTGGATCAATGTCCAGAAGATTACAAGCCGTTATTGATAATGAGGGAGGCCCCGACCAAATATTAGCAGGATTATTTCAATTTTTACAGTTTGTTTCCTCTAATAATTTTGGTATATTGAATTTTGCATCATTTAAGCTGTGACGTTAAAATCGCATATAATTTAATTAATTATTTATTGTTAATTAAATAAGGCATATTTAAGACAAAAAGTAATTCATACTTTTTTAGAAGACTCTTTACTGACTTAATTTCAATAAGTGGTTTTTTCCAAATAAAAAAAGGCCAGTTAGTCTTTTCTTATAGCGACTGCATCATTTAAGCTGTGAGTCACTGTATATATATATATATATATATATATATATATATATATATATATATATATATATATATATATATATATATATATTATATTATATATATATATATATATTTATATTATATATATATATATATATATATATAATATATATATATATATATATATATATATATCGAGATTTTGGCGAAACATCGTACAAATACATCGTTACACAAATGGATTGAAACACGGAATTTTAATGTATTTTATATATATATATATATATATATATATATATATATATATATATATATATATATTTGAAATTGATATCTAATTTCATTCGAGAGTTATCGCGCCAACAGACCGACAAGCAGACAATCCGACGGAAACTCGTGACTAGGTTTTTCGTGATCTAGGGACAGGACACTAAAACGAGAAGAAAAAGAAAAATCTCGAAATGTAATTTTCACGAATATAATACTTCGAAGGAAAGTAAAAAATAGTAATAGCTTATCGTTTACTCTAGATAATAAAATAATTTATTATATATTTCAAACTTGTTGACTTTATCAGTTAGATTATTTTTTTACAACGATAGTAAATATATTTATTTGCATTAGTTTAGTCACGTTATTTTTGCCCAGTAGTCCGCCAAAAACCACTACATACGTAAAAAGTAAACAGGTAAGTATAATATTCTATTTTAGCATACTCTTTCCACTTATAATCGTTCTTTCTGAAGAACCACATCTAACATGCTTTTAAATGCTTGTACTCCAACGAGGCGAATGATTTTTAAGGAGGAGGGAAGCAAAGACTACGTTATTTATGTATATAGTAAACGGTATTATTTTATTTTATGGAAAATAATTTTTAATTTTATGGGAGACCCCAAGTCCTTAGATTTTTATTGAGTCAATAAAATTAAAGTACATAAATCATCATCTATATATCAAAGTTACATTAACACAACAGATGAACCACAAAATAAAGGCGAATTATCTGTGACGCCAAAATATCACGCGGATTTACTCTCATGTGATTAAGCTTCAGTTAAGTGAACAGTAAAACAATTTTTTTTTTCGTTTACTGGTAAACTCCACATTTATTTTAATATTTCAACATGTTTCGCCATCACTGTAGCTTTATCAAGAGTAAATGAACAAGATGGAACAATTTTATTAAATATATAAAATCCCTACAGATAAAGTAAATCCCAAGATATAAGATCCTGCCTTTTTGCTTTTTCAGTGGGGTAATAAACGACCCTATTAAAGTTTTGTACATAGTTGCCAGGTATTACGATAAACGTATTTTTATTTCATCTGCTTTGTATACCGCCCTCACTTGCACCTGCAATCATATTGGATCTATTTTTACCTATATATTGACTATCTGGCAACCCGGTTTGGAGCCCTTTATTTATTTGATAACATAATGACCACAGGTCCCCATTAAGATTCGAAAGATACTTTTTATTATTTTTATTTTTAGTTTTACTTAACACTTACAACGTAACGGTTCTATTTTAATTATATGGCGTCCATGGGAAAATTGCTATAGTGGCTATCGCAAAAGAAAACATTTATCACTTGACGCTAAACAAATAGTGAAACATGTTTACGACAGTTTGGTAAAAAGAAATTTGAAAAAACAATGTGCTTTGCAAGAGACCAGTGAACTAACAAAAACCCCAATTTCTACGATTAAGGGTATTGTAGGAAAACCATCACTCAGGAATCGGAAAAAACGGAAAGATTTTCAAATGCATCATATAGACGATTGTGAAGAAGACGTCATCAGGAGAAAAATATATTCTATGTATGAAGAGCAGTTGGTGCCGACACTAGACAAAATAAAATTAAGACTGGTGCAGGACGGGACCCATTGTGGCCGATCAACCCTTTACAGAATTCTTTTAAGAATGGGATTCACGTCCCGAAAAATCAACAAAAGGCAAGTAGTGATGGAGTCACAAAAATTACGAATCTTGCGACATACTTATTTACAAGAAATTAAAAAGTATCGATCAGAGAATTGGCCCATAATTTACCTTGACGAAACATGGTTCGATACCCATGACACTGTGCAAAAAGGGTGGGTTGACAACAGTACAAAATGTCAGACTAACGCACCTTCAAATAAAGGTAAACGAATAACCATTTTGCATGCTGAATCTGAAAAGGGCTGGGTTTCAAATTGTCTACTATTATCCGCAAAAAACATAAAAGAAAATTGGTTTCAAAATTCCCTTTTGCCAAAAGTTCCCGAAGAGTGTTATAGTTATGGACAATGCAAGTTACCATAGTCGCCTACTAAATAAGGTTCCTAATGCAGCCAACACCAAATCGGAAATACAGGAATATATGTTAGAAAATGACATTTATTTTGACTTTAGTTATAAAAAAAGTGATCTTTTGGAAATTATATTACTATAAATTGAGAAAAGAAATATGTTTGTCATAGTATGGTTGAGAAAATGGGACACACTGTTTTCCGACTTCCTCCGTATTATTGTGTGTTTAATCCAATTGAACATATTTGGCATCAAGTTAAATCAAAAATAAGGGTTTAAAATATTTCTCCTTTCTGGAATATTTTCCACACGGTGTATATTGAACGAAAATTATCACAAGTGCATTATCTATGATAACACAGGTATACAAAAAAAATAATTCTCTGTCTTTTAAGTGAGACACGTGTTTTCTAAAGTTTTTTTTTATGCTGAATGCAAAAAAACATAAAAAAAGACATCCACCGTGAGGTTTTTTCAGAAAACATACTTGAAGTTGCCAGAAAACTATTAAACTGAAAAACATATATTTTAACACGTAGGAGGAGAAGTTTTTGGTCTACCTACTTAAAATACATTTTTTTGGTAAAATCCGACTTTATTAATCAATATAGTCCCCTTCAGGAGCGATACAATCAGTCCAACGCTTTTCCAACATTTCTATACCTTTTTCTTGTAGAAGGATTTGTCTTTGCGTTGAAAATAGGCCTCAGTTTCGGCGATAACTTCTTCACTGGAGCCAAATCTTTTTCCCGCGAGCATTTCTTTTAGGTCTGCGAATAGATAGTAGTGGCTGGGGGCCAAATCTGGAGAATACGGTGGATGAGGAAGCAATTCGAACTTTAATTCATGCCGTTTTGCCATCGTAACCATTGACTTGTGATTTCTGCCTTCAAATGCACCAGTAACTTTATATATATAATATTCGCTATTGATGGTTGTTCCCTTCTAAGCCTGTCGATGAAAATTATTCCATGCACATCTCAAAATACAGAGGCCAAAACCTTCCCAGCCGACTGTTGTGTCTTTGGTCGCGTCGGGCGGCTTTCACCAGCTGCTGTACACTCAACTGACTGCGATTTGATTCCGGCGTGTAGTGGTGGATCCATGTTTCATCTCTTATCACATATCGCTTGAAAAAAACCTTTTTATTGCCCTTAAACAGGTCCAAAAAGCGCGTTAGTCTTTCGGTCCACTGTGAGCAATCGCGGTACCCATTTCGAACAAAGTTTTCTCGTGCCCAAATGTTCATGCAAAATATGACCAACACGTTCTTTTGATATCTTTAGGGTATCAGCTATCTCACGCAATTTCACTTTACAGTCATCCAAAACAATTTTGTGGATTTTCTTGATGTTTTCCGGTATAACCACCTCATTTGGGCGTCCAGAGCGTTCAGCATCAATTGTATCTGTACGACCCCGTTTAAATTCGGCATTCAGTAAATGATGAGTGATTTTCCAGGGTCCCAGTCCCCGTAACATTTATCAAGCCATTGCTTTGCTTGAACGGTATTTTTTCCCATCAAAAAACGGTGTTTAATCAATACACGAAATTCGATTTTTTCCACTGTTTTGAAAATATCAAACGTAGCGTCACTAAAACCACTGTAACTTGTAAACTAATCGTCGAAATGTCATGAAATTTTGACACGTGTCGTGACACTAATTGAAATCCTTAGGTCGAACATTTCCATCGATGTTGGAAGTTAAGAAGTGGTGTAGCGCTAACTGATTTTCGTTAAATGTTGGTAAGACACATGTTTTGGATGTAATATGCAGGATATACACTTGGGTGACGACTCTTTGCGGGAAGAGGCTGCGGCCGGGTTTTTGAGTGTTCTCATTGATGCTGATCTCCGATTAAAGAATCACATAATGAAGTTGAGTAAGAAACTTTCTTCGGTTTGCTTTCCCATCAGGCTTACGAGAAATGAATTTGGCCTGATATTGCGCGAATGGCTTATTGTGCATTTTTTGAGTCCCATGTCAAATATGGTATTCCCTTTGGGGTTTTGCCAGCCAATAACTTCTGAATATTTTGTTTTTGCTGCAGTAGAAGGTTGTCCGCTTCATCATTGGTGCCCATCAGAGGGAATCCTGTAGACCTATCTTTCTCTCGCAGGGATTTCTGACCGTCACTTCCTTGTTCATCTTGGAGACCGCTTTGTTTATATATAGGATCGCTTAAGTATTTAGCGCGTAGCATTTCAGAGGGGTACCCGACGGGCTGCGGATCTGCCGTTGCCTGTTCCAGTTGGGGCACTCACGAAGCACTCATTAATATACCAGGGGAGAAAATTGTTTAACCAATTGCCAACTCATATTAAGACTGCTAACTCACTTAAAGTGTTTCGAAAGTGGCTTAAAAATGTATTAATTAACAAATCACATTATGATCTGGGCGAGTTTTATGTTGATTCGCTCGCATGACCCCCACTGTCTGTTGTTGGTTTTCATTCCGTTTGATCGTGAAGCACCTGTGCTGTGTGGGTTGGTGGGTTTTAGTTTTATATACTAGTGTTACTTTCACTTTGACTGGAACTAGTTCTGTGTTAACTAGGTATCTTGCTGTTTGTCTACTGTATATTTGATGTTGCGTGTTCTACATTTTAGCTTTGTATATATTTCGTTTTCAGATTGCCTTATTATTTTGTCTAGATTTGTTTTATGTTCTATTTTTTGCATTATAACTATGTTTTTATATTCCTTAGATTTAATATGCTTTATCAAATAAAAACCATTGATTTTTTACAACAAAGTACTTTTGATTTGTTTTGATATTGTGTAACATTATAAAATAACTTTCCACTTATTATTTTTTAGAAAAAAGCAAAATATGGCGTCCACATACAAGCTGACGTATTTTAACATACCTGGAGTAGCTGAGCCTATAAGATACATCTTAGCTTATGCCGGCCAAGAATTTGAAGACAACAGAATTGAATTTCAACAGTGGCCTGAACTTAAAGCAAGTAAGTTTAGTTTTAAGACCTTAAAACAGCAGCCAATCAAATGGCGTCTTGCGACAGGTAAATAATTAAAGTCTAGACACGTGAACCAAAAATAATGTCACGTTCGTAGGGAGCGCTTTGCTGGTATAGCCTGTCCCAAAATATAAGATCCTGATTTTTGCCATTTTAAATGGGCAATATAAAAATTCTGACCTTTTGTTTATGATAGGTTGCAGAGATGGATTTAAGAATTTTATTCATTAATGCAAATAAATAAAATTATAAGTGTTTTTAGAGATGTTTATTTATAGATGCATGTAAAAACAAATGAATAAGAAGTACAAATATACAGTTTGAATGAGTGGGGTTTACAAGAGAGAACATATTGTATAAATAAAAATATATTTTAATTTAAGCCTAATTCGGTTTCACTATCACTGTCATCAGCTGAGGTAATTATCAGTGGTTTTATATTATTTACATAAATATATGAACCTTCAACTTTAACAACGTGCTGAATGGAATTCTTTCAGCTTTCACAAGCTATATCATTTATAACTTTTCCTACTAATTCAATCACTGAAGGAGTAGTAGTAGGAGAGTAGGAATAACATTTTGTGCTCTTATTTTTGATTTAACTTGATGCCAAATATGTTCAATTGGATTAAACATACAATAATACGGAGGAAGCCGCAAAACAATGTGTCCCATTTCTCAGCTATACTATCACAAAACATATTTCTTTATCAATTTATAGTCTTTCAAAACTTCCAAAAGATCACTTTTTTTATAACTAAAGTCAAAATTAATGTCATTTTTTAACATATATTCCTGTATTTCCGATTTGGTGTTGGCTGCATTAGGAACCTTATTTAGTAGGCGACTATGGTAACTTGCATTGTCCATAACTATAACACTCTGTTCGGGAACATTTGGAAAAAGGGAATTTTGAAACCAATTTTCAAAAAGTCCTGCGGTCGTGTCTTCGTGATAGTCCAAACTAGAATCTTTTATGTTTTTTTGCAGATAATAGTTGACAATTTGAAACCCAGCCCTTTTCAGATCCAGCATGCAAAATGGTTATTCGTTTACCTTTATTTGAAGGTGCGTTAGTCTGACATTTTGTACTGCTGTCAACCCACCCTTTTTGCACAGTGTCATGGGTATCGAACCATGTTTCGTCAAGGTAAATTATTGGCCAATTCTCTGATCGATACTTTTTAATTTCTTGTAAATAAGTATGTCGCAAGATTCGTAATCTTTGTGACGCCATCACTACTTGCCCTTTGTTGATTTTTCGGAACGTGAATCCCATTCTTAAGAGAATTCTGTGAAGGGTTGATCAGCCACAATGTATACTGGTCCCGTCCTGCACCAGTCTTAATTTTATTTTGTCTAGTGTCGGCACCAACTGCTCTTCATGCATAGAATATATTTTTCTCCTGATGACTCTCTACATGATGCATTTGAAAATCTTTCCGTTTTTACCTGTTCCCAAGTGATGGTTTTCCTAATCGTAGAAATTGGGGTTTTTATTAGTCCACTGGTTTCTTGCACATCACTTTGTTTATTCAAATTGCTTTTTTACCAAACTATCGTCCAAACAGCGCTCAGAATCATCAACCCGTTGATGTTTTTGGTCTACTGTGAGCAAACGCGATACCCATTTTGAACAGAGCTTTCTCATGCCCAAATGTTCATGCAAAATATGACTTTTGATATCTTTAGGGTGTCAGCTATCTCACGCAATTTCACTATACGGTCATCCAAAACAATTTTGTGGATTTTTTAAATGTTTTCCGGTGTAATCACCTCATTTTGGCGTCCAGAGCGGTCAGCATCATTTGTGTCTTAAGACCGAGTTTAAATTCAGCTTACGAGTAAATGATGAGTGATTTTCCACGGGCAGAGTCCCCGTAACACTTATCAAGCCATTGTTTTGCTTGAATGGTATTTTTCCCATCCAAAAACACTGTTTAATCAATATGCGAAATTCGATTTTTTCCATCGTTTTGAAAATATCAGAATTAGCGTCACCAAAATCACTATTACTTGGAAACTAATCGTCAAAATATCATGGAATTTTGACATGTATCGTTTGAAGGTTGGTATTTCCTAAAAATCATATGAATTTTTTGAAAAGGGCGACATCTATGTGTCAGATCAAAAACTTTTCAGCCTACATGTTATATAATCTTACTAATATTGTTTGCACTTTGTTTTTCACGTTAATATTACATATTTTACTTTCGTTCATAGAAACGCCATATGGCAAGCTCCCACTTCTAGAAGTCGATGGCAAAGAAGTAAATCAAAGTTTGACCATCGCTAGATATCTGGCTAAGAAATTTGGACTTACTGGACAAGATGAATGGGAAGGGGTACAAGCTGAAGCTTTAGTTGATACTTTTGGAGACCTTAGACAAGGTTAGTAAAATTTATTCGCGATATGCGAGAATTTTACAAAACACTGTATATCTTTGCGAAGTTTTGGTATATTGATTTTTAAAACACTCAGCAGGCATGCCAAAAATGATCTCAAAGATGTTTGCAACGGTAGACAATAGTAGTATTGCGGCAGCAACACTACTATTGTCCCCCCCCGTAAATTTTACCTCTTTCTCTACCAAAGGGTATGTTGTTTTTAAGAATGATCTACAAATATGTTATAGTTACGTCTTAATTTTACAATCTGTCAATTAAGAATGTGACCTTTCGTATTCTTGAAAAAAAATGTGTTTCGAGAACATTTTTTGCCATCAATGTGGTGTGCTATCGACGGCGCAATTAGCTTAGTAAGTTGTCCCATCGCCTCCTGCATCAATAATCACCTGGCATCTTCGAGGCATGCTTTCGACGAGATTTTCTGAATAGTTTGCAAATTTTTCGAATCTCGCGAGACAACTGAGTGAAAGTTCTCAGAGTCTTTCCTCTGAGCTTTCTCCTTACAAGGGACCAAACGTTGTCAATAGGGTTGGCATCCGGCGATTGTGAGGGCCACTCTAGTATTTTATCACGACGTGATTTTCGCCCAGCAAAGGTTTTTTCAACGCGTTTCGGAATTTGACATCATGAGCACGAGGATGTTGTCGAGTGGTCTAATGGGACACATTCAAATCCGATTTTGTTAATTTTGCCGCTCCTTGACGCAGCGTCAATTTCGGGTTCCGTGAAGACAAAGATACGATTCGTTTTTCGACTTTGCCTACCGAGCCACCTTTTGACAAGTTGTCGACATTTTTCGTCTCGTTAAAACGATTTACTCACTTCTTCACAAACGTCACCGCCTTTTTAATATATTTAGCGGCCGCGGAATGTGTCATTTTAGGCCCCTTTGGATGGGAACAAAGAAGGACTGCCTCTAAACGACGCGCAAACAAGTGTCATTTTAGATTTTACATGATTTCGATGAAAGTTTGGAATCGACTGATACGTCGTAGACAAAGTTTCCCTCTACCGATTTCTTGTTGAATCGCTAGAATCCCATCTACCAAAAATGAATTATCGCGGACACGTTCTTACTTGATAGACTGTAAGGTATATTATCGAAAGCAATCAACTTAAGGTAGTTTATTCGTAAATCCACTTTTCTTAAGAATTTGATGAAATCTAAATGTTTTTCATTTAATTTTAAAAAAAAATTATTAAGTAAGCATACCTATTACTCCATCGAAAGCTGACACAGCAGCTTTCGAGCCGACAGAGTGGTTGACACAGTCAATGCTTAAGAGCAGGTAGCGCTTTTCGAGGGATCCTCCTCAGGCATATATAGTTATTGTAAAGCAACTGAAAATAGACAGAAGTCCATATTTCAGCAGTTTACTAGCCGTTCTCTTGTCCATCAAATCCAACTTGAGACGCGTTTTGCCGCAAACAAAAGAATTTTTTTTTTGTCAAGGAGAAATCCGCCTTATGGATTCCGGAGCAGCCTGCGTCACCATAAGGGTGCCCCAGAGTGCTCCAGTTATGTGGGGCTCTCCAACCTGAAGGGCTGGCATACCCACTAAAACTCCTTGTGAGCCGGGAAAACCCTTTACTCCTTTTACATGTCTGACGCGCTGTTAAATATTTAGGTTGTTTTGTGTGGTTTAACTCAAGGTTAATTAACTAATGAATTGAACTAACCTAACTTAACCTATCTTACAACTAAACTAACCTAATCCCCAATGTCGGGAGTGTTTGTGTTACATTATGTGTGGTGTATATTGTTACACTGGTTCAGAAGGAGTGGCTCAACTAACCTACGGCCTTAAAATAAAGTCGAAGTTAGTCGTTTGTCTAATGTTAGTCTGGTATCATGTCTGTGGGTCGCAAATATCTTATGTCGACATTCACGTTGCCTCTGAAAGTGTTCGCTATCTCCGGGTTAGAATGGGCTGCTGCCTTCTCAAGAAAACGAAGTTGAGAAGCACGAGTGAATTCTTTAATCGTCGGCATGTCGAACTCCCTGTGCAACTGATTGTTGCGGACGAACCAGGGAGCACCAGCAATAATGCGCAAAACTTTATTTTGAACGTCCTGGACCTTGACTCGGTGGGATCTAGACATCTGACACCAGGTCTGGCAGGCGTACGTAAGTCCGGCCCTGATTATCATTTTGTAAATTAACAAACAAAAGAACGGAATCAACTGGTACTTATCCCAGAAGTTACGGAGTACGATGGTAGGATATAACGAATGGTATTAAGTACGCATACCTATTACTCCATCGAAAGTTGACATAGCAGCTTTCGAACCGACAGAGTAGTTGACACTTTCAACTAACCTGAAAAGCTGCTGTGTCAGCTTTCGATGGAGTAATGGGTATGCGTACTTAATACAGTTCATTGTATCCTACCATCGTACTCCGTAACTTCTGGGATAAGTACCAGTTGATTCCGTTCTCTTGTTTGTCAATCCTAGCCTGCCTGACGAGCCGTGATACAGCGAAACGCGTCTCAGGATGGATTTGACGGACAAGAGAACGGCTAGTAAACTGCTGAAATATGGACTTCTGTCTATTTTCAGTTGCTTTACGATAACTAATTAAAAAAAAAAATTACCGATTGTGAAGCGAGATATTTATAATTAAAGTGCACATAATTAACATGCAATATGCCAATGAAGTATAAAAAAGCAGTTTCGTGTATATCTTAAAAACTTTTCCTACGAATTTTTTAAAAAAACTATTTATTTAAAGAAAAATTGGAAAATTATTAATAATGAATTTCGGAGCACGTTATAAAAAGATTCTCCTTAACATCCAGACGTAAACATAGCCTGTGACCGCGCTGGCAGCCATGTTGTTGGTATGATAGGGGACGCATGCGTGATAAAAAAAGGACCTAAAAATTTTCTTGAGCACCGTTATTTTATGTTTATTATGTTGTAGATCTTTTTAAGCAGTGAGAAACAGTTTTTTTGCGCAAGTAATCATTTTTGACCATAAGAAAATTTTTGGGGACGTCCTGTTATCAGAACTAAGCAAGTTTTCACTGCAACCAATTATGTCAAATATGAATTTATACAGCTAAAGTGCTCAAAGAATGAAAGCGGAATTTATTTATAGAAGTAAAGCCGAGATCAATAACTAATAGGGTTTGCTATAAACACACTAAATGATGTTTTTTTTTCTCATATTTTAGTAACTATGAGGAGATTCTTTGAAAAAGACGAGGCGAAACTAGAAGAAATTAAAGAAGGCGAAATATTCTACCTTGAGAAATTTGAAAAAGTTATTTCGGCAAGCCCGTCTGGATATTTGGTTGGCTCACAGGTATTTTTGACTTCTAACTTTTAAGTACCTTTGCAAATGCAAATCCTAATTTTGATAGGATCCCTAGTATATCCGATATGATAGCAATTTTTAACGATTTTGTTAGTACCAATTGTCAGATCAATATATCGCGCAACTAATTTCACATTAAAATGATCTTGTTCTTGAATCTGTTATATTAAACATTGGACGTCATCGGGTATCAGTCTCTCTTCGTCGCGATAGTCAAGAGAAACAAGAATGGAGGGGATATTGCTGACGATACTCGACGTTTAATTCGAACTGAATTTCTGTTGACAGTAATGACCTTTCGTTTTTGTCGCGACGTTTTCTAGTATCTCTGTACGTTTTTCCAGTCCTTGCAATATACACGGAATTGTTTGTGTCGTAATACCTACTGATTGAGATATCGAAACCCTTAATACAAACATAACCCAAGCAACTAAAGAAGCAGAAAAAATTCGCGGGCCAAAACGAAACTATGAAAACAACAAACTTAGTCAAAACACTAAAGACCTTATAGAAAAAAGAAAACAACTACGAACCAATAATGGAAACGTATATTCAAACGAACTCAAACAACTGAATAGAACAATAACCAAAGAAACTAGAAAAGATGTTAGAAAATACAATACAGACTTCATCAGAGATACAATTGAACGAAATAAGAAAATAAACGTCTTGAAGAATAAACTAACAAATGGAAAACTCTTCAAACTTAAGAATGAGAATAGCGTAACTACAATTAGACAGGAGCTTTTAACTGTAGCAGACAACTTTTACAGGGAATTATATAAATGCAAATACATGAACGGAATAGAAAGACAGGTTCAAGAGAGGAACGTTCCAAATCAAGGATCTGAAGATTTGCCAGACATAACCATAGGAGAAATAAAAAATAGCTTAAAATAAATGAAAAATAACAAATCAGCTGGCGAAGATGGAGTTATAATAGAAGCCGTAAAAATAGGAGGAGACCAACTGTTAGACATATTAACACTATTATTCAAAAAAGGTGATATCACTAATATTTCAAATTACAGACCAATCAGCTTACTTTCTCACCTATACCAGGTGTACAAGTATGAAATGCGGATTTCAGATAACAGATGATGCACCAATGTAGTTTGTGCTATAAAGATTTGATACTGCGCCATTTTGTTATGTCATCAACAAGTGTCAGACGCGCACGAGTGATAAATTGGAAAAGAGTGTGCACAGTGTTGTGTTGTTGTGTTCAATATGTCGAAATTTATACCGAACAAAGAGCATTCGCGGACAGCATTAATTTTTTATTTTCATTTGGAGAAAACTGCTGTTGAATCATACCGATTACTTCGAGAAGCTTATGGTGAACATACTCCATTGCAAGATACGTGTGAACGATGGTTTCGGCGTTTCAAAAGTGGTGACCTCGATGTTGCAGACAAGGAACGTAGAAAACCGCCAAAAAAATACGAAGATGTGGAATTGCAAGCATTGCTGGACCAAGATGATTCGCAAACACAAAAACAACTCGCCGAGCAATTAGGCGTTACTCAACAAGCTGTTTCGAATCGGCTACGAGAGATGGGAAAGATTCAGAAGCCGGTAGATTGGTACCACATGAGTTGAACGACAGGCAAATGGAAAAGCGCAAAAACACGTATGACATTTTACTCGCTCGGTACAAAAGGAAGTCGTTTTTGCATCGTATAGTTACAGAGGATGAAAAGTGGATTTATTTTGAGAATCCCAAGCGCAAAAAATCATGGGTAGACCCAGGCGCACCATCCACATCGACCGCAAGACCGAATCGCTTTGGCAGAAAGACGATGCTCTGTGTTTGGTGGGACCAGAGGGGTGTGGTCTATTATAAGCTGTTAAAACCTGGGGAAACGGTTAATACTAAACGTTACCAACAACAATTGACCGATTTGAACCGTTCGCTGCTTGAAAAAAGGCCAAAATACCGAAAGAGGCAACACAAAGTCATTTTTATTCATGACAATGCTCCATTTGCATACGGCAAAGTTCGCGACACGTTGGAAGCACTCAGCTGGAAAGTTCTACCCCATGCGGCTTACTCACCAGACTTGGCTCCTTCCGATTACCACTTGTTTGCATCGATGGGTCACGCACTTGCTGAACAGCGCTTTGGTTCGTACGAAGATGTGAAAAAATGGCTCGATGAATTGTTCGCAGCAAAAGGGGAAGATTTTTACCCGAAAGATGGGAAAAATGAATAACAAGCGATGAAGCATACTTTGAATAAAGCACTTTTTATCATTCTTCCGAATTTAACATGTTTTTTTTTTAGAAAAAAAAATCCGCATTTCATACTTCTACACCTGGTATAAGCTCTTCATGAAAATTATCTCAAATTGCTGGGTTCCGAACTGGTTTTGGTTCAAATGACCACCTTCTAACATTAAAATATTAATCGAAAAAGTCATAGAATATTATAAACCCTTGGTATTAGTTTTTATTGATTTCCGAAAAGCATTCGATACCACTGAACTACCAGCAATAATGGCAGCCTTAAGAGAATACAGAATCGATTATAGATACGCAAAATTAATAGAACATATATACAGCACTATCTCGGCCACCATAAAGCTTCATGAATCAACATCATCATTTCTAAATGAAAGAGGAATCCGACAAGGAGATACCTTATCTCCACAAATTTTTATAGCAACGTTTGGGTATGCATTTAAAACTTTGAACTGGGATAATATGGGAATTAGTGTAGATGGCGAATATCTGAATCATTTTAGATTCGTGGACGACATCGTCCTAATTACAGATAATATGGGAGATGCAATAAAAATGACAGAAGAACTGAAATAAGCTGTAGGAAGAACTGGTCTAAGACTAAACATGGAAAAGACCAAACTCATGACTAATCTGGTAGTAAGTGAAAAGATAAACATATCTGGACAAACTATACAGCAAGCAGACGAGTACAAGTATTTAGGGCACGAAATAAGATTAGGCACAGACAATCAAACATGCGAAATCCAGAGAAGAAATGATATGGGGTGGGTAGCTTTCGGAGATACCTTTAAGCTTAAAACGAAAAATATTTGAGCAATGTATAATGACAGTCATGACATATGGAGCTGAAACTCTTACTCTGACAAAGAAGACAACACAGAAATTAAAAGTAGGACAGCTTATAATGGAAAGGTTAAAGCTAGGCGTTACAAGAAGACATAGAATCTCGAACAGAATCATTAAAGATTATACAATGACAGTAGATATTATAAAACGTATTACGGAATTTAAATAGAGGTGGGCCGGTCATATGGCGCGCCTGACGGACAGTAGGTGGACGAAGAGAATTGTTGAGTGGAGACCGCGGCAAGACAAAAGAAGCAGAGGCAGACCACCTAGCCGGTGGACGCACGACCTAAAGAGAATTGCCCAAAACTGGATAGCGAAAGCACAACATCGAGGGGACTGAAAGGACTTGGAGGAGGTTTATGTCCAGGAGTGGACCAGAGAGGCTGGATAATGATGATGATGATGATGATGAAAACTTATCGAACATGTTTGCGTATACTGAAGTTCCGACTTTAATTTCGTTAATAATTAATTAAGGTTCTATTTCAGTTAGAAATTGTAAATTTAGTAAGCGATTACAGTCCCTGGCCAAATTATTAGACGCACTGCAAGATTTCATGTAAAATATTAATTACCGAGTGATATTGTACCGTTTTATTATTTTAAATTGATTTGTTTTTTATTTTTATATTATCCAATCAATTACCTATTTATTTCACATAAATAAAACAGCATTAATTTAGAAAAGCATAAGTTTTAAAGAAAAGTGAAATTAATGTTAGTAAAAGCAATATTTAGTTGAGCCACCTTTAGCCGCTATCAAAGCTTTAATTCTGCGCGGCATGCTATCAATGCAAGATTGTACTGTCTCCTGCATTTGAGGATGATGATTCCACACATGAATAATCTTTTCTAGGAGCTGGGTTTTGTTGGTAATCACATCTTTAGCCACTTCTCTTTTCATCAGCTCCCACACATTTTCAATGGGCTATTACCCGGCCAATCCAACAGAGGGATATTTTTTTCTGCCAAAAAAGCTTTAACAGACCGAGCAGTGTGGCAGGGAGCTCCATCTTGCATGAAAGTGAATGGTTCCCCATTTGGAAATCATTCTCTGAGCTGCGGAATCAACCGATTTTGTAATACTTCTTTGTACTGATCTTGCCTCATTATTCCTTTGACGACGTACAGACGTCCAGTGCCCTTGCCGCTGATGACTGACCAAATCGTCACTTTGGTGGGATGTTTAACCGTCGGGACGACACAATCAGGATGAAACTTTTCTCCATGACGACGACGCACATACTGAGCTTTATTCTGCAAAATTTCGAATGTGCTTTCATCACTGAAGCAGACCTGTCAAAAATAGGAAAAATATATAAACTTCCATGTTTATTTGCTTTATTTAACTGAAAATGATAATAATGCATCAATTATTGATTAAATTGCTGTATCTTACCGATCTCCAGAAGTCCACATCTTTGTCTTGCCATTGTTTGGCCCACTTCAGGCGCTTTGCTTTCATTGCAGCTGTTAACTTGGGCTTCCTGGCGGGGCGACAGGCCTTAAAATCTAATTCTTTCAATTTTCTTCGAACAGTGCGCTCAGAAGCATTTACGCTAGCATCCTGGAGTTGTGATTTTATTACCTTTGTGGTAGCAAATCTGTTTTCTACACAAATTTTCTTCAAACATCTCTCTGACCGTGGAGTGAAAATTGGTTTTCTACCGCATCTTTTCTTTCTTTTCGGGCTTAATTCCTTCCCTGACTCAATTTACTTTTTTATGCGTCGTACACTAGCTTCAGAAACCTCCAATCTTCGTGATATTTCTCGGTTTGTGAATGTTTTCGCAATCACGAGGGCCTTCACTTCAGCTTTTTTACGTGGTGAAAGATCGCCTTTTCTACCCATAATGAAAATAGTCCAATTACTTTTTTTAAAACACTGCATACAAAATAAACTAATAACTGAGTAGTATAAAACTGTTAAACAAACAATCACAGTCCATAAAGCCACAGAAACACGTCCGTACCTGACTCGATTCCGATCGCGACTGATACAGGTTTGTACTTATTTACGTTCATGTATCACTTTGTCAACACAGTGTTGCCATATGTTAAAAATAAATACAAATATGTAGTCTACAACAATTCTTTTAAATAAAAATCAATAATATTGTAGTTTAAATATACCATTATTGCATAAAAACTCTTAAGAAACATAAAATTACTAAAAAAATACAGTGCGTATGAATTTAAAAAAGACACATAAATTGAATAAGTGGTTCTCGCGTGATAAACGCACTAATGGACAGACAGACAGAGAGACATTGCATTTTATATATATTATAGATTAAAGATATTCTCTGCTACATAATATTGTTCCATATTTAATGGTTTAGGCTGTATATTGCAAGGGAACGCGCTAGCAGCAAACTTTTTTTCCGACTTCACTCACTATTATTGTCACTGCTCATTCCTTATGCTACCTATCTTAATAAAATATAGCCTATAACCTGGCCAGAGAACATAAGTATGTTCTAAAAAAAAAAGTACGTAAATCGGATAAGTGGTTCTCCAGTGATAAGGTCACTAACGGACAGACAGACAGACAGAGAGACGTTGCATTTTATATATATTATAGATTACTAATAACTCATGTTATAGTAGAATCCTTGAATGATGAAAGTGAAAACAACATACTTCCAAGCAGGTTTCATTGCAAGACAGCACGGTTTTCTCGGCGGCGTTGTCTACTACACTCATAAAATTTTAAATGTATGATTGACTTAGAGGGAAGCGATTTCATTAATGACATAACTTATTTCTTCTTGGGTTTTGTGCCTTTGGTTAAGGTGTAGCCGCCCACCGCTGTTAAATAATAAAATGGTAAATTCTTATATTCAAAGGTGGATCCAGCATTTTTAAGCTGTTTTTCTAATTGCACTTTAATATTCAAATAAGGAGAGTAAGTTTGCTGGTGGATCCATCGCTGAATTTAATAACTCTACTATTACTTTCCTTTTAGATCACATGGGCCGATTTAGATTTTGCGGCAAACCTAACCGACTATCTAACGAGAGCTCCGGATTGCTTAAAACCGTATCCAGGATTAACTAAATTGGTAGAAACAGTCAATAGCCTACCAGCAATCAAAGCTTATTTAGAAAAGAGGCCTAAATAAATATTTTTCGCTTGTTTCTTAAGGGGGTAATCTGGTAACTCGCAGTATTTTTTTAAGAATTTTTTTTTCGTAGTAAAATTCATTTGTGAATTTCAATATTTTTATACATAATACAAGAGATCTTAAACTAATAGAATTTTTTTTTGTTTGTTTTTTTTTTTTCACGATTCATTTCCTTGGTAGGACCGCCTGAACAGTGCCTTCTTTAAATCTAGTTGACGTGATATTTGGACTTTGGAGCATCTGAAAGCGAATATTTGAGTTGATTCTCATAATACAGAGTTACCGCTATCGCCGGTACTAAAATTGTAAACTCACGATGAAAAAAAAAAAAAAAAAAAAAATGGCGGACTTTCGAAATTTTAGACCTTATTTTTGCAACTGCAATTGTTAAATATGAATGAATAATTATAAAAGTAGTACCGGCGATAGCCATTCATGTGTAGAATAAGCCATACAAATTTGAGCCCGATCCGTTCAATAATTTTTTCTAAATCATGTCAATCAGGTCAAAAAAGGTTTATTTCGAGAAAAACTCGTTTAAAGCGCTATACTAAACGATATACAGACGCTCGACTGCTTCTTTTTTGACGAAAACCAACACTAAACTGCTTGTAAACTAAAACTGAAATCCCTATAGACCGAGGATTTACGAAAACGGGGCGGAGACAGTAAGTATACGGCAGCTGCATGTTCGGCGTGCTAGGTATAAACTGACTGCGTCGAGATGCATTTTTCAACTTGTTCTCGACCTTTCTACATATATGGAAATAATGTTTTTAGAAAATCGATTTTTTGAAAAAGTTACCAGACTACCACCACTTTAAATAAACATTTACAAAATTACAAAAATGTGTTTAATTTTTGTATTCAATCCCTTTTAGCACCACATAAATTTCTTTATTTTCTTACGGGCATTAAGTAGTGACTGACTGACTGACAGCTGGAATACTACTCAAATCACATTGATTCACAAAAAGAGACAAATTAGATATAAATAACTACAGGCCTATAAGCCTACCACATCCGTACAAACTCTTAACCAAGATCATCACAAATAGGCTATTAAACAAATTTGACAACTATCTTCAGACTATTCGTACCCTAATACGGAAATGTCACGAGTACAACGTATCTCTGCATATAGCACTCGTCGACTAGAGCAAAGCATTTGACTCAGTAGAACTGCGGGCAATTATCAAAGCCATGGAGCATGTAAGAATTGATACAAGATACAACAAAATTCTTGAATATATTTACGAAAATGCTACCTGCAAAATTAAACTCGACGAGGACTGGACAACAGTTAAAATACTTTTAAATGGAGGAGTGAGGCAAGGGGACACCATCTCTCCCAAACTTTTTACCCTTGCAATGGAAGATATTTTCAAGAAGCTAAATTAGGAGAACAAAGGCTTGAACATCGACGGCCAATTTCTACACCATCTTCGATTTGCAGACGATGTAATTCTCCTAAGTAACGGTCTGAAAAAGCTACAAGAGAGGCTGCTCCACGTCAAAGTGGCATTGGAAGGGTATGGTCTGACAATGAACATATGGTCCAAACGGCTCAGATAGCTCGCAGAATACGCATGACTTGGGCAACTACCGGAAAATGAAGCAACGTCATTAAGGATTCCAATATTCCTACTAACTTAAAGAGAAAGCATTCTTCCGGTAATGAAGTACGGAATGGAAACGATGACATCAACAAACAAATCGATCACTAAACTGCGCACGACACAACGCGCAATCAGACGAGTTATGCTGCGCATAACTTTACGAGAACGCATTCGAAACGACATAATACGACAAAGAACTAAAGTAGAGGACGTTGTCGAGAGAGTAGCCACATTGAAATGGGCCCGCAGGGGGGAGAAAGATTCAAGATGGACGAAATGGGTAGTACAATAGAGGCCTAGAATATACAAAAAAAAAAAGCATAGGAAAGTCACCTGCAAGGTGGTATCGGCTGGCGCAGAACAGACAGCAATAGAATAAAAAAGGGGACACATATGTCCAGGAGTGGACAAAAAAGGGTTGCTAAATAAGAAGCGGCACTTCACACAAACTTCTATATCAAAGTTCTTATAATATCCTGATAAATAGTATGCTAGCTCAACACATGCTTGTGTTGAGCTAGCACGTGACAAACTACTTGAAAAAGCTGTGAAAGAAGAAATTGTCAAGGATTCTGAGGAATCGTACATTGAAAATAATAAGAAATTAACAGTTTCGGGAGATGGAACGTGGAAAAAGCGTGGTTTCACTTCATTATATGGAGGTTCTTCTATTCACTAGTCAAAACGATTTTGTGCATGGGTTCTTTTTATTTGTGACTAGTTCGTTTTGTCCTAAAATGAAAAAAAATCAGTAATAATATGTATCTATAATTTTGTCATTCTTTTGCGAAACATGACTTTATGACGCTATTTTAAAACGTTAATAGATGGTAAAAATGCGGCAAGTTTCGACGTCAATTTTCCAGATCATGTACTGGATCTTGCCAGGCACCGTTTCAAGAATGCATATTTCTCGTCTGGCAACCAAATATACAGGCAAATAGAAGGCACCGCCATGGGCTCACCTCTTTTACAAGTCATAGACATAGAGGGTGGACTGAGCTTTCCGCATTCCGTTGTGAAGTAAATAAGAACGCAAAAGTGTGGGAGAGATAAAGCGAATGTACGGGTACTGCGCCTTGGTTATTACAGGCCTACAGAAAGGGGACAGGTATTGGCCGCACAGTCGCTTTGTCTCTCTCTAGACAGTGGTCGATTTTGTGAGGCTAATGCGCAGTCCATCCTTCATGTCTGTGGTTTTAGCCAAGATCATAGACATAGAGAATGGACTGAGCGTTCCGTATCCCGCTGTGAAGTAAATACGGACGCAAAAGTGAGAGAGAAAGCGAATGTGCGGCCAGTAGTTGTCTCTCGGGGCAATTCGCCTTGGTTATTACAGGCCTACAGAAAAGAAACATGTATTGGCCGCACTGTCGCTTTGTCTCTTTCTACAGAGGAGTAAATTTTGTGAGGCTAATACTCAGTCCATTCTCTATGTCTTTGGCCAAGACCGACTTGGAACCATCATAAATTTAAAAGATAAAATAAAGCTAGAAAACTAACTAGAGTTTTTATGTGGTAATTGCAACGAGTCCTACAGAGACAAGACTCATAGAAAGATATCTGCAAGACTCAAACTTCTCAGCCATAACAAACTATAATAGTTCCCTTTCAAGACTAATTAGTGATAAACCACAAAATCGGTTTTAACAGTTGCAAACAAATAACAGCCCTACAGTGTTAGAAAACATAAATCAGCCAACGAAATTGAGAAAAATGGCACCTTAAACAAAATGAATGTTGTTCTCGATCTTCCAGCTGCTTGAAAATGCGTAATAAAACAAGAGACCAACGCATCCCCAACCAACAGTCTATTGAACAAGGCCGAGACAGTCCCCATTAGCCCACAGGGCCAACTTATGTAGCACATGTTTGGAACAACGCAACTGAACACTTTAGAGAATCTCGAGTGTTGCACTTGATATACCTTAATTCGATTGTGTTTGGTATAATGAAATTGTTGGCTACACTATGCTCTTATGGTATGTCTGAAAAGTTTCATTTAAGACTTTTGTATTTCCTCAGAAAGCGTTCTTTACAAGTGACAGCTGACAGATTTCTTTCTAATATCTTCTCCTACACTCTTTCTCAGTTACATTAACAATGTACTGGAAAGGACCAGAAATACAGTACCCTTATTTCTTCTCACGACAAAGACCAGAAAGAAATGCTATTTTTAGGTGACAGTAATCAAGTAGAATTTAACGCTACAAAAACCTTATCGGTAGTGTTTTTCTAACAGAAGTTAATGTTGTGTTAATAAATATGGGTATCTTTCTCGATTAACCAGTACTTACTGTGGCAAATCAGTAGGTACACACAAGTAGTCGTAGCACCACCTGTAAATAGTTATGCTCATCCACAAACAAAATAAAAACAAATATATTTGAAACATGATATATTAATTCTCTAAAAACGATTTCTCTGCCTTGCTATCCCTAACCAAAACCATAAAAGATGGGGTACCTCCTCTTATCACATACCTAAAATTAAGAAAGAATTTAGTCAAGTTCTGTATGCAATTAGTATTTCTCCAGGGAATGGCAATACTGGGAAAATGTATATATTTATCTTACCCTGGGCTTTTTAAAACTGCCTCCAATGTTTCGTTAACATCAACTTTAACCATTTTTTGTCTTACTGTTTCATAATATACATTCAATTCGTCAGGAACGTATTTTTTATCTATATCCCAGTCTGGATGTGTCTCAAAAACAACATTTAACTGATCAAAAATGCTAAAACAAGAAACAATTATGAAAAAAACTGGCAAAAGATATTGACTTAAAGGTAAGGATAATGGTATGAATGGTGGGCATAAAAAGGTGGATAGGTTAACAATATATATTGTTGTTTATAATTAGCAGTATTATATAAGAAGCCTGTGTAATGTATATAAAAGTAACCATCTTTTTAAAGTTTGAAAACCATTGGTCAAAATTTAAACATAAATTTCCCATTACCAGTAGCAGTTTATAAATATTTAAAATTACCTGTTTTTTTCACTAAACTGCTGTATATAATCCATAAATTTATATTCGGGATATACTAGAACTACTGGCCAAACTAAACTATTAGTTTCTTCATCTATAAAGACTCTGTTGTTTATTAACTCAGGAAAACATGGCTCTAGTTTACTCAAATTTATATTTCCTAAAAAATAAGGTACTAATAATGATCAGTATTGAATTTTTTTTTTTTTTAATGAAATTACAGATCATTCAGATGTTTTTTCAAATTTAAGAAAACATTATTGCTAACAAAATAAATAAAAAAAAGTACTAACCCCTTTCCCCTCCTTCTATCCTATACCCTCTCTTTACAATCTCTTTCACTAAATTCACCTCTCTCTGTTTCATCTTTTTTTCTTCCACTTCCCGTTTCCTCTTATTTCTCTCTTGTAACTTTGACTCATTAATGCACTTTTTCCTAAGTTCTAAAATGTCTTTGTTAGTTTTATCTTTCTCTAAAATTTTATCACAATACTCTATTGATTTTTCATATCGTTTTAGTTGATAGGCACTGTTGGCTGTTCTGTTTAAAACTTTGTCATAGTTTGGGTTTATTTTTAGTGCTAACTCACAATCTATTAGACAGGATCTGTAAGTAATATAAATTGTCAAAAACAAACTCCAAAGAATAGTTTGTTTGAAAAGACCAAGAGACTCATGGCTACAACTTTTCTACTGTCTTGGCATACTTACACTACAATCTGTGCTTACCTATAATTTTTCAAAAACCAATGTGCTGCTGCACGATTATTTAATAAACTACTTTCAATTTCTGGATCGCCACATTTCTGTTTAATACCTTCCGTGTAGGCTACAATTGCTAACCTATAATTTTTATGCTTAAAATTAAAATTGCCATCCTCCTTGTAAGCTACAGCCAATTCTAAAAAGATATATCATTAAATTACAATGTTTTTTTAAAGTAGAGCAATCTTTTAAACAAAAATATTTAAAAAATATATATAAAATATAGATTAACTGTTACCTTGAGGCTCGTTTACTTCTGGATCATACTTCAACTTTTGTAGCCCCTCATAAAGTGGGTGCAGCTCTTGTCCAGGTTTTGGAGATTCCTTCATAAAAAAGGGATGTTTACTCATCTCCTAGGAAGAAAAATCTTTAATATAGTTGAATAAAGGAAAAGTCGCAGCAAGAAGTGTACTCGGAAGAAATTTACCTAATTATTTTGTATCTGTAGATAAAGAAAAGGTTTCAAATGCATGAAATATATTTGAAATCATTTTTTTTACCTCTTCCCAGCGATCCTCCGGCCACCCATCTTCATATCTCTTTTTAGGCAAATTATTTATAAAGTCGTCCAATTCGGCATCAAGTTTTGCGGCTAATTCTAACCTTTCCTTCTCTGTCATCGGTTTCTTCTTATTAATTTCTATTTGCTGATCCATATCTTATTAATTCTTATAAGTCAGTACTCCTAAAATCAATTTAAAAAATAAAAAAAAAACACGAAAATATTTAAATACACGTTTAAACTTTATAATTCTTTAACCTATCTTTTTGTTTTGGGTGTTTGAAAAAATATCAAAACTATCTTCCTTTTTCGAGGTTAGGATGTGTTGATTTTTTATTGTCTCATGTGGGTTGGGCTCGTGGACATGAACATTCCATGAACGCTTGTTTTCTTTTATAAGGTCAAAACTACATTCCATTTCAATTATTTAAAGATCACCTGAACTAAATACAGATACAAAAATAAATGTAATTAAAGAAATTTTTTACATATTTTTAATACTGCAAACTGTTTAAAAAGATTTTTAAAACAAAAAACTTCTGGATTTATGAACATAGTTTTTAGTTGATTATCGGTTTCACGAGTTGTCACTTTGCTGTCAATAACATAGTAATGGCGTCGCAGTTCGGCAGCGAACTTGTATAACCAAAACAAACATTTTTTATTGAATATTTCCCTTTAAAAAAATGTAAATTTTCCTACGAATTTCGGAAATTAACTCTTAAAAATGGCTTCGGCGCTGGAAAACACAACGCCGGAATCCACGTGGGTCGATTTTTGTGAACGGCACGCTGTAATTGCAGCACAAGACTTCTCTAAAAGTTGTACTCAGTATATAAATATGAATTTACCTGAAAACGCTAGGACTATGGTTCACCATAAAGACTTATTAAAGAAATACATTGAGTTTTTTACGGAGGAGTTCGAAAGGGACTTTACACGAAGACAGTTGGGACGTAACAAGTGTTTCAATGGTGTATCTAATACTACCAACGAAGACAGTTTTGATGCTGATGATGGGAGTCCTAAGATGAGCCACAAGCCCTTCTTTAGACGGTAAAGTATACTACTATTGATTGTAAAAGATCGAGTCCTTAATGCTTATATTCTAAAGGGTGATTCATTTAGAGGTACTTTTTTTAAATACAAAAAAAATGAATAAAAACAATTTTATTTTATAATCTTTATTATCATATAAAAGAACCATTCTTTACAATTATTTCTTAAAGATAATTTCTTTCAAATGTTGTCCGCGACTATGGTTAACAACGTCCATTCTGAAGTTCCAATTTT
Source organism: Pachyrhynchus sulphureomaculatus (assembly GCA_019049505.1). NCBI lineage: Eukaryota > Metazoa > Arthropoda > Insecta > Coleoptera > Curculionidae > Pachyrhynchus > Pachyrhynchus sulphureomaculatus. The sequence goes on along the minus strand of CM032448.1, from coordinate 114,977,839 downwards.
CAATGACGCGTGTGAGTATTTCGAGTGGTATTTGGCCAATGACTCGAGTAATATTGGCCTCCAATGCCTCAATTGTAGCTGGCTTATCCATGTAGACATTGGACTTTACATAGCCCCAAAGAAAAAAGTCAAGTCAATTTTTCTCGAAAACAGTGGATCTTCTGCAAGCTTGTCAAGAGCCCAACGACTAAAACGGAAACGATTCGGAAGGTCGGTTGGCTTTAGTTGTTGCTCTAGTTGAATTTTGTATGCTTTTAAAGAAAGATCCTTACGTAAAATACGCCAAGTTGTTGAATATGACAGGCCAAGCTGTTGAGAACGGCGACGAATTGACACTTCACGGTCTTCGCGTACACTCTCCGCTACCGCCCCTATATTTTCTTCGCTATGTGCTGGATGTGGTCTATTCGGTCGAGCATTATCCAATAATGAAAATTGGGTCTCAAACTTATTGATGGTAGAGCGAATTGTACGTTCGGTAGGCCGATTATGTGGACCATAAGTTGCTCTAAGTGCCCGATACACATTCCTCATAGAACGCCCATTTTCGTAATAAAGTTGAACAATTTGTAGACGCTGTGCCGGGCTAAGTCTTTCCATTATGAATTGTCAAACACTACTGAACAGGAATGCCACTTCAGTTGATACGACACATGCGCAATCTGCAATTAAATCCCCATCACAAAAAGTACCTCTAAATGAGTCACCCTTTACTATTATTTTTAAATTTGTGTCTTTAAAACTCTCAATTTTCTATTCATTTGTATTGTGATTATGAAATTTAATTTTACTGGATATTAGAGCCATTCGAGGAGTTTATAGTGTGTCTTATTTAAGTACAAGCAATATAATAACTGAAAGTTGCAATTTTAGTAAAGGTTTCAATCTTGGTTGGTTGATTATAGTTGGGGTAGGAGTTTGTGCCTAGTTGTGCCAGCATCCTTTGGGTTTATTATGCTTCCTATCCCTTGGTTGTGTCTCTTTAAAAAGTATATTAGCTTCTCTTTTTTGGATGTAAAAAAAATCAAGTACAAGTTATAGGTGACAAGGTCTTACTTGACTGTAATTGCAAGCTTAATCAAAGAACATCACACTAAAGGCAGAATCCAGCCAGCTCTTTCTGGTGCTCGATGGACATACTTTCTTGTGACAAACTGCAAATAAATTTGGTATAACCTCTACTTGAGAAGGTGCAGCCCCCATGTAAAATGGTGCTTATATCAATAAGCAAAATTCCTTTTCAGTCCCAAAAAATGATCACCACTAACTTTCCAGAAGATGATTGAGTTTTTGCATTCTTTGGAGGTGGAGAGCCCTTATGAATCCAATGTCTCAACCTCTGCTTTGTGGGAGAATCCTCACAGAACACTTAAGTTTTGTTGCCTCTGACAATTTTTGAAAAAATAACTCTCATCATTGTCTCAAGAAGCTGGATGTTCTTGACAAACTTCACACCTTATTTGTGCATTCTGCTGAGTATTTTTCAAAATGTTTATACCCATTTTTAGCAATTCATCATCATCATCATTAGCTTATTTCATCCATAGTCGAATGTAAGTCTTTTGCATGCACTTGTGTCCTGCTAATCTTCTTATGTTATCTGTCCACCTTGTTTGTGGTCTACCTCTGCATCTTTTGTGTTCTCTAGGCCTTCACTGAACTATACTTTTGGTGAAGTTTATTTTTAGACCTATTTCTCCAGACTTGTTACTTAGTTCCATCAGCTTTCGTCTTTTGTGTTGGTGATCAGAGTAACATCATCTGCTAACCTTAAGTGATTTAATCATTCACAGTCCATTAGTATTCCTTTATTTTCCCACTTTAACGATTTGAACATGTCTTCTAGAGTCAATGTGAACAGCTTTCGGGATACTGAGTCGCCTTGTCTAATTCCTCTTTTAATTTTGATTTTATTTGTTTTATTTCAAGCATTATTTGTGAAGTGGCATTTTTATATATGTATTGAAGAAGAGTTGTGTATCTGTCATCGACTCTGCTGTTACTTAAGGCGTTAAGGACTGCCCATATCTCTACCGAATCAAAAGCTTTTTTTGTAGTCAACCATTGCTATTGATAAGGTGACCTTATATTAATTATTAGTCATAAGAAATTACAACTTAAAATTTTTGGACACAATTTACAGTAAAATCTAAACAATTGTTTTAACAAAAAAATAGTGACTAAATTTTAGTTTTGAATAGAAAATTGTATGTGTATGATATTTTTGTTAGTGAATAATTTCTTTTACCACGCCGAGATTTAAATGTAGCCTGCTTCCGCAACATCAAGCATTCCTTTAAATCAAAACAGTAAAAAATGGCTTTAATAAAACAGAGTTTTGATTGTAAACGTGACAACGTGGCGATTACCCAACTCCACGTAAATTGTTTATGAGGTGTCTGTTTACTTCAACCATTGCATTTATGCTGAAAAACGCTAAAGCCTAAGGGACGATTTCCTCATTAGTTTTAGCGAAGCGCCATTTATGAATATTTTTCCTCAGTTGTTCCAATATAGGATATTATCTGCTTGTTTTCTTTTTTTGACAATTCGGTGCTTTAGAATTAAGACTGTTGAATACTTTTTATGAGTTTTCACAATAAGGTTTTGGAATTTTGTAGTTTTAATCGCTAATATAACACGTAGGCTGAAAAATTTTTGGTCTGGCTACTTAAAACATATTTTTTTTGCATGATTTGACTTTATTGATCAACATAGTCTCCTTGAAGAGCGATACAATCAGTCCAACGCTTTGCTAACATTTCTGTACCTTTCTTGTAGAAGGATTTGCCTTTGCCTTCAAAATAGGCCTCAGTTTCGGCGATAACTTCTTCATTGAAGCCAAATCTCTTTCCCGCGAACATTTTTTTGAGGTCTCGAATAGATAATAATTGCTGGGAGCCAAATCTGGAAAATACGGTGGATGAGGAAGCAATTCGAACTTCAATGCATGCAATTTTGCCATTTTAATCATTGACTTGTGACACGGTGCATTGTCTTGATCAAAGAGCACTTTTTTCTTGTTCATTTGGGCCGTTTTTTTGCGATTTCTGCCTTCAAACGCACCAATAACTTTATATAATATTCGCTAGTGATGGTTTTTCCCTTCTCTGCATAGGCGATGAAAATTATTGCATACGCATCCCAAAATACATAGGCCAAAACCTTCCCAGCCGACTGTTGTGTCTTTGGTCGCTTCGGGCGGCTTTCACCGGCTGCTGTCCACTCAGCTGACTGCCGATTTGATTCCGGTGTGTAGTGATGGATCCATGTTTCATCCATTATCACATATGGCAGGAAAAAATCCTTTTTATTGCCCTTAAACAGGTCCAAACAGCGCTCAGAATCAACACGTTGTTGTTTTTGGTCCACTATGAATAAACGCGGTACCCCTTTCCAACAGAGCTTTCTCATGCCCAAATGTTCATGCAAAATATGACCAACACGTTCTTTTGATACCTTTAGGGTGTCAGCTATCTCACGCAATTTCACTTTACGGTCATCCACAACAATTTCGTAGATCTTTTTGATGTTTTCCGGTGTAAGCACCTCATTTGGGCGTCTAGAGCGTTCAGCATCATTTGTGTCTGTGCGACCGCGTTTAAATTCAGCATACCAGTAAATGATGAGTGATTTTTCAGGGGCAGAGTCCCCGTAACACTATCAAGCTATTGCTTGAACGGTATTTTTTTCCATTAAGAAACAGTGTTTAATCAACACACTAAATTCGATTTTTTCCATTGTTTTGAAAATATCAGAAGTAGCTTCACTAAAACCACTGTAACTTGTAAACTAATCGTCGACATGTTGTGAAATTTTGACACATATCATTGAAAGTTGGTACTTCCTAAAAATCATATGGATTTTTTGAAAAGGGCGACATCTATGTGTCAGACTAAAAACTCTTCAGTCTACGTGTTAACATTTAAATGAGCCAACAAGTTCTTTTCTTAAATATAATAATAAATTTCAATACAGGGTTACTATTTACAAGTTATTTGTTTTAATTCCGTTTTTTTGCACGGACAGGTTAAGTTTTAAAATGCTAAGGAAAAGCAAAGACCTGTTTCACAAACATTCAGATGAGGACGCGATATCGAACAAAACAAAACTAGCCAAAATCGTAGTGGAATGTAGAAAAGAAGGTATAGTCAACTACACCACCCCCGAGTGTTTAGATCAACCGTCTGGACCGCCGAAATGGGAGAGATGTAGACTTCAACTTGTCAAGGCAACCGGAGGGTATATGTTAGAGTTTTATTCGCCACCTAAAAATCCAAAGGTAAGTTTCAATAACATCTACTGTAGTCTGTTTGTTTGGAGTTGATAGCACACAACATGGGTTTTAAACAATAAAATGGCATAAACCATAAGCGTCCGAATTATTTGTATTTTTAGTTTTAATCACCTTTATTTTCTATCTCTATACAACGGTGCGACCTTTTTCTAAAAAATATTTTATTGCATGCCTTCTAAACTTTACAATAAGTAAATCAACGCATTTCAACGTTTATTTTAATGAGTAAATGATGGAACTAAAAATCTTATTGGTATGATAAAGGCCTAAACAATTAACAATTCTTAAGAACTATAAATCTACAGTGTTATAAAGTTTAATGATAATAGATCTATCTTCTCCGATTGCCGTGTGCATAAGTTGTACTGTAGGATCATTTATATGTACTTTGCATACCTCCGTTTAAAACGTTGAATCCCAACAAATACCTTCTACCATAGGCGCGTAGTTGTCTAAGCGCTAATTTAATGGGTTTTAACAATATTGCCAAATCATAAAAAATTACCTAATGTTGGCAGTGTTGACGGTAAATGTTAATAAACTGTAAAAGAACGAGCTTAATGTAATTTTGCCGGATCCTACCTAGCCTCCTAAAAAGTACTACCACAGTAAACATAAAACACAATAGCGATGCTCAAGAAACTTTTTGGGTCCTGTTTTTTACCACGCACGCGTCCCCTATCATATCAACAACATTGCCGCCAACATGGGCGTGGGTTGTGTTTACTAGATTTCAAGGAGAATTTTTTCATAACGTGTTCCGAAATTTATTATTAATAATTTTCCAATAAGTAACAGATTCGTTTGACGTTATAATTAAAAATAATTATAAAAAAGATGTCAAGAGGAAGTTTTTGTTGTGCGGTTAGTGCTTGTAAAAAGATATGTGGTATCTCCAAAGGAGTTAGTTTTTTTAGATTCCCCAAAGATCCTAAAAAGTAATTTATTCATAATTCTTTATTTCTGTTATACAAAACATTATATAAAGATTATCTTTCATATTAAAATTGTTTGCTAGAGTTAAGTTATATTATCACCCAAAATTCGCTAACCAAACTTTCAAAACTCAATCTGGGCATGCAAAAGTAGTAATTCTCTAGCACGAATGAGTTTGAATAAATCAGTGCGTGGGTTTAATTTTGTTTATATAAGTAGTATATAGGCATGAAAAGTCATTAGTTGAATGAAATTTATTACTTTATTATTTAACTAATGATAAAATGAGGCAAAAAATATGTTCACTTCATTTTTAAGTTCATCTTAAAGTGATAATTATAATTATTTTCAATCTCTTCAGATTACTGGGATTCACTGAAGTATAAGGAGCATGCTTGTTGACATTATTCGCGCGAAGTTGAAGGTGTGCAGAGATATATTCTCAAAATAAACAATTTTTTCTCTTTTCTTGTTTTTTTCTTTCAATCAGCAAAATTCATTTTTATTCTACAGAATAGGATTTTTCTCGAAAGAAGGAATTTGAATATTTCAAAAATTCGCGGCCGTCATACCAGCAATATGGCGACAGGTCGTGTGATCATTACAAACTCGAACCCCTTGAGTCGGACTGTCGCTACTGCGTTTTATGTTTACTGTGGCACTACCCGTTACAGCTCTAAATTTTAGTTCCCACTTCCGTAAAAATTTATTATTTTACTTATCCTTTAGCCTCGTAGCGGAGTATTCTGTGCCCTTATAACAGACGCCAGGGAGACAACTGCACTAGAAATGCCGGATCATGAGAACACATTCGTCCTCAAGGCAAGCAACAATATGGAATTTGTCATAGAAGCTCATGATACAGATGATATGCGGTCATGGTTAGCTACAATAAAGTAAGTCCATTACAGGCTCATCATCAACAAAAAAAAACTGGCAACACAATGCACTAATTTTTAAAAGTAAATATCTCTGAAGATGCTTCGTGCAATCGTGGACGAAACGTCGGATTATAACTGCAGTGTGTCACAATCTAATTCCAGGGTTATGATTTCTCATTTTTTTGCAATAGATTATTGATCCATAGCACACATTTTGCTGGTAGTCTTTTTGTTTAATGAAATTTTAGTAATTTTTTATTCTTATTATTAAGGTACTGTATGAGACTGGGCCCCGGTGGTAACGAACTGGGGGTAGGAAACGCGGAATATCAATCCAATGCCCCAGATTTGCCTCCAAGACATGCAGCCGGGCGAGGAGGCGACAGACTGTCTTCGAATTCGAACTTTGATATTTGTCCTACTGGAAATGAATCTACCCATAGTAAGTTTTTCTTTTAAGGAGTAATGTCACTCTAGAAATTTGAAAAAAATCAACATTTTTTTTGGCTTAAATGATGCTTTAGGGATTTAGAAATATGGTATAAAGGATATTATGAGAGTAAGAAGGTTATAAGTGTGTATTTTATCACGTGCGCGTAATTGTCTCTCAAACTCTCAGAGAGTCTTTATGCTTTGCGCTGCTTAAATGACTGTACCTTTCTGAATATTGAAAAAATCTATTTATCTACAGAATGTAAGTTCATGTAGAATTCATTACCAAAACATCAATTTAGAAGGACAATTATATGGCGCGGGCATCGCAGATTAAAGGTATCTAGAAAATATACCAGGTGTACAAGTATGAAATGCGGATTTTTTTAAAAAAAAAAAAACATGTTAAATTCGGAAGAATGATAAAAAGTGCTTTATTCAAAGTATGCTCCATCGCTTGTTATACATTTTTCCCATCTTTCGGGCAATTTGTGAATACCACGCCAGTAAAAATCTTCCCCTTTTGCTGCGATCCATTCATCGAGCCATTTTTTTCATATCTTCGTATGAACCAAAGAGCTGCTCAGCAAGTGCGTGACCCATTGATGCAAACAAGAGGTAATCGGAAGGAGCCAAGTCTGGTGAGTAAGCCGCATGGGGTAGAACTTCCCAGCTGAATGCTTTCAACGTGTCGCGAACTAGTTTTGCCGTATGTGATGGAGCATTATTATGAAGAAAAATCGCTTTGTGTTGCCTCTTTCGGTATTCTGGCCTTTTTTCAAGCAGCGAACGGTTCAAATCGGTCAATTGTTGTTAGTAACGTTTAGTATTAACGTTTCCCCAGGTTTTAACAACTAATAATAGACCACGCTCCTCTGGTCCCACCAAACACAGAGCATCGTCTTTCTGCCAAAGCGATTCGGTCTTGCGGTCGATGTGGATGGTGCGCCTGGGTCTACCCATGATTTTTTGCGCTTGGGGTTCTGAAAATAAATCCACTTTTCATCCCCTGTAACTATACGATACAAAAACGACTTCCTTTTGTACCGAGCGAGCAAAATGTCACACGTGTTTTTGCGCTTTTCCATTTACCTGACGTTCAACTCATGTGGTACCTATCTACCGGTCGTAGCCGATTGGAAACAGCTTGTTGACTAACGCCCGATTGCTCGACGAGTTGTTTTTGTGTTTGCGAATCATCTTCGTCCAACAATGCTTGCAATTCCACATCTTCGTATTTTTTTGGCGGTTTTCCACGTTCCTTGTGTGCAACATCGAAGTCAACCACTTTTGAAACGCCGAAACCATCGTTCACACGTATCTTGCGATGGAGCATGTTCACCATAAGCTTCTCGAAGTAATCGGTATGATTCAACAGCAGTTTTCTTCAAATGAAAACAAAAGATTAATTCTGTCCGCGAATGCTCTTTGTTCGGTATAAATTTCGACATATTGAACACAATACCCCAACACTATGCACACACTTTTCCAATTTATCACTCGTGCGTGTCTGACACTTGTTGATGACACAACAAAATGGCGCAGTGCCAAATCTTTATAGCACAAACTGCATTGGTGCACCATCTGTTGTCTGAAATCCGCATTCCATACTTGTACACCTGGTATATAACTCTAAAACACGTTTTTCGCAAAACTACATTTTTTATACTGGCCCGAAACATAACGTCTTCAAATTATCACCGACTTATTTGAAATTTTAATTGTACCTTCAAAATTATATTATCTAGCGAAGTACGTACGGATTTTACAATTTATTTTGAACTGTTTTTTTTTAGAAACGATTTTTTACGTGATTTTTTTTACCGAAAAATGAAACACTTTCCTCAAACATGTACCATTCATAAAAAAAAACAATATTTTTTAATTTTTTTATGTATTTCCTAACACATAGGCTGAAAAGTTTTTTTAGAAGTTACCAAAAGTGTTCTTCGTATTTGTTATAGTTTTCCGTTAGTTACCTGGATAAAGGACTAAAAATGTGTTCTCGTATTTGCTGAACCTAGCCCAGCTGATGAGCCGTGGCGAAACGCGTCTTGGGATGGTTCAGTAAATACGAAGAACACTTTTGGTAACTTCTAAAAATACGATTCTTTTCGTTTCGTCTTTAGTTGTTATACCAATGCTGCCACCTATGCCTTCGAGCAGTAAGCTCGAGAAAGGTGCGTTTCTGCAATAAGTGCCAGCCGTGCTGTGCCGCTCTGCTTGAATAGGCTTAGTAAGTCGCCGACAGAGTGCAGTATAAGCATCTGTTTGTTATAGTTTTCCGTTAGTTACCTGGATAAAGGACTAAAAATGTGTTCTCGTATTTGCTGAACCTAGCCCAGCTGATGAGGCCGTGGCGAAACGCGTCTTGGGATGGTTCAGTAAATACGAAGAACACTTTTGGTAACTTCTAAAAATACGATTCTTTTCGTTTCGTCTTTAGTTGTTATACCAATGCTGCCACCTATGCCTTCGAGCAGTAAGCTCGAGAAAGGTGCGTTTCTGCAATAAGTACCAGGCGTGCTGTGCCGCTCTGCTTGAATAGGCTTAGTAAGTCGCCTACAGAGTGCAGTATAAGCATCTGTTTGTTATAGTTTTCCGTTAGTTACCTGGATAAAGGACTAAAAATGTGTTCTCGTATTTGCTGAACCTAGCCCAGCTGATGAGTCGTGATACGGCGAAACGCGTCTTGGGATGGTTCAATAAATACGAAGAACACTTTTGGTAACTTCTAAAAATACGATTCTTTTCGTTTCGTCTTTAGTTGTTATAACAATGCTGCCATCTATGCCTTCGAGCAGTAAGCTCGAGAAATGTGCGTTTCTGCAATAAGTGCCAGCCGTGCTGTGCCGCTCTGCTTGAATAGGCTCAGTAAGTCGCCGATAGAGTGCAGTATAAGCATCTATTTGTTATATGAAAAGTTTTTGATCTAGCTACTTATAACACATTTTTTTTTGCAAAATTCGACTTTATTCATCAGTATAGTCTCCTTCAAGAGCGATACAATCAGTCCAACGCTTTTCTAACTTTTGTATACCTTTCTTGTAGAAGGATTTGTCTTTGCCTTCAAAATAGGCCCCAGTTTCGGCGATAACTTCTTTATTGGAGCCAAATCTCTTTCCCGGCTGCTGCCGATTTCATTCCGGTGTGTAGTGTCGGATCCATGTTTCATCAATTGTCACATATCGCATGAAGAAATCCTTTTTATTGCGTTTAAACAGGTCCAAACAGCCCTCAAAATCATCAACACGTTGTTGTTTTTGGTCCACGGTGAGTAAACGCGGTACCCATTTCGAACACAATTTCTGATGCCCAAATTTCATGCAAAATATGACCAAGACGTTCTTTTGGTATCGTAAGGATGTCAGCTATCTCACGCAATTTCACTTTATGGTCATCCAAAACAATTTTGTGGATTTTTTGATGTTTTCTACCTTATTTGGGGGTCCAGAGCATTATTTGTATCTGTACGACCGCGTTTAAATTCAGCATACCAGTAAATGACGAGTGATTTTCCAGGGGCAGAGTCCCTGTAACACTCATCAAGCCATTGCTTTGCTCGAACGGTATTTTTTCCCATCAAAAAACAGTGTTTAATGAACACATGAAATTCGATTTTTTCCATTGTTTTGAAAACATCAGAAGTAGCGTCACTAAAACCATTGTAAGTTGTGAACTAAAGTCTAAATGTCGTTTGAATGTTGGTACTTCCTAAAAATCATATGGATTTTTTGAAAAGTGTGTCAGACCATAAACTTTTTCAGTCTACGTGTTAGATTGAATATTATTTGCTTGTTTCCTTTTTGGACAATTCGGTGCTTTAGAATTAACACTGTTTTCACGAGAAGACTTTGGCATTTTGTAGTTTTAAGCTCTAACATAACATTTAAATAAGCAAACAAGTTCTTTTTTTAAATATAATAATAAATTATTAGTTTTAAAATGCTAAGGAAAATCAAAGACCTATTTCACAAACATTTAGATGAGAACTCGATATTGAACAAAAAAAAAACTAGCCAAACATGTACCATTCATAAAAAAAAAACTATATTTTTTAACGTACTGAGAAAGTCTTATGTAGAACTCGAAAAATTTTGCCTCTGTTCAAGGTAAAAAATTGGAAGATAAATCTTTCCGGCCGCGAAGTACTATTTATAAGATGCATCTTCCTTTACTGACTACTGGTGCCGCTATCTTATAAAAGAAAAATAACCGGTCAAGTGCAAGTTGAACTTGTACAATTAGTGTTTCGTACGTTGATTGCTTTTAAAATAAAAAAATTTGTTACGCTGGACTTCACAAAACACCCCAAAGGAATTTTCAACACAGTTTGTTTCCAATCTTTACTGAAAACTGATGACCTTGAAATTTTTGTTTTTTTATATACCAAATAAATTATTTGGTATATAAAATAATTTTCGTTCAGTCTATACCCCGTGGAGAGCATTCCAGAATTTTTTCAAAATTTTTTGATCAGTACTTTTCGAGATAAGGTGGGGGGGGGACAGTGGTTTTTCGCGACTTTTTAAAAATAATGCAAGAAAAAGTGAGTCCAAGCACTACATTATATATACATTTTTTACTCGTGTTTTCACAAGCTTTCATTTGACACCACACTCGATGACCTAATAAAAAAATTTTTTTTTTCACTTCCGATTTCACTCCCCAAAACTAACCCCTTAAGTCAAAATTTAACTTTTAAAGCTACGCGGCTTTGATGAGGCCATCAATTCCTATATTATTACCAAATTTCAACTTTTTATGACAAATAGTTTCGGAGAAAATCGGGTGTGACAGACAGACAGAAAGACAGACACCGAAGTCATCTTATAAGTGTTCCGTACGGAACACTAAAAATTGTTCGAAAATTTGTAAATATACTTTAAAGCATGTGTAATAAAAGCATTTAAGTAAAGTTTGGATTCCGTTCACCATATTTCAAAAAAAATTGGCATTACCCCCTTAATTGAAAATGTTATCGTAGTTATTAAGACAGTTAGTGTGTGACTGCTGTCTTAAGGGTATAAGCAAACAATTACATTGTGTAAGGGGACTCTAACCGTTTTTGGATAAAAAAAAATTATTTTTTATTAAACTACATACAATATTGCTTCAAATACTGTAAATTTTAAAATAATTTTTTGAAGTTGGTTAGTCGTGGTGGTTTTTCTCACTCGGTTCAATTTACTACATTTCGCGCTCCTTCCTTTTATTACAGGACTGGACTTGAAAAGGTTTGCTAAAACATGTTTGCACTTACCCACCATATTGTTTATTAGTGAATAATCCACAATATTATTGTTATTGAAACAGTGATAACTATCAAAATAATCAAGTCCTGGAGACACTTTGACGGAAGTCGAAGAACGAGAATCGTGGATCTCATTATTGGAAACATAGAAGCCGCTCACTGTCTCTGGGTTTGGTACGGATTTTTCGTTTTTACGTCAGAATCCTCTGTTTTTTTTTTAAACCTTGGGTACACAGAACGTGGTATCACACAATGGAAAAGAAAAGAGAAGCAAATAAACAGGTCAGGCTTAGATAGCAACAGGTGGACAGGCAGCAAGTACATACAAGTCTTATAAAAACTTATCCCTTGGAGTAGTTGGGCATAGTCGTTGTAAAAACATAATAGATACTTTTTCTGCGGTTCTGAACTCTATACGAGAACAGAGAACTAAGAGACGAGCACGACACCGGGAGTTGCACAACGCTCTTTTTCTCAGTTATCGTAGTAGATATAGTTAGGATTTTTTTTAGTAATTAAGGACATGCCCCTGAACATTTTGAGCAGCACAGATTTTGAAAATTGAGACGCATCTTGGTACTTTAGTTTTTTTGGAGCTGTAATTTAACAAAGCAAAATTTTAAAAGTATACCACGCTCAGATTGTTTTCTAATAATCAAGCAATATCTAGAAAAAAAGAAGTTGGAAATCGGAGCAGTAGAATTGTAGAAAAGGAACCTTATGTCAAAAAAAAACACAGATTTTTACATCCTTTTTACAGTAATGGTTCCTAAGTTACTATGAGCTTGAAAATTGAAATTTTGTGATGGGCCCAAAGTTAAATAAAAGCTTAAAATTCAATTATTCAAACAAAAACAATTGTTAGAATCTATGGAACAGGTTTTAGACAATCCAGTTGAAAAATAAGTAGGGCATTTTCGGACCAGGCACCAAACGGAAACGGTTAGAGTGCCCTTAAAATGATCTGTTAAAAAAGATCCTTAGGAACCTTTTGTTTTGGAAATATATATATATATATATATATATATATATATATATATATATATATATATATATATATATATATATATATATATATGTATATGTATATATGTATATATGTATATATGTATATATATATATATATATGTATATATATATATGTATATACAGTGGCGTGCAAAAGTTTCCGGCCACATAATATACATTGACGCAGTAGGACGTTCAAAGACGTATTTACGAATAATAGCGCATTGAATGTTCACATTTAGTTCATAAAAGGTCGTGGGAGCATAAACATGGCGTGGCATATGCAAATCCAAATTCGTGAGAGAGTAATAAAATTTTCAAAAGAAGGAAAGTCTTCTCGTGAGATTGCTTCATTATTATCGATAGGTAAATCAACCGTGAACGATATTATTGTAAAATACCGTTGTGGATGTGGTTTAAAAAGATCGTCTGCGTAGTGGAAGACCAAGAAAAACGTCTAAAATAGTAGATCGTATCATTAAACGCAAATCAACTGCGTATGCCAGAAAACTGCTGCCGAAATTGCACGCGAGCTAAAGGATGAAAACCTAGCTAATGTTAGCCGTAGTACTGTGACAGGAAGACTACATGGTGTGGGATTTTTTGGCCGTATAGGTATTAAAAAACTATTAATCAGTAAAAAGAATAAGAAGGCCCGATTACAATTTGCCAAAGATCACCTAATTGGACAATCAAAAAGATTGGAAAAAAGTAGCTTTCTCAGACGAATCTAAATTTAATCTTTTTGGAAGCGATGGTAGACAACATGTACGACGTCCTATTGGTACGAGAACTGATGTTCGGTACCAAATTCCTACTGTAAAACACGGTGGAGGAAGTGTGATGGTTTGGGGAATTTTCTCTGCACAAGGAGTCGGTCCATTGATCGAGATCAACGGAAATATGAACGCGGATATGTACAAGGACATTTTAGAAAACAATTTGTTATCATATGCGGAAGAAACATTGCCACAGAATTGGATATTTCAGCAGGAGAATGACCCCCAAACATACATCCAAGTTGTTAAAACAGTGGTTTTCTGCTTCAAATGTGAGAGTTTTAAGCTGGCCATCTCAATCACAGGACTTGAACCCAATAGAACACTTATGGGAAACGCTAGAACGTCAAGTTCGAAAGCATACATATTCAAATAAAGCCGCATTATTCAAATCATTGAAGGAAGAATGGGATAAAATTTCACCTGCTTGTATTAATCGATTAATTGAGTCAATGCCGCATCGTTGTGCGGCTGTTATCGCTGCAAAGGGTCCACGATAATTCATTTTTGGTAGATGCGATTCTAATAATTCGACAAAAAATCGGTAGATGGATCCTTTGTCTACAACGCATTTTAGTAAAAATAACAGTCCATTCCAAACTTTTGTCGAAATCACGAGTAACCTGTTTGCGCGTCGGTTCACGGCAGTATTTCTTTGTTCCCATCCAAAGGGGCTTAAAATGACATATTCCGCGGCCGCTAAATATATTAAAAAGACGGTGTCGTTTGTGAAAAAGTGGGTAAATCATTTTAACGAAACGAAAAATGTCGGCGACTTGCCAAGGCATGGCTCGGTAGGCAAAGTCACACCGAAAGTCGAAAAACGAATCGTGTCTTTGTTTCCACGAGACCTGAAATTAACGCTGCGTCAAGGAGCGACAAAATTAAGAAAATCGAGCTTGAGTGTGCCCCATGGGAACATTTTCGGGCTCATGATGTTAAATTCCGAAGCTTGTTGAAGAAACGTTTGCTGGGCGAAAATCACGTCGCGAAGCGACCTGCTTGGGCTCACGGTAAGATACTAGAGTGGCCCTCACAACCGCCGGACGGAAAACCTTTGGTCTTTTGTAAAGAGAAAGCTCAGAGGAAAGTCTCTGAGGACTTTGACTCAGTTGTCCCGCGAGATTCGAAAAATTCGCAAAGTGTTCAGAAAATCTCGTCGACAGACAAAACTTTCTCGAAACACATTTTTTCAAGAATACGATCGGTCACGTTCTTACTTTACAGACTGTATATATTATAATGTATTACTTTTTCTTAGCAGCCGAGTCAGATATAGGCCAAACGCTGAAAAAGGAACTCTGGTTTCACGGGATGCTTCCGAGATCCGAGGCCACCCAACAGGTGCTCCATGATGGAGCAGCAGGACACGGGAGGTTTTTAGTTCGGCAGAGCGAAACGAGAACGGGAGAGTTTGTTTTGACATTTAATTTCCAGGTAAGCATTGGATAATTTTATAATAATGTTTTACCTTTAAAAAAGTGAGTAGACGACCCTAGCAACTCTTATTTTATTCCAGGGCAGGGCAAAGCACCTTCGTATGACAATAAATGAACACGGCCAGTGTCGGCTACAACACTATTGGTTCGCCTCGATCTACGAGATGCTCGAGAACTTCAGAACTCACCCGATACCCCTAGAGAGTGGTGGCAATTCAGACGTTACCCTCACCGATTATATTTTGAATCCAAACGCGAGACAGCAGGTATATTTTTATCAAACTCTAATTAATTATGAGCAAAATAGGTATTCGCGTTTGTAAATGACGAGAACCACCATTTTACAACATTATATATAACTGAAAGAGTTTCATAGGATTAATTATCTGTTTGCGCTCTTTAATTGACAGTGTTGTAAAATGGTGTTTTTCTTAATTACAAACGCCCAACGTATCATGTTACACGTACAAATAAACCAACTCCTGTTGGTTAAAAAAAATTCTACTAAGACTCTTTTATGTCAGCTTCAGCACTCGGCTGGTCGCAGCAACGTGCCATCACCGAACAACACGATGATCCCCGCCGCCAGCGGTCACAGTACCCCCTCGAACGGCACCGAACCTCCTCCAGGCGGTGCGGCCAGAAGAGCACCTCTGCCCGCGCCGGAAGTCAGACAAGTGAGATAGATGTTAGAAAGAGATAGCTAGATATCTAGTAGGTGTTGAACATCTCATGCGTGCGAGTGAGAGAAAGAGAAAATGTAGGTGTTTGTTATCTAAAACAAAAATATTTTTAAGCGCAAACGTTAGTAAGGTGTCGCGCCATTTTATTCCTCCTTTTAGGTAATATTTTAGTTATTTTGAACATTTTCTAAAATTTAGCGTAATTTTAGTCAGCAAATAAAATGGCGAATCTCATATGTGCTTCTAAATTAATCTAGTGGATATTACTGAAAATCTCCCTTATTTATTTTATTTTTTTGGTCCGGATTATTTTTGACTGCCCTAAAACATTAAATTCCTTCTCTCTAATGATGCGAATAAACTTTATAACCTATATGCTTCAAAAATATATCGAAAGATATGTTTTCCTACTATTGGATTTCGGATCACCAAATACTTTTTGGTCGGGCCCCGTACACGTGAGTCGTTTGAACTAATCGTGTTACGAGGGTCGCTCAAAACGTTATAGTTAAATTTGTTGTAATTTTTATTAATTAATTTATTTTTATCTCTGGAAACGCTTTACACAAACTATCGGTATTTCTTTAAAGTTAAGCCAAAATATTTAAAATGGACAAATAAGCTTCTGTTAATCTAAGTATGTGAGTGTGCCGTTTGAAATTCTATTTCGTTCATCCTCAAAAGTATCTTTATTTAAATTAAAGTAAAAATACTTACCTTCAACCCCTATACCTCATTCTCCTTTAATTTAATTATTGTATTTAGGTTTTTTGTTCTGTATATATTTTAGTTTGTAGCAAAAGAAAAAAAATCAAAACGTATGTTTTTGACGGGTGTCTGGGTTCATTTCATCACATTGTAACATCTTTATTTTTTTGTTGTTGTACGTTTGTACGTCTATTTGTTCATTTGTTGTAATCGTCTTGTAGCTATATATATATAGGGTGATAACAAGATGAGAATTTTACTTTATACGCGGTGTTAAAAGAAATGCTTTTTTTCTGCATATCGTTGAAGTATTACACATTATTTTAAATAAAAATAAATACCAGTGAGAAAATCAAATTGTATCGCCCTATATATAATGAAATATTGAGCTCTTCTCTTTATGCTAAACTCAATTTGCATAACATTTTTCGAAAATAATAAAATATCTAAAAAATACTCTATAGACACGCCCGTAAATACCAGTAGATTTTGTACAAAATAAGAAACAGAATATGGGGTTTTCTTTTATATTTTTCACCTCATCTACGAACTTAGAAGAGGTAGGAAAGAAGTTTTGTATACAACAGTTTTAGGGTGTTGCTTGAAGCTTCCAGAAATTGTAACAATCTGAACAGCAGTATACCCCAGTAAGAAATTGGAATATTTTTATTCATAAAGCTGTTCTGATAAAGTGTTATACTTAATTTTTAAAAAATAGCAACATTAAAAACGGATAAATAAAAACTACGACGGCTATCGTTTAAGTTTTTACAAATGAAAAAAAAGTTTTTTTGGTTCAAATCGTTTTATTGTTTTTCAAAGTATTCGCCGTTAAGATTTTTACACTTTTGGTTGCGTTCGAACGAATTCTCGAAACATTTTTTCCACTCTGAAGTTGGTATCTCAAAGACATGGTTTTGGAAGGACAGCTTCTTGAGGTGATAAAAATCGCTGTCCACGCATTTTTTTGACATTCGAACAAAGAAATCGTTGGGCAATAAATCAAGTGAATACGGGCAATGAGACACGCACCACTTTTGTTGGATTCGGTTCATCTTGGAGCACCCAAACGGTTGATTGTTGCTTAGTTTCCGTACGTATATATCCAAGTTTCGTCTCCTGTTACAATATTGTATATGGATTTAGCATGCACGAATTTTTTTGAGCATTTCCTCAATCAATTGACACGAGCCTGTTTTTGAGTTTCGGTCAAATTATGCGGAATCCATCGGGAACAGATCTTTTTCACAGCTAAAGATTCATGCAAATGCTCACTGTAAACGAATTACCCTGTCAATTTCTGCGTTGCCACTGTTTTAACAATAACAAATGTCAAATTTTACAACAATGCTAATTGTCACAGCTCAATAGCGCCATCTAGTGGTCATTTGTAAAAATTTAATAGGCGGCCCTCATATCAACCCCGACATCAATCACAGTCCCCAAACAGGTACTACTGTCTAGTTACATTCCAGATAGTATGGGAAAATCTTCTCTGACAAAAAAACAGCTCAGAAAAATCCACGTGACTCCTAGAGAATGCTGTAATTCTCTTGAATGCTTTGTGAACCCTATAACGTCTGGCCTCGAAGCGGCTCTCCCAATTTCTGAGTATCCGCACGTTGTTTTAAATCGTCTTCCAGACGAAGAATTCCTTTGTCAGCAGGATCCGCTGCCTATTAACCTCTAAGAATACAAAAAATAGGTAATTAAAAGAAATTATCTCTTTGAGGCAGGCGGAAATTAACTATAATTCTCCATTTTCTTGTAAACCCATTCGATTCGTAGGAAACACAAATTAAACGGGTAAGGGTTGCGCTGCATTTCTCTTGGTTAAATAAGAGGTGATTTATTAGTCTTGAGACTAATTTCAGGCGCGTGTATAAGTGAAACCATGAAAAATATTTCAATGCAGTTGCTTATATCGTATCAAATAGCACGTTTACATTGCAGCGAATGGACCATTAACTTCGATTTTACGCAGCTTGCTTGGAACGCCATCCATCGGGCGTTAGACGATCGAAACGTCGATTTCTTTCAACTTCCTCTTTATTCTGCCAATTAAGTGCCGGTGGTTCTGTGCTTTGCAACCATTTTCATAAACTTTACTTGAAAGTATTGCCCAAAATCTCTCAATTGGTCGTGCCTGTGGATGGTCATTTTGCGGTACAAATGACTTTTCAGCCATTGTATTTTTTGAATAATGACAACGTGCAAAGTCTGGCCAGAAGATTATTTTGTCGCGTGCAGGATTTTCTTTGATAAACTGCTTCAATTTAGTCAAGCATTTATTGATATACACATCAGAATTGACTGCAACAGCACTACTTGGTTGGAAATATGGAGTTGAAATACCTTTCGATGAAATGGCAATCCACATCAACACTTTTGGTTCAAATTTCATTTTGCCGGCGTATTTGACGTCGTCTGGTGTTGCTTCATAATCGTCAGTGTAGAAAGAATCATTTCCGCTGAGAGAACTGTTCGAAAAGGTGAAGTATTTTTCATTATCCATAACGATGAATTTCCTAACACGAAGTGCGCCGCAACATTTTGGTATTTTTGGAGCTGTCTTGCGGTGTATTTTTTGGTAAGTTTTTACGTTTTTGAATTTGCACATTATTTGTCTTTAAAATTCGATGTACAGTTGATTGTGAAACACCGTATTTGCTCGACAGTTTTCTTTGCGACTGCCCAACTTTATTTTTTTGCGCTTGACAGAAGATTTTTCGTTGTTCTTCTGCTAAGAACAGGTGACCGATCAGATTGTTTTTTTTTTTTATTTTCTGGTTCTTTGCCTTCACGGCAATTACGCAAAACGCGAAATATGGTGGGGCGAGATATTGGCTTATCTTCAAATGCTTCGAGAATTTGCTGCGTGAACAGTAGTCCAAACAAGGAAGCAAAGCACTTTCGTATATCCAGCTTGTATGATATTTCCAATGCGAATAATCAAATGCGCAGATTCTGAAATCAGAGTAGAGGTGCTATTCACCTTCAGCGTAAAAAACATTGCTATCATCTGTCAATTGTTTAGCATTTACCCAAACGCCTAAAATTAGTATCAAGACTAATGACTCACCCTTTTAGAATATCTATAACGAAGCAAAGTGTAGAAAGATGGATTTGCTAAGGTAAAAAGTTTATGTTAATGTCACCAAGCAGTGTACGTCAGGTAATACCCTGAAATTTTTGTGTTTAAACCTTTTTCGTATCTCCTGTAGGAACTCGCGTAGAGAGGTAGTAAAATATAGACAAAGGAAAATCTGTTATAAGTGCAATTTTTTCTAATTCTTAAGAACACCATACCCTATTTGTACAATTTAATTTAATTTTATTTTTGTATTATTTAACTAAAAACATCAATTTATTTATTTTTTTTCCGTATTATAAATTATTATGTGTTTCGCAGTCGTTTAAAATACGATTAAATTTCGACGATTTTGTTGATAATTTTCCCCGAGAACTCTAATTAAAAATAATAATACGAGGGCTGCCTGAAAAGTTCTCGGTCTAACAATGAAAAGATTTTTTTTTCGATGTGAAATATGTTTTATTTTTCAATGTAATCTCCTGAAACTTCAATAAAATTGTTCCAACTTTTTTCCCATAATTCATTATCATCATTAAAGTGTGGTTCCGGAAGATCTACAAAATATCCATCCATGGCTGTAATAGCTTCGTCATTTGATGTAAAACGCTTTCCAGCCAGGATTTTTTTCAGGTTTAGAAACAGACAATAATCAGAGGGAGCCAAATCTGGTGAATATATGAATAATTCCTTGAATTTTGCCATCGTCAAAACACCTGTGTACATTGTCTTGATGAAAAATGATTCTTTTCTTCTTTAAAGCAGGTCTTTTCTCACGAATTTTTGCATCCAGCTGCTCCAAAAGGTTACAATAATATTCAGAGTTAATTGTTTGACCTTTCTGAAGATAATCGATCATCAAAACATCTTTGTAATCCCAAAAAACTGTTGCCATTACTTTCCCTGCTGATGGAATCGTCTTTGCCTTCTTCGGTGCACTTCCATCGGCTTCAATCCATTGTTTAGACTATTCTTTTCGCCCTGGTATATAGAGGCGGGTCCGAGTTTGATTAACAGTTGTGAAAAGACGCTCGAAATGCATTTTATTTTTCTTAAAACGATCCAAACACGTTTGAGAAATATACATTCGATTGCGTTTACACACACACTTTTTCATATGTAATTCTTCATGCAAAATATTTCCAATTCTTTCTTTTGAGATGTCTATGGCATCAGCTATTTTACGCACTTTCACTCGTCAAACATCTAACATCAAATCATTGACTTGTTGAATGATTTGTGATGTAGCAGTTTTTGGACGACCTTCGCCTGGATCATCTTCCGAGGCTCGTACGACCAGATTTAACAAAAGCAGCCTATTTTTTCACAGTGGAAAGTGAAGGTGATGCATCCTTATACAGATGAATTTATATTGGTGTTAAACCAGCCAAAACAAAGAATTTAATCACTGCAAAAAATCAATCACACGCTACTACTCGAATGATCTGACAGATCAAAATAAAATTTTCCATGTGATTATATAAAGGATGGAACTTTCGAATGCATGGTTTTGCAGTTTCTAGCGCCATCTATGTGTCAGGCCGAAAACTTTTCAGACAGCCTTGGTAATAGTAATCTACATACTCGTAATAACTCGTTTTTCCGTCTGTGTTTGCTTTGTATTCAGGAATTTAATCATAGGTTAAATTTGTAATTAGCTAACAGAGTTAAGTTTTTTTATGAAGTTGATTTTGGTATCAGCTATCAGCCACCCATTGCTAACATAACATATCCGAAAAATAAACTGTTGGTACAAGAATAAATGCAAAGTGTATTGTTAAAGTCTTAGAGTTCTTAAATGACTTTCTGAGGTTTTTTTACATTTTAAGCGCTTGTTTCCTTTAGATTTTTGTAGACGAAAACGTCCCTTTATTTCAGCAAAAACTAGGTTAATCATTTTAACAAAAATATTTTACCTTTTAAAAAATAAATTCTCGAGTCTCCTAAGGCGCTATTTGCTTAGATTTTCGGGACTACTTGTGATAATCAAGATAATAATTGTGTCAGATTTTTAACATACCTCAAAAAATACAGGGCCTTTTTTTAGGTTATCTACCTAGTTATGAGTATTTTTTGATTTTAAAAAAGCTTTTGGTACCATGGAGTTGCCAGCAATACTGTCTGCCTTGCATTTAATGAGAATAGACTCCAGATATACTTGGTTAATTACATTCATTTATAATAAAGCAACAGCAAGTGTAAGACTCCATGTATTCACAAGTAAATATCGAGTGGAACGTGGAATCAGACAAACTTTTTACGGCGGTGTTAGAATATGCTTTTAAGGAACTTAATTAGGATGGAAAAGACATAAACATCGATGGCGAATACCCCAATCACTTGCGCATTGCTGATAATATTGTCATAATAGCAATCTAGGTGATACCCAACAAATGCTTAGCGAATTTCTAATAACATCAGCAAATATTAGTCTTAATATTAACTTTCAGAGAACCAAGCTTATGACTAATCTAGTTACGAACAGTAATATGAAATTTAATGAAAGCAAGGTGGAGCACGTCCAAAATAACAAGTATTTGGGCCATGACTTACAAATTGGAAAAGATAACTGAACCCGATGATGTACCGTCGTGTGGGTTTGGGATGGACGGCTTTTGGGACGCTGAGAGGAACGCTGCAAGGTCATTTGCCAATATGCTTCAAAAAGAAAGTTTATGAACAATGCGTTTTGCCGGTATTCATATATGGCGCCGAGGCACTAATATTAACAAAACAGTCAGCAAACAAATGAGAGTATTGCAATGGGTAATGGAGAGAGCTATGCTGGGTACCACAAGGAAGGATAGAATAACAGACAGACAACGAATAAAAATAATAGATATTATCTAAAAAATTATGCAATCTAAATAGAGATGAGCAGGCCATATAGCCTGAAGATATGATAACCGATGGTGTAGAATCGAGACCCAGACGAGACAAAAGGAACAGAGGTAGACCATCAAAAAGATGGAGCGATGGCATCAAAAGAGTGGCAGGAAATTGGGTTAACACCACTCAGGATAGAGATTAGTGGAAGTTCTTATAGGAGGCCTATATCCAGCAGTGAATGAGGACGGTTGATGGATGATGATGTTGATAATGATCTAGCTATGACAGAGGTTTCTCAAGTTTTTTCTTCCATCGAGAAAAAAATCTTTCGTTTGCGGTTTGAAAGACGCGCTACACGATCCTTCAAACTGAGCCCTCTTGAGGTCTATGTTCAAATGTTTAAACAAAAAGAAGTCCCAGTGCGCTATATCAGGGTTGTAGGGTAGATGTTGTAACTTGGTGAATCCACAGTTTTCTGTAATTCTTCGGAACGTGCGAGCCTGTGAATCCTCCGGTTGTCGTATAACAGCGAACTTGGCCAATCTGTTTCAGGCTTCGGATGGTCCATCCGTAAACCTCCGGATTAATTGTAGAGCCTTTCTCTATATATGCAATATGCAAAATTCCTTCGTAGTCTTAAAAATCTGTCGCCATCAACTTTCGAGAAGACGACTAAGTTTTCACTTTCTTTAAAGGTAGAGAGCTCTTATAAACCCATTTCATCGACTTCTGCTTCGTGGAAGAATCCTAATAAAATTTCCGAGCCCCGTCGCCTGTGGCAATTCGCGAAAAATAACCGTCATCATTTTCAACATCGGCCAGTTGCTGCTCTGCTGTAAGAAGTTAAAGAATCCATCGCACAGAAATTTATTTTATTCTCAAATCATCATGGGCAATGTTGAAAACTGTACTTTCAGATACTCCTGTATCTTTAGCAAGCGCGATGATCTTTATTTGTCGATTTGACAGCAGAAAAATCTCAACTGGCCTTCCGGATCAGAGGACATTCTGAATCGAGCCTCGGCCTCATAAAAACTATTTAAATCAAAATATTACTTGAAAACAACACACCCTCGTAAAATTCAAAATGTAAACGGTATAACAGTATACCATCTAATCAGAAAAAAAGCCATAGCACAGAAAGTAGTTAAGCTGCCTGTAACTTAGTTACTTTTAGTTACTAAATAGACTTTCCCACTTCTGATGTAGCTCAAAAGATGCATAAATAAAAATCCGTTAGCTAACTTACATTTTTAACTAACCAAAAAATGATAAATTGAAGAAATGAACAGTTATTTCAAATTTAGAGTTATTTTGTGAAGATATTATGTTTAAGTACAAAAAGTTTCATGTAAATATACATAATCCAAACATTTTTAACAAATTGTTTTATTTTCGAATGACCCCTTTAATTTTTTAGATTTAAAATTTATCATTTTATGTGGTCCTGTCTTCTAAATATAAAAAATAATTCTTTTTTACTAAACAATATTTTGGTAGTAAAACTTTTGAATAGATAATAAGACTAGTAATGATATAAAAGTTTCAAAAATTACTATGAGACGGTGATATTGTTTTTTAAGGCTAGCCAAAGGTTTTTTGCACATGGTGAAGTTTCTACCTCATGTTAGCCTCCTCGGCCATGACCTAAATTTAATCGCAGCGAGGATGGTGTAACCACTTATATAAACACTTCGTTTCATTTTCATTTTGGTTTATACTTTAAAATTTTCATTTCGAAATTGGCAACTTCCAAAATAAGTTGAAAAAATTAAAGTCCAAGTTATTGTGCACACAAATACTGCTTAAATTTTGTTTAATTTTGAAATTTTATTTGTAGGAAATTAAGATTTTTGAATATTTTTCTTTAAAGAGTTCCCAAAACCACCACCTTCATCGGTTAAAAAAGACTGCGGTCAAAACCACAGTAAGTTGTTCTTCTTAGTGTGCCTTATCTTCTAAGGATGTTGGCGATCACATGTGACCATCTGATTTTATCTATGATGCCGCTCTAAACAGTTCAGTAGATGTCATGTTTGTCCATTGTCGTAAGTGTTTCAACCTGGAGTTGCGGCGCCTTCCTGGTCCTCGTTTACCGATTATTTTTCCTTCAATTATAAGTTGCAGGAGATCATACTTTTGGGTTTTTATAATATGGTCAAAGTAAGTGCTTTTCCTTTCTTTAATAGCTGGAATCAACTCTCGTTCTTTTCCCATCCGATCAAGTATTTCCACGTTTGTGGTATGCATTGTCTAAGAAATACGCTGCATTCGGCGATACCACTACATCTGGAATGATTTATTTCATTCTTTATTGTGTTGTCTCTGTGATTGTTGCAGCTTCTATACCGTATAACATGACCGAGAACACGTAGCATCTTAGCACGCTTATTCTTGTTTTTAATTTTGGCAGTTACAGAGTAAGCTGCGCATTTTATTAAAGTAGCTTCGTATTTTTGTTATTCTTTCAAGTGTTTGTTGATATGCCTTAATATTTATGTTTGTATTAGGATTCTTACTGACCACTATTGTTTTTGTTATGTTCGTATTCAGTTTCATTCCATATTCCTCACATGCATCCACAATTCCATTCATGAGTCTTTGTAGGCCTTCATCACTGTCCGCTAGAATGAGAGTATCATCAGCGTAGCGGAGGTTATTTAGACACACACACCATTAAGTGTAATTCCATCTTTTTTATCAGAAAGTGCTTTATTAAAGATTTCCTCCGAATAGACATTGAATAGC
Source organism: Pachyrhynchus sulphureomaculatus (assembly GCA_019049505.1). Taxonomy (NCBI): domain Eukaryota; kingdom Metazoa; phylum Arthropoda; class Insecta; order Coleoptera; family Curculionidae; genus Pachyrhynchus; species Pachyrhynchus sulphureomaculatus. The sequence goes on along the minus strand of CM032448.1, from coordinate 114,952,754 downwards.
AGGGGTGACAAAATATAACCCTGACGTAGGCCTTTATTTTTATTTCCTTAGACATACGATTCTCAAGTTTTATTTTGGCAGTCTGGTTCCAGTATAAACTTGATATTATTGTTACACGATTGTAGTATTTCCATCATTTTCTCGTGATTTACCATATCAAAGGTTTTTTTGGAAATCTATGAAGCATAAATGAACATTAGAGTTGACATCCCTACATCTTTCAGACAGAACGCGAATGGAGAATAGTACGTTCCTCGTTCCTAGTGCGTTCCTAAAGCCGAACTGTGTTTGTCCACTACGTTCATCTAGTTTTTTGTGTATTTGGTGAATTACTTTAAGGAAGAGTTTCAAGATGTGGTTCATTAGACTTATATTCCGGTATTCCTCGCACTTTCTAGGGTTATTCTTTTTTGGCAATGGTATGATGAGGTACATCATCTGTGTTGTATTCGCTGTTGAAGCATAGACCAATGATTTAACGTACCCCCATAAAAAGAAGTCTAGAGGTCTTAAATCACACGATCTAGGCGGCCATTCGACGGGACCATTTCTCGATATAACACGTTCACCGAATTTAGATTGCAGTAAGTCGATTGTTACACCCGCTGTGTGGCTCGTGGCGCCGTCTTGTTGAAACCACATATCATTAATGTCTAGCCCATGCAATTGATCAAAGAAATAACGTTGCAACATGCTTCTGTAGCGATCTCCATTGACTGTGACGTGACGGTTATTTTCATCAACGAAAAAGAACGGCCCAATGACACCACCGGCATGAAAACCGCACCAAACAGTAATTTTTTGTGGATGAAGTGATGTTTCTTCAAGCACATGAGGGTTTTCTCCTGACCAATAACGCATATTCTGTTTGTTGACGAAGCCGTTTATCAAAAAATGCGCTTCATCACTAAAGATGATTTTGCTATGAAATTGGTCATCTTCTTCCAACATTTCTAGAGCCCAATTCGAGAACGTACGTCGCTTCATATGATCGAGTGGCTTTAGTTCTTGAGTTAACTTTAACTTATAAGGGTGCAGGCCAAGATCCTTTCGCAAAATTCGCCATAGTGTGGTCTGAGCGATGCCCAATTCTTGAGAACGCCGTGAAATCGACTGTTTTGGTTCGTTTGAGATGGACGCTTGAACGGCAGCAATATTCTGGCCACTTCGACCAACCCGTTGTCTCACTGGTACGGGAACATCCAGCAGCGAATATGTTAACGCAAATTTTTTCACTAGACTATGAACTGCTTGTCTACTGGGACGAGAATTACGACCAAAAATTGGCGTTAACGCTCTTAAAGTTGCAGTCATCGATTTCAAATTTTGGTAGTAAATTTTAATTATTTGTAAACGTTGTTCGTTCGTGTACTTCACCATGATGAAAATGTTGACTTTACTGAATGTTTTGACGTTGACAGTTCGATGATTGGCTCACAGTGAAATTTCAAAGTTGTCAAGTCCCAAATGGAAGACCCTTTATTAAGCTTATTTGTATTATGTTGTTTAGTTGTGTCACTATACATTTCCCCTATATATTCTTCCCATCTATCTATTGTTTCTTGTATGTTTAGTAGTAGTTTACCTTCTTTATCCTCTATTACTTGCGGTTGCCTTTGTAACCTTAGTCCAGCAGTTTCTTTGATTTTTTTATGCAAATTAAATGTGTGTGTGTGTATTTCTTTTTTAATGCTTTTATTTCTCTGCATTGTTCATTTAGCCACATGTCTTTAGCCTCCTTTATCTTTCTTTTTATTAGGTTGTGCGTTTCTCTGTATTTTATATTATTGTTGTTCCTATACTTTCTTCTTACTTCCATCATATCCAATATTTCCTCCGTCATCCATGATTGTTTCTTTTTGGTTGTGTTTTGTTTCAGGTGCTTTACCATTACTTCTTCCAGTGTTTCTTTGATGTGGTGCCATTTTTTTCCGGTATATGATGAGTTCCCAGCTTGTTTGTAGCCAGACTTCTACCAATCTCCTCAGGAATCCTCCTCCTTATGACTTCTTCTTTGAGGTTGTTAATATTTGTTGTTGTTTGTTCATGTTTTAACTTTTTTAGTCTAATCTTGATAGTTGTAAGCAGCAAATTATAGTTTGTAGGTGTATCTGTTGTTCTAAATTTGACATTGAAACAAAATTCACTGATATACAAGGGTCATTCAATAAGTAAAGAGACAATTGGTCTCGAAACCGCTCCATACTTCTAGGAGTGCAAGTTGGCAACCTTATAATGAGTTTTAATCAGCTGTTCGATCATTTAATGTAAATATAACCTCAAAATATCCAGTTTACCATGGTGAGACTATTGGAAGACTGCACTTTAGACGAGCGAACGTTTAAAAGTGGATAGATCGGTTCAAAAGTGGTCGAACAAGAGTGTGTGACGAGCAATGAAATGAACGTTCGGTCGAAGTTTCCGGTCCTTCTTTTAAATCGAGGATTGATGGACTTATTTGTAATAACAGAAGAATTATGGGTTGCTAAAAGACAAAGTTAAGCTAGCCATCAAGAGCAAACGCCGTGGACTCTTGCGAAAAGGAGTCATTCTTCAACACGACAATGCCCGCCCTTACCCAAGAAAAGATTCAAGAACTGGGTTGGGAGATCTTGCTTCATCCCGTATGCAGCCTGGACCTGGCTCCGTGTGATTTTTACATGTTCGGACCTCTCAAAGATGCCCTACGTGGAAATAGGTTCACCGACAATAAAGAAGTGAAGGAAAAAGGGCAAGAGTGGCTTCGACATCAATCGAAAGAATTCTTTTTTACCGGAATCAGGAAGCTAGCAGAAAGGTGGGACAAATGTATTAACGTTGGGGGGGATTATGTCGAGAAGTAGGCCAAATTTTGTAGCAATTCGATAAATCGTTCTTGAGTTAGGGCGATTTGTCTCTTTACTTATTAAATGACCCTCGTATAATTAACAGCATTTACGATTCTTACAAAAATAACTCTCATCTCGTCATTTGAGGAAAATTTTCGGCCCCCTGAGGTTTTTCTTCAGATCTTTGAAAAATAACAGTTCCAGGGCGTCAAATCATGGCTATAGATGAAAAGTCCCGAGTTTTTCCAAGAGATGATAGCACAAACAAAAAATCACATGGTTAATCAACTCTCAGGAGATTCGTGTAAAGTTTTCACGACATTACAGCTGTTTGTAAAACGATGGAACCAAAAGAATATCATGTTTTTTAATCATTGCTTTTTGAAGGAAAAAAAACAGCCAGAACTCAAAAATGACTTGAGAAATGAAGAAGCACATCTGTTCCGTCGAAAGCAACTATATGTCGATGGTTTAGTAAACTTGAATACCGTCGTACAAGCATCGATGATGCTTTCCGGTCCCGACGTCCAGATGAGGTAGTCACTCCAAAAAACACAAAAAAGTCCACCTTCTTGTTCTGAATGACTGCGAAGTGAAAGTGAGAGAGATAGCTGATATCTTGAAGATATCAACGGAATGCGTGAGTCTTTTTGCGTTGATCCGTAACAATGGAGGAAACATGGATCCACCACTACATGCTCGAGTCCAACAATTAGACCCCAGAGTGGACGTCCCATTGATCTTCTCCCATTCGGTCCACGACAATATTAAATAGAAGAGGACTCGAAGAACCTCTCTGCCGGATTCCAGATTCATAGTTGATTGGTTCTGTCATTCCTTCTGCTAATCTTCCGACTACTTTATTGTCTTTATATATTGTCGATAGTTTTAATTAGGACTAATGGGATGTTCCTGTTATATAATAGATGAATATCGTCTTATATTTGTACATTGTCGAAAGCTTTTCTTAAGTCTATCAGACACAAGTATGCTGAGATTCTGTTTGATCTTATAAACCTCGGTAAGTGTCTGGAGTTGGTTAACAAGAGAGTGTCCCCCATATTTTAGTAGTTCATTAGCTATTTGGTCTTCGCCAGGAGATTTACGGTTTTTTAATTTTTCCAGTGTTTCTATTACGTCTTCTTCAGTTATATATGTTTCTTCGTTTATCGTTATATCTGGTGTTTGTGGTGATACTCTGTTCTGTTTTATATAATTGTGTAAGATATGTTACCCACGTTCCTTTTTGCACGTGTGTACAGTCTATTAGTTCGTTTATATCACTTCTCTGTTGTCTAATGAATCTCCAAATTTGTTTTGTGGACCTTATTAGTCTGATTTTAATTTTTTTTGTGTATCTCTCCCACTATTCGTGGGTTTCTGTTCGTATTCTTTTATATCTTTGGTTGGCTTCATCTGTCCTGATTGACCTGTACTTTAGATAATTTTCTTTCTTTTCACGGCATTTCCCTTTGATTTCTGCACTGAACCGTGGTATTTTTGTTCTCCATTTTTTATTTTTATCGACAATTTTAGTCCCTACTGCCTCATATGCTGCTTCTAATACATTTGTTGTTATTTTTAACCAACCTTTATGTTATTGTCATTTATTTGATTTATTCTGATTTTTTCTTTAAGTCTTCTCTGGTACAGGTCTCTCGTTGATTCTTCCTATAGATTTTCTATTCTTATCTTTATTTCCAGTTCCTTATTTTGGTGTGGCTTTGTGTTTCTTATGTTTCACCTTAGTTTACACATAACTACATTATGATTATTTCCTACATTTGGTAATATCAAGATTCTTACGTCTAATATATAGCGTGGATGTATTTCTTTGTTTGTTAGGACATAATCTATCATTGGTCTGTTACTTCTAGTGTTGTCGAATGTATATTTATATTGCTTCTAATGGTCAAACTATGTATTACTTATTTTCAACTCGTTTGTAGCGCAGAAATTTATAATAAGCTCCCCGTTGTCATTTTTTATGTTTTCATTAAATCTGTCTGAAAATTATGTTGAAGAATAAAATCGATTTTTGGTGAAAACATTGTTTTCTCTTCAAAAATTTCGGGATTTTTCACGCCATGTAGTGTTAAAGAACTTTCTTTCTTTTTCACGTGCAAACACTTTAAACATAAGCTTCAAACAGGCATGAATCTAATATAGAGCTTACCAGTCAAACCAACCCACTAGCCTTAAAAACTGCGTTATTTTTAGTTTCTTCAAATTAATTTATTTTCCACGCATAAGTAGTAAATTGTTAACCGACAAGTACTTAACAAACAAAAAACACATACTTTTTATGTTCTTTTGATAGTTTTTGTTTTGTTCACACGCAAAAACGAAAATTTAGTTAAATAACTGCACATACAGGCATCTTTTTACAGGTACTGACTCACAACGGCAGTATCCGGACTCAAGAAACCACGTTAGAACAAATCCAGGCTGAGGCTACAAGTAGGGCGGTCGAGAACCAATATAGTTTCGTTTGAAACAAAAAAACTGTTATTTTTATAACGGTAGTCGCGAATAGTATTAAAGAAATAACTTATTTTTGTTTCTTTTTGAGCTGTGGTAAGTGTATTTTCAGTACTATGTATTTATTGTATTTTACATTCCTTTTTTTGAGTATTTTTTGAAGTATTTACTATTTTTTAGCGTACTTATTACGTCCAGTATTATGTTACCTTATTCAACCACATATATGGAATGCAATACATTGCAAATGCCACAGTTTTCACCCCGGCATGCAGCTTTGTGTTGCGGTACTGAATTTGGGTCATTCATACGATTTTTCTCTTGTTCTAAACATTTGTCAGGGCTGGATTCAGATTATTTTTAAGTAAAAAGTACAACATGAAATAGGAGGTTGGTCTGTGCGTTGAAGGACAATTAGTTTTGACTAATAAATGTTACTTTTTTTAATATTGCCGCTTATTCCCTTTTGTTCTTGAAACAATGAGCGAATTTTCAAAATATTCTGTTGCTGTAATACGAAAAGATAGCCTCCTAAAATATGTGAGTAAGACTACACGGTTCCGATTTCCTTTCCATATAGCCAATCGCCAGAGGGTTTGAGTTCTCATTAAATATTAGCAGGCTGCATTTTGGTATACAGGTAGTTTTTTGGACGTAGAATACGATAAAAAAAAGTTTGCTAAAGTTTGATGTGCCCACAAAATCGAAAAAAATAAAAAAGATATCGAAAATCTAATAGCACCACGTAAAAGAGCTGAAAATTTTACAAAAATATAGTATATAGGTTTGTTTTAGATTTTTTTTATTAGCGTGAGAATTTATTAAAAATACATTTGATTAATTTGAAAGTCTACGCACACCGCTCGAAGGTTACTCGATATTACTTGTTTTCAGAGTTTAAAAAAAATATATAAAAGATAGCTTTTTGAAGAGGAAACTTTCAGCTTTCCGATAATACTAATAGTTTTTATTTTTGTTGCTTTATAATTTGTAGAAACTTAAAACGAAATTTTTGTTTTCATGATTTTAACGAGTATACAGTAAATTACAAATATTTAATAAAATATAGTATTGAAAAAGAAATCCTTGTGCATATATCATTATTATCCCTTTAGTTTAAGTTTCAATATAAGAATAATTAAAAGTACCCATATCGTCGGGGTTATTTAAAAATTTAGTTTTAAAATATGAAAATTTGCCTGTTGTAGTGCGCCGTCGGCAATTTTACGTTGAACGCAGTACGAAATGGTCAAAAAAAACGTCGGACAATTTTTTTTTAGTTACAGTTAAAAGCATACTTGATATTAGAAAATTAGTAAAAACTTCATGATAAACGTATTTTTTTGCTTATTATTAATCATACAATTTAAACTTAATATATAAAAAAAAATATTTAAAGGTGGAAAATGAAAGATAAAAGTCTAAGCTTTAAGTATAAAGTAATATTTCATTTAAACATCCAGGTACAAAGAAAACAGTTATTGAAAGCACAAAAATTTTAAATTACCCGAAGAAATTAAATGAATTACGTACTCTCTGGCCGTCATATTGGATCTGCCATTTGGAATTTTTCAAATCTGTCATCGGATTCTTAATCAGCACTCCGAGAAACCCCTTAGTAGCCAGTTTTAAAATATTTAGCGGTATACAGAAACGTTAATTTATTCATAAATGAGGTTGAAAGCATAATTCCCACTTCCACTGAAGGGGATAAACCAGCCAGTTTATTGTATTTTTTTTTTAATTACGGCAAACTAAAAAAAATAATCTATATACTATTCTTTTGTAAAGTTTCCCGTTCTTTCATGTGGTGTATTAGTTTTTCGATATCTTTTTTATTTTTCGAGATATTTGCAAATTTTTCATTTTATTTTAGACTTTGTAGGCTTAGCGTACATTTTAAAGCCGCAAACTTTTTTTTATCGTATTCTACGTCCAAAAAACTACCTGCATGCCAAAATGCAGCCTGTTAACATTTCATAAGAGCTTTTCGTTAAAATTTGCCTCTGACGACTGAGCTAATACTATTTGCACACGTAAAACAACACAATTACGTATTTTAATTATTTTTTTGTGAATCTGTAAGAAACCAAGTGTCAAAAAAGAAAGAAAAAACGTAGCCACAAACAAATCTTGTAGTTCCTTTTTTCAACATTCCAACGTATTTATGTTTGTAATCAAATAATCATAAAAAGCAAAGACTAACGAAAATATACGAAGTATGAATAACCGCTTAAGCTTTCCTGGAGTATATATCAAAATTTCTGGGTGTTATTAAATTTGGCCTTTGTGCTGGTTAGATGGAAATAACACAAAATTCTCATGCAGTTTCGAAAATAAGACTCTAAACTTTTGAGTCTACACACGTGGTTTTAAACCGTCCCGCAGACAAACCATTCTCTGGTGAGTAGAATCCACTGCCTATCAACGACCCCTGAAAATAAAACAGACGCTTAAAATGACTTATATCTTTACTTCTGCTTCTTCTTCGGGTACCATAACCGTTCAACGATCGGTGGTTATCATGTTGGCTACCATGTTGATGATGATCGTTTTATTGACTGCCACTCGGAAGAGTTGGAGACTGTAGACTTTCCGTACTACTGCCTCAGATTTTTCAACCACGATGTTATCCTTGTCCCTGGACCACGTCTGCCTGGAATCGTTCCTTCTGTAATCGGATATAAGATTTCGTATTTTTCTGGAAGTTTCTTAATGTGGCCAAAATGATTTGCGTCGCTTGATGGTCGTAACGACTTGAAAGTCCTTCTTCATGCGAGTGAGAACGCTGTTACTAATTCTGTTCATCCGCCACTCGGCGATACACCCACCTCTCGAATGCCTCCAAACATTTAAGCATTACTTCCTACGCTTCCATGCCGTTCAAGAAAACCGGAGGGACATAGCAGTCTACCGTAGTTTCAATGATAGGTCGTGATTAGTTAAGATTTTTTTGTTCTTTTTGACTTTCACAGTCGGGTTCCAGTGGTCGTTGATATTGCTACCGAGATACATATAGGTCATTCTTCGGGTATAAGTAGACTGCTGATGGACACATGCCATTCTCAATTCCAATACCCCGCCAGCTATACTACTTTTATTAACTCTCTAATCTTTGTGCCATTGACTCTAATACCACCATCTTCAATATTAGATTGTTTGCTTATAATCACATATTTTGTTTTATTTGCATTGAGTCTAAACCAAACTCTGTACAAATGTCAGTTATTTTATCCATAAGTTTTTGTAGATCTTTTCCATTATTAGTGATAATGTATCGTCGGCGTATCTGATGTTATTTATGTTAACGTCATTGATGTTGCTTCCTTCGGTGGTACCAGTGAGTGCTTCATTGTATATCACCTCCGTTTAGAGGTTGAATAACAAGGGCGATAGAAGATAAGCCTGACGCACTCCCGGCTTGATTTTAATTTCATCGGACAGTTGATGCTCCAACTATACTTCAGCTGTCTGATGCCAGTATCTCTTTACGGCAGATGGAAATTACTCATAATTCTCAATTTTAAGTCCATAACCGTGTAACATAAATAAAAAAAAGCGGTATACCGCGCTCTCGTTAGTTTTGTTAAAGCGGATCAAGCGACTTCTTTTTAAATAACGCGTTGTTTGTGAGACTTAAATACGATATTTTTATTGATTTTTCTTAATAATTACCAACATTTTGATCGATATGATTTATAGTCTTAAGAGATCTTTGAAGATAATAAACCCTGCGCTATGAGCTTTTAAATTTTGGTTATTTTCCAAATTGTATAGAAAATTGTTATTTCCCTCTCACCTGGAGAAGCGACAGTTTTAATGTTTAATGTGCAAAGTATATTGTAAAGTAAAAAAAGAGTCTTGATGTACTTAAAATTTTTCGTTAATAAATCAAATCAAAAAAGAAATTTAGTTGTTCCTTAAAAATATGCGACAAAAGGTGGAAAGAATACAAAATGTATTTTTTAAGTATTGTATTTCCCATATCCATTATACTGAGTGTTTAAAATCAAAGTGTTTTTCTCTTCCTTTCGACGACACAGTCGTGCTTATTATTTAAAAGTGCACTATACAGGGTGAGTCAACGATAGAGTAAAGTTCATTATCTCCTTTGTTTCGGGAATGATGAAAAAATGTTAAATACAATAGTTTTAGGGAATGTTAAGTTGCACAGTTTGAAATTATTTTTGAGTATACAGGGTACTTCAAAAAAGTGTGGCCGATATAACATAATTTATTTTTAAATTCTGCGTAAAGTTTTATAACTTTTTTATTAATAATGTTATACACCTAAACGTAGTAGTTTTTCTGATATTTCAATTTTTTTTTTAAAAATACTAGTTTTCAGTTTTTTAAAAAATTGCCAGTAGCGCCACCCTGCACATTATTATTTTTTCTGATAGATTTTACAAAACCCTCCAACTTTTATTAAGTATGTCATATACCTATTTCTAATAGTTTTCGATTTATTTTGAATTTTTCAATTTTTACCCTTGTTTTTAATACACTTACGTTGTAACATCATAGTTACCAAGACAAAACAAAAATGTAGGCATTGTCAAATTTTGACATGTCTATTAAGCAAGTAAAAATAGTTTCATTTGTTGTAGTAAGTGACGTAAAAGGTAATAGTTTTGGATTTTCCCAAAAATGAATTAATTTATATGGTTTATATACTGGGCGAGGCGGGAAAAAATTGTCTTTTGGCAGTAAGGCTTTACGGAGCGAAGTACCCTAATAGACGTATATCATCTCGAAAATCTTTTCAGTGCTTAATGGAATGGTTTGATGGTAGTGGTAGCGTTGAGTAGACGAAACAAAAAAGCTATTGCTAAGGACCCTTTTATCAGAGAGAATTCTACCTGGAGTGTCATAAACCACACCCCTTCTTTTTTGTTCCTTGTCTGGGATGCCTGGGGAGAAGTTTTAGTTTACGTTTGCCTTTCAAGCAGTCAACATTTCAACAACGTTCGTTTAATGACTTTTCTGTGAGGTTTGTAGGACAATGTCTTCTACAGCATCAACGAGCCAGACTTGTTCGGGTTCAAGGCAGAAAGAAATGGTGTATTTAATCGGCTACATGTCTCATTAAATCAGTAGCAGTAAATTACCATCTAATTTTCAAGGCTGCAAGGCTTTCAATACAGGAAGTTTTAATTTTTTGGGAGAAAGCTAAGATATCAACCAGACACCTGAAAGATTGTGTTGCGAAAAGTAGTAAACCAGAATGCTACCAATGAGAAAAAAGAAATGGAGATTTTACTTCATGCTGAAAATAATCCTCAGGTCAGCAGCCGTCAACTAGCTGACTTATCTGACACAGCCCAATCTACGGCTAATCGCATCACGAGAAAATACAAGTATCATCCCTTTCATATGGAACTACACCAAGAACTTCAAGACCGTGATTTTGAACGACGAGTAAACTTTTGTACCACCATGAATGGAGCAATAGAGGCCGATCCAAATTTTTTATCCAAAATAATATTTCCTGATGAAGCTACTTTTCGCAGTAATGGGGCAGTTAACAGCCATCACGTGCATTATTATTCAACATTTAATCCGTTTTGGGTCCGGAAAGTTCAAAACCAAAACCATTGGTCGCTTAATGTATGGTGTGGAATATTAAATTTTCGAATTATTTCCATATTTTTTCCGCGAATCTCTTAACGGGCCTAGATATCTAAATTTTTTGCAAAACGAATTACCCCAGCTTCTTGAAGAAGTTGATAACTTTGAAAAGGAACAAATGTGGATTCAACAAGACGGAGCTCCTGCTCATTACCACCGGGAAGTTCGGGAATTTTTAAACGATCGTTACCCACAAAAATGGATCGGTAGGGATGGATTCATTCAGTGGCCCCTCGATCAGGTGACTTAACACCTTTAGACTTCTTTTTGTGGGGCTACATTAAAGATCGTGTTTATGTGAATTCCCCTACAACACCAGTAGATATGGAAAATAGGATACGGGATGCGTTCAGGACAATAACGCACTTTATGCTAAGGAAAGTGAAGGAAAATATAGTAAAACATGTGTATTCAAGTAGACGGGCATATTTTTGAACATTTATTATGTCATAATAATTAATTTAGTAAATTCATATAATGGTCCTTTCAATGTCTGTAAATTTCTATGGATTCTAAGAAATTGAGTTTTGACCCTTTAGGTGCCGTATGGAATATTTGTAAACAATTGATATTGGGAAAAGTATGGCCTGTTTCTCAGAAATGTTTAGCAAACTGTGATTTTTCATTTTTAGCCTTATATATAGGCCAAAAATAGTCAATTAGACGTACCAAATTCCGTTCTGTTCAAACTGTTTTAGTACAAAATAGACCCACATCTGTTCATCATATAAACATAAAATACCAAAAATCTGTTTTAGTCTTAGTTAAGCGTTTGACAATGTAGTTGTACTACGAAATCGCGATAACGCAATTGTAAAATCTTTACAAATATATTTAGTGACAGTTAACAAAGTAATTAAGTAGTTTTATTGTTAAAATGTACTATCACAAAGTAACGGACCAATCAATCAACTCGGTCAGTACTTGCTTTCAAATTTTCTTCTCCCAATTCCCTAGAAAATTCTCAAGCGTTTTCTTTTATTAACCTCCCAAATACAGCTAAGTTTTGAATCCTAGTCATTTTGAACCACTGTAAAGTTGCTTTATCTACATTTTCAAACGTTGGTTTTTTTCATTCTTTTACTGGTTCCACAAGTAGCACCATTTTTCTATTGCTTTGATGATAGATTCTTTATTTTTTAAAATTGTAGACAACGTATTTGAAGGAATACCACTTAATAGCGACGTATTTTTTTCTTGAACCACTTTCCACTTCTTGTATCAGTTTAAATTTATCTTTAATTGACACGTTTTGCGGCCATATTTTCAAAAATGCCACGCCCGTACACAACACGACCTAAACACAACTTATTACCTAAGAAATAAGAATATCTGCTGGTTTTTCTAAGCTGAATGGCGCCGCCGAAACGATAGATTTCATCGAAAAATGCAACGTAACGATAGGGATTTAACCGAAAAATTCGACTTTTCTAAGTTGACGGCGCATTATTTTGTCCGAGTTATCAAGAAATTTGAGTTATAGAAGTTCGAGTTATCACGTAAAATTTATGTTGAAATTTTAATCTTAACGCTGTTGCCACCCAGTATTGTTCGAATTATCAAAAATTCAAGTTATCAAAGTTCGAAATATCGAAGTTCGACTGTATACATATAAATAGCGTATCGTATATTAAAATTAAATAAAATTTATTTGAAAAAAGAAAAAATAATACAACACAAAACAAAAGTAATAATAAAAACTAAAATAATCACAAAGTATCCTTAATAATCTACAAAAAAATATAATCCTTAATAATCTAGTTTCAACCAATATTCAGTAAGTCAAATACTTGTTTCCACCTCCTCGACGAGTTAACTCGTGTGGAGGAGGCGTCAAATCAAAAAATAAACATACAAATGTCTATGTAAAATGGTCCTGTTATTCTCATGTATAGTTTAATTTATTTAAATTTATTTGTGTACGGTTTTTTGGAATAAATAAAAGAGTAAAAAAGAACTGATGAAGACCAGAGTACATGGTTGAAACGTCTCGACAAAAATATATACTATAACATAAAACAAATCGTTCGTAAAAAGGATGTAGTTGATACATGTTCAAGAACCCGAAAAAAAAACAGGATAAAAAGTGTATATATGTACATACGTGTATGTATATATATCTTAGCAGCTTAAATATATTAAACAATTGTCATAACACCCTATATATATATATATATATATATATATATATATATATATATATATATATATATATATATATATATATTTTAATATTTTACATGTTCTTGGAATTAGATCATTAAAAACTGTTCTTGGTTCTGTTATATATTTATTAACGTTTCGACCTTCGGAAGAGGTCTTCTTCAAAATTTGCTCTAAAAGATTACATTAGAAGAATTAAATATAGCTAGTATTAATCTGTTTGTTGTATATTTCGGAGTTAGATATTTGTGTCTTTTCGTAGTTTTTAATTTAATAAAATTAACTGTATACATTAATGAGGGCCTTACCTTAGAAAGTAGTTCATTTTGTGGGGTGTTTTAAAACACTATTAATATCACATTTTTTCTTTCTACAAACAAACCACTTAACCTGAGGGACTTTATATGACTGATGATATATATATATATATATATATATATATATATATATATATATATATATATATATATATATATATATATATATACAGTGGCGGGCAAAAGTTTCCAGTCAGTGACATTTCGTACTCTAATTTATTTTAAAAAAAAAGATTAACGATTTTTAATCATTATGAGATGTGAGTATGAGATATAGAAAACAAAATAATATAGTAAAAGAATATTGTTTATGTTTATGATTATATTTATTATTATTATTCTTATCTTTATATGTGCAAAAGTTTCCGGCCACATAATATACATTGACGCAGTAGGACGTTCAAAGACGTATTTACGAATAATAGCGCGTTGAATGTTCACATTTAGTTCATAAAAGGTCGTGGGAGCATAAACATGGCTCGGCTTATGCAAATCGAAATTCGTGAGAGAGTAATAAAATTTTCAAAAGAAGGAAAGTCTTCTCGTGAGATTGCTTCATTATTATCGATAGGTAAATCAACCGTGAACGATATTATTGTAAAATACCGTTGTGGATATGGCTTAAAAGATCGTCTGCGTAGTGGAAGACCAAGAAAAACGTCTAAAAAAGTAGATCGTATCATTAAACGCAAATCAACTGCGTATGTCAAGAGAACTGCTGCCGAAATTGCACGCGAGCTAAAGGATGAAAACCTAGCTAATGTTAGTCGTAGTACTGTGACACGAAGACTACATGATGTGGGACTTTTTGGCCGTATAGGTATTAAAAAATCATTAATCAGTAAAAAGAATAAGAGGGCCCGATTACAATTTGCCAAAGATCACCTAAATTGGACAATCAAAGATTGGAAAAAAGTAGCTTGTTCAGACGAATCTAAATTTAATCTTTTTGGAAGCGATGGTAGACAACATGTACGACGTCCTATTGGTACGAGAAATGATGTTCGGTACCAAATTCCTACTGTAAAACAAGGTGGAGGAAGTGTGATGGTTTGGGGAATTTTCTCTACACAAGGAGTTGATCCATTGATCGAGATCAACGGAAATATGAACGCTGATATTTACAAGGACATTTTAGAAAACAATTTGTTATCATATGCTGAAGAAACATTGCCGCAGAACTGGATATTTCAACAGGAGAATGACCCCCAAACATACATCCAAGTTGTTAAAACAGTGGTTTTCTGCTTCAAATGTGAGAGTTTTAAGCTGGCCATCTCAATCACCGGACTTGAACCCAATAGAACACTTATGGGAAACGCTAGATCGTCAAGTTCGAAAGCATACATATTCAAATAAAGCTGCATTATTCAATTCATTGAAGGAAGAATGGGATAAAATTTCACCTGCTTGTATTAATCGATTAATTGAGTCAATGCCACATCGTTGTGCGACTGTTATCGCTGCAAAGGGTATGGCTATAAAATATTAACATAAAAACATAATTTAAGTCTATTATAGAGCATATGGACTAATAATTTTTCTCGTAGTTCAAAGTGGCCGGAAACTTTTGCACATATAAATATAAGAATAATAATAATAAATATATTCACAAACATAAATAATATTCTTTTACTATATTGTTTTGTTTTCTATATCTCATAATCATTAAAAATCATTAAGTCTTTTTTTTAATAAATTAGAGAAGAAATGTCACTGGCAGGAAACTTTGGCACGTCACTGTATATATATATATATATATATATATATATATATATATATATATATATATATATATATATATATATATATATATATATATATATGTATATGTATATGTATATGTATATGTATATGTATGTATGTATATATATATATATATATATATATATATATATATATATATATATATATGTATATGTATATGTATATGTATATGTATATGTATATGTATATGTATATGTATATGTATATGTATATGTATATGTATATGTATATGTATATGTATATGTATATGTATATGTATATGTATATGTATATGTATATGTATATGTATATGTATATGTATATATATATATATATATATATATATATATATATATATATATATATATATATATATATATATCTTAGCAGCTTAAATATATTAAACAATTGTCATAACACCCTATATATATATATATATATATATATATATATATAGGGTGTTATAAATAAATAAATATCGTCTTTAATTCGGTATCCACAAAATCAATACGAAACAAAATCAAAAATATATATATTATAGACAATTTCCAAATGTACACACACAATTACAATTACAGCAGTGTTATGACAATTGTTTAATATATTTAAGCTGCAAAGATCTTATTAAATGTTTGGTTATTTATTAAACTCACTGAATGTAAATAAACGACCATTTGTGAGTTGAGGTGTAATGCGAAGGTAATAAAACGGGTGTACAGTCGGAATGGACAAGATATATAAATTCTAAGGAAAGCGCATAAGAACTTATTGGAATTACAACATGTAGCTGAGGTAATGAATTAAGATTTATTGCAGGTAATTCGTCCTTAAATTTTTAGCGACAGATGTATTTTTCAGCTGAAACTAGCCTCTGCGTCCAAACTTTTGGACGACGCCATATACGTATACGGTTTGTCCATGTTCATAAAAATGTACTACTGATACATATTAAAATTCGATTTTATCTGGTAAATGATATATAAAAAATGTCAGAAAGGTCAGTGAAATAAACACCTGGGCGTTCTTAAGGTATTGCCAGCAGTAGTAAGTTTCCTGCATTTATAATACATCGGATATTGCTGCTTGTTGAATTTTGAACAAAGCAAAACATTATTTATTATTATTTTTTTCTTGGGAGAAGCTAGCATTTATGATTGGACATAAAAATTCTTAAAAAAAAAAATAGTATTCGATCTGTTTTATGCATCTTGTATATTCCTCCCAGTTTGTTATTGCTATAATTCTATTTATATTTCATCGTTGAACACCTATTTTTTACGGCGACCCCCTCTAACTCAATATAATGTCTTGTGTATCTACATCTAAAAAATTTAATTGTTGATTCAAAAGTTCTTCGTACAGTCCTTCATTTATAATTTCCTCTTTATATTTACCCATAATTTTACCCATACGTACTGCTAACACATGCTTACAGCTAAGACTAGTTCTTAATTCTAAAACTTTAGTTTTGAAAAAGTCACAGTGACAAAAATTGATCTCGTCAAATACGGTGTAGTTTTCTTGAGATGTGGACACCTTGTATATTCTTCTAAGCCTATCAGAGGTGGAATAGCGACTAATTTTACATTTTTCTAGTAGTTCTGCGGCTTGAATGAAGGATTCTCCGAAGTAGGAATGTAGAGTTTCTAAAATTTCGTTGGGAACTGAAATAAGATTAATTTCTTTAGAGACATTAGTATTATTTTTTAGTAGTTAAGCATAAGTTGAAGGAAAAATTAAACAGGAAAGAATTGAAGGTAGTGACAGAGATCCTTACAGGACACTGCTATTTGAATGAACACCTACTTCATATTGGGATCAAACATGCTCCAGATGGTGCTTGAAGAAGGAGGAGACAGCTCTTCATCTAATTATATCTTGCCTAGCAATTATACGAGTAAGACAAACATAGGCGGAGACCCCAATAATTTCGAACCAGGAATGCATTAAGGGGATTTAATCTGTAAGGCTGATGTTCTTAAAGATTATTGACCTGTCACAACTTTAAATTAAGGTAGTTGCGAAACAGGGTCTTAAGAAGCCTACTAAGTAACCTAGCCATTCGAGCCACCTGTTAGAATAAGAATTTTATTCATTTACTATAAAGGTTTGTAAACCAATAGGGGAGGAGGAGTTTTATTACGTAAGTATTCAAAAAGTTGAACGATCAAATTTGTAATTAAGGCAGGGGTAACGTAACCTCAGATTATATATATATATAACAAGGATTTTCTACAGCTGACGCTGTCTTCCTTCTCTCAGCCTTTGATTCCATCCGTTTCTATCTACCCAATCTCCATCTGTTAGACCCCTGTCCTCCATAGCCTCGTCCACATCGTCTCTCCACGATCGTCTGGGTCTTCCTTCTCTTCGCTTCGTCTTATGTGTCCATACCATTT
Organism: Pachyrhynchus sulphureomaculatus; assembly: GCA_019049505.1. Taxonomy (NCBI): domain Eukaryota; kingdom Metazoa; phylum Arthropoda; class Insecta; order Coleoptera; family Curculionidae; genus Pachyrhynchus; species Pachyrhynchus sulphureomaculatus. The sequence goes on along the minus strand of CM032448.1, from coordinate 114,935,189 downwards.
TAATCGCTTTTCTTCAATGGTGTTTATTGTGTTCTCTTTGATGTTCATTCTACTTCTTATTTCTTCATTTGTTATTCTCTCCATACGTGTCACTCTACAACATCTTCTCCAATACTCCATCTCTACCATGTTAATTTTAGATTTATTTCTTTTGTTGATCGTCCATGTTTCTGACCCGTATGTCAATATGCTTTGTATTATTGATTTGTATATGCATGTTTTGTTTCTCTTTGTAATGTGCTTGTCCCACAGGATCGAATTTAATTGTCTTATGCATGTTCACGTTTGTCCTAATCTAGCTTTCTCTTCTTCTGATGTTGCGTTTTTTGAAATGATGGTTCCTAGATATTTAAATCTATCGGTTCCTTTGATTATTGTTTCGTTATCTACTTCTAGATTCTCCACGTTTCCCTCCTTTGTCGTTAGATAATCCTACTTTAGTGTATTCTTCTTTCAGTTTTCTTACCATATAACTGAGGTCTTCCTCATCTTGCACTATGATTACTTGGTCGTCTGCGAAACTTAGAGTATATAAGTAATCTTCTCATATTGGGACTCCCATTCCACTACATTTTTGCTTCCATTTTTTTAATGTTTGTTCGAGGTATATTTTGAATAGTGTTGGGGATGTAGAGCATCCTTGTAATAGGCCTTTTGATGTTTGGAGTCTCTTCCCTATTTTATGTCCTATTTTTATGTTCACTGTGTTGTTTTCATAGAGAGCCTATTTCTTTCATTGCGTTCCATAATCTTGGTCTTGGTACCGAGTCATAGGCCTTTCTTATGTCTATGAAGGCTAGATGAACTTCTCTATTCTTTGCCAGTTTTTTTTTTCCATTGTTTGTTTTATAGTGTATATGTGGTCTATACATGATTTTCCGGTCGTAAAGCCTGCTTGGTCTTCTCCAATTTTTCCTTTTATGTTTTCCTCCATGATATTTTTAATAATTTTTCCATACAAACGTCCCATACTCAATATTATGCTTAGGCCTCTATAGTTTGTGCATTTTCTGCGGTCTCCCTTTTTAAATATAGATACTATATAAGCTTTTGACCATTCCTCTGGTATTTTTTCTCCATTTATTGCTCTGTGGAACATGTTTCTCAGCATTCGATGTAATTTATTAGACCCGTTCTTAATCATTTCATTTACCACACCCCCAGGCCCTGCAGATTTATGATTTTTGAGTGTTTTTATTGTCTTCTTTACTTCCCTCAACAACCTCAGATTATCTAGCAATATTAAGGCAGGGGTAACGTAACCTCAGATTATCTAGCAATATCTTGGAACCAAATGAGGCATTCAGTTTTTATATCTGGAAATTGTAATTTTGTAAACTGTGAATTTTGGCGGGGTATAGTAAAATGTAAAATACAAAGAAGGTTTACGAATTCTTACGTGATCCTTTTTCATTGTAGGAAAATTCGGCTCCTTTAAGTACGTCAAAAGCTATTTTAGGCAAAAAAACTCTTTTCCATTATTTTTTCATAAATGATCTAAAATAATTACGATTCTTGGTCGGAAGTATTTTTCTTGATCTCCGAAAAATGATGCTTAGTAAAAAAAAAGGAGCAGTTCCTAAATAAAATCAAATTTAAATTTAATCTAATTCCATTATCAAAACTATTCTCCTTGCCACACGAGAAAGGACAGGGGCATGTAAAGAAGATAGTAAGTAATTGGATGACATGAGGCCAGTTCTAGTAGATCCTTTCGATTTTACGTCGTGTAGATTAAATGGACTGTAAAGAGGTAAATATTGATATTTTTTACGAACGATACAAAGAAAAAAACTAGATAAAATTTGCAAGAACGAAATAAAACAGATTCTTGATTTTTCCGTATGTATTCCTGATTTAAATAAGTAAAAAAAAACTCAAAATAAATTACAATAAATAATTTATTTATTTTTAACTTAATATAACTTGAGGTTTCCTGTTATTTTATCTAAAACACTCTTTGGAGCGGGGCCAATGGCTATCACAGTTCTGGTACCTAAAAATATTTTTTTTATATTAAAAATATATTAACGTTTGAAAGATGCATTTACAGTCAAGAAATATTTTACCTGGTGCTACTTGAGTTTGCCCTGCATCTCTTATTATAGCACTTAAGACATTAAGGTCTTTAGCTTTCTTATCAACTTCCAACATTTGCTCCTCGGAGTCTATTCTCAAGGCAATTTTCGTTCCACCTAAAAAAATTAATAACTGAGGTCCTAGTACTTTTTCAAAAATTGAAAACTTGTTTTATCTGTGATGTTTTGCAAAGAACCATCTTTTTACTTATGTTTGATAGGTAGTAAAGAACAAATTTCTTACTAGATTTACCATTTTTTAACCATTCTTTCAATAATTTCTGAGATGTATTCAAAGTGTTAGCGTATGCAGCCATAGCTGCATGTCCACACTGAGCAGCAACTTTGCCTTTTTGCATTTTTAAGTCGTTCCTTACTCCTATAATTAGTCTAACCTCATCATCCGTATCTTCAAACTAAAACGTATAAATATTATTATTTGCCTTATATTTTTTACTTAGATTGGCTTATTTCTATAAAGAGCCTTATTTTTACCTCATATCGCTCTTCCATTCCATTGGACCATACAGTGTCTCCTTTTACCTTGGGTTTATGCCAGTTATCCTTAAATTTTAGTATGAAATAAGTTGACGCGGCGCCTACCAGGGTCCCCGCACTGAATACTGCTAAATATGAATTGCTTGCTATGAGCCCCATGGGGTTATTAAGGAAAATTCGAAAAGCTTTTTCAAGTTTGACGTTTTCGCGTTTTGATAACCTAAAATTAGTGAGGTTAGGAGATAATAATGAAAACAAATCTGATTTTCATCTCCCGGATAGATCCGAACTTACTCGAAAATATTCGATTAGAGAATCTTGGAGCTCGGTAAATTTTGAATACTTGCTAGCTCCCAAATAATCAAAATTTTTTTCTATAAACAATAGTTCTGTGAGAATGTCTATCCCTGTTTGCTTTACAGGTAAAAACCATAGACATAGAGGATGGACTGAGCATTAACCTCCCAAAATTGACCACTCTTTAGAAAGAGACAAAGCAACTTTGCGGCGAATACCTGTCTCTTTTCTGTAGGCCTGTAATAAACCAGGCGCAGTGCCCAGAAATGGAATTCAAGACGAGAAAAACCCTCACCCGATTCTAGTTCAAATAGAACACTTAAAAATATTATTTTTAAGAGCGCCGTAGCTTAGCGGCATTCTAGAAAGAGACAGCTACTGGCCGTTCATTCACTTTGTCTCTCTCACACTTTTGCGTCCATATTTACTTCACAGCGGGATACAGAATACTCAGTCCATCCCCTATGTCTACGGTTAGAAACAAAGGCGAAACATGTTTTATCGGTTTAGTACAAAACTTGCGTTATTCGTTGTATTCAGGGCGACAACTACGTTACACGTGATTGGGTAAGAGCTATGCTTGTGTACGTCGTCGTCGACACAGGTTTTGGCTTAGGGGAGAATAATTAGTATTGAGTGTACAGTCATAATTAAAAGGATTATTTTTGCTATTATTTTAATTATTTTCTAATAATTTCAGGTTGGAGAAGCCCCTGGGTCTCCTATGGTCTCCATATTACCCATATCGCACTTAGAATGGTGTTTTTAAGTTACAATTTTTAGTGTTCTTATGGGATCACTTCGGTGTCTCTCTGTCACACCCGATTTGTTCAAATTAAAATTGTAACAAAAATATAACAAGATTAAGACCAATACGAAGTTGTCTGTTTATTTAATGTCTCAAAGTTAACGATTTTTAGGCATTCTTGATAAAATTCCTTAAATTTTAGGGAAGAAATAATTTGAAAATATTGCAAAATGACCAAGTTGGCTGAAACTTCGAAATTTAATCGAGGGGGAGCGATGCAAAGTAGCAATTACTGATATTATCCGACACTTCAAGAAAATGAAAATTATAGGATTTCGACTAAAATTGCTTAAATAATACAGAAGGAAACCGACGTTATTCTCAAGTTTTCGGCCAAATCATAATTTCCGGCTCTATTGATGGACATTACTCAATATTCTCCTAAACAGATCGGAAGAAAATTATTAAATAAAGAAAATACAATATAAACTTTTTAAACAAGTCTGAGATATTTAATATCTTAGAATATATAATTTGATGCAATAAGCAAAGTAATAATAGGTCGATTTCTCGAGCCTCAAAGTGATTTCTAAATCTGAAACAAGATAAAAATATAATAGAACGTGTGTTATTTGAGTTTTTAAAACAAAAAAAAAGATGGACGTTTGCAGACAATTTTAAACCGATATATTATCTCTTTTCTAATGTCGGAAATACGATACTTACAGTTTAACGAGGGTTCGTCGTCGCGTCATTATTTACAAACTACAAAAAATGTATTACATGTAGAGGATTTTTAAAGAGTGTTTTATTTCCTTAAAAACGGATAGTTAGTTTTTCACGTTGACTTTTGTATCTAAACAGGTAAATCCATAGACATGGAGGATGGACTGAGCTTTCCGTATTCTGCTGTGAAATAAATACGGACGCCAAAATGTGAGAGAGACAAAGCGAATGTACGGGTACTGCGCCTAAGTTAACAAGCCTACAGAAAAGGGATAGGTATCGGCGGCACAGTCGCTTTGTCTCATTCTAGAGAGCGGTCAATTTTGTGAGGTTAATGCTCAGTCCATCCTTCATATCTATGGGTAAATCAGCTAGGTTTCAATTACCTTTTTTAAATTTGACTTCAATGTTTTGATTTTAGTGAACGCGCTAGGTACTCGGATATCGTATTCAACCGCAAGCGATAAAAGTGGAAGTAAGTTTTGATGATAATTTTTAAACACTTGTTCACCGAATATTGAACATAATTTTTACGTGTCGTTACGTCGAGTTTAGTTTGCTAAAAAAATACTGTATTATCTTGGAGTCGTTTCCATTTAATATAGATATATAAGATCGTAAACTAAAATGTCCAATAGCGAATTAATCACTGATGCTATTCCAAGCCTACCTCGCGATAAAGAGAATTTTCCAAAAAAAGGCGATCAAGAAGATCACAGGACAAAAAGCGATGAAAGAAGAGAAAATCTTTGGGAAAGCGACGTGGAAAAGGAGGATATAGAGGAGCTACAATCTAAGAATTATATACTTCCTCTACAAAATGCGATTTCTTTAATTCAAATAACTGATTCATCAGATGTTCATATTGGCCATGTACGTTTTTTTAACAGTAGGTTAGTATGTATAGACTATTAGTGCAACAATGATTTAAGCTATAAACTCAACCTTTTAGGTTAATTTATATATTTATTTATTTTACTCGTACTCGGAAAGTTAATTAGTTAGCAGTAGTAATACACACTGACAAAAAACCAATACATTTATTGTCTTTTTTTTACTAATCAGATTTTGAAGTCATTATATTTTTGTCAAGTGTGATCACAACTGTCACCATTCAATATCTACAGATGATAAAACACATAACTAAGATAGAATTATTTGTGCTTCTTGCCTGATGGAAGCCTAGCTTTGAAGGTGTACCTACAGGTATATAAAAATCAATATAAACCACTAAAATTGGAGAAAGTTCAGTTTTCAGCAGTTTTTGACTGTCCTCTCATATGTCAATCCGAGGCAATTGTGTCTTACATATTTCCTGCGATGAGTACTTTGAGTTTCGTTCATTTTCTCCATCGATTCTAGCCCGGCTGAAGAGCCGTCTGAGATGGATTGATGGATAAGAGAACAGTAAAGAACAGCTGAAAAGTGAATTTTGTCCAATTTTAGTGCTTTATATTGGCTTGTTGATGTAGATTAGGTCATTGCTGCAATAACGGTTTGAACATTGTGTGCTTGTTCAAGATTTAGCCCTAACCCTACAAATATTTCCATGAAAATGCGTTTATTTTGCTATAAATATGTTTGTGTGGATATACACATACATATATATATATATATATATATATATATATATATATATATATATATATATATATATATATATATATATATATATATATATATATATATATGTGTAGGCTGAAAAGTTTTTGGTCAGCTACTTAAAACATATTTTTTTTTGCAAAATTTGACTTTATTCATCAACATAGTCTCCTTCAAGAGTGATACAATCAGTCCAACGCTTTTCTAACATTTCTATACCTTTCTTGTAGAAGGATTTGTCTTTGCCTTCAAAATAGGTCTCAGTTTCGGCGATAATTTTTTCACTGGAGCGAAATCTCCACGAATAGATAATAGTCACTGGGGGCCAAATCTGGAAAATATGGTGGATGAAGAAGCAATTCGAACTACAATTCATGCAATTTTGCCATCGTAACTATTGACTGACTCGTGACACGGTGCATTGTCTTGATAAAAGAGCACTTTTTTGCGATTTATGCCTTCAAACGCACCAATAACTTTATATAATATTCGCTATTGATGATTTTTCCCTTCTCACGATAGTCAATGAGAATTATTCCATGCACATCGCAAAATACAGAGGCCAAACCCTTCCCAGTCGACTATTGTGTCTTATGTCGCTCCGGGCGGTTTTCACCGACCGCTCTCCACTCAGTTGACTGCGGATTTGATTCCTGTGTGTAGTGGTGGATCCATGTTGTCACATATCGTATGAAAAAATCCTTTTTATTGCGCTTAAACAGGTCTAAACAGTGCTCAGAATCATTAACACGTTGTTGTTTTTGGTCCACTGTAAGCAAATGTGGTACCCATTTCGAACAGAGCTTTCTCATGTCCAAATCTTCACGTGAAATGTCACCAACACGTTCTTTTGATATCTTTAGGTTGTCAGCTATCTCATGTAAATTCACTTTACGGTCATTCAAAAAAATTTTGTGGATTTTTTAAAATATTTTCTGGTGTAACCACCTCATTTGGGCGTCGAGAGCGTTCAGCATCATTTGTGTCTGTATGATCGCGTTTGAAGTCAGCATACCAGTAAATGAAGAGTGATTTTCCAGGGGCAGAGTCCCCGTAACGCTTATCAAGCCATTGTTTTCCTTGAACTGTATTTTTTCTTATCAAAAAACATTGTTAAATCAACACACAAAATTCGATTTTTTCCATTGTTTTGAATATATCAAAACTAGCGTCACTAAAATCACTGCAATTTGTAAACTAATCGTTGAAATGTTATGAAATTTTGACACGTATCGTTTGAAGGTTGTTGCTTCCTAAAAATCATATCAATTTCTATGTGTGAAAATCTATGTATCAGACCAAAAACTTTTCAGCCTACGTGTAGTATATATATAATACTACGGGGGTGAAAAATCCCGAGACTTTCCGGGAGATGGCAGCACAAACATAAAAACCATATGATTTTGAGTTAGTACCAACTCTCAGAAGATTCTTGCAAAATTTTCGTGACACTTTGTATTAGTTTGTGAGTTATAGCTGTTTGGGTGATGCTACTTTTGGTTTTTCCAAAACGATTGAGCAAAAAGAATTTGGTGTGTCGATTAAACATTGCTTTTTTGTGGGAAAAAATGCAGCCAAAACCTATGGCTTGAGAAGTGTTATGGCACATGTTCTCCATCGATAACTATATGTGGATGGTTTAGTGAACTTACATGATTGTTCTGAATGTGGTAAAGTGAAAGTGCGAGAGAGAGAGAGAGAGAGACAGCTGACGTCGTGAAGATCTCAACAAAACACATGAAAAAGTTATGTGCCCAATTGGTGCCGCACATTTTTTCAATTGATCAAAAACAGCAGCGTGTCGAGGATTTAGAACATTGTTTGGTACTGTTTCGGCGTAATCCAAAGCAATTTTTGCATCGATCGAACAATAGACGAAACATGGATCCACCTGTACACACCCTAGTCCAACAGGAAGGTCGCAGAGTGGTTGGAAGTCGTGAAAGCTGGCCAAAGCATCCCAAAACACTGACATCAAGACAAGAAAAAAAATGTTGTTTCACCAAAATAATGTATCACTCACACTCCCAACTCCCTAAAATCGATGGTGAAATTTGACCAATTAGGCTATGAATTGCCTTGTCCTGCTTGAGTAAAAATAACTGGTCAAGTGCAAGTTGAACTTGCGCGATTAGTGTTCCGTACGTTGATTGCTTTTAAAATAAAAAATGTTGTAACGGAAGTATAAAATGATCAGTGACTTCACAAAACACATCCCAAATGAGTTTTCAACAAAGTTTATTTCTAATCTTTACTGAAAATTGATGACCTTGAAATTTCTGTTTTTTTTTTTTTTATATACCAGATAAATTATTACAGGTAATGCACTCGTGATAATTTTCGTTCAATCTACACCCCGTGGAGAATATTCCAGAATTTTTTCAAAATTTTTTGATAAGTACTTTCGAGATAAGGCGGGTGGACAGCGATTTTTTCGCGATTTTTTAAAAATAATACAAAGAAAAGTGCGCGCAAGTATTATATATATATATATATATATATATATATATATATATATATATATATATATATATATATATATATATATATATATATATATATATATATATATATTTTACTCGTGTTTTCACAAGCTTTCATTTGACACCACAGTACCTAGTAAAAAAATTTTTTTTTCACTTCCGATTTCACCCCCTAAAACTAAACCCTTAAGTCAAAATTTAACTTTCAAAACTACATAGCTCTGATGAGGCCATCAATTCCTATATTATTACCAAATTTCAACTTTCTATGACAAATAGTTTCAGAGAAAATTGGGTGTGACAGACGGACAGACACCGAAGTGACCTTATAAGTGTTCCATACAGAACACTAAAAACAATGTGGTCATGTGTTATAGAGAGAAAAATTGGAGGAAGAGGGGGCATCGGACTTAAAAAGTTCTGTTGGCTTTGGAATCTGCGCCAGTAGTTTGATATTAGGGAGGCTTGCACACTTATCCGTTTTGCTCAAGATAGAGAAGAACTCCAGTGGAAGGTAGCCAACCGCAGCTGAGAAGAAGGCAGTTAAAGAAAAAGAAGAAAATTGATTTGTAGTATAATTGTTCGACGCTTAGTTATTTATATATAAGTTCAATAATTTAATGTGTTTCCTATGTGGACTATTTTTAATTTATTTATTATTTTTTACTTTAACTTTTACATATTGTGACGCATGAAAATGTTTTTCATTAAGAAATATTTGAATTTAAAGTATTCTTTCTCAAATCAATTTGAAATATTATTTTCATTTGTCTTTTTAGTAGATCCCAAGCACAAGTCCCAAACATAGAAGAGACCATACAAATTAGATCACTGAAAAATAGTACCCAACCTGTAAAATCGAAAGATATCGACTTACTATCTACACATATGAATTCCAGATGGAAAGAAACGGCGCGAGCACTCGAGTATACTGATGGACAACTGGACAATTTCACATATATGCACCCGAACAATCTGAAAGAAATTAAATATAGTTTTTTAAGAGACTGGATAGAAGACAAAGGGCCGGAGTATGCGACAGTGAGTCTATTAACAGAAACTTTGTGGAGTACAAATCAACGGGAAGCGGTTAAGGTTTGGGCCGACAAATATGACGAACTACATAGACTGGCTTGCATTTGAAAAAATTTTCTGTGTTAGTCATATACTACTTAGTGTATATCACCACTACACCAAACACTTTATTTTTGCACTTGACGCGCGTTTCGGTAACCATCGATGATTGACTAAAGCTAAACTACATATCTGCCTTATTTATACTTAGCCTAACACCTGAATTACTCGGGTGGAACTAATGGCATAGGCGAGGTCATCAGTTCCGGTCAAGTAACCAGAAGAGGGGACTATAAGGAATAGACCCTCTGTCTTTATTTAAATTAGTGCTTGGTGTAGTGTCATTGTGCCAAAGATTCCACATTCCCAACATAGTTGATATATATCTTTTATTATTGTTAGAACGCAGCGCTGTGTTAAAACCAAAAAAAATATTTTTAAAAAATTATTTACGTTATATAGATAAAATCGGAAACTACGAGATGTACATATTCGAAAAGTAAGGGCCGTTTACTTTTTTCATTTCTTTATTGAGCTATATCTTTTTAAAGATAATTTAGTCAGCTTTGAATCCGTCTCGTGCTTAGGCAGAGCACCGGCGACTCTTCGGTGATGTGTTACATATTTTCGAGTTCGGATCTTTTCTACCGTGGAGAGCAACGTAATCTCGCTCTAGGCGATATTGCTTCCACAAAAGAATATTTATTTGCCTTTATAACTTAATTTATTTTTTGCACTCGTAAAGGATCTCTTCAGGAAGTGCTACTGGTTTTGGGTATAACCTTTTCTGTCAGCCCGCCCCCCTGATCATATAATTGACACAAAAAACACGGCCTCACGTGTTCGCCACCTGTTCAAATCACCTAACCTCAACCTACGTTGTAGGAATCAGCGCTTAGTAACCCTTTGCGATTCGAACCCCCTACCAAGCAATTTGTGGACCACCGATCCACACTCCGAAGCCCCAAAACCAAATATCAACAATGTCAACAATTTAAAAAAAAAATAAATTCTAACAAACAAATCAAATCAAATCAAATAAAGCTTTATTGTAAAAAAAGATTGTTCTTTTGTCTACAAAGCTATCTATATTATATGTATATACATTATTTCTAAGGTTAAAATTTATTCATGAACAGTGACATGTACAAAAGTTCGCATTTGCTTAATAAATAAAAGAAAAAAAGAAAAAGACATACACCTACACGCCATATACACACTTGATAATCAAAGAGTGTCATCGAAAAACTCCTTAACCGAATAGTAGGCCCTCCCAATTAAGAGCTTCCGAACCTCCCGCCTAAATCGGTTATTATTTAAAATTTTCCTGACGTTCAAAGGCAAGTGGTTGAATATTTTCTTACTCATAAATATTATAGAGTCCCTTATTAAAGCTGAAGAGGGAATGGGTAGTGAGGCCACATAAGATGAACGCGTCGTGGACGCACAAGAAGCCCCTATCTCTTCCTCAAACTTACTATGTATAAGGCAGGCTGTTTCAATAATAAATATACAAGGCAATGTTAGAATTCTCTTAGTAATAAACACACTCCTGCAGGATTGCCGAGAACTCAATTGGAACATATAACGCAGTGCTCGCTTTTGTAGCATAAAGACCTTATTCAATAATTGGTTAGAGCAGGAACCCCAGAAACATACCCCATAACGGAGGTGCGATTCAATCAGAGCAAAGTATACATTTCTCGCGATAGAAACATCTAATTCCCGAGACACTACTCTCAAGGCAAAACATCCCTTGGCAATCCTCTTACAAAGCTGCAAAATGTGAGTAGAGAATCTCAATTTAGTGTCTATAAACAAACCCAAAAATTTGTTACAAGTCAAGCCTTCCATAATTTGCGAATCAAGTGAGATATCGTTCAATTGACATTTAAATGAAACAATGTTAGTTTTAGAAATATTCAGAGTTAGATAATTTGAATGACACCAATCTACGATTTTCACTATATCCCCACTGATGTCGCATTCCAACTGTACCACGTCTCTATTGTGCCCCATCACAGTTGTGTCATCGGCAAACATCGTAAATACCCCTTTGACATTAAGTTTTGAAAGGTCATTAATATAAAGCAGAAATAACAGAGGCCCCAAAACAGAGCCTCGTGGAACTCCACAAGTGACACTCAATTCACGCGACTCATTACCGTTAAAAAAGACAGATTGACAGCACGATGATAAGTAAGATGCCAACCAGGCCAACGCCACACGTCTGAATCCGTAGATTTCAAGCTTACGCAATATCCTATGATTCACACAATCAAAAGCTTTTGCGAGGTCACAGAACACCGCCGCAGCAACCTCTCCATCATTTAACTTGCCATATAGGTTTTCTAGAAACGAAAAAATCGCGTCATTAGTGTTTCTGCCAGCCCGAAAGCCAAACTGAGAGGTGCTCAACAAGTTATACTTAAGGACGAAATTGAGAATACGACCACTCACGAGCCTCTCGACCACCTTAGCCAACGTAGGAAGCAATGATATTGGTCTGTAGTTAGAGGGTAAGCTAGTTTCGCCCCCTTTAAAGAGTGGAATAACTCGTGCCCGCTTCAAAGATGGAGGGAAATGTCCTACAAGAAATGATTGATTGATTGCCTCAACAAGCATATGCAATGCTGCGTCAGGCAAAGTAGAAATAACCTTCATTGAAATATTATCCCAACCTGAGGCATTCCTATTTTTCACTTCAGCAAATATGCTCTTCATTTCGCAAATATCCGTAGGATAAAAATAAAACGTGTCGTCCACCCGTAGATCATCGAGATACCGCAAAGCATCCGATTTAGGATTTAAGTCAGAGGTTAAGTCCGCCGCTATCGTGCAATAAAAAGAGTTTAAGATATCAGACGTTAAACCAGAACTATTGGACAGAGTGCTGTGCTTATTACTATTAAGCTCGTTCACAATTTTCCAACTCTCCTTATGTCTGTTATTAGAGTCATATAGTCGGTTATTATAGTACAGTTGCTTTGCGGATTTAATTGTCCTTCTAAAAATGCCACGATATTTGTTAAAACAACGAACAAAATCAGAGTTGTCGGCAAAGTATTTTCTTAGCCAATGCAAAGAAAAGAAAAAATCATAAATGTCTCCTTTCAGTCAATCATCCAAACCAAAATCCATCCAATAACTTGTGTATGTCTTTGTGTTGTGAAATTCCCACTAACAGTACATCTCGAGGAAAACAGCACGAAAAATATATAAAACCCATAGTGCTTGGGACATGGCTTCAAACTAGACAACACCCCGGGCATGACCAAATGCGCTGGCAAATTGCCCCAAGGGAGCAGAAGCCAATCTAAGGAAGACAAGTCCCAAACGTCCGAACTTCACGTTCAGAAGCCCCAACCGGGAAAATGCGTCCGCGTACTACGAACTGACACCGGAATTTTTTTTTTTTTTCAAGGAAAAATCCGCCTTATGGATTCCGGAGCAGCCTGCGTCACCATAAGGGTGCCCCAGAGTGCTCCAGTTATGTGGGGCTCTCCAAACTGAAGGGTTGGCATACCCACTAAAAACTCCTTGTGAGCCGGGAAAACCCTTTACTCCTTTTACATATCTGACGCGCTTTAAATATTTAGGTTGTTTTGTGTGGTTTAACTCGAGGCTAATTTACTAATGAATTGAACTAACCTAACTTAACCTATCTTACAACTAAAGTAACCTAATCCCCAATGTCGGGAGTGTTTATGTTACATTGTGTGTGGTGTATATTGTTACACTGATTCAGAAGGAGTGGCTCAACTAACCTACGGCCTTAAGATAAAGTTAGTCGTTTGTCTAATGTTAGTCTGGTATCATGTCTGTGGGTCGCAAATATCTTATGTCGACATTCACGTTGCCTCTGGAAGTGTTCGCTATCTCCGGGTTAGAATGGGCTATTGCTTTCTCAAGAAAACGAAGTTGAGAAGTACGAGTGAATTCTTTTAATCATCGGCATGTCGAACTCCCTGTGCAACTGATTGTTGCGGACGAACCAGGGAGCACCAGCAATAATGCGCAAAACTTTATTTTGAACGGCCTGGACCTTGACCCGGTGGGATCTAGACATCTGACACCAGGTCTGGCAGGCGTACGTAAGTCCGGCCCTGATTATCATTTTGTAAATTAACAACTTGTTGCTAGTTGACAATTTACTACGACGATTCAGGAGCGGATACAGCTTCCCAAGAAGCTGATTTGCGTTACGCACGACCATTGGGACTTGGTCCTTCCATACGAGCCGTTTGTCGTATAGAAGGCCCAGGTATTTGATGTTATTGGCCCACCTGAGCCTAGTTCCATTCAGGGATAGAGGAGGAGGGGCTGTGCGGGTGCCTTTTTCAAAGATTATAGTCTGGGTTTTGGCTGGATTGACCTTAATCCTCCAGCGATCAAACCAATCCGAGAGACGCCCAAGATGACGTTGTAATTGGGCAATGACATAATCAATCCTCGGGGTCGAGGCAGTGATTGTCGTGTCATCGGCATACAATTGAAGATTTGTAAAACGATCCCTAGGGATATCAGAAGAGAAAATATTGAAAAGATGTATAGACAGGGTAGAACCTTGAGGGACACCGGCCCTTATCCTCTTAACCTCGGACAGGGACTGTTCGACGCGGACTTGGAAAGTCCTACCAGACAAGAAGGATTGAACCAACGTGATAAGATGAGGAGGATAGCCGAAGCGGATAAGTTTAAGAATTAAACCTTCATGCCAGACTTTATCGAATGCCTTGGAGATGTCAAGGAACACAGCACCAACTCGGAAACCGCGGTTGAAATTGCTAGAAATGAACTGGGCCAATGCCACCGGAAGTCCGGCCGTTTACTTATATTTAAATATTGGCGGGTCTGAACAAAGTTATACACATGCAGCGCCATCTATTGATTGTTTCCGAAGCCATTGAAGTTATTGTTTTGATTCAGTAGTCGTTTGCGTGTCGGTGAATGCAGAGAACAATGTCCGCGAAAATCGTCGTTCCCGCCAGTTCCGAAGTGCTTGCGGTGATTCGATTCTTGTGTGCAAAAGGATGATCAGTTGTTCAAATTTATCGGGAGTTGTGCCTAGTTTGAGAACCTACAGTAATGAGTGCAGGAAAGGTTAGACAATGGTGTCGAGATTTTAAAAATGGCCGCACAGTGTATAATTAAAAAGTTTGAACGTGAATCCGCCTCTCTACGATAAAAAGGTGCCTCAACGTGTAAGAAGCGCTCGCAGTGAAGAGAATATCGCCGCCGTTCGAGCCAGTGTTCGTGAGAACAAAAATGTGTCAATTCCGTGCCGTTCTCAAGAGTTGGGCCTATCTCAGACGACAACTTGGCGAATTTTGCAATTGGACTTGGGTTTGCATCTGTATAAGATGGTATTGGCCTACGGACCATCGTTTACGCGAGAATTCACCGATTGGGCGCTGGAGATGATGGAAGTCGACAGCCAATTTCATGAGAAAATCATCTTCTCCGATGCGGCCCATTTCTGGCTCAATGACTTCGTTAATAAGCAAAATTGCAGTTATTGGAGCGAATCCAATTCACAATTGATTCATGAGACTCCTTTGCATCCGCAAAAAATTACTGTTTGGTGTGGATTATGGCACGGAGGCATCATAGGACCTTATTTCTGTTAAAAGGAGCTACCATTACTGTGAATAGCGAGCGCTATAAGTCGATGCGGCAAGAATTTGACGAGATGAACGCAGACGACTTTTATTTCCAACAGAATGGCGCACCAACCCATATTTGTGGCCTAAACAGGGCTTTATTGTGCGCCAAGTTCGGTTAGTTCAGGTTACACACACGCACAAGTTTACAGCACCAAACCAGCAACTCTTAATGCACTTGAAGCCAACATTCGTCGTGCCATAGCTGGCGTAAAGCCGGATGCTCTCTATATTTTTTTATGACCAAACGGTCCTTAATTTTCGAATATGTCTCGTATATAATGTTCATTAAAAAGATGTTAGCTACATCTAAAAAAAGTAGTTTTTGAGGTTTTTATCTCGAATCATTACACCATTATATTTGAATATGTTATTAAAAGGGACCAAGTGATATGTTTAAAATTGTATAAAGAAAAAAAAAATTACGTTTATTTTTCACCAAAAAATTTTGAGGCATTAAAAGTTTAGTTCAATAAAAATTTTAACATTCCAGATCTGTTTACTTATCCTTTCTGCTATTTATATATATTGCATGTGGTGAAAAGTACCGAAACTTTCTGAGAGATGGCAGCACAAACAAAAAAACCAAATTGTCTTCAGTTAGTGTCAAGCCCCAGAAGTTTGCGTAAAATTTCCATGATATTTTGTCTATTACTTCGTGAGTCACAGCTGTTTTGAGGGAGTTTGATTTTTGCAAAACGATGGACCAAAAAGAATTTCGTATGTTGATTAAACATTGCTTTTTTAGAGGAAAAAATACAGCCAGAATCTAAGAATGGCTTAAGAAGTGTTATGGTACATCTCTTCCGTCGAAAGCAACTATACGTCGATGGTTTATTGAACTTAAATGCGGTCGTACAAGCACCGATGATGCCCGACGTTCCGGACGACCAAATCAGTCAGTCACTCTAAAAACACAAAAGAAATCCACCATATTGTTCTGAATGACCGCAGAGAGCTGATAGCTGACATCGTGAAGACATAGTAAACATACAACACAGTAACGACAGTCTGACTCGTCACCTTTAATCTCGAGGGGTTCGAGTTTGTAATGATCACATAACTTGTCGCCATATTGATGGTATGATGCCCGCGAGTTTTTAAAATATTCAAATTCTTTCTTTCAAGAAAAATCCTATTCTGTAGAATAAAAATTTTCCTGATTGAAAGGATGAAAAAAAACGAGGACAGTTTTTTTTTAGAAACATTTTTTAACAAATTCTTATTAAAACATATACGAAAAACAGGGAAAAAGGCAAAAAATACAAGGAAAAAATATATTTGGCTTCAATGCTTTTTACACGTTATTCATTTAAATATCTCATTGTTAAATTTATATTTCTCAACCCCAGGGGGGTGGGGGGAAAATGTCCATTTTGAGAATATATCTTTGCACAGCTTTAGACAGAGATCCATTCTTCGGATCGGGTCAAAGATGATCCCGATTGCAGGACAAGGAGACAGCCTTTCATCTAATTGTATCTTACCTAGCAATCATACGGGCAAGATAAATATAGATGGGGGCCCCATAATTTTGGACAAGGATGCATTAAGGGAATCTAACCTTAGATTAAGGCAGGTGCAGAACAGGGCCTCAAGAGGCCTAAGTGACGTAGGCATTCAGCCACCTGTTAGAATAAGAATTTTACTCATTTACTCTAAAAGTCGGCAAACTAATAGGAGGGTGAATTTTATTATGTAGGTATTCAAAAAATTGAACGATCAAATTTGAAATTGAGGCAGGGGTAATGTAACCTCAAATTATCCAGCAATATCTATTTCTACCTTTGGTAGTATTATTAGTACCGCTCTACCAGGTACTTCACCTCTTTCTGATTTTCTATGGTTCATTTTTAGTTTCCAGAACCTTTATACAAAGGATTCTGTATTTGGGTCTGTATGATGGTGGTCTCCGTTAGTAAATTCATGTGCAGCCGTACCTTACTAAGGGAGGTTACAGTTTCCACGTGGTCAGACTACCCTTCAACGGTAGCAGTGAGTAATGGATTCAGGTATCTAAAGTGTGAGTTTTCCAACGGCTGATCATCATTAAATAGATTGTAATACATTACTCTTTTGTCACTTTCTTCCTTTTCTGCCTATTTATTTATATTTTCACACGAGAAAGGACAGGGGCATTGTAAGAAAAGATAGTAATGAGAGACGAAGAAAAAGCGAGATAAAATTTGCAAGAATGAGATAAAACTGATACTTGAAGTTCCTGTATGTATTCCTGATTTAAATAAGTAAAAAATTAAACTCAAAATAAATTACAATAAAGAATTTATTTGTTATTAACTTAATATAACTTGAGGTTTCCTGTTATTTTGTCTAAAACAGTCTTAGGAGCGGGGCCAATGATTATCACAGTTTTGGTACCTAAAAATACTTTTTTTATATTAAAAATACATTAAAGTTTGAAAGATGTATTTACAGTCAAGAAATACTTTATCTGGTGCTACTCGAGTTTGTCCTGCATCTCTTATTATAGCAGTTAAGAGATTAAGGTCTTTAACTTCTAACATTTGCTCCTCTGAGACTATTCTTACGGCAATTTCTGTTCCACCTAAAAATTAATAATTTTTGGAGCCCTAGTACCTTTTCAAAAATTGAAAACTTGTTCTATCTGCACTGGTTTGCAAAGGAATACCTTTGTATTTATTATTACATTTTTTGATAAGTAGTAAAGAACAAACTACTTACTAGATTTACCATTTTTTTAACCATTCTTTTAACAATTTTTAAGATGTAGTCAAAGGGTTAGCATATGCTGCCATAGCTGCATTCCCACAGTGAGTAGCAACTTTGCCTTTCTGCATTTTAAAATCATTTCATACTCCTCTAATTAGTCTGACCTCAACCTTCCTATCTTCAAACTAAAACATATAATTATTGTTATTTACCGTTGGCTTATTTCTACATTCCATTCGACTATACAGGGTCTCTTTTTACCTTTGGTTTACGCCAGTTGTTCCTAAATTTTAATATGAAATAAGTTGGCGCGGCGCCTACCATTTGATACCATAAAATTGGTGAGGTTAGGAAATAATAACGAGAATTAACATAACTCCGAGTTTCGTATTATGCTTAAGGGGGCCTTGCACGATCAATAATATTGACAATACAGTATGATATTGACAATAATATTGATCATGTAAGGTGAAAATTCAGTATTAACGGTCGATATTGAAGCGATATTAATGAAAATCCGGATTTTCTAATCTCGGAGTGTCAATATTGAAAAGTGGAGGGATATTGTCAATAATATTGAGCGTGTAGGGACGTACGTCAATAATATTGACAATACATACTCAGTTGTTGCCACGCTGTCGTAGGAAACAGGTCGCATCTTTTTTGTGCGGAGTATTTATGAATCGAGTTATTATGAATAATACGTTTTACTTTAGCTTCTTCGATCTAGCTTCAGCTAAAAAAATGAAAAAACACTGAAGGGTTATGTAATTGTTAAGGAAAATTTTGATATGGTACAACCCTTTTGTCCTGAAAAGTAAAATAGGTGGTACAGTGAAACACTAGCCTTAAACAAGAAAAAAAAGGTTTATTAATGACTGAATTAAAAGTTCTAACTTTGCGGTTCTGTTATTATCCTGTATTACAAAAAAAACCTTAGCCTAATAGGTGGTATTGCTAGACAGAGTCCTTAAATCAGGATTTTTTAATTAAAACATTGCTACACCCGGAGTTGAAGGTTCGTGAGGTTCACTTCACGAGCTATCAGTTCTATACGATGCGAAATGCACTTATCAGCGGGAAAATAGGTCTACGGATGGATATTCTGATGACTTACGGTTTTCCTACGAGCTTTTAGGCCTGTCCTGGTGGGATTTTCAAAACATAGATGTCTCCCCCTTGGTTACTTCAGTTTCCTTTGGGCTACTAAACTTTTCTTTGGCCCCTAAAGGTCTGGGAATAAACAGGATTCAAAGAAAAAGGCCTTGAATTGAGCACTAAAACCGTTTTTACACTACTCCATCACTAATATATCAGTACGTGATATCATGAAAGCCTACTGGGGCTTTCATGATGTCTGAAGACTCGAGTCAGGAGGAAGAAATAATGGTGACGAGGGGACTGAACGCCCAGAACACGAGGCCCTTCGGGTCTTTATTGAGTAACTAGAACTCTTTCCAGAACTGTGGAATTGTACAAACCCTAAATACAGCAATAAAATACCTAGGATTGCTACGCTTGACCGCCTCATCCCCTTTTTGGTAAAGATAAAGCCGGAGGCCAAAAGGGAAGACGTAAAGAAAAAAATAAACAGTCTTCGGACCAATTTTAGGAAGGAACTTAAGAAGATTGCAACCTCGAAGAGAATTGGAAATAGCCAAGATAATGTGTACAAATCAACTGCATGGACCTTCTATGCTCTTTCATTTCTGGACAGACTTGAAAAGCCTGTAGAGCAGCAGCCAAGTGAAGCCGATGCAGAGGAACCGGTGAGTCGTGTTTTTTAACACAATTTATTTATATGGATTATCTTTATTAAAAAATAAATTAGATTATTATTAACGTACCATTATTATTAACGATTACATAGGTAATTTATTAAATATTGTTTTTTAAAAATCAAAAATAAAATAATAAAGAATGTAAAAACATGGCAAGCTGGTATCCGAAAAATGAGATGTTCCGGGAAACTACTTATTCAATTCATATTCTAGGAACGTCAATGTTTTTATAGTCTTTCTATGAAACTCCTCCTGGGCAGCTCGCCTGCTAAAGAAAATTATTTACTCAGTTGTGCATCCAAATACGGACTAAAATGTCGCAAAAAAGAAAACGCGCCGTAATATTGATACACTGGAAAAGGTGTTATAAAAAATCAACTGTTTAAACTTTATTAAAAGTGCAATAGGTAGCATAATGACAATGTTGAAAAGAAAACATTGCCAAATATAATGGGAACCTTGTTAAAATTTTCCTTCATTGTTATAGTAATGGCAAAATTTGTCACGTATTGTTTTGGCACTTGAGGAACTGGTTCTGTGTAAAGTGCTTTGCAAGGGTACCAAATTATTCTCATCATAACCTCGATCTGTGGAGTTAACTAAGTTAAGATATTGTTCATTTTCCTTTGCTAAAACGTTGTGCTTTTTTTTTACAGGGAGGAATCCACCTTATGGATTCTGAAGCAGTTTGCGTCACCATAAGGGTGCCCCAAACTGCCTCAGATATGTGGGGCTCTCCAACCTGAAGGGTTGGCATACCCACTAAAACTCCTTGTGAGCTGGAAAAACCCTTTACTCCTTTTACAATTCCTGATTTTTCGTAATGACTAGATTTATTGATGTGTTTTTAACCCTAAGTTAATTTACAATAAGTAGATTGTAATAACCTAACTTACTCTAGCTTAACCTAATTCCCAATTTAGGAGTGTTCGAGTTACAATTGTGTTTGTTGTATGCTATGTTACACTTTAAAGAAGGAGTAGCTCAACTAAACTACGGCCTTATCCTTAACTAAGGGTAGTCAGTCCAGTCTGTATTTAGTGTCACGTTATTTTGTCTATTTTTAGTCTAAGTCATATTAGACGGGGCTATGAGACTTTTTAAAATGATCAAGGATCGTCTCCTTGAACATTTGGGCAATTTGCGCAGGAGTCAAGAGAGCCTCAGACGAGGCTTGAACTGGATTAGACTGTTTTTTGGGGGCAAGACGAGAATTGTCTTGGGTTCCCCAACCTCTGAATTTGGAATTTTTAACTTTGACTTGAGAAGGATAACGCGGGCATCCACTAAACGAGGCAGGATGACTGCCTCCACAATTTACACACCTAGCCGGATCTTCTTTACCCTTAGAACATTTGGAAGTATGGTGATCATCGCCACACTTCAAGCATTTTGAAGGGGTATGACAATTTTTTGCTGCATGACCAAAATCTTGACAATTAAAATATTGTATACCACGCGATCTGGATTTTTGAGCTTCCACACGAAAACTCAAAACCGCAGACGACTTTTACCTTATAGATATCCGTCTCAGACTTAGGTAGAAGTACCAATACCAAAGGCATGGGCTGGCCATTAGAACGTGTCCAACGTATAATACTTTTAGGGTTGAAGCCCTGATGGACAAGACTCTCTCTAATATCATCCTTTGTTAAATGAACAGGAGCACCACGCAGGACAACATGGTTCAATTTTTCTTCCGGGAACCGGAAGGTAAAATAGGATTCTTTAATCTTATCTAGAAGGGCGGAAGCATTATTGAAATCGTCAACAGACGACGGGAAGATTTTCACACCATTTCTAACTAGAATGGCTGAGGAAAAATTGACATTATTGGTCTTGAATTGGCCAGAAATAGTGACAAAATTTGCCGCATTACTAATCACAATGGGTGGGATTTCTTTAGATCTAACTGGCTTTCTTGCAACTTTGCTCTGAGAATGAAATTTGGGACATCCGGTACAACTGGAATCATATTAGACTGAATAGGAGGCAAGGGAGGGAAACTGTCTTTGTCAATAGATAATTTAATAGCACTAAACTTACCTGTTCCTTTGTCTAGATTTTCTTTCTGCTGAATGTTCATCTCAGATGGACCCCCTTCTTTTTCCTTTTCTTATTTTTCTTCTTTCCAGTCTGGCTTTCCTCGAACTCCATCCTCCTAGAATCCTCATTGCTGGAATCCATAGGCATGGCGTCCTTCTCTATTTTTCCCTCGTCCTTAATTAAGGAATCATCATTATAGGGAGTCACATTACTCTCCTTCCATAATTCAAACATTAATTTGGACAATACTTGGATTTGTTTTCTAAGTTCCTGAATTTCTGTCACCATGTTATTGATAAGCTCATCTTTTTGACTGATAATCTCATCTTTTCTGGCCAAGGCCTCATCCATTAAGGCATCTTGCTTGATCCGGAACAAATCGTCCAGCTCACTAGGCATTTTACTATCTATTCGGTACGTACAAACGCTTGAACAGTTGAAACGAGAATGAAAAGTTGTGCAGGTAGCAGCACGCTGTGGTATTAATTGTTGCTTTTCGAGGCTGAAGATTCATAGGTTTTTGGAACACACCGAACCGCGAACTCAAGATGCCAAATGCATTTTCCACCACCATACCTGTCGTTCATCATTAAGTAGTCTCTGAGAGTAGGGTTTCAACAAATTGGTATGTAGTGCAAATACCTCGTCTGCTACAAATACATAAGGCAAAACATCCGTTGCGTTCGGCAGTGGTTTAGGTGTGGGTAAATTAATTTGTTTTGCTGGAACAATTCCCCAAATTTCGAGTCGAACATCACTCCCCCATCAGATATTCGGCCGGTCATTCCAACGTCTACCATTATAAATTCTTTTCTTGCATTAACCAAAGCCAACAGTACGATACTGAAAAACCCCTTGTAATTGTAATACAAAGATCCTGAGTTATCTGGTTTGACTATAGGTACATGTTTCCCATCCAGAGAGCCCACAGTATTCCAAAATTCGAATCTCGAATTCATGAGCAATGTCACTTCATTCTGCTGCAGTTGTGGGTAACTGAAAAATAAAATCATAACACGTTAAAAGAGTTAAGGGTTAAAGAGTTGTACTAATCTACATAGTTGATTATTACATTAGATGTAAGTATTACATTCATTGTATTATTAGTTTCAACCTCTTGCTTTCAGATACCGATCCATGAAGAGGAGGAAGGAGAGAGTGGAATAGGGAGGGAGCGTCTTCAGGTGGTATGCAATTCTTCTGTATCTTCGATCATCCCCCCACAGGATTTCGCCAAACTCATCAAAATAAAAAAGTTAGAACAAAAGGTCCGATTGCTAAACAAAATGGGCTTCTACAAAAGGCATCTTCATATTTGGAAAACTCGACGAACTCTGACAGCAACATACCAACTATTGCAAAAGCTTGGGGAGAAAAACTGCTAACTTTGGATGCTCAGCAGAGACAATTTGCAGAGAAAGACATAAATGACGTGCTTTTTGAAGCAAGCTTGGGCACTCTCCATCGCAACTCCGTAAAAATAAATGAAGTATGTCAATGTCCAAGCCCTTTAAGTACCAAATCTGGAACAAGTGGGGGCAATACTCCATCCATCACCACATTGAATTACCCCTTCTCCCGCTCACCAAAATCACGATTTATCATTGGCGACTCTTTTCACCACCTTCAAAGGAGTGTAGCGTTTTGAACTTTGGTATTTTTTGGCTGTGTAATCAATAAATAATTAGTTTAAATTATTTCGTTTGCTTTAAACTATTCAATATGCGTTTCCCTACTTCTACTGTCATGCTAACAACTTTCATGTAGGTAGTGAAGAGGTTCTGTGCTATGACAGACTCACTTAGGTAAAGGATATTGGTCTGGTTGCTGGAAAATATATTTAAAACACTTACTTTCATGTAGTCTCGTAGGACATAAACAAGAGTTTCACATGTTTCAATTATAGCTTCGCTGATAGTTGCAGGCGACATGATGACAGAGAACTTCAAATCTTCGAAAAATTTCTTCCTGTAGCTAAGTACCTCAGGGTTAAGGCTAATCTCTCATTAACAGGGATGCATTCCCTCATGTTTGTGTTCTGCCTTCTCAAGTATGGTTCCACCATGTGTAATAATTTTATGAACGTACTTTCTTTCATTCTGAAATAATTGTGAAAATCTTCCGCATCTGTCAATCTGATTTCCCTCAGGAGCGTCATATGAGAATATTTTTCACGTTTTTGCAACCATCTATTTCGCTGAATTCGTCGAATACTTCCAATAGCCATAATTATGGCTACACAAGCTTTTTTTCGATTGTCCATGTTTTCAACACAGACGTCACGAAAATTCACTTGGAAAGACTTTGTCCGAACGTTACTGAGCATATGTATTGATATCATTATTATTAATAATAATGACTGTTTAGGGTATTGCGATATTGACGGTGGTAAACCCCAGAGTAATGACTGTATTGACAACACACGGTTATACAGAAGACAACTGAATATAATGTGTAATGTGGTGTTATATTGCTATAATTTGTGATCTTATAAAGTAATAAATATTTATAAATAACACTGGTCAACAAAAAAAAAAGAAAATTGCTTGTTTCCTGTGATTTTTTTTTGTTTCTATCTCAAATTGACGCGTATTTTTTAAATATGGCAACAATTTTTCTCTAACAGCTTTTGTTTTTGAGTTATAGCTAACTACCCTCATTTACTATTTTTACTTAGATTTTCGTTTTTTATTGGACACTAAAATATATTTTGTTGTTGTTTTAGATATGGCTTCGTCAAGAAGATGTTGTGTGCTTAATCCCGATTGTTTTTGCTATATATGTTGTGAATATATATTTGCAAAATATCGAAAACCTATATCGGACTTTGTGAAAACTGCGTATCATCAATACTTTAAAATAAAATTGTGTAATCAGGACAAGCCATGGGTTCCTCATATTGTATGCCAGAAATGTGTGGTATGTCTACGGTTATGGTCCAGTGGAAAAAGAGATGCAATAATGTTCGTAACACCCATGATTTCGCGAGAACCTCGAAACCATCATGACGATTGCTACTTCTGCGTTGTGAAAATAAACGGAATTAACCCTGGAAATCGAAGTAAGCGGTCATATCCTAACTTCTCTTCTGCTCGACGTCCTCAATTAAAATGACAAGAGGTACAACCAAGCACATCTAAATCTTCTGATGATCCAAATCTCTGTGAACCCGAACGAAATACATCAAGTGAAGACTCTGATTCAGACTACAAATGTAGCCTTTCAGAACCTCAACCATTTAATCAGAAAGAACTAAATGACTTAGTAAGAGATCTGAACTTACCAAAAGAAGCTTCTGAAATTTTAGCATCTCGTTTAAAAGAAAAAAATTTGCTTACTCCGGAAACCAACATTACATTTTATCGTACCCGAGAAAAAAATCTGTTACCGTATTTTTCTCAAGAGAAGGATTTAGTTTTTTGTAACGATGTTGGTGGTATTTTGCAGCAGATGGGATTAAAACAGTACCAACCTAGTGATTGGCGTCTTTTCATAGGCAGCAGCAAAAGAAGTTTAAAGTGTGTTTTGCTTCATAACGGTAACAAGTACGGATCTATACCTATTGCACATTCGACGACTTTAAAAGAAGAATACGTAAATGTTTCTAAGGTTATGGAAAAAATTAAGTATCAAGACCACAAATGGGTCATTTGTGTTGATCTGAAAATGGTTAACTTTCTTTTAGGTCAACAAGGGGGGTACACAAAGTTCCCTTGTTTCATGTGTCTCTGGGATAGTCGTGACAAACAACCCCATTGGTCACCAAAAGTTTGGCCAGTGCGGGAAGAGCCAAAAGTTGGTACAAAAAATGTTATAAACGTGCCTTTAGTTAGCCGAGACCGCATCATACTTCCACCACTTCATATTAAACTCGGCATAATGAAACAGTTTGTGAAGACGATGACAAAAGTGGCGAATGTTTTAATTTTCTTTCACGCAAGTTTCCAGGATTAAGTTCAGAAAAATTGAAAGCTGGTATTTTTGATGGGCCACAGATTAGGCAACTCGTGAAAGATCCTAATTTTGTCAAATCAATGACTGAAATCGAATCCAAAGCTTGGAATTCATTTGTTTTGGTTATGATTAGCTTCCTAGGCAAAAAGAAATCTGACGACCATGTCGAGCTTGTTGAGTGCATGCTATCGAACTTGCAAGAGCTAGGGTGCAACATGAGCATAAAAATCCACTCGCATTTAGACCGATTTCCACAAAATCTGGGTGATTTTAGTGAGGAGCAGGGTGAAAGATTTCATCAGGATCTTCGGACAATGGAAGAGCGTTATCAGGGACGGTGGAACTCACATATGATGGCAGACTACTGCTGGAGTTTGCAACGAGATCTACCTAAAGTCGTTCATTCAAGGAAATCTTATAAAAGATCATTTGCTAGTGTTCAATAGAAATTTTGTTAACATAATGTATTATTTTTTTGTATTTTTTTGGCAAAATAACAAAACTGTATATTTCAAAAGGTAAAGCTGTTAGCAATCTCCCAGTATTTTTTTCATAGTCAGGGCCATAGAAATACCCAATAACAGAAAAAAAATAAAGGAAACAAAACTTGTGTTGACCAGTGTAATCTAACGTAACAAATGTTTATAAATAATATCAGTGGACTGTTAAAATCAATAATAACCAAAAAATCGCAAAAATGTCGGAAGTGTGGAATGTACAGTGATAAGATCGCACGAAAACCGAGTATCGTATGTGCTGGAGTGTGCAATCAATCTTTTCATGCCGCCTGTGTAAATATACCAACGGACATTATTCCATTATTTTTAAACATTAAAGGTTTATTTTGGAAATGCCATGCCTGTCTCTCCATAAACCGTTTAGAGAATCAATTGCAAAAAAATATAGAAGAAAAATTTCAAACCCTCGTAGATGATTTTATGGAAAAATTCAGTGAATTGAAAACCGCATTGATAACAGAGGCATCAAATAAAATGTCTCAAATGGTGTCCAATGACCAGGTAAATTTTGTATCTCAAACACAAACGTACGCCCAAAACGCACGCATGGATAAATCAAGAATAATATTAAAACCTAAGAATCAAAACCAGAGGAACTCTGAGACAAAGAAAGATATTTTAAGTACTATCGATCCTATTGATATTGATATTCACAAGGTTAAACACCTAAACAATGGTGGAATTCTCCTAGGGTGTGAAAATCAAGCTGAATCTTCAAAAGTTAAGGAAATTGCGGAACAGAAATTAGCGGAAAAGTATGAAATTCAACAACTTAAGGAGCTCTACCCTAGACTTACAATTGTAGGGATGACACAGGATATCGATAAGGAGCGCCTAGTTTCCTGGATTCGAAAACAGAACCAAGAAATTTTTGGATACAGTAACATTGAAGTTCTGCGAATATGGCCAACGAAGAGGAATGATAGTGTTTAACAGGTCATGCTGCAGTTGAATGAGGAGGTATTTCGGAAGGTAATGTTTAGGGGTTCTGTATTGGTGGGTCTGGATACATGTACTGTCTATGAAGCTTTTAAGTTAACCCGATGTTTTAAATGTAATAGTTTTAACCATAGCGCTAAATCATGTCAAAGCATTTTGAAATGTCCCCTTTGTGCTGAATCTCATCTGGTAAAAGATTGCGAGGTTGATAATTCCACTCAATATAAATGTAGTAATTGCACATTAGTAAATCAAAAAGAAAATAGCAAAATTGATACAAATCATGCTGCTTGGAATTATAAATCCTGTCATACCTATAAGCAAGCATTGGAAAGGTTTAAATTTCATGTATTGGGTCCTCAATAGCAATTAAACGCAGCCTCTAACATCAAACTAACGACTGAGTTTTATAATAGGACCTCAAATTCTGTTCCCCTTAGGAGCATGGCTTCTGACAAGGTAGATAATTTATCTGTCTATTATCAAAATGTCCGTGGTATGAACACAAAAATTAAGGAGATTTACAATGCCGCTGGCTCTCGAAATTATCAAATTGTTACCCTTACAGAAACATGGCTCAATGATAGTGTGATTGATTCTGAAATTTTTCCTCCAAATTTTATAATCTTCCGAAGTGATAGAAAGTTCCCTTTGGTTGACATGCAGAGGGGTGGTGGTGTTATTCTAGCCCTTGGATCTGAATTCTCCGTATTTCCATTAGATATGTCTATGTTTGACCGTCTAGAGATTATTGATATAATTGGCGTAAAAGTCTTTTTAAATAATGTAACTCTGTATATCTTTGTTTTGTATATTCCTTCAAGAGTATTGGTCGAGATATACGAAATATTATTTGAGACTTTATTGTCTTTACCGTTTGTTATGAATAATAAAGTGCTAATTATGGGTGACTTTAATATACCCAATTTTAATGTACCTGAGAATACATTGCGTAACAGTAGTAAAACAATAATTGAAAATTTTCTAAACTTCTCCGGTCTATCTCAAATTAACGTCATAGAAAATACCTTAGATAGACTTCTTGATCTCGTGCTGACAAATAACGATGGCAGTGTTGAGAGAGCCATGGATATTTTGACAGCGGAAGAAAATCACTATCCTGCTTTAGATATTTTTTTAAAAGTACAGTGTGAATCCAAGAAACATAAGCAAAAGAATTATTTAAACTATTATAATTTCAAAAGAGGGAATTTAGTAAACCTATATCTTAACTTTTCATATATTAACTGGGATTTTCTGTCTCAATTTACAGATGTAAATAAAGCCTGCGAAGGATTTTATCAAACAATTTACACTACTTTAGATATACACGTTCCTAAGACACAAAAGACAAATAAATATTATCCGCCGTGGTTTACTAGTGACATACAAAATATCAGAACTAAATACAGCTCTTGGAAAAAATTTAAAAGAACGGGAAATTTATAAAAGTTTAAAAATCTGCGGCGAATCATTAAAAATGACACAAAAGCTTCCTATAAAACATACTCTTTAAATATACAACATAAAAAATGATCCTAAAAAATTCTGGCGCTATATTAATGACAAGAACTCTCATGTTATACCAACCACTATGTCTTATAATAACAACATCCTTAATAATCCTAGACATATAGCCGAAAGTTTTGCATTCTTTTTTCAAGACTCTTATGTAATGTCTTCTCAGAAACAAAGAAACGTGGAGGACAATTTATTCCCATCACAGAATCCTATTAACATCGAGAAAATAACGGAACAACTTGTTTTTAAAGTATTAAAAAAGTTAAAACCTACAGCTACTGTTGGTCCAGATAAAATTCCTGCCTTCTTGTTAAAAGACTGCGCCTCTGCTTTTGCTCTTACAATATTATTCAATTTATCACTTGACACATCTATGTTTCCAGACACATGGAAAACATCACGATTTACACCTGTTTTCAAAAAAGGTGACAAGAGTTGTGTAACAAAGTATAGACCGATAAGTATTATTAATAACTTTTCAAAAGTCTTCGAAATCATATTACACGATTATTTATATAATTCAATTGGCACGCAGATATCACTGCAACAGCACGGTTTCGTGAAGAGCCGTTCGACGGTTTCAAATTTATTTTGTTTTACGCAAGACCTTGCCGAATCATTCGATGGGAGTGAGCAAACCGATGTGATTTACACTGATTGCTCTAAGGCCTTTGATCGGCTGGATCATGGGATTCTGTTGGACAAGTTGTTCGCAATTGGCTTTTCGAGTAAGTTATTATCTTTTTTAAATCATACTTGATAAACCGCTCGCAGTTTGTACAGTGTCATGGTCAGAATTCTTCTAGCTTTGTTGCCACATCGGGAGTGCCGCAGGGATCACATTTGGGGCCACTCCTTTTTAATATATTTATAAATGATCTTACTCAGAGAGCGGGTGTTGAATATCTACTTTATGCTGATGACGTGAAGCTATTTTGCAGAATCAGAGACCTGAATGACTGCATAAGACTACAGGATGGCTTTAATCTTGTAAACAATTGGTGTAGTAACAACAAATTCCTTTTGAATGTATCCAAGTGCAATGTAGTCACCTTTACAAAAAAATTGAGTCCCATACAATTCAATTACAGTATGAACGGTCAGGTCCTAGAGCGATGTTAGTCGGTGTCTGATTTGGGTGTTTTGCTGGATACTGCCTTGTTTTTTCGTGGCCATATTGCAAAGATTACGGCGGAGAGTTTTAAACTATTGGGTTTCATCATACGTAATAGTGCCGACTTTGTTGAATATGATACTCTAAAATTGCTTTTTAATAGTTTCGTGAGATCACGGCTTGAATACTTAGTTGTTGTTTGGTGCCCCTTTTATCAAGTGCACATTCAAAATATTGAAAAAAATTCAAAAGCGTTTTTTAAAGTACGCTAGTTTTAAACTCGACGGAGTATATCCCGAAATAGGTTATCCCTATGAAAGTCTCTTGGATAGATTTTCGATGGAAAGTTTAGAGGCACGCCGAAACAAAGCCCAAATTATATTTTTACATAAGATAATATCAAACAAAATTGATGCAAACAAAATCTTGCAGTGTCTGCCTTTTCATGTACCTAGAACCGCGGCACGTAATGTGCAAACTTTTAATTTACCAATCCCAAGAACAAATGTCCTAAAATTTTCTCCCCTTCTTCAAATTTGCGAGAAATATAATCAAATGCAGAACCAGCTTGATATTTTCAAATGCAGCGTGACAAAAATAAAAAAAATGTAGTTTTAAAATATGTTGTTAATAAGCTATAATATAATTTTAATATATTATATAATATAATTTTAATTAGGTTTAGTACATTTCATTATGTTATTTTCCCATTCTGTAATTGGAATACTGTAGAATGTGGTGAATAAATAAATAATATTGACAAACCGATATTGTCAATATTATTGATCGTGTAAGGTCCGCTATAGATCCGAGCTTACTCGAAAATATTCGATTGGAAAATTTTGGAGTTCAGTAAATTTCAGACTCTTGGGAGCTCAAGACTGTGGCTTTACTATTATTTTAATTATTTTCTGATCATTTCAAGTTGGAGTTGGATCTTGTATGGTCTCAATATTGTCCACATCGCATTCAAAAAGGCGTTTTCAAACTACAATTAAACAATTTTTCAAATTGAAATTCAATTATTGTAACAAAAATGTAACAAAATTTGGCCACGGTTAAGACCAATGCAAAGTTGTCGCTTTGTTCAATTTTAAACAAGCCTGAAATATTTAAATATTTAACAGTGTATAAATTTATTCAATAAGTAAAGTAACAATGGATTTCTGAAGCATCAAAGTGGTCTCCAAATCTGAAACAAAACAAAAATATAATAAAAAGTGTGTTATTTGGGTTTTTAAAACAAGAAAAAATGGAAGATGAAAGTTTGTGGACGATTTTAAACCGACATATCTCTTTTCTGATGTCGGGACCACGATACTTACAGTTTAATGACGGTTTATTATCGCGTCATTATCTATAAACTACAAAAAAATCCGCTTAAAAATGCCTAGAGGGATTCCTCCGTTAACTTTAAACGGGTGAATTCACTAGGTATCAATTTTCAAATTTGACTTGACAGTTTCGATTTAGGTGAAGGCGCCAGGTACTCTTGGAAATAAACAACCAAGTTGCCTAATTTCTGCATCAATTAACCAACCGTACTCATTTCCAAATGATAAAAGTGGAAGTAAGTTTTGATGATACTTTTTCAACACTTGCTCACCGAATGTTGAACATAATTTCTACGTGTCCTTACGTCGAGATTAGCTTGCTAAAAAAAAATCTTATGTTATCTTGAAACTGTCGTATCCATTTAACAAGTAGTTAATCACTTCGTCATCATCTTTGTTCTGAACGCTTGTAAAGTGCATTTAAAACCGTAATCTAAAATGTCCGATAGCGAATTAACCACTGATGCTATGCCAAGCCCTCCCCGCGACAAAGAAAATTTGCCAAAAAAAGGCGATCAAGAAAATCCTAGGAGAAAAAGTGAGCAAAGAGAAGAAAAACCTTTGGAAAGTGATGAGGAAACGGAGAATATAAAGGAGCAACAATCTAAGAATTATATACCTGGTGCACCACAAAATCAGGCTACCTTTATTCAAATAAATAATACATCAGGGGTTCATATAGGAAATAATATTACCATTAACAGTAGGTAAGTATGTATAGACTATTAGTGTGGCAATAATCTAAGCTACAAACTAAACCCTTTAGGTTGATTTATGTATTAACTTAATTATATTACTCATACTCCATAACTTAAGTAGTTGACAGTGGTAATACACATTGACAACAAAATGATACATTTAATGTCACTTTTTATTTTGAAAATACAAATTAAATGCATTATTTTTGTGTAGAGTGTAATCACAACTGCTATCATTCAATATCTACAGACAATGAAACACATAAGTACTACACAATTATTTACACTTCTGGTCCGATGTAAGCCTAGCTTTGAAGGCTTACCTGCAGATATATAACAATCAATATAAACCACTAAAATTGGACAAAGTCCAGTTTTCAGTAGTTTTTAACTGTCCTCATCCATCAATCTAGCCAGATATACAAATTATTCTGTCTTACTTATTCTTTGCGAAAGTACTTTCAGTTTTGTTCATTTACTCTGTCAATTTTAGCTCGGCTGAAGAGTCATGTTACTGTGAAACATGTCCTGAGAGGGACTGATGGAGGAAAACAGCCAAAAACTGCTGAAAACTGGATTTTGTCCCATTTTAGTGGTTTATACTGATTAAAAAAAAAAAAACACGTTGATGTAGATTAAGGCACTGCTATAATGACGGTTTTAGTATTGATTATTCTATTAATTGTGTGTTTGTTTAAGATTTGGTCTTAGCCCAACAGATATTTCCGTGAAAATGCGTCAATTTGGCTATTATATGTTTGTGGATATATATACTATATGGGGTGCAAAGCTCCAATACTTTTAAAGAAAAAACGATGTTTTTGCCAACGATTTGTTTTATTCTTCAACATTATTTCCTTCAAGAGTGATACCCTTATTCCAAAGGATTTGGATACCTTTTATATAGTAAGATTTATCGAGCCTCAGTATGTGATTTGTTTTCTTCATTTCTGCAAATTCCCTTTCTCTGAAGCCATCTTTTTAAATTTGAAAAGGCGTAATAATCGCTGGGGGCCAGATCTGGTGATTACGGCGGATGAGGAGAAGCAATTCTTAGCCCAGTTGGTTCAATTTCACCATCTAATTTATGGAAATGTGAGCTGGTGCTTTATATTGGCAAAATAACATTTTTCTTAGCTAAATGCGGCCCTTTTTTCTTGATTTCACCATTCAAACAGTCGAGTAAACCAACGTAATAATCTCTGGTGATTGTTTGCCTTTCTCAAGATAGTTGGTCAGTATGTGCATCCTAAAAAATACTTGCCGAAACCTTTTCAGTTGATGTTTGTTTTTGGGCGTTTGGTTCGGCTTTTATGCGGTCCAGCCACTCTGCGGACTGCCTGTTGCAGTCAGGCGTGTAGTGGTGGATCCCACCCACGATTTTACATGAATCTTTTTAGATTTAACACTAACTGAAAATCATGGTTTTTTTTATTTGTGCTACCATCTCTCGGAAAGTCTCGAACTATTCACCCCATGTAGTACGATACAAAATATTACATAGTCAAAAAAAAGCTGATATAAATGAAGTTACTTATTACCAACTAATTTAAATCCTGCCCTTATTTGAGACTGTTTTAAAAATAACAAATATGTGAATATCTGGGAAACTAGCACCAACTTAACGTGGGTCAATTTGAATTTCACAGCAACAGGTTGACTTGAATTGCATACAAAATTGCCTATAAATTAAGCATCAACATTAAATTTTAAGGACAATAGGGGAGAGTACAACTTCAGTCAAATTTCTTGGCATATACTTGGATGCTATTTTAACATGGAAAGAACATGTCATACAATTATCAAAAAGAATGAGTAAAAAACTTTCATATTAGAAACCTTAAAAATTCTGTGTGTCTAACAGTGTGCTCATGAATGCCTACTATGTAGTCATATACTTATATCTTACTTATAGTAGAATACTGTGTTAAGGGAACTCTGCATATACCTCAAAACTGTTGTCCAGAGAAAATGTATAAGGGTGATCGCTGGGTCAAAATACTCGAGAGTGCTCTATGGGTCCTTTGCTTCCCTCAACTTACTTACGTAGCCATCAGTTTATATTTTTAGCTCTTACATGCATGTTAAAACTCATTTAAATAAATACAAGCAATTTGCAGGTGAGATTTTTGGGTGTATATTTGGATCCGAAGCTGCATCGGGGTACACACATATGTAGGGTGTGTAGAAATTGAGCAAACATCTTTTTGTACTTCGGAATCTTGCACACTGTGTAACTTGGCAAGTATTACAAGTTACCTATCACTCAATATTTCATTCTCATCTTGATTATTCCATTCTCATCTGGGGACACTCTACACAGACCTATTGAGTGTTCAGCTTGCAGCATAAGGCACAGAATACTGGACGGACTTGTATCGCTCAGAATTTTAACGGTTTCTTCAC
Source organism: Pachyrhynchus sulphureomaculatus (assembly GCA_019049505.1). Classification (NCBI taxonomy): domain Eukaryota; kingdom Metazoa; phylum Arthropoda; class Insecta; order Coleoptera; family Curculionidae; genus Pachyrhynchus; species Pachyrhynchus sulphureomaculatus. The sequence goes on along the minus strand of CM032448.1, from coordinate 114,901,018 downwards.
AGTACATTCTTGAGAATCTCCAGTTCTTAAAGCAATATGTTCAATTCTACAGAAGTCATGGAGATGTGCATTGTCATGACACCAGGGCATAAGGGAGAATCTAATTTCAAGAAGAGATGTCAAACGGGACCTGATTTGGGGCCGTTAAATTTTTTAATGTATTACCGCAAAATATTAGTGATCTACCAGACAAAGAATTTGAAAAAAAAGGTTAAAAAAATTCTGGGGGACAATGCTTTTACCTCCATAAATGCGTACCTCTGTTGCAAGTTTTAAGTTTTATTTCTGAGGAGTTTATTTCCATACCGTCCTAATGTTTTTTTCTTAATTGTACATATCTTAGCTATAAAAATTATATGTATTAACATTTGTGTAGTAATCTTATTACTTTGATCACTATAGTAGCTACATTTTTTTATTATGTGTAAGACAGTTATTTGTATAATTTAGCATGAATAAACAGTATTGGGTGGGTAATGAGTATTGCACAAGTATAGTAGGAGGGCTAGGAACAATCTAACTATTAACTAACGCAGAACTACAAGGCCTAGAGATGGGACAGAACCACTATGGAATTAATATAACATGTTTCCTGATGAAATTAAACAGCTTAGTGCTAAAGCCTTGGAAAATAAAATGAGAGTATTTCTGAAATGTAAGGCATTTTATGGCAAGACTGAGTACCTCAGTAGTAACTTTCCTGAACTTACCTAGTTTTGGAAAGGCACTGACTTACAGGGTAGTTGTTTGATGCTTAACTATCTATGTATAAGCAAGTTCGATTGTTTAATGTTTGTTCTAATACATTGTTTTTTTAAGTTAACAACTTGATCTATTTCCAATATAGACTATTTTTAGTTTATTTATTACTTTTTTATTTTAGCTTTTACATATTGTGAGGTGTGAAAATGTATTTCATTAATAGAGATTTGAATTTACACTATTATTTCTTGAATCAACTTGAAATATTATTTTCATTTTTCTTTTTAGTAAATCCCAAGAACAAAGCCCAAAGGTAAAAGAGACTACACAAATTAAATCATTGAAAAATAGTACGGAACCTGTAACATCGCAGGATATTGATTTAGTGTCCACGCATATGAATTCTGGATGGAAGGAAACGGCGCGAGAACTCAAGTACACCGATGGCCAATTGGACAATTTCATATATATGCACCCGAACAATCTTAAAGAGATTAAATATAGTTTTTTAAGAGACTGGATAGAAAACAAAGGACCGACATATGCAACAGTAGGTCTATTAGCAGAAACTATGTGGAGTACAAAGCAACGGGAAGCGGTTAAGGTATGGGCCGAAAAATATGACGAAATACATCGACTTTAGTTGCTTGCGTTTGAAATTTTTTTCTGTGTTAACTGTATATATATCTTTTATTATTATTAGAACGCAGAGCTATGTTAAAACCCAAAAAATTATACATATTTTTTAAAAATTACTTACATTGTATAGATACAGATAAAATGAAAAAGTATATAAGGTTCATTAAAAAGATGAGTAACATCTAAAAAAAAAAAGTTATTTTTGAGGTTTTTATCTCAAATTATTTAAGAGAGTAATCACCACACCATTATATTTGAGTAAGTTATTATTAAAAAGGGACCAAGCGATATGTTTTAAATTGTAAATAAAACTTATTGCTAATAAAGAATTTTTTACCTTTATTTTTTACCTAAAAATTTTGTAATGAAATAAGTCTTTGAGGCATTAAAAGTTTGGTTCAATAAAAATGTTAATATTCCAGATCTGTCTATTCTTTTTGCTATTTATTTATATATAGATATATATATATATATATATATATATATATATATATATATATATATATATATATATATATATATATATCCGAAATAATATGGACCAAAGTGATTTCAGATAATCGAAATTTCAGATAATCGAAATTTCGGTTAATCCCAATTTTTTTATAAAACAGAAGTTTAGAATGAATACAACATTGCAGATTGATTTAAAAGCATTTATATGATATGCTATTACGTACATAGGTATTTTAAAACAAAGAATAGAACAATTAGTTTACTTATTGTATGTATATGTATGGAAAATCGAAAATAAAACAGTTTCATTCTTAACCTTAATGTCTTAAAAATGAGGTAATTTTTAACTGTACTCGTTTTGCGTTAGTTCTGTTTTTGGCTGCAAAGTCTCTCCAACGTTTGATAAGCAAAACGACCGCGGCGCACAGTGGGAAAAAAAAAAAAACGAAAAATCGTGTTTCAAAATTGTGTAGAGCCTTCAATTTTGGTTCGATTTGGACGATTTTTTTTTTAAATTGAAGCTTATTAAATTCCGAACAAAGTTGTCGGAGTCGATTTTGCAATTAAACTTTTGTTTCAAAATGGCGGACGTCTTCAAAATGGCGGTTTCTGATTATATAGCGACTGAGACACAGAAAACGCTTACAGTTTCAAACCAAGTTGTGCTAAAATGCGTGTATGTATGTTTTTTTATGTCGCAGATAATATATCTAATATCACAGTTACAAGATTAATAATAATGAACCCAAAATGGCTGCCATGAACAATAAAAGTATTATAAATATGAATAAACGTACCATTAGTATTTTATATCCATAACATTTGCATAAATAATTTCTTTAAGGTTGTTAATTATAAATATGTTTCAACAATTGACTTAAAATGACAAATCAAGTATGGCGGATGCCAAAATTGAATCGAGCAAGAAAGTTTCTCTGTGGCATTTAGACTGTGGCAGTCAGATCATTCAAGTTTAGTTGCGGGATTTAAATTTTCATGCAGTTATTGCTAGAATATTGCTGCTGTAAATTTTAAGTATCGTAGACAATTTTCTAGCAGATACAAAAAACAGCGATACACGCAGAAAAAGACAGCTCACACAGCTAGAAAATGGCTACAACAGCTAAAACGTTTTGTTAAAATAGGGACAGCTAAATATTTTGCTGCACTAGCCACATTGTTTGCTGTTGTAGCAAAAAAGTGGCTGCTATTGCTAAACAGTGGCTAATGCAGCAAAATATTTTAACTGTCCCTATTTTAGCATTTCTCTGCGTGTACTTAAAATTTACAGCAGCAATATTCTAGCAATAACTGCATGAAAATTTAAATCCCGCAACTAAACTTGAATAACTTGAATGATCTGACTGCCACAGTCTAAATGCCACAGAAACTTTCTTGCTCGATTCAATTTTGGCATCCGCCATATTTGATTTGTCATTTTAAGTCAATTGTTGAAACATATTTATAATTAACAACCTTAAAGAAATTATTTATGCCAATGTTATGGATATAAAATAATAATGGTACGTTTATTCATATTTATAATATTTTTATTGTTCATGGCAGCCATTTTGGATTCATTATTATTAATCTTGTAACTGTGATATTAGATATATTATCTGCGACATAAAAAAACATACATACACGCATTTTAGCACAACTTGGTTTGAAACTGTAAGCGTTTTCTGTCTCAGTCGCTATATAATCAGAAACCAACGTCCGCCATTTTGAAACAAAAGTTTAATTGAAAAATCGGCTCCGACAACTTTGTTCGGAATTTAATAAGCTTCAATTTAAAAAAAAAATCGTCCAAATCGAACCAAAATTGAAGGCTCTAGACAATTTTGAAACACGATTTTTCGTTTTTCCCCACTGTGCGGCGGTTGCATTTTCTTGTTGTTCTACATAAGTTAACGCTTTTTCTAGGGCCTCTAGTCCTTCTGAATATGACATTTTTACTGGAATATTGTCAGTAGCTTCTACTTCATTATCATCATCGTCATCACTGTCTATTTTATTAGCATTTTTTTGCATACACTTTTAATTAATTCTTGATCAGTCATTTCATCTTTCACACTATCACTGTTTAACCATTCACAAACATCGGTTTCCGTAACACTTTCACATCCTGATATTCTTATAATAATTTGATGTAAATTTTCATTATCTTCTGTTTCTGCCTCTGAGTAATGTCTCTCCTCTTGTGGAATCAATTTTGACCAAGATTTTTCCAGAGTACTACTCTTTACTTGATTCCAGACTGGAGCTATCCAATATATAACATTTTTCAAATTTATCTTTTTTAGACAATCGGTAAGATTGTCACCTTCATCTACTCCTTCTAAAATATGTTCCAATAACAAACGCCTGTAATTGCGTTTTAAATTTTCCAGTACACCCTGATCCATAGGCTGAATGAGAGAAGTTACAGCAGGAGGCAAAAACATTGCTTTTATTTCCCCACTTTTAAGTTGCTCCGCACTTGGGTGAGTGGGGGCGTTATCTAGTAACAGAATACATTTTCTAGGATATCCATGTGTTCTTTTAAAAAAAGTTTCACTTTGGGAACAAAATCTCCAAAAAACCAGTCTTTAAATAGAGTCGAGGTTTATGCAGGCATTGTTTTGATTTTTATACAAAACAGGAAAAAAACATTCCAACAAATATTCTTAAAGGTTCGTGGATTTGCTGACTTACCAATACATAATAATGGGAGTTTGTGTCTTCCAGAAGCATTACTGCATGGAAGAACAGTAATACGTTCTTTGCTACGTTTGTAACCAGGTGCTCCAGTTTCCGTTTTTGAAGCTAAGGTATTTGACGGCAACATTTTGTAGTTCAAGCCTGTTTCATCACAATTATAGATTTAGTCTGGTTGTAAACCATGTTCTTTCATAAGCTAAGTTGGGAATGTGGAATCTTTGGCACAATGATACTACTCAGTATATATCACCACTACACCAAACACTTTATTTTTGCATTCGACGCGCGTTTCGCTAAACATGTTAGCTTCATCAGGAGCGATGATTGACTCAATCATCGCTCCTGATGAAGCTAACATGGTTAGCGAAACGCGCGTCGAGTGCAAAAATAAAGTGTTTGGTGTAGTGGTGATATATACTGAGTAGTACTTTCATAAGCTGCTCAAAATTCTCTGCAAATTTTTTTGCAGCAGATACATCAAACGACAATCTTTCTCCACAAACATTGAGTTGACGTACACCATGTTTTTTTCCACCTGTCTAGCCATCCATCACTTGCAGAAAAATTTACAGGCGCTTCAATAACCGGCAACTCTTCGCTTAAACTCACTGCCTTATGTTTTAAAATTGTCCCTGAAATTGGTATTCCACGTTCTCGATTCTGTGTAAACCATAAAAATAAAGAATGCACTTTTTGGTATTAACCGCTTTTCATACTTTTTCGTGCCTGTGGGGGAGATGACAAAACACTACACCATTTTTCAAGTTTTTCGCAATTTTTTTTTTCCACTCTGAAACAGTACTCACGCCTACATCAAATCCTTCGCTATATTTTTAAGAAGTTCACCATTATCTACACGTTGAATTGCTTCAAGTTTCTCTTTTAAGGTAATAACAACAAGTTTACGCATATTATTATGACGCTCCATTTTGTAAAATATCTATTAAAACGAAACTATTACCTCTGCGATGATAATAGACGTAATGAGTAACTCATAACACTCGTCGACTAACCAACACATAGACAGCAGTTAAATTCTAGACGTTCTGGAGTCCCCGACGCGTTAAGGAAACCACTCATCGACTGTTTCGAATAATGGGTATTTTAACGTTTAACAATTTGTTTCGGATAAGCCGTATTTCAGATAATTGCGATTCGGATAATCGGGATTGTACTGTATATATATAACATGCAGGCTGAAAAGTTTTTGGTGGTGGTTTTAGTGACGCTACTTTGACATTTTCAAAACAATGGAAAAAATCGAATTTCGTGTGATGATTAAACACTGTCTTTTGATGGGAAAAAATACCGTTCAAGCAAAGCAATGGCTCGATAAGTGTTACGGGGACTCTACCCCTGGAAAATTGCTCATCATTTACTGGTATGCTGAATTTAAACACGATCTTACATGATGCTGAACGCTCCGAACGCCCAAATGAGGTGGTGATACAGGAAAACACCAAAAAAATCCACAAAATTATTTTGGATGGCCGTAAAGTGAAATTGCGTCAGAGAGCTGACACCCTAAAGATGTCAAAAGAACGCGTTGGTCATATTTTGCATGAACATTTGGGCATGATAAAGCTTCGTTAGAAATGGTACCGCGTTTGCTCACAGTAGACCAAAAACAACAACGTGTTGATGATTCTGAGCGCTGTTTGGAGCCGTTTAAGAGCAATAAAAAGGATTTTTTCACGCGATATGTGACAATGAATGAAACATGGATCCACCACTACACAACGGAATCAAATCGGCAGTCAGCTGAGTGGACAGCAGCTGGTTTTTTGTGGCAAGTCAGGATTGGAGTTATCGAAGTTCGACCGTATTATGATTTTTTTTTAATCTTTCAACGCAACAAATGCTTATAAAAAGAAAGGTACAAGTGACTAATTATTTTTATTCAAAACAATATTGTCTTGGACAAATTGTAACGGCTTAAAGAAAACCAAATTTAATACGAAAAGAAAAGTTATTCACTGTACAACTGAAGTTGAACAAGGTGTCCATACTTTCGTGAGCGGTAGTGTAGCTATACACTAATGTCTAAGAGTTTGGAAACTGACTATTTTCAATTGAAGAAAATATCTAAACATAAATTACTTTCGACAAATCTTTACTGATTACCCCAAGGATCTATGATTATCATTGTATTTTATTATATTACCAATAAAATTATATGGTATTATCAATACCATTTTACATTAATTGGCGATTTAATACAGTATAATTGATTATACGGAGCAGAATTATTTTAAAAAATTGAACAAGCAACAATTTACGACGTATTTAAAAACAAATTATCTGCAATAAATCTTTATTGACTGCCTCAGTCACCTAATCAATTACAATAAGTTTTTAGGTGCGTTTCTTAGAATTTGTATTTTTTTCCAATTTCCAACCGCACATATCTTTTTTTTTATCTTGGTATTACCCAATGCAAAAGAGGATCGTTTATTTACAATAAACTTTAATAAATAGCTTCACATTTAATAAGATCTTAGCGATTGTACTCTAGCGTTTAAAGGGAAGTGTTGCGATTTCTTAATTTATCGTGCTTCAAAGGGTTTGTGCAGCTGTTTGGTCTGAAACTTCATTTTTAAAACTGCGCCTAGAAAGCAGCAAGTGTCGGACTGCAAAGCGATATACAGTATTCTTGTGTTTCGAGAACATTTTTTTCCATCAATGTATTCTTTGGTGTGCTAACAACAGCGCGGTTACCTTAGTAAGTTGTTCAATCGCCTCCTGCATCAATAATCACCTGGCATCTTCGAGGCATGCTCTCGACGAGATTTTCTGCACACTGCAAATTTTTCGAATCTCGCGAAATAAAGACCTCAGAATCTTTCCTTTGAGCCTTCTCTTTACAAGGGACCAAACGTTTTTAATAGTGTTGGCGTCCGGCGATTGTGAGGGACGGTCTAGTATCTTATCGTGGGCCCAAAGCAAACCGCGTCGCGATGTTACTTTTGCCCAGCAAAGGTTTCTTCAACGTGCTTCGGAATTTGAGCACGAAGATGTCGAATGGTCTCATGGGATACATTCTAACTCGATTTTCTTAATTTTGCCGCTCCTTGACGGAGCGTCAATTTCGAGTCCCGTGAAAACAAAGAGACTGTTCGTTTTTCAACTTTCGGAGTGACTTTACCTACCAAGTCACTTTTGGCAAGTCGTCGACATTTTTCGTCTCGTAAAAATAATTTACCTACTTCTTCCCAAACGATACCAACTTCTTAATATATTTAGCGGCCGCGGAATGGGTCATTTTAGGTCCCTTTGGATTTTTTCTATGGGTCTAGCACACGTGCTGCAGGGAAATCCCTAAAGAGCTACAGGAGTGACACGTGTGCGGAGAAAGCGATTCACGTTGTTCTTGAATCACTGTAAATTGTACTCGGTGAGAAACACAGTCCTGGGCAAATTATTCCATAGAAAAGGTTGCTTGAAAAGCGTTGTACAAGTAGTAACAAGCTGAACCTCATGAGAACGTGAAGTATTAGCGCGACATGTACTTCTAACATGCACCGCGCTGGGAGGAATTAAGCGGGCCACATCCTTCGAACACTTTCCATGAAAATACTTGTAGAATAGGCTCAATCATCAAGGCCGCCGGTCAGTTCCGGGTCTCCAATCAGACGAACAGCTCTTCTCTGAACAGACTCCAACAAATGCAGTGTATGTTTGGGAGCGGAGCCCCAAACATGACAGCAGTATTCCATAGTTGGTGGATTTTGACTTTCGTACAGAATCAACAGTTGTGGAGTGTAAAGCTTTCTGGTTCGAAATAATATTCCCAACTTTTGAGAAGCACTCCTTGCTATGCCTGCAATATGTTCATGCCAGGACATATTTGCTCCCAAAATCCCAACCAATTGAGTGATGTTAGGGGAATAGAGTACCCTGACATAACTATGTCGGGTTCAGCAACGTTAACTTTTTTAGAAAAAAACTGCCACCTGGGTTTTTGTAGCATTAAATTCGACTTGGATACTGTCACCCCAAGATAGAATTTCTTCCAGGTCTTTGTTAAGTTGAATGACTTCCTGCTGTATGCGGATATTCATCTGAGTTGCCGATGTCCGAGCGTTCAAAGTGAATGAAGAGATAAGCGTACTGTCATCTGCAAAGCTGGAGGTCTTTTCCAGCAGATCGTTAATGTAAATGAGTAGGAGACAGTATGGAGCCTTGAGGTACACCGGCCACTCGTAAAGGACGCTCTCTACGGAAACATGAGAGCCACAAACAGAACCATTCAGACATACCAGAAAAGCGTAGCTTAGCCAACAATCCATCGTGCCAAACACGATCGAATGCCTAGGATATATCAAGAGCAACTGTTCGAGATTCTCAAAAGTGTTCAATTGCGTTGTTCCAAACATGTGATACATAAGTCATAAGCTCTCCTGTTGATCTATGTTTACGAAACTCATATTGGTGGTCGCTAATAATGTTGAATCCTTCAAGATATTTTAGAAGATGCTGATTGATAGCCTTTTCCATGAGTTTCGATATATTATTGAAAGCAGTGCGACTGGTCGGTAGTTATTTGGCAAGATCTTCTTGCCTTTTTAGGTATCGGCTCAACTGTGGCGCATTTCCAGCAGGAAAGAAATATTCCCCCTCTGTAGAATAGGTTGTGTGTGTAAATCTCCGGATTGGTGGTTAAAAACAGTGACTCATTTTGGATGCTACCAGCAGGTCTACGCCACGGAGCCACGGACCACCACAAATGGTAAAGGGGATTAAAACAAAACAAAATTTAATACGAAAAGAATAGGTATTCACTGTATATCTGAAGTTGAACAAGGTTTCCATACTTCCGTGAGCGGTAGTGTAATATATACACTAAAGTCTAAGAGTTTGGAAATGGCATTTATAACTGAAAAAGAAATTGTAAAAATTTAAAGATAAATGACTTGCAATAAATTCGTGTTGATTACTTCAAGGATCTATGTTTATCACTATATTTTATATTACCCATAAAATTATTTTGTATTATCAATACTGTTTTGCATTAATTGGTTATTGAATATATTATAACCGATTATACATGGTAGAATTGTTGAAAAACTCAACAAGCAATAATTTACGATGTATTTTAAAACAAATAAATCTTCACTGACTACTTCAGCCACCTGATGTGGTTACGATAAGTTTTTAGGTGCGTCTGTTAGATTTTTTATTTTTTTCCAATTTTCGGCTACACATTGCTTTTTGGTTTTTTCTTTTTAATGTCCGTACGGAACACTTATAAGATCACTTCGGTGTCTGTGCGTCCGTAACACCCGAGTTTCTACGAAACTATTTGACATAGAAAATTGAAATTTGGCACTAATATAGGAATTGATGGCCTCATCAGAGCCGTGTACTTCTGAACATTAAATTTTGACTAAAGGGGTTAGTTTTGGGGGGTGAAATCGAAAGTGAAAAAAAAAAAAAAATTATCAGGTCACCGAGTTGGGTGTCAAATGAAAGCTTGTAAAAATACGAGTTCAAAAATATATGTAATGTAATATTTGGGGACACTTTTCTTTGTATTATTTTTAAAAAATTGCGAAAAATCCCTGTCCCCCCGCCCTTATCTCGAAAAGTATTGACCAAAAAATTTTGATTGATCTTTCAAGATGGTAAAGTTTTACTATGAATTATTTTCAGAGGTACTTCCGATTATCGATTTTTTCAGTAGCAATGTAAGAAAAAGTTTTTTTAAGAGGACTTCGTACTAAAGTGTATTTGTTTGGAGTTGACAGCAGAATTCTCTCAGTGTAAATGCAAAGACATGTTGGGGTGCGCCCAAAAAAAAAGATGCATAGGAAATCTATGCATTTTACTGTATTTTGCTACCTGTTTTGAATTATTTTTAAGGTTTCACCCTATTTTAGGCAGAAAATCTCTGCTCTACGATTAAGTCATAAAATGAGGGTTCATCGGTTGAATAGCCGTCCGAGCTTTTAGTGTTTAATAAATAAAATTATCTTAAAAATAAAGTTATTGAAATATAAGATTGTATGTATGTATAGTAATAAAGCACCAGGTCACAAGTCCATAAAACCGATGGTGACATTGGACCAACTGGGCTATGAATTGCTTCGTCATCTGCCGTATTCACCAGATCTGGCCCCCAGGGATTATTACCTATTTTCAAATTTGAAAAGGTGGCTCTAGGGAAAGAGATAATATTCTTATAAACAAAATTTTGGCATATTCTGCTATAAAAATCATAGCAAGTCGTTATGAATCGATCTTTGTTGACAAGACCAACTATGATCGATTTCAGCAAGTCGTTATGAAATGACGAAGTCGAATGTGAAACTGGGACTTATTTTAGAGAGCGTAGCAAATCGTACTATACGAAAGATATCTAAATCAGGGGTGCTCAAACGGTCGATCGCGATCGACAAGTCGATCGGGAGTGCTTTTTAAGTCGATCTCGAGAAAAAATTTCGATATAGAACTATTCACAGATTTTGTTTTAGGTAACTAAAACAAAATGTAATGAATAAACTACTAAAATTTATTCGATCCACAATTAGGCCAGAATAACCCCCTCATCACTTTCTTTTATCGTAATAACCCCCTGCTAGCGGCAAAAGGCGGCTTTATCAAAGGAACGCGCGGTACTTGTCAAAGAAAAGCGCGTTTTTGATTCCCGCCGATTTTTCTAGAAACTTCGGGCGGCGTGTTTGACGGGAACATTCGAGACTTCGTTCGCGCCGATATAAATGTTGCGCCTGCAGGAATAGGAGTCAGTCTGAGTTGTAACTTGAAGGCGATACATCGATACAAAGTTTATTAATAAATAGTCCAAAATAAGTGCAGCGAAGAAAAGTAAAACTTATCATTTTAATAACGATTGGGAGGAAGAATTTTTCTTTTGTATGGTAAAGGATAAGTGCATTTGTCTCATTTGCCGTGCGTCAGTTGCAATAACTAAGCGTGGGAACTTAGAGAGGCATCATAAAACGGTTCATAAAAACTATGAAAAGGATTTTCCGTCACAGAGTGAATTAAGAAAAGAAAAGTACGTGATTTGATAACTTGTTTGAAAAAAGAACAAACCATGTTCACAAGACCAGCCAAACAATCAAAAGCTGCAACGATCGCGTCATTTAAAATATCTCGTATATTGGCGAAACACAAGAAACCATTTGATGATGGATTGGTTGTGAAGGAAGCATTTATTGAAGCGGGTGAGACTTTATTTGGAGATTTTAAAAATAAAACAGAGATTATATTAGAGAACTTCAGTTATCTCGTCCGACTGTCACAAGGCGTGTTGAAGTCATGAGTCAGGACATGGCAGATAAACTAAAACATGATATCATGGAATGTACATACTTTTCTTTTCAGTTCGACGAATCCACCGATATGACAGACACTGCCCAGCTGTGTATTTTTATTCGAATGGTATTCAATGACATGTCGGCTAAGGAAGAGTTTTTGACAATTATTCCTCTGAAAGGAAAGACCAGTGGCGAAGATATATATGACGTTTTCTTCAATTTTGTAACAAACTACAAGCTACCAATATATAAACTAGTGTGCATTACAATCGATGGAGCACCAGCAATGACTGGAAACAAAAACGGTTTTGTGGCATTTTGTCGGGCTAATGATGATTTCCCTTCATTTTTCTCCTTCCATTGCATTATACATCAACAAGTTTTGTGTTCAAAAGTTCTAAACATGGAGGAGATTATGGGCATTGCAATAAAAATTGTGAATTCTATCCGTGCACGTAGCTTGTAACGACGGCTCTTTAAATTGCAGTTGGAAGATAGTGAGTCAGCTGAACACACTGATTTAGGTCTTCACACGGACGTCAGGTGGTTGAGTCGCGGAAAATTCCTAGAAAGGTTTCAAGAATTATTGCCCGAAATAACAGCTTTTCTGGACGAAAGAGGTGATGACACTCAGATGCTGAAAAACGGAAAATGGCTGACTGATTTGGCATTTTTGACAGACATCACAATGCATTTAAACACCATTAATTTGGAGCTTCAAGGTAAAGGAAAAACTATTATTGAGATGATTAGCGCAATAAACGTATTCAAAAGTAAATTGCAACTTATGATAGATCAACTGAAAAGAAAGGATCTGAAAAATGTTCCGTCTTTGAAAGCAAGGATTCCTCAGTTGAATTATGATATTTATGAGGCAGAATTATCAAATATTTTGGGCCAATTCGAAATACGTTTTTATGATTTCAGTAAATTGGAAAATATCGCATCATTTATGAGTTATCCTTTTTCGTGTAAAAACATTGAGGAATTAGCTACTGAAATAGCAAGTCAGTTTAACATGGACTCATGTTCTGTTGAAAATGAGTTTGTGCATATTATATCAGATATACATCTCAAAGCCGCAGCATCTGATACAAAATTCTGGTGTTTTATATCTGAAGATAAATATCCGAATCTAAGGCAAATCGCCCTTCAACTGACGGCAATGTTTGGGTCAACTTACTTGTGCGAGTCTGCATTTTCTGAAATGAAGATAATAAAGTCAAAACATCGCAATCGACTAACTGACGAACATATGTCATCATGCTTGCGATTAGCACTCGATAATTACGTACCATCTTATGAAAAGTATGCTGAGGACATGCAGTGCCACGCTTCAACATCCAAAGTCACTCTTTAGTTAAGTTTAGATACTAGAACTCGTTTGTTTTCTAAGAACCAATAAACTCGCAATTTTGAATAATTATGAGTTTTTTCATTGACCTTTTAGAGCAGACCTACACTTACCTTGACTAAAAAAATGCATATTGTGCGGACAACTAATATCTATGCCACGATACACCCTACCTAGACGACAATCCTGCATCACACTTACTTGCTGCCTCTCAGAGTCGATCGATGGTAGTCTAACAATATTGAGGTACATCGCCAGCAGTTCAAGTTTGAGCACCCCTGATCTAAATGTTGGAAGATCGCTAAGAAGTGTATCTGAAGGAAACTATGTTGAAGAATAAAATCGATTTTTGGCAAAAACGTTGTTTTTTCTTGAAAAGTGCCGGGATTTTTCACTCCATGTAGTAGCTTCATATTTAATAAGATCTTAGCAATAGGCATGATGACTAATTTTGAAAAAACTATTCCACGATGTTCTTACGGAACTACTATTTCCAAAAATATATATATTTCTGGAGAAATTACAGGTTTCCTAGCATAAAATTGGCCTTTTTTGAACTAATTTTGAATTTCACGCCAAAACGCTCGCAGGTGTCATGGCGTCTGCTCGTGACGTCACGCCTTTGTAAACTCCATGTCAACAACAGTGAAGTATACAGTGTCTATACAACAATTTTATTATTTTATGTGTTTAAAATGAATTCTAAAGTGTATAAGTGGTGTGCGGTCCCTCAGTGTAAAAATGCATCGATAAAAACTCCTAACAAGTTATTTGTTTACGTTCCAAATACGCAAACAGTAGCTAACTCATGCACAGCGAGACCCAGCAGTTATTTCTCCAAATTATTCAATTTATTTCTGTGAAGACCATTTTGATGTATGTTTTAACTTAATATTTTATTATTATAAATGAGGTGTGTTGTAATAATCTTGTTTGAGAAATTGTTAACTATCTAAATAATACCTTTAGATAGTCACATCACTATTAAGGTTAGGTTTTATTTCTTTAATATTATCATCCATTACTGTTTATTTAATGGAGACTTTATTCTTGTTCCAGTTGCCAAATAATATGGAGAATTACCTTCAGTATCTATCAACATTTTCATAACAATCATAACCTAACCTAAAACTAATAAAACCATGACATAGAAATAAAGTGCAGTTTTTATGGGTTTTTGAGTTTCCAATTGTGGTTTTAATACAGATTACTTATATACTTACATAGAAGTTTTGATATTTCTAAATTCTGCTGAGCAAAAGTCTTTGTTTGACGCAAGAAACTCTCCAAGCATCAACAAATCAATTCTAGGTAAATTAGAGCTATTTGCCTTGATAAATCCATCTTCCATCGCTAACGTTTCTTGGTTCTAGTTTTTGTAACACAAAACTAGACAACTTGATAGTTTAAAACCACAAATTAATTGATAAACGATGCAGAGATTATCGTTAACACAAGAGAAGTTCGACCGAAATAATGTTTATTTAAGCGTGACGTCATTCGCTATGATTGGTGTTCCACCTAACATGGCGGATTGCTGTATTTTGCATTTTTATTTTAACAAATAATATTAATCTCACTTTTAATATAAAAATACGAACATTTTTTAGAAACTTTTTAATCTATTTCGTTATTTAAAGTCATAATTTCGGTGATTCATTGTTAGTGTCATCACACCTATTGTACTCTAGCAGTGGAAATATTGCGATTTTCGAATTTATCATATTTCAAAGTGTTTGTGCGGTTGTTTAGTCCGCCTAGAAAGCAGCCGAGTGATACATGTATTCTACATGAGGAAACTGTGAGCGACAACTCGCAAAAAACTCAGTATTTCAAGTAAAGGCTATATCACAACAAATATAAGTGTTGCTAAAGACAGACGAACACGTGGAACAAAACGAAGCCGGCTGGCTACCGCCGGATCGTTAAAAAGTGCCTCGTCGAGGTTCTCAGAAATGCCATGACATTTCGACGATTAGTTTACAAGTTACAGTGGTTTTAGTGACGCTACTTTTGATATTTTCAAAACAATGGTAAAAATCGAATTTCGTGTATTGATTAAACACTGTTCTTTGATGGGAAAAAAGACCGTTTCAGCAAAGCAATAGCTTCATAAGTGTTACGGGGACTCTGCCCCTGGAAAATCACTCATCATTTACTGGTATGCTGAATTTAAACGCAGTCGTACAGATACAAATAATGTTGAACGCTCTCGACGCCCAAATGAGGTGCTTACACCGGAAAACAAAAAATCCACAAAATTGTTTTAAAAAAAAATGTTTAGAAAAAATTTTTTTATACTTTTTTTCTAAACACTGCAATGCCAATTTTGAATATTGAAGTCGCCAATCACGGCAACAGTGGAGCTACTTTTTTTTTTACCTGTCCCGTTACTGGGGCATAAGTCTCGTAAATTTTATTATTTTGGTTGGAAAAAATTTGTGTGTACTTGTACATAAATAATAAATATGTACCCAACATTTTAAAACATTTCTTCATCCACTAGTTTTCTTTAAAAAAATTCTAGAAAAATATTCTTATCTTTAAGTAGTTATACTGGTATAGCCTCTTAAACATATATTGTAGCTGTGTCCAGTAGCGTGGCTAGGTTCAAGGGGTGAGAGCGTATGAATACAAAGGGTACACAAAAACACACAACCACAAATAAAAAAACACATAAGTATACTTACATCCTATGCCAACCCCATCTCCTTCTCGTACTGTTCGTCCGTTATTTTCCTCTTTTTTAACTTCTTTAGCAGAGCCACATCTTTCTTGAGCTCCTCTAGGTCTTCTTCGGTTATACCACCTGAAAATATTTCAATAACTCTTTTAGGAATTAGGAATTGCAATATCTTCTTCTGTCATTTAATCGAGAATAGTAACACGCCCATTTAATTATTATTCTTAGAACCCTAATGCAAAGAAGCATCAGTACCGTATACGTTACAGTTTTATATTATATAAACTGAAACTGATGTCTAATATTAACAAGGAAGAAAATAAAATTCGGCCACAACGGAATCGAAAATGCATCAAATAAAACGAGGCAAAAATGAGATATAGTAAATGAAGTAATCGAAAAGAATGACCAGTCTATACAGCTAAGTATTAACAATGACGAGTTTACCGATCACAAAAAGTGACTGGCAAGTGTGTCAAGTATTCTGCTTCCATTGTACAAGAAAAACTGGGGCGCCCTAAACTTTAACTGACAATTTCTAACCAAACTCTCTATCTTCTTGAAGCCCGTCATGAGTAGTGCATATCTTGGGCACAATATCCCGACTGACTGATCGTATTTTAGTAAAAGTTGTTATAAAAATAAATTTATTTTCTTCAGTTTAAATTGCAAAATTAGTATCAATGTTCTAAAAGGGTGACCAAAAAATACTTAAAATTATAGACTATTCTTGTGTGTCTTCTAGACGATTATTGAAAGGGTTCCCTATGGCACCTTAATGTTTTTTTTATTCAACAAATATCCACTTATGTGTAAGAATCAGCGTGGATTCTGCCCTGAGGAATCTTCTGAAATAGTTGCAATTGAATTGGTAGAGTTTATACATCAGCGGCTTATGCTGTTTATGATATTTTTTGATTTGTTAAGACCTTCCCAGGCCCCAAATCACATTAAGAGCTTCACCATCGGGGATAAGCAGAAGATGCTGTCTCGTATAATGTCTTTTCTTCAACAAAGAAAAATCTTTCGGCGACTTAATTTCCAATCTGACCAGATTGACGTCAACAATCAGTGATGCTGCCGTTGATATTTATTTTTTTCTGTCAATGATCTTCAATTTTCGACAGGCATAATCAATTTTGCCGATGACACTACGTTAACTGTATCAGCAAAGGACACAGATACACTTGCCCGTGAAATTTTACCAGTAAGTTAGTAACAGTCAGTGGTGATCCTCAGACTTATTTTGTGTCCTTTTGTCGATATGTCCAGAGCGCTACCAGGTCGAGGTGGTTTTGGGAACCTATCTGGATTTGATAACTGACTGAAATTCACAAATAGATATCTTCTCGGGATTTAGCAGAGCATATTATGCTTTGCTAAAATTAAAACAGACTGTTAACACACTTATGAAAGTTTCCTACGCTCCAACTTCTCATTAAAAAAGTATATACAAGTTGTCAATACTGCTCTAGAATCATCATTTTATAAATTTTATGGTGATCCAAACTTGGGGAAATATGTTTCCAGCACGATAATGCACTGTGTCCCAAAGCGGCAGCGACAATGACGTGGTTCCGGGAGAATAGGGTGGAGTTTCTAGACAGGCCTCCACAGTCACCAGATCTCGATCCTATAAAACATGTGTGGTTAATCCTCAAGTGGAAAATCAAGGAGCACTCAATCACATCAAAAGATACCCTCAAGCGCGTCTTGTTTAAAGAGTTGAATCCTATTTCTCACGAAGAATGTAAAAAGTTAATTTTCTCATTACCATACCGCGAAGTTGACTCGCACAATATTAGACTAATCCTATTCGTGGAAAGATTTATGTTTCTGGGCCTACGCCAAGCGCATCTTGTTATTCTTCTCCGCTAGCCAGGGTTTTTTTCAAGTTTTATAGCCTCTGGGTCCAGCCTTTTTTAAAAATCTTCTTCTCACGGTTCAAACAGAAATTTTTTTGTCCCATGTTTTCAGAAGAGTCAGCACATAGCTCAGAAGACGTCTTTTTGCGATTTTTCAAAGAAGCATGTAATAACTGCCGATCTTCTCTCGCATTTGTAAGGCGTTTTCGACCACTCTTATTTAAGTTTTTGTGTGTTTTTGCCTTCTACAACGCTTTATAATATATCTCACCATACTATGTGGACATTTCATTATTTTTGCAATGTCTGATTTGATCGCTTGGTAAAAATACAAAAGCACCCTCAAAAACATTGGATGACCGACGATACTCTAAAGCTTATAGAAACAAGAAGAAATATGATTTTAATAAACAACACATCGGATCGTCAAGAGAGAATCAGATCAATCAATACAAAAAACAAGGTGACTTGTAAAAAGAACAAAAACGCTCACTTGAGTAATATATATGGGGAGAATAACATACTACAAACAATCGACCACAAGATAAACTAAAACCTAAGACACAAACAATCAGAGATAAGGAAGGAAGAATAGTCACTGACATGCCTGGAATCATTGCCGTTTGGAAGGATTACTGTAAAGAACTTTGTGTGCTTTAACTCGGGCGAATGCATGGTCGACAACGAAGCCGCAGAAGAACAAGAACCATGTATTCTTAAATCTGAAGTCAGGAAGGCTATTTAAAGGTTAAAGAATAGAAAATCAGCAGGTACTGACGAGATAACGGCATAAATAATAAAGATAATGGAGCAAACCGCCGTGACTATGCTACATCAACTGTGTAATGTGGTATGGAAGACTGGAATATGGCCGAAAGGTTGGTGTGAACTTGCATCTATACCCTTGCATAAGAAAGGATCCCCTTTGGGCTGCAATCGCTCTGGAATCACATGCTACTAAGGTGTTTCTCTGGATCCTAAATCAAAGACTCAAAACTTTTCTGCTACCGCAAATATGACACAAAAAAACACAAAGTTAAGATTCTTATCCAGCCTTATATTTTCCCTAGCAACTTACGCATCGAAAAGATGGACCATTAAACAAGCTGACAAAAGACGAATCGATGCGTTTGAGATGTGGGCATGTCGAGGATTGCTAAGAGTATCATATACCAAACACCATTCTAATGTATCTATTTTTGAAGAACTTAGTATAAATGACCGACTTTCAAATAAAATTAATAGACAGTACCTGAAATATTTTGGTCACATTATGAGGAAAGTAGATGCCATAGAAAAGTATATAGTAACGGGGAAGGTAGAAGATCAAGGGACAGGGAGAGATTTATTTTTTCCACTTTCAAAAAGAAACTTTTTTCTTACGTTTTTCTAAATCTAATTCATACTTTTTTGGTATTTTTAAATAAAAATACACTTAACCGTTAATGGAAACCACTAAAATGAACAGATTATTAACGATGTGTAAACTGAGAGATCTCAAAGTAACCTAAATAATTACAAGAATAAATCATTCTAAGATTTTGTTCTGAAATAAACGATTTAAATGAGTCATCTTTAGGAATTTGTACCTTTTACCGTATTCAGTGTTTCAGTTGTGCTAAATTAAAATTTGTCAGAAAGTCAGAACGTGAAAATTAAAACAGAAATTTATTTACTTAGTTGCTCTACTGATTTTTTTAACATGATTTTCAGTCTTGTTGAGTCAAAAAACATTGAGAGGAGCATATAATATTATGTATCTCCTTTTATTAACTCTCAAATCTTGTGTATCCCTTATATGTGTGATTAAATACTCTGCAATCATATCTATACACTAAGATTAAAAATAATGCTCTTATAATATTACTTTCCGAGACCCTGAGAACTATTTTAGCAATATATTCGAAGCTATCTACTATCATCTCCTCTTGTACCTTATAGGTAGTCATCCCCACCATAAAACAGTTTCAAGAAGACCACGGTATTAAGAAAACAATTGATTTCATTCAGAATGTGTATGGTTCAGGTCCAGATCCCTGTAAGTTGATAAGGAGCGATCTTAAGATCAACTTATTACCATTTCGACAGAAAATTGAAGCTAAATAGAGAAAACTAAGTCAGATCATTACCCTTTCGTTTTTTGCCTCTTCCCTCGCTTTTTGCTGTCAACTTCGCCTGTTTCCTCTTCAGTCTCTTCTCTTTTCTCGCCTCCTTATTTTGTTTGGCTATCGACCAGGGTTCCGTAGCTTTTTTTAAATGTTTCTGTTTCTTATTCGGCCAAACACCTGAAAGAAATAATATTTGGTAAAAAATTCAAAAGTGTCAGCCCATTCAGAGAAAGCACTTAAAATTTATTGGTCGGGGCGAGGCCGACATCATCAATCGGTCAAGTTTTATAAAACCATACGCTGCATATGTAAAAAAATCGGTATCAAAAAGTTTTACCGGTATTTTTAAATTGTTCCAACTTCTTTAATCTCATAGCTTCCCTACTTTTGTCCTTGTAAGGTATCCTATTTAAATCTAAACTCTCTATTTTAGGAAAATCGGATACATCCCTGTTTTTCAGTTCTGGCATCTTCGGAAGCTGCAACAGACCATACGTTGCGCCTAAGGCGCCCAGAGGCAATTCCTGTAATAAAGAGAGTAGGAACATTAACTTATTAACACTGAGTTACTTAACAGTTTACTTATTGCAATAGAGGCTGGCAAAAGTCTTGAAAAAAAATAGGTTAAATGATTTACCCCACATACAAGTCATAAGCTAAGCTCGATCTTTTATGTATAACTAAAAAAATTACCTTAATTTTTAGAAGTAAGGAGCATTCATGCTTGGAATATGCTCTGACATGCGAAACGTAAGCTTGTGTTGCCTTTTCCATTAAGGCTCTGTCTTTTCTCAGGAGGCTCCTAATTTGCTCTCTAATCATATCTATCTAAAGTAGAAAAAAAAAATTATTTGGTCAGTATATCAGCGTTTCTCAACCTGTAGGGCGCGCGCCACTAGGGGGGGGCGTAATTACACTATTGGGAGGGCGCGAGAGTATCGAAAATAAATTATTATTAAAAACATTCATTAAAAACATTTAATATGATTTATTGAAAAGAAAGCAAAGCAAAATACATTCTGACATAATAAAAAATAAAATACACATTATTAGTACTGCACAATGTATTTACCTAATAATTAACATATCAATACTAAATTAAAAACAAGTTTAATAATTACTAGTGACTCCCTCGGGCCTGTTTTGCAGAGTAAAGATTTTCGAAGGATGGTTTAATATTAGAAACAGATACTCTGAGTTCTTTTTCTATATTTAGTTGAAACCTATATTTTGTTTTCAAAGCAGGCAGCCACCGCAGAAAATCCGGTTTCGTAAAGGTAGGATGTTGAAAATGGTAATAGTATATGAAATGCTTGTTTTCAGTGCAAAAAACTCATCATTCACCCCTGTCCAAAATTCAAAGAGTGATTTATTATTAAATTGTCTTTTGATTTCGCATTTGCCGTGAAGTCTATGAAGATTTTTTCTTCGGTTGAGAGCCCTTCGGGAGTATTTTGAAAATACTTTTTAAAATTCTTTGTCAACATGGCTAGATGATTTTCAATGGTTACTAAAACAACTTTCACATGTTGTTCTTCAGCCTTGTATGTTCTAACACATTCACCCACATTTGCAAACATTTCTAGGTTTTTTTGCTTTACATTTCTGCTCCACAATTCCAATTTTCTACAGAAAGCATTAATTTTATTACTTGTATCGAATATATGTGTATTTGTTCCTTGGAGTTGAAGATTTAAGGTATTTAGTTTCTCGAATATATCGACCAAGTAGCTCAATTTCATCACAAATTATCTCGAAACTTCTCGGCTTCTGGTCGATTTTCCTTTTTATAAAAATGGCGATTTCATTTCTTAATTCAAAAACACATTTCCCACGTGATAACCATCTTGCCTCGCAATAAAATAGTAACGCTGAATGTTCGGCACCCATGTCTTTACAAA
This sequence comes from Pachyrhynchus sulphureomaculatus, assembly GCA_019049505.1. NCBI lineage: Eukaryota > Metazoa > Arthropoda > Insecta > Coleoptera > Curculionidae > Pachyrhynchus > Pachyrhynchus sulphureomaculatus. Next base: position 114,879,327 of record CM032448.1, on the reverse strand, counting down.
GTGTAGAAAAAATTCTAGATTTTACGGATCTCATTTTAATATAATTTACTATGGTTACAACTGTAGCGAGCACAATATTCAGAGCAGGACTCATTTCTTTGGAAGCCAGAGATTCGCTGTGGATCATACAATGTGTTCATACACACAGTGGAGTTTTTTGTTTCACAAGTGCTTGTACACTTTAAAATCTTCCAGACATTGAATGAGCACCATCGGTACATATTCCGACGCAATTTTTCCACTCCATATTTGCCTCGTTTATAAAATCGTTTAAGATAGCAAATAATGCGAGTGATGTTGCTTTGAGTTCTATTGGTTTGCAGAAAAACAGTTCTACTGCTGACACCATCACAAAATCGAATATAGACAATGAAATTAGCATCTTTATTGCTATCTGTTGCCTCATCAAGCTGAATTGAAAACAATTTGTCACGCAACTTCCCGAAAAGCTGATGCAGTACATCTTCAGCTATATTCCCAATTCGACGGGCAACACTATCATTTGATATAGGTATGTATAGCAATTGTTTGGCAAAATTATCTCCAAACATCTCAATTACTGCTGGCAAAACAAGCTCTTCACTAATGGCGTGAGGCTTTTTACATCTGGCTATTTTATATGAAACTTTGTAAGAGGCAAGTAAAGCTTTTTCATTCACGGACAAGGTTTTTTTAAAAAATGATTTCTGCTTTACATATGATTTTAATTTTAATTCGAAGAATTCTCGGGATTTGTTAAGGTACTCAGTATGAAGCGTTTCCAAATGTCGTTTAAGTTTATTTGGTTTCATGCTGTCTGCTGCCAAGATTTTTGAGCAAATAACACACAGGGGCATTTCTTCTTCATTTATGTTACTTCAGTACTGGTAAACCCTAAATTTAAGTATTCTTGAGAATATTTTCTTGATTTTATTTTCGGAACCACGCTCGTCTGTGCACTTGTTGATGCTTCACTATCGTCTAATGCTCGCTTACGCCCCCTTAAAAATTTATCCATGATTCTGTATAAATTTACTGGCGTGAATACTTAATACCTTGAATTTCAATTAACACGTAAATTACAACATAACATACATATTCACGATAAATCCGATAGCAGTAGAAGGATCAACACGACTGAAATGAGCTGTAACTAAACAAGGTGCAGCATTTATACACTTTTGGGCAGACTTTGCGAATGCTCGAGACAACTCGGAACTTCTCGCGAAGCCGCTACCGATGTGGTGGACATGACAGAGAGCAATAGAGAGGCATCGATCCTAGTTTTGTCAACGCAGCAGATATGTGTTGCCAAATATGAATAAATTTACTTATTCTTGGTAGTTTGTAAGGTTTGTAATTAAGGTCATAGTGTAGCTTTAGCATCAAAATACTGAAAATACATTATTATTGCATGCATTGTTATTGTATAAGAGGGGGGGAGGCGCGATGAAAATTATGTTTGAAAATTGGGTCGCAAATACTGAAAGGTTGAGAAACGCTGCAGTATATATATGGACAAAAATGTGTTTTTTTTTTTAAACTTTTATGGGTATAGCACGCGTGCTGCAGGAAAATCCCTAAAGCGCTTAAAAAGAGTTGTTCGAAGACTGAAGCTGAACCTCATATATGCACGTGGTGTATCAGCGCGATGTGTATTTCTAGCATTCACCGCTCTGGAAGGTATTAAACGGGCGAGATTTTGAGAAGCTCTCTTTGCTATGCATAGGACATGTCCAAGTTAACGACCCGCAAGTTGCGTGCAGTGATAGAGGAAAGAAGTATCTCAACATATCCCTGTCGGGTTGAGCTTGAACCCGCTTGGGTTTTTGTAGCGTTAAATTCTACTTTGTTACTGTCATCTCAAGATAGAAGTTCTTCCAGAGCTTTGTTAAATTGAACGACTTCCTTTTGTCTGTGGATATTTGCACGAGTAGCCGATGTTCGAGTGTTCAAAGTGAATGAAAAAGTAAGCGCACTGTCATCTGCAAAGCTGTACATTGGCCTTGTGGTTTTTTCAAGTAGATCGGTACTGTAAATGAAAACGAGAATAAAAGGCCGAATGAAACATTGGGGCACACCAGCGTTGTCAGAGTTAAGAGCAATCTCTGAGGAAACACGAGAATCATAAACAAAATCTTTAATACCATAACAGCGTAACTTAGTCAACAATTCGTCATGTCAAATACGATCGAATGCCTTGGATATATCAAGTGTAACCGCTAGAGATTCTTCAAAATGTCCAATGGCGTTATTCCAAACATGTGTTACATAACTGGACCTTGGAAATTCACCATTGTTGAATTTATTTAATGAATAGAAATTTGTATAATTATTAAGTTTTCTTGTTATTCTTTAATTACAACCTACCTGTAAATATTTACTTATAAAATCATCGAAAAGTGTTTATTTCATTCCATACTCATACTTCCGATAAAACTAAATTTTAGTGAAACACGTGGCAAGTATAAAAATTAATAAAAGTGGAAATTTTACTAAAAATTTAGTGTTTTATTTTCATTTTAAAAGATGCCGACGAAGAGCCTTTTTCATAAATTTCGATAAAATTGAAAGTGGTGGTGCGACTGGTTGGTACTTGTTTGGCACGGTTTTCTTGTTTTTTTTGGGTATCGGCTGGACTGTAGCGTATTTTCAGTAGGAAGAAAAATTCCTTTTCTGTAAGATAGGTTGAAAAGTTTACAGAAAACTGGTGTTAGTTCGTTCGCACAATTTTTGAGAACATGGCAGATATTCCATCAGCGCCAGAAGCTTTTTTGGTGTCTAGCTTCATTAAAATACGTTTTATGATACGTTGTCTGAAGACAATATTGAGCATCCTTGAGTGCACTGTGGGAATAGTTGGTGGTGTTTTTCCTTGGAAATCGACAGTAAAATGTAAAGCACAGAGGACCTAAACAAACATCTATCTAAGGAAAAGTTCGAAAATATTCCATGAATTTTTTCCATCTAGCAAATTTGTAGCACCAAATCTTGTGCGGTTTAGCCGTTTCTCAGCCACTGATCGGTAGGATACTCAATATCGAAAGCAATTAGTGGTGGGAAGAGTCTAACGGCGGATGACAATCTAAATTTCTGGATTGGTGGTTAAAAGCAGATCAAAAAAAAAAAAAATGGCGAAATCTCCGTCTCGATCAGGGATCCGTGTTGGTTGATTGATAAGCTGAGTAAAACTACAACTGATTGAGAATCATTCTTGTTCACAACCTTGTTTGTCGGTTAAATTTGAATACTTAAGATAGTTGCTTTTGTGGACATTAAAGTGGCCCAGGATCGCAATTTGGGCACTTGGATAATTAATCTGTAAATGATCAATCGTGTCTGCCAGATAAGCAAAAAGTGTTCTTTTCTGGGCTCCAGAGCCTCGTCTTGTTGCCCAGAGAGATCACTTCTGACAAAAAGACAGAATCCACAGTTACGCATATGTGTATACCGGAAATAGAAGTCTCCAGGATAGAGAAAGTTGTCTTTCCTAGTCGATGAATTGACCTTGATTTCGCAGAGAGCGAGTAAATGCGGCTTATTTGATTGGAGGTGTTGGTAACTGACTTTATGTTCCGAGTTTAAACCTCATATTTTACAAAACACTATTTTAACATTGCGATTTCCGCATGTTGACGCCCCCAAATCGGCCCCCCACTCGCTGATCTGAACGGCGTGGCTATTTTACCTCTGGAATTTTTTGATTCCGCGAGATACATTATGCTATTTTTCTCACATATTGAACCTACCTTTTCCTGACTGCTCTTATCCTCCATTTCAATCAAATTGACCCTTTGATTGGTCTCAATAAAATTTGTATATGCTGCCTCGTTCTCCAACAGAATGATTAAGGCGCTTCCTTGGTTTCCTTGTCGTGCAGTCCTGCCGACGCGATGCACAAAAGCCGACGCATTAGCCGGCGGATCCCATTGGAGTACCCAGTCAACCTATAAAAGGAAATAATAGTGACATTCAAACTATGAGGATGGATGATCAACTATCCTGTTGGAGAGATAGCCGCTTCTATTTGCTTCGTGAGACAAACCGATAAAGAGACATATGACTTCCAATAACACAGTACCTGTGGAACTTGAAAGCGGTACAATATTACGACAAAAATCTCAATTTCTTACCTCCGGCACATCGATCCCTCTAGCCATAACATCTGTACACAGTAACAACGCCCTCTCACTATCTCTGAAGCGATCTAAAACTTTCTGCCGTTTATCTTTCATTTTTCCATGTATTGCCATTATGGGCAGGTTCACCTCCTTGGAGATGATGTAGGGAAATATTTTTGACCAGTAATCTACACATGCGCAGGTTGGTAGGAAGAGCATTGATTTTCTTATGTCTCCTTGTTCCAGGAATGCCAGCAAAGTTGCCAATTTTCCTAAAAAAAAAGATCATTGTGGGGTATTCAAATAGATTACACTTAAATAAGTAGAGAAACGTCAGACCATATACGAGCAATGCTGTTTTTGGTCTGATACATAGATGTCGCCCTTTTTAAAAATCCATATAATTTTTAGGAATTTCGTGTGTTCATTAAACACTGTTTTTTGATGGGAAAAAATACCGTCTATACAAAACAATGGCTTGATAAGTGTTACAAGAACTCTGCCCCTGGAAAATCACTTATCATTTACTGGTATGTTAAATTTAAACGGGGTCGTACAGATACAAATGATGCTGAACGCTCTGGACGCCTAAATAAGGTGGTTACTCCGGAAAACATAAAAAAATTCGCAAAATTGTTTTGGATGATCAAAAGAACATGTTGGTCATATTTTGCATGAAGATTTGGGCATGAGAAAGCTCTGTTTAAAATGGGTACCGCATTTACTCACAGTGGACCAAAAACAACAACGTGCTGATGATTCTGAGCGCTGTTCGGACCTGTTTAAGCACAATAAAAATGATTTTTTCATGACAATGGATGAAACATGGTTCCACTACACACCGGAACCAAATCGGCAGGCAGCTGAGTGGACAGCAGCTGGTGAAAGCCATCCGAAGCGACCAAAGACAACAGTCGGCTGGAAAGGTTTTGGCCTCCGCTTTTTGGGATGCTCATGGAATAATTTTCATCGACTTATGCTGAGAAGGGAAAAACCATCAATAGCGAATATTATATAAACTTATTGGTGCGTTTGAAGGCAGAAATCGCAAAGAAACGGCCCCAAATGAACAAGAAAAAGTGCTCTTTCATCAAGACAATGCACCGTGTCACAAGTCAATAGTTACGATGGGAAAATTGCATGAATTCATGCAATCCTCATCAACCGTATTCTCCAGATTTGGCCCCCAGCGACTATCTATTCGCGCACCTCAAAAAAATACTCGCGGGAAAGAGACTGGGCTCCAATGAAGACATTATTGCCGAAATTGAGGTCTATTTTGAAGGCAACGACAAGCAAACGACTACTGAATTAAAACGATAACTTCAGTGGCTTCGGAAGCAATCAATAGATGGCGCTGAACTTTGTTCAGTCCCGCCAATATTTAAATGCAAGCAAACGGCCCTTACTTTTTGAATACACCTTGTATTAATAAAGAAAAAACTTATATGTCGCACACTTTCTGCCTGTCACTGTATATATTTATATAATACAAAGAAAGTATTGGCTTCATTTTATCTTATAAACTCCCAAAGATATGCCCAATAAATGTGAAAAATCTTACCATCATTTCTAGCTAAAATATAATAATTCTGTAACATATCAGGAGTACTTTGTTTCGCTTTGGCAGACACTGTGATTGATACAGGATTCCTTAGACCGGCTCTTATTAAATCTTGAACCTAAAAAATTATCTTAAATAAAGATATGTACTTTAGGCATCTTCGGGATCACACAATTTAGATCCCGTTGTGTAAAACCAGCTTTAACTCAGTTTTCTGGATATAGTTTAAATGTATCATTCAAAATACACAATATACTGCTGTCAAGTTCAGTGTTACTTCAACACAATATAATTTATATTATTCTTAAGCTTTCTCGCACTTACCTGTTTAGTCTGAGTGGCTGAAAAAAGGCCGGTTCTTCTTTGTCGGGGAATATAGCTCAGAATTGTATCTAATGTTTTTTGGAAACCCAAATCTAAAAGTCTGTCTGCTTCATCCAATATTAAAACTTCCTAAAATAACACATTAATGGCGTGTTTCAACTAATGACAATTTTAGACAAATTTTGCTCGTATGGTCATTTAAAAACCAATAATAAGGATTACATTGAATATAACAATCTGGTCACTCATATGTTATTTCTTTTTTTGAGATATCTTAATTCTTACCAAATTTTTAACAGCATTAGGCAAGTTAATATCTTGTTTTCTTGTCAATAAGTCCTCTAACCTTCCAGGTGTGCAAATAATAATGTTGGCACCATTACTTTTGAAGTTCTTAACATCGTCTTCAACACTATTGCCACCAACAAGCAAAATTTGAGTTAAATTCTGAAACAAAGATCCGTGTTATTAAGATATAAAGTAAAATAACAAATAATACTTATAATACAAAACGGGGTGAAAAGTCCCAAGACTTTCCGAGATAGGGCAGCACAAACAAAAAAACATGATTTTCAGTTAGTGTCAACTCTCAGAAGATTCTGATAAAATTTTCATGACATTTGGTCTATTAGATTGCGAGTTAGAGCTGTTAGAGTGATGCTACTTTTGATTCTTGCAAAACGATGGAACAAAAAGAAGCCGACTGAAGCGCCCCAAAACCACAAACATCAGCTGGAAAGGTCTTGACAAGTATTCTTGGGGATGCGCATGGAATAATACTGATGAACTGTCTTGAGAAGGGGAAAACAATCATAAGAGACCGTTTGAATGGTGAAATCCAGAGAAAAAGCCGTATTTACTGAAGAAGAAAGTATTATTTCACCAAGGTAATGTATCAGCTCACCACTCCATAAAATTAAGGGTGAAACTGAACTAATTGGGCTACGAGTTGCTTCCTCATCTGACATATTCATCAGATCTTGCCTGCGGCGATTATTACCTCTTTCCAAATTTGAAAAGGTGGCTCCAAGGAAAGAGACTTGGCTCAAATGAAGAAGTCAAAATGGGAAATTGCAGCTTTAGAGAGCTCCACAAATCATACTATATGAAAGGTATCTACATGTTGGAAGACCGCTGGAATAAATGTATAGCTCTTAAAGGAAACTATGTTGAAGAATGAAGTCGATTTTTGGCAAAAAATATTTCTTTTTCTTCAACATATGGAGTGTTTAAAAAATAAATTGGAATGTTATAGGATGTAGTACGTAACTTTTTACCTTAACACTCCTTAAAAGTTGATCCAACACTTCTTTTGTCTGTAGAGCCAACTCACGGGTAGGTGATATAACTATCGCACCAACTTGATGTTTTTTCCATCTCTCTTCCTGTTCTCGTTTCTTTAAAATATCTAGGATCGGTATTAAAAATGCTAACGTTTTTCCAGAGCCTTAAAATAAAAATATATACTGAATACACCTGATCAATTAGGTTACGAAGTACTAACTTATAAGATCAAAATTTATTATCAATAAACTGGAGAAATCACTTTAAAAAAGCTCTTGTACTAACGCTAGATTATCTTCTTTTACTTACCAATTACTCTTGACGGCTATATTTTTCTTAAGACGTCTTTAAAATATTAAAAATTTAACTTACCAGTAACAGCCTCAGCAGTCACATCTTTCTTATTCAATAACTGCGGTATGGTTGCAGTTTGTACTGGAGTCATAAATGGAAAATTAAGGCTTTCGATCCCTTTAATAACTTCTTCATGTAAGGAAACACTCAAATCACCCCATTTTTTGGGCATCTTCACTGAATTTTACCAAGGAGTAACTCGAATAAAAAAAGAGAGGTTAGAAAATAAGTTCTAACTTGTAAAATATTGTACACATTTAACTGTTAGAAAGAAATACGTAAACAATAACATAAGATAAACAGAGACCACAATGTTATTGACGTGAAGAAACAAAAAATCTAATCGATTTTAGGTTATGCTCATTTTATGGAAATAAGTTTTGATGTTTTAACGCGTCTAACAGTAACTTTACAGTAAAAAGCCCGTTCAAGTATAAAATACTGCAAATTCTAATTTAATTATGCAGTAACGCTTCGATAAAATTTACTACTTTAAAATCGGCTTTTTTCAGGCAAAATATATCTCGACAATGTTTGAAAGACGGAAATTATTATGTAAGGACAAAAAAAAAACTACAAATTTTACAAATAAATTGGACAAAACCGTATTTTATTTGTAATAAAAAAAGAAAAACAATTTAATGCAAAGTTGATATTTTTTCTTTCATAATTTTTTTCGATACTTCACTTCAAAAAAGTAATTTAAAAAAAATCGTACAAAGTAAAATTGATACTTTATATGAATAACCAGTAGTACAAAAAATTGTACAATAAATTTTTTTTTTAATTTTACATCTAGAAAAACGAAAAAATCCATCTTAACAAAAATTTACGTAATTTTACATAATTTTATGTAAAATTACGTAAGTAATTTTTGTTTTCATTCCTTACGAAAACGCCTATCATAAAAAAATATAAAAAATGGTAAGGGTGCCAAAATTTCATTTAACAAAAATTAGTTTCAACAAACATACAATAAGAGATACAGGGTGCTTCAATTGTCAGTCAAACCCAACTTTTTTCTAGTCCTGTACGCGTTCTATTGAAAAATTTCGATATAAATGTCTTTTATTGCTATAATTTTACGAATTTCAAGTAGGTACATTATTGAATAAAAGTTGTGTTCTTATTTTTTAAGCCACCCTGTATAACTAAGGCACCTTATTCTTTACTTTTTTTACGCACCAAGTAGCGATCTTGTGTAGATTTGAAATGGAGCGCGTCAGTTTACAATTCATTTTTTTTTTTCTAACAAAATACGTTAAATTTTGTGAGATTTTTTTATCTGAAATTCTTAGTTATTTTTTCTTTTACTATTTGGTATAAAAGACAGTTCTGAAAAAATTTACGCCAGCTAATTTTCCTTAAAACAAATAAAAAATTACGTGGTGGTTAAAATACTTAATTTCTTGTGTCGTCTTTTGACGAGTACTAGCAAAGAAATACGCATACCTAGAACCAAAGTCAGTCATCGGAGAATCAACCCCTATTTAAGCACTGTACACGCGAAAAAAACAAAAAGAGTAACCAAACCAAACTATGATGCACGATTTGTAATTTTAATTTTTGAAGACATTTTAATTAAAATTACATTCCAACCTCGTTTTAAACCCTCTACTAACTATCTTTACTTTTCAAAAGTTATAGATTAGGGCGGTGTTCAGGTTCTACATGTCGTCACGTGAGAAAGCGGTACCCTTTTTCGGTAGTTGACGAATCTAGGTATAGTTAAATCTATGGTACTACTAATTTTTTCAAGTTACTTCATAATGAGGATCTTGTGCCTTAAGCAAACGTAATGAAACATAAGAAAGACACAAATTTTCAATAATGAGTTTCTTGGGAAATGCTCTGACAAAGTACAAGAGGTAACTTCACAGACACAAAAAAGGATAGAAAGAGGATGTCATTTAAAACATCGTTTCCCGCCAAATTAATCATCCATTAGAAACTGTAACGAGTGCGGTAAAGACAAGTAGAAACCACTGAACAAAATTTCAACGCCTTACGTATAGTAAATTCCAAGATATAAGATCCTGCCCTTTTGCTTTTTCAATGGGGCAATAAACGACCCTATTAAGGTTTTGTGCATAGTTGCCAGGTATAACGATAAACGTATTTTTATTTTACCTGCGTTGTACATCACCCTCACTTGCACCTGCAATCATATTGGATCTATTTTTACCTATATAGAGTATTTACTACCTGGCAACCTGGTTTGGAGCCCTTTGAGTATTTGATAATATAGGCCTAATGACCACAGGTCCCCCATTAGGATTCGAAAGATACTTTTTATTATTTTTAGTTTTAGTTTTACTTACGACGTAACGGTTCTATTTTAATTATGTGGCATCCGTGGGAAAATTGCAATAGTGGCTATCGCAAGAGAAAACATTTATCACTTGACGCTAAACAAATAGTGAAAAATGTTTACAACAGTTTGGTAAAAACAAATTTGAATCAACAAAGTGCTTTGCAAGAAACTAGTGAGCTAACAAAAACCCCAATTTCTACCATTAAGGGTATTGTAGGAAAACCATCACTCAGGAACAGGAAAAAACGGAAAGATTTTAAAATGCATCATGTAGACGATTGTGAAAGAAACGTCACCAGGAGCAAAATATATTCTATGTATGAAGGACAGTTGGTGCTGACACTAGATAAAATAAAATTAAGACTGGTGCAGGACGGGACCAATATACATTGTGGCCGATCAACTCTTCACAGAATTCTCTTAAGAATGGGATTCACGTTCCGAAAAATCAACAAAAGGCAAGTAGTGATGGAGTCACAAAGATTACAAATCTTGCGACATACTTATTTACAAGAAATTAAAAAGTATCGATCAGAGAATTGGCCAATAATTTACCTTCACGAAACATGGTTCGATACCCATGACACTGTGCAAAAGGGTGGGTTGACAGCAGTACAAAATGTCAGACAAACCCACCTTCAAAAAAAGGTAAATGAATAACTATTTTGCACGCTGGATCTGAAAAGGGCTGGGTTTCAAATTGTCTACTATTATCTGCAAAAAACATAAAAAGATTACTACTAAATAAGGTTCCTAATGCAGCCAACACGAAATCGGAAATGCAGAAATATATGTTAGAAAATGACATTTACTTAGACTTTAGTTATAAAAAAGTGATCTTCTGGAAGTTTTGAAAGACTATAAATTGAAAAAGAAATATGTTTGTGATACTATGGCTGAGAAAATGGGACACACTGTTTTGCGGCTTCCTCCGTATTATTGTATGTTTAATCCAATTGAACATATTTGGCATCAAGTTCAATCACAAATAAGGGCACAAAATGTTTCTCCCATTTTAAGCGTGTCAGTGGTTGAATTAGTAAAAAAACCTTATGAAAGCTCAACCAATTCTATTCAGCACGTTGTTAAAGTTGAAGATTCATATATTTATGTAAATAATATAAAACCACTGATAACACAGCCCCACAATAAAAAAAAAGTGGGGTATACTTTTGATGCGATATATCAGATCCGTAGTATTTTTGCCCGCTGATCACGAATCTGACGTCAGAATATCGCCATCACATCTCAATTTTTTTCTAACCTCAAAAAATAGATAAAAATTAGTAAAAATTAAGAAAAATATACTCCTAAAAAATTGATTCAAGCTTTTTCATGAATCCAAAGATGTATTAATATGTATTCGGACACGCTAAGCTAATATTCATCGGTTGGATTGAGCCATACGGTTCTGTTTTCTTTCTAACCTCAATAAATCAGACAGATATAGTGCTTCTCGAATGCAAAAACGAATTCAAATTAAAATTCAACCGATCCTTACCAAATTTGGTACACGGGGATTTTTTAGGTCGCTGATCACGAATCTGAGGTTGGATTTGTAAAATTCAAGATGGCAGATGTTTTCGCGCCATTTTGAACGCCGAGAAAATTCATCGGTCGATTTTTATTCTTCTACCTGCATCCAGGGCACCTCCACGTGGTGACGGTGGGCAACGGTGTTACTCTACTAGCCGGCAGAGTCCCTGGATAACGGCTTAGATGCCGTCATGGCAGGTAGAAGAAAGAGAATTACGATGCAAGGGCTCGGAAACCCAGTATCGGCGGTTGGTCAGGGTGGGAAAGCGGGCCCGCAGCCGTCGTCATCCAGCGACCGTAGCTCTTCATGTGTGGGTGACTTGGCTCATGTAGAGTATAATGCTACAAGAAAACGGTCTCACGGTACAAGGACTTTTCATAAGTGCGATAAAAACAGTGATTCATTTTGTTATATTTGCTGTCAACACGTATTGAGTAAAATGGGGTCACCGATAACGGATAAGATTAAAACCTTATATAAGGATTGTTTTAACATTGAAATACAGCACCAGGATACAGATTGGATTCCCCACATCATTTGCAGTTCTTGCAAAATAATGTTGTACATCAATAAGAAGGCGATTAAATATTCCAGACCAGCAATATGGAATAGACCATACAGTGAAAATGATTGCTACTTTTGTATGAATGTTGTATCTAGGCATAACCGAAAAAACAAAAGCACTATTACTTATAACGATGTTTCGACAGTAACAAGACCAACTAAACTAATTCCGCCTCCTGAACCACTTGATGCTGATGTTATGGAAACAAGTGATTTCACCTTATCAGTTCATGCCGAAAACATTGAGACTGTCGAAAAAGATTCAAACACTGTTACTAATGAATGTTCTAGTGACAACCTATCATATACTAGTGACACAGATAAAGAATTTTCTACCATACAACCGTAAACCAGAACCAATACTCGTATCACAGTCAGAACTTAGTGATCTAGTCAGAGATTTAGGCTTATCCAAAGATGGTTCAGAGCATCTTGCTTCCTTTTTAAAGAAAATACATTTACTTAAGCCAGAAGCTACGATTTCTTATTATAGAAACAGAGATGAAGAATTTCGAAAATATTTCACAATGGACGAGGAATTGTCACTTTTATATTGTACCGATGTAAAAGGTCTAATGGATGAATTTCAAAATAACTCATACGATCCTGAAGAATGGAGACTGTTCACTGATTCTTCTAAACGGAGCATTAAGGCAGTTTTGCTGCATAATACCAACGTTTACGCTCCCATTCCGATTGCTCATTCCACAGTTATGGAAGAGCAATATGAAAAAATGAAGCAGCTTTTGCTAAAAATAAAATATGATGATAATAACTGGAAAATTTGTGGAGATCTGAAAATTGTAACAATATTGCTTGGCCAACAGTCAGGGTTTACACTTTATCCCTGTTACAAATGTCTGTGGAATAGCAGAGACAGGGAACGTCATTATAAGAAAAAAATTTGGCCAACAAGAGAATCGTTCACTCCTGGTGAAAATAATGTATTGTTTCTACCATTGGTAGATCCAGGAAAAGTTCTTATTCTCCCGCTTCACATTAAGCTTGGACTTATGAAGCAATTCACGAGAGCATTAGATACAAACGGCCCATGTTTCAAATATTTGCATAAAAAATTTCCGAAATTTTCTGAAGCTAAAATTAAGGCAGGCGTATTTGACGGGCCACAAATAAGAAAATTGTTTCAAGATTCATTATTTGTTACTAAAATGAATAAAGTTGAAAAAGCTGCTTGGCTTAGTTTTAAAGAAGTCGCAACAAACTTTTTGGGAAATAATAAAAGTCCTAAGTACAAAGAAATAGTCGAGAAAATGGTAAAAATTTTTCAAACATTAGGTTGCTTAATGAATCTAAAATTACATTTCCTGGACTCCCACATCGATGATTTCCCAGATAATCTTGGTGACTACAGTGAGGAGCAAGAGGAACGTTTTCACCAAGTTCTGAAAATCATAGAAAATCGGTATCAATTACGATGGGATGACCATATGCTAGCGGACTATTGCTGGTCGCTAAAAAGAGAAACAAGTCCTCAAATGCGTTTGGGCAGAAAGCCTTTGAATAGGTCATTCGCGGAAAAAAAAAAGAACAAGATACAGCCAAAAAAAGGAAAGTTAGGCGCGGGTCTAACCTTCGCAATTCTAGGGCTTAAGGGTCTACTATTTGAGAGTATATGGTTTAAAAGTCCTGGTTTTGAGTTTATTGGGTCTCATTTTTAAAGTTACAGGGTTATTGAGGTCTATTTTTTGAGGTTACAGGGTGTGGGAGTCTAAGGTTTCAGGGTTTAGGGTTTAAGAGTATCAGGTTTGAGGATTCCCCAACTGTATACCAAATTTGGTAGGAATCGGTTGGTTTTCAAAAATTTTGTCCGCCATTTTGAATTTTGCAAATCCGACCTCAGCTTCATGATCAACAACCCAAAAAAACCCCCGTGTACCAAATTTGGTAAGAATCGGTTGAATTTTAATTTGAATTCGTTTTTTGCATTCGAGAAGCACTATATCTGTCTGATTTATTGAGGTTAGAAAGAAAACAGAACTGTATGGCTCAATCCAACCGATGAATATTAGCTTAGCGTATCCGAATACATATTAATACATCTTTGGATTCATGAAAAAGCTTGAATCAATTTTTAGGAGTATATTTTTCTTAATTTTTACTAATTTTTACCTATTTTTTGAGGTTAGAAAAAAATTGAGATGTGATGGCGATATTCTGACGTCAAATTCGTGATTAGCGGGCAAAAATACTACGGATCTGATATATCGCATCAAAAGTATACCCCACTTTTTTTTTTTTGTGGGGCTGTGTAATTACCTTAGCTGATGACAGTGATAGTGAAACCGAATTAGGCTTAAGTTAAAATATATTTTTATTTATACAATATGTTCCCTCTTGTAAACCCCTTTCATTCAAACTGTATATTTGTACTTCTTATCCATTTGTTTTTACATGCATCTATAAATAAACATCTCCAAAAACACTTATAATTTTATTTATTTGCAGCAACGAATAAAATTCTTAAGTCCATCTCTGCAACCTATCATAAACAAAAGATCAGAATTTTTATATTGCCCACTTAAAACGGCAAAAATCAGGATCTTATATTTTGGGACAGGCTATAAGATCTCTTCTTGGTATGGGTACGCACGAATCAAGTCAGGTCGCGCAGGATCGAATGCCTGGAGAATGACTGTTGAGGCAGCCACCGCAGAGTATCGCCGATACTCCTATTGGGGTGACAGAATTGAGAGAGACAGGCTATAAAAAATTACCGTATCTCGCGCGAATACGGCCCCGCTAAAAACGGAATTATCGCACGCGGTCAGATAGTACAACTTTTTGGGAATGCGTAGCAGTGTTGTGAATGATATTTGTTAATTTTAATGGTAGCTTACTTAGCCTAATAAGCATAATGTCTCACACGAGGGTGTAATACATGAAAAATTAATAAAAATTCTAGAAACAACTAATATACAGAGAAGTGATCCACATATCATCAAAAATCTGTGCTTGAATCAATCAGTCGAAGTTAAAATTGGGCTGGAAAGATCCGAAACCTTAAAAATAACCCAACATCTAAGACAGGGATGCATTGTTTCACCACTTTTGTTTAATCTTTATTCTGATGCCGTGTTTAGTGAAACCATACATGAATCCATTGAAGGATTAACAGTTAATAAGAATACACTCGACAACATACAATATGCAGATGATACTGTTCTATTAGCAAATAATATCAAAGATCTCCAACAACTGACCGATCGAGTCGTAACAGCTAGCGAAAGATTTGGATTAACTATGAATATAAGAAAAACCAAGTGGATGGTAATAACAAAAAAAATCTACCGCCAGATTCCCTCAAAATTAAGAACATCACCGTAGAAGAGGCCTTCTCATTTAAATATTTGTGAAGTAATATAAATGAAAAATGGGATCCAAGAAAGAAGATATATTTCAGAATTAAATAACCCCAAGTGATAAGTATGAATATGAATAAGTTTTTCCAACGAACAAATCTTAGTCTCGAACTCTGACCGAGAGCGTCGAGAGCATATGTATTCTCTGTTATGGTATAGATGTAAGTGCTGGACCCCTATTATACTACTGTGATCAAAAAATAGTAAGACTTTTAAATTTAAATCGCCCGGGTATTTCCAAATCGGATTTTTTCGTTAGGTTGGTAGGACCCTAACTACCATCTGTGTCAAATTTTAAGACCATAGCGTCAGCAGTTAACAAGATTCGCTTGCATTCGTTCAACAAAAGTGCGTTTTTCGATTTTTAACATGAGTGAAAAAATTCAGCAAGGAAGTTGCATTAAATTTTGTGTTAAAACTGGTTTTTCGACTTCCCAAACGTTCGAATTGATAAAAAAAGTGATTTGGTGATGATGCTCTATCCAGAGCAAGTGTTTTTGATTGGTATAAATTGTTTAAATAAGGCAGAGAACGTGTGGAGGACGATGAACGTCCTGGTCGTCCTTCAACATCTACCGATGAGAACCACGTTAAGCAAATCAAGGATTTGGTGATCAAAAATCGTCGAGTGACAATTAGAGACCTTGTTGACATCACCAACTTATCAATTGGGTCAATTCAATCGATTTTAAAAGACAACTTGGGC
Source organism: Pachyrhynchus sulphureomaculatus (assembly GCA_019049505.1). Classification (NCBI taxonomy): domain Eukaryota; kingdom Metazoa; phylum Arthropoda; class Insecta; order Coleoptera; family Curculionidae; genus Pachyrhynchus; species Pachyrhynchus sulphureomaculatus. The sequence goes on along the minus strand of CM032448.1, from coordinate 114,863,200 downwards.
CTCGAACGCGTCTCCTCTCGTTTAGTATCAAAAACACTCAATTTTTTCGATAAAGACCGTCGTGTTAATATCTGTGAAACCATGATTTCTGAATATCAAAACGTCATCAAGCGCATCATTACGGGAAATGAGACATGGATTTACGTATACGATCCGAAAACTGCCGACCAATCAAGCGAATATCGTGGTAAAGGTGAGCCCAGAACGAAGAAACCTCGCCAAAGCAAGTCGAAAATCAAGTGATGTTAATAGTTTTCTTCGATTTTCGTGGTGTTGTTCATTATGAATTCCTTCTGCCGGGCGAAACTGTCAACAAGGAATATTATTTGAGTGTTATGCGTCGTTCGCGTGAAGCTATTCGTCTCAAGAGGCCCGAATTATGGGCCGATAAGTCTTGGTTTTTTCATCACGATAATGCGCCCTCTCATACAGCATTGGTTCTTCGCGACTTTTTCATCAAAAATTCAACTCATATTAATCCGCAATTCGCCTGATTTAGCTCCGTCGGACTTCTGGCTATTCCCTAAACTCAAAAAACCGCTTCGTGGACATCGTTTTGAGCCGATTGAGGAGAAGGCTTTAAAGGCCATTCCAGAAATCGAATTCAACAACTGTTCCGAAGACTGGAAAAAACGTAGGCATAAATGCATTGTATCCAAGGGGGATTACTTTGAAGGGGACGAAATAAATTTGGAAAAATAAATGACCCGTTTGCGTTTTATTTCAAAAGCCTTACTATTTTTTGATCACAGAAGTACTAGAAAGAAGGAACAAAATGAAGGAATTACTAACAACCATAAAAATAAGAAAAACTCAATACTTCGGACATATAATAAGGAGCCCAAAGTACGAATTGCTAGGTCTAATTATTAAAGGCAAGAATAAAATTCTTGGCTGAAAGACACGCAAAGGTGGTTTGGCTGTGCTTTGGATGATATATTTCGAGCAGCAGTTTCCAAAGTTCATTTAGCTATATGGATGGCCAACCTTCGTGAGGAGACGACATAGTAAGATGTTATATATAATTTATTAAAGTACAAATTCAGAAATTATTCAGCTATTTGCCATAAATACAATGTTATTTAGAAATCTGGCAACACTTATATTTGACCAAAACGTAACTCATCATTTTCAGTCATCCTTGTTTAAGTCCACTGTTAATGTTGGATCGTGTTTAGAAGTAAAGAAGCAGAGCCTAGGACGCCGTTAATCATACCGGAGCATTTCCTTAAAAAATATTTGAGCTAATTTGTATTTTTCTCGGAAATTAAGTTTATCTTTTACTGATTTAGGACGTAGTCCTGGGCTACGGAAAAAAATATGTAAAATATATAACATTTTTTGACTTAGGCCTATGGACAGGTCTAAAGTGTAAAATTTGATATGTTGTTCACATATTTTGTAAATTTTTTAACCACCACCTGTATGAAATATATTTCACAGTAAGTTTTATATCGCTCTCACAATCAACTGGCAAATGTGGAATGAACAATAAAACGAATACATTATATAAATAATATAAAAATATTTTGATACATATTTTCTTTTGTCAATTGAAAAAAAATTACCTAACATACCTTTTTTACCGCAAAAAAGGTATTAAAAAACCAGAAAACTCTCAGATAGTTGTTACTACAAAAGTATTGTAGATTTTCTCCTAAAGAAAAATAATTTTTAAACTATTCATGATATGAGGTGCGGGAAAAGTTTAGAAGATGATGGCAATTTCAGCTGTAAAGCTTCCGAAATTTCAGAAATTATTAAAAATTATTTTTCTTTAAAACTTCACACGAATTACAAAAGACCTAACAAAAAAAAGTTAAATAACTTTAATAAAATTAAAAAAAAGAGATAAATTCGAAAAAAAAACGAAGGTGACGAGCGAATTACGATAAAAAGTGATCTTTCCTTTTTCAGTAATCAGTAACAAAAACGCAATAACAACAAAATATAACTATCTTAAAGTAACGTAACAAAATTTTTTTGGGACAGGAGGGGGACAAGAAGGCGGAAAGTACAAGAAAGGATGTAGGTTTACGTGGAAACAGAGTATTCAGAAAAAGTATATCTTCAAAAGTCGTGTTGTTTATGTTCCTATTAAATTTAAGGACAACTGCTATGTTTCAATTTGTATCAACAACATACATTTTTAATAGGACGCGTTTATTTTGTTTTTTAATAACCGAGTTTCACTCCATATCAGACCTCATCAGCCAGTCTAGGTGAAGAGGCAAATTGCGAACACACAGTACCAGTAGGAAAGATTCAAAAGGCATACATCCAGAAGTGTCAGTAACCAACAAACCTCCGCGTCATCCAGTATGAAACTGTCAAAACTTTTTACCTATCAGTTCAACTCTTGAATTAAAAATTGTGGCGGTTTTACCCCATATGGTGCTGTGGTTTGTTGGCTACTCACACTCTTATGTGTATACCCTATAAATCTATCCTACTAGCAAAAAAAAGAACGAGATATAAATTGGACGAATAGAACGCCACAGCTATTATTCAGTTAACTATGATGTTTCCAATGACTTCATATACTGCAGATAAATACGTCCCTATTCTAATTCATTTTAATTAAGTGAAGTAAGAATTACGCATGAAAGGCCCGACAGAACTAAAGAGAACACCCCTTCTCTACCACTCACTATCTCTATCTTATATTCATCATTCTCCGCCCTTTATTTTTAATTCGGAACGGACCCCACTATCGAGAATGAGATCTTGGCGGCAAACGGCACCTTCGAATCACCGCGCTGAGTTGTGTTGCCCTGTAGTGTTTACTCTTGTTGCTGTAGCTTCAATTTTGATCTGTATTCACCAGTCTACTAAACTATCATTATAATATTCTTTTTTAGATTAATTTTTTCCTTAAATCGTACCCCAGTACATATTTCAAACACGGGTGTAACATCAGGTAGTACTGTTTTAGACGGCTGCGTACGAATTTGCTTACTTTCATTAAAAACCTTTTTTTAATTCCCCACTTTTCCGAATACTCCGTCTACACATACAGGCCAAAGAAGAGGAAATATGAAACGAAGACGAGTGAATTACAAGGAATATAGGATATTGGGTGGTGTATTTTATGAAATTCACTTTAAAAATCGCTATAACTTAAAAAAAATTAAATATGAACTTATAGAAATGATTTCGATAGAAAAGATTAATCGCCCGACATCGAACAGCAAAATAAAAAAATTACATGTGTTATGAGAAACAGTCTCTACACTACCTACTAAGATCTCTATTTCAAGTTCCAAATAATAGATGGCGTCATATGAGAAGGAGGTACAGTTTTTATACAGTGACGCATCTAGGTATATTTAAATCTGTGACTCGCAACCTGCTTTTTTATGTAAAAAAAATGTTGATTAACTTTTGATATTTACAACCTCGGTAACAAGGTAGATTGAGAGTGGGGGTGTTGTGACGTCCCAGATTTTAAATTAAAAATCATACATACCAGCTCGTGACTAATACGCCAAGTTTCTCAGGCCGATAAAACCGGAAAAAAAAGTTTTGAGACAATAATTATCCTTCTTAAGCCGAGCATATAGATATTTATCATTATTTAAATGATTCATACCCACGCACGATTGTCGGTCTATTAATTTTCTCCTTCGGAAAACGAATTACCAGATAATAATATGAACATGATTTAACATGAACGAACAAATTTGTCGGTACAGTCATAGACGAAATTTGTGAGACGCACTATGCGAGCTAAAAACGCTGAGGTAACACTTACGTATTAATTGTAGTTGTATCGAAGTAATCAGTTGTATTTCTTACGGTTCATCCATAGTCGTTGAGCTATTGGGATTACTAATATTTAAATGATATTTTCAAAGGCAAGAATATGTGTATTTTTTTACTGTCTTTGTCAATCGTTTATGGAATTAGTCGATTCGCGGTGGAAATCCATTCTAAAAATGAAACGAAATTTTTTCTTAAGACTTCCGCTTTATTTTAAGTACTACGACGATCATTTCGACAGCGCTGTGTCGTCTCCAGATGACTTACAACTATTAAGTAGGAAATCAGTAGTTTTAAACCATTTGAATAAGATACAGTGCTATCGTAGTAATTCAAATAAAGTGAAAATTTTAGCAACAACAACAATTTTTTAACTTAAAATTTAAAATTGTCAAATTTTCTCTCTAGTCACGGAAAAATCTTGAATCACTTCTTCGTAATTTCTATTTTCTTAAAAAAAACCTGAGAGGCGGGCCAAATGACCAAAGACTAAAGAACTGTCAGCAAAGTATGGATTTTCGAAAACCAAAGTGCTTCGAATTCTACACGATCATCGCGGTATGGACAAAGCCCCTGCGTGGTGGGTCGCCAAACTTATGTAAGTTCTCCAGAAATAACGATGGGAGGAATGCAGTAGTAACCCTCTGTGCGGCGCATAAGGAACCATGATTTCATGGTTCTGTATCATGATTCCCCGTCTAAACAGGGATCTGTGGAGTGGCATTATCCTGGAACCCCACTGCCAAAGATCAGGGCCACTACCTTTTGGGATCCTCAACGGATTTTGCTAGTAGACTTTAAAAAAGGAAATACCACAGTTACTGGCGGATATTATGCGTCATTAATGCACAAATTCATGCCCGACAACGCGCGAGTGCATACTGCAGTTGCTGTGAAAGTTGCTATTCGGCAATATAGTTTCCAGAAATGAACTCACCCACCTTACAGCCCCGATCTAGCCTCTAGTGACTAATTTTATTCTTTAAATTGAAGTCGGACTTGCGTAGGAAAAAATTTACAAGCGAAGAAGTTATTTCAGCAGTCATAAATCATTTCCATCATCATCAGCAGTGCAGTCCATCGTCGAACATAAGTCTCCCCTAAGTAAGTCCATCTTCTTCGGTTTTGGGCTTTGCTTACCCAGTTATATCCCACTAGTCTTTTTATGTCGTCAGGCCATCGGGTTTGCGGGCGTCCTCTACTTCTTTTCTTATTCTAGGGCCTCCAGTTTTTTTTTTTAAATTAATCATCCACACAAATTGAAGCGGCATGACTGTTCCAGATGAATTTATTTTATGTCTGTCACTTCTTTTCTCCAAACTTGAATGACGTGTGGCGTTGTCGCAATCGCGCCGCTTCATGCTCTAAGGGATCCGAGCCCTATGTTTCCTTTTATCCCAAAAAAAAAAAAACGACTCGTATTGGTCGTCGTCTCTCAAATTCGATCCACGGCTGTACCGCACGTAAATACGCGAAAAGGGATACCGTACTATCTATTATAAAATAAATTTGCTAATTTAAAACGAAATCCATTTCTTTAACAGCCCTCAGCGTTAAGGGTTCGGTCCGTGAGGATTTCCTTGTTGCGATGGGTGCTGGTGTTGTACTAATACCTAAAAAAAGAAGTTTAAATAAGAAAATTGATAAAGGACCTCCAAATAAATAGCGCCATGTGGGAATCAACAGCTGGAGCTGGGTAAATGCAACCTTCGAAACAAGAAAAGGTAAGCTTAGTGTTTGCTTTTGTTTCAGAGCCCATATTAAGGTGTAGGTCCCCTCTGTGTACTACTACTGAGATCTTAAACAGCGAGTAAAATAAGCGACAAGCAGATTGCAGGGCAGTAGCATCCGCAAACCCCTTGCGCCACACAATCACATCCCCAAGATGGTAAAAACGTTTAAATTTCAATATACACACGTTATTTTCCTTTACTCCACATTTTCGATTACCCTACACGATCCTACCGAAGATTTCAATCAAAACTTTTGGTTTTTTGACTTACCTGTACATGTTGATGTGGTGGCGGTGGTGGAGGTCCTTGCTGTAAATAAGCCGGCACATTTTGCAACATGTGCGGCTGAGTGGGTATGCAGAACATGGGAATTTGAGCTGGGTGTCCTTGTGGAGGAGGAGCAGCCTGAAAAATGAAAATTATACCTCAGCAAAATCGGACAAGTGCGTATACGAGGCTGGTTTGAAAAGTCCGTGCAAAAATAAAAACTACTTATGTGTTTGGGGTAAACCTTTTTTATTTTTAGACATAGTCTCCTTTTAGGCTTATACACTTCGTCCAACGATGTTCTAGTTTGTTGATCCCTTCCGAATAATAGGATTTTTCCAAGTCTGCAAAATATCCATTAGTGTCTGCAATCACCTCCTCGTTTGAATAAAATCTTTGTCCCGCCAGCCATTTCTTCAAATTGGGGAACAAATAGTAGTAGTTCGAGGGAGCCAAGTCTGGAGAATAGGGGGGATGTGAAACGAGTTGGAATCGTATTTCCATTAATTTTGCGACCACAACTGCTGAGGTGTGTGCTGGTGCGTTGTCGTGATGGAAAAGGACTTTCTTGTGGGCCAATCGTGGGCGTTTTTCTTGCAGCTCGGTTTTCAAACGGTCCAATAACGATGAATAATATTCACCTGTAATAGTTTTACCCTTTTCCAGATAGTCGATGAGGATTATCCCTTGCGAATCCGAAAAGACAGTCGCCATAACCTTTCCGGCCGAAGGAACGGTCTTCGCCTTTTTTGGTGCAGATACCCCCTTGGTAACCCATTGTTTAGATTGTTGTTTGGTCTCAGGAGTATAGTAATGTATCCATGTTTCATCCACAGTGACGAAACGACGCTTAAAGTCCTCCGGATTCTTCTGGAACAGCTGCAAACCATCCTTGCAACACTTCACACGATTCCGTTTTTGGTCAAGCGTGAGCAATCGCGGCACCCATCTTGCGGATAGCTTTCTCATGTCCAAATGTTTATGCAAAATATTATGTACCCGTTCAGTCGAGATGCCCACAGCACTAGCAATCTTACGCACCTTAACTCTTCTGTCATCCATCACCATATCATGGATTTGATCAATGATTTCTGGAGTCGTAACCTCCACGGGCCGTCCAGAACGTTCAGCGTCACTTGTGCCCATATGGCCAGTCCGAAAATTTTGATACCACTTATAAACTGTTCTAATCGAAGGTGCAGAGTCACCATAATGTTTATCAAGCTTCTCTTTAGTCTCCTGAGGCGTTTTGCCTTTCATAAAGTAATGTTTAATCACAACACGAAATTCTGTTTCGTCCATTTCTTGAAAATCACTCCACTTCCTTGATTCACACGAATGCCAAACACAAAGAAATAGACCAATATGGCTGAAACTTGGTGTGCGTTCATTCAAGAGATGCTACTAACTAAACATGACCTCGATACGCGCCGGTGGTGCCATCTCTCGGACTTTGCACGGACTTTTCAAACCAGCCTCGTATTACGGATGGAAGATTTTTTTAAAGTTGGGGCTGGTTGTTGTACTCAATAAATGGTCAATTCGCCATTGTAAGAACTTGCAAATGACATCGGGGCCTTGTTTGTTTCTCGTTTCAATGTTTTATTGACAATGGATCGGGCCACGTGAGCGGTGAAATTTAAAACTGTTGGGTAATATAGGAATAACGGCCCTGGTAAAACTTTTTAAGGCCATTTATGAGACCCGAATACTACCGACTGATTGGCAGAGCAACCAATTGTAGAAACCCTCGAACAATTAGTCTCATAAGCCATGTTTTAAAAATATTTTTGAGAGTGATCCATGGCAGGATACATAATAAACTTGAAGAAAGAATTGGAAAAAGTCAGTTTGGTTTTCAATACGGATTAGGGACTAGGGAGGCACTGTTTGATATCCACGTGTTGATTCAGAGATATCGCGATGTCAACCAAGATGTGTTCCTTTGTTTAATTGACTTTGAAAAAGCCTTTGACACCGTACACCACGAAAAACTTCTAGAGATTTATAAAAACGACCGGTTTAGATGAAAAAGACATTCGTATCATCGTCAATTTGTACCGGCTCACACAGCTGAAGTACGGTTGGAGCATCAACTATCGGATGAAATTAAAATCAAGCGGGAGTACGTCAGAGTTGTATTCTATGGCCCTATTCGGAGGTGATATTCAATGAAGCACTCACTGGTACCACTGAAGGAATCAACATCAACGGCGTTAACATAAATAACATCAGAAAAGATCTACTATGGATAAAATAACTGACATTTATACGTAGTTTGGTTTAAGACTGAATGCGAATAAAACAAAATATATGATTATAAGCAAAGAAACTAATATTGAAGATGATGGTATTAAAGTCAGTGGCACAAAGCGAGAGTTGATCAAAGTAGTATAGCTGGCGAGGTACTGGAGCCGAGGATGGCATGTGTCCATCCACAGTCTACCTACACCCGAAGAATGACTTTGATGTATTTCGGTAGCAATATCAACGACTAATGGACCCAACTGTGGAAGTCAAAATTCGAATAGAGCAGGCCCGAACCGCATTTATGAAGAATAAAAAAATCTTAAGTAGTCACGACTGAAACTACGGATGAACGTGGTAGGCTGCTATGTCTTTCCGGTTCTCTTGTACGGCGTGGAGGGGTGGACGCTAACTGAAGCAATGCTTAAACGTCTGGAGGCATTCGAGATGTGGGTGTATCGACGACTGCTGAAAATCAGTTGGAAGGATTCCAGGCAGGCGCGGTCCAAGGAGAAGAACAACATCATGGTTGAAAAATTTGAGGCAGTGGTACGGAAGTCTACGGTTCAACTCTTCCGAGCGGTTGGCAATAAAAGGATCGTCATCAATATGGTAGACAACATGATAACCAATGATCGTTGAACGGACATGATACCCGAATAAGGACTGACTTTGCATAAAGGTCTAAAAAACCGGTCAAGTGCAAATTAGACTTATGCAATTAGTATTCCGTCTGTGGGTTTTTTTCACTTCCGATTCCACCCCCATAAACAAACCCCTTAAGTAAAAATTTAACTTTCAAAACTACACGGCTTCGATTGGGTATCAATTCCTATATTTGTGCCAAATTTCAACTTTCTATGTCAAATAGTTCCGGAAAAAATCGGCTGTGACAGACGGATACCGAAGTGATTTCACACGGAACACTGAAAAGAGCAGTGCCTGAGCGTAAAATTTTGTGTTAAACGCAGAAAAAGAGGTGCTGAAACGTATGAAACGATTCTGAGAGTATTTGGAGATGAAGCTCTGAGCTTTAAGTCTTCCGAAAGGCCCTCGACTGCAACCAGGCCTGAAATTATCGTCAAAGTTGAACAAATTATTCGTGAGGACCCTCATCGGATAATTCTGAGCATCTCTGATGAACTTTCTATTGATTACAAAACGGCCAAAACTTTGAAACAAGTAGTGTTTCCCTCTGCATCACAACAATGCACATTTTGTTCTGTTTCCAACAAAACGAATTAAAGATTCAACTGAAACGAAAGTCGCAAACCAACGGTCACTTTTAGCTGAATGATCTCGTGTCAATAAGCGAAAATGAAGGATTCGGGGCGAGAACAATCTAAAAGCGATTCACTAAACACTTTTTAAAGTTGCTTTTCAGCCATCAATATGTCATAAATGCCTTACTTGATATCCTTGTGGCGGTCCTTGTGGTTGTTGTACTGCGGCCGGATTGTATTGCTGCGCGGGCGACGGGGTTCCGCTCGGCTGAGGTGGCAGATATTGAATCTGTAAAAAACGCTGAAATGTAAATTTCAAAAACGTATTTTCTTGAGAAATCACATTTTTCAAAAAAACATTGATTTTTCTTTATACAGGTTATTTTTAACGTATAACCTAAAATTTCTCATCTTGCTCCCTATTTTTCCCATGGTAAATATGCATTTCTCACTTTAAGATCAATCTGTCTAAACCAAATCAACTTTTTATCAATTTAAGGCCCAGTTTCTCATTCTAAACTATAATTTTTCATTTTCTTATGGTAAATCCCCATTTAGCACTTTTAAGTGATAATTATCTCAACACTAATAATATAAGACACGCATGTTGAAATTGTGACTCCCTTGGTTCATTTATTTAACTTAATATTCCAAACAGGCAAAATCCCAACAATTTTTAAAACTTCAACTGTAATATCAATTTATAAAAGTGGTTCAAAGACCAATACTGGGAATTAGCGATCTATTAGCTTGGTAACATGTTTCGCTAAAATCTTTGAAAAACGTCTAAAAGAAAGGCTGTTGAATTTTCTGTTAAAGTGCAACATTCTAAATGATAGGCAGTATGGTTTCATGCACGGGCGTAGCACCACAGACGCTCTATACCATTTTACAACTGAAATAACTGACCAACTAAATCTTGGTGAGAAGTCCATAGGGGTGTTTATCGACCTGGCTAAGGCATTTGATACAGTCTCACATAAGAAACTTCTTGACACATTGGAACAATATGGTATCAGAGGAAAAGTGCATGAATTGATGGTGAACTATCTTGGAAACAGACAACAAATGATAAGAACTAACAATGTACTAAGTAATGCAAATATAATCAAGATCGGTGTACCGCAGGGAACAGTGCTGTGGCCAACACTGTGTATAACATATATAAATTCATTACTGAAATTATATGTTCATGACTCTATAATTTCAGATGCAGGTGACACAGCACTAATGTTCAAAGGCAAAACTTGGGAAGAAGCAGGAGAAAACTCTGCAAGGGAACTTATGATTAACAAAAATTAGCTGGACACATATAAATAAACTCTTAACATAACTAAAACATATAACATTGCTTTTTCAATAACAAGAGCGGACAGATTAACTTTCTCAAGTATACCAATACACTCAAATAAGGGAGGTTTAGCAAACTTAGTATTTGGGGATCGTTATTGATCGGTTTGTTAAATGGCAGCCACATATTGACTACCTGGCTGACAAAATAAGAAGACTTATATACAAGTTCTATATAATACGAAAAATTCTAAATACAATAGATTTGATTTTTGTTTATAGAAGCGTAAGAATACGCTCTACAAGTTGAACCTAACACAAAGATATATAATAAAAAGTATTTTTAGGAAAAATAAAAGGTATCCCTCAAGACTTCTGTATACCGAACACACAACTAACATATGAACAATATACATAACGACCAAGTTCGGCTTCGTAAGGTTTAAAAACATTACCAACAATTATGTAAGCCATGTCTACAACACGCGCTCAAAGGGAAACAAAAACCTAAAAATTCCAGACAGTCAAAAAAACATAAATCAAAAGTATCTGAATTACGTTGCTCCAAAATTTTACAATTTGCTTCTAGGACATATCAGAGAACTAAAAAATAAAAAGAAATTTGATAAGGCTTGCACAAAATATGTTTATGAAAACTACAGAACCGTTGCACCATTTTTCAGATAGACTGTCACTGAAATTGGTTTTTCCACTCTGAGACAACTATCAGAAAAAATTTCGAAAGACATTTGTACAGCTGTCAAGATAACTTGCACCAGAAATAAAGAACATGATAACAAATTAACAAAAGAAATTAAAGAACTGATCAAGAGAAGAAGAAAATTAGAGCGAAACAGAGCAAAATACAAAAACCTAAATAGAATAAGAAAAATGAGATCAGAAATGACACTTGAAACTACAATACTAATATTATCAAACAAAGCATAAAAGACAACAAGGGAACAATAGTACTAAGAACTAAACTGAGCAGAGGAAAAACTAAAATGACTTGTCCAAAGTCAAGGGATGGGGATGAAATAAATGACAGATTAGCAATAACACAAATGATCGAAGTTTATTATGGTGATCTATATTCCTTCAAAATTCCTGAATCACACAGTCCTCAGAATATCAAGAATGTAAATTCGGAGGAAATACCTGAACTTATGGAAGAAGAAATCTTGACAGCTTTAGCAAAAATGAAAATGGCCGCTTACCCGGCGAAAACCAAGTCACAAAGGAAATGATTATGTTTGGGGGACCCCCTCTGCTAAGAGCAATAAAAGAACTATTTGATCGCATCGTATCGAAGATGGAATGGTTCCAGATAAATGGAAAGAATGTAAGGTGATATTGTTGTATAAGAAGGGCAGCAGAACAGATAATAACAACTACAGACCAATTAGTCTTTTATCTCATCTATATAAACTGTAATATAAAAACTGTATAAAATAATCATAACAGGATTAACAAACAAACTAGACTTTTACCAACCAGTAGAACAGGCTGGATTTAGGAAGGGGTTCAGTCCTATGGATCATATACAAACAATGAAAAACATAATGTCAGGAATATAATATTCCATTGCATGTGGCTTTCGTTGACTTTCAGAAGGCTTTCGACACGCTAGAACTATGGCCTATCTTCAAGGCACTGGACGACGCAAGAGTTGATTCTCGATACAGCAACAAACAAACTGGCAAAATTCAATTAAAAAGAGGTAGGATGATACAGCATAACCAAAACTGTTCACACTCGTCTTGAAAAATGTGTTCAAACAATTAAATTCGGAATGGAAGGGAATAAATGTGGATGGAAGATTTCTGAATCATCTGCCGTTCGCCGACGATATAGCGTTGATAAGCCCAGATTCGGAGGAGTTGGAGCTCATGTTAATTGAATTAAATAAAGCCGCAGAACAGAACAAAATTAATAATAACTCATTAACCAATGTACAGGAATATGTATATTTGTGGCATCTTCTTAAACTAGGCAAAGCAAACCAACAGGCGGAAATACATAGAAGAATCCGATTGGGATAGGCTGTGTTTAGCAAAATGTCATGGATCTTGAGAAGCAGAGATATCCCAAATTCCTTAAAAAGAAAAGCATTTGAAAGTTGTATCCTGCCAGTTCTAACATATGGAATGGAAACGATCACAGAAAGTTGAGAGTAGCATGACGTGGAATGGAATAAGCAATGCTGAGATTGAGCATAAAAGACAGAATCAGAAATGTCGACATAAGGTCCAGAATGGGGGAAGTGGGAGTGGGCTGGACATATGGACAGAAAAAACCTAGGCGAATGGCCCAACAGAACATCTCATTGGAGGCCAAGAACATCTAAGAGAAGTGTTGGCAGACCGCAGAAATGTTGGGTGGATGATGTGAGAAAATATGCAGGCAGGTGATGGTATGAGATGGCACGGGAGAAGATGGAGGAGTATGAAAGAGGCCTATGTCCAGCAGTGGGCGGAGAGAGGCTGATGATGAGAGGCAAAGTAGGTATGAATGATTATGTTGGGTCTGGATATTGCACGGGCGGTTTTTTTTTTTCCCGAAAACATTCAGTGTTAAATAGATAGTAAGGACTAAAATGGGATGCATATAGGCATACTTATTGCCTAGGCATCATTAGTATCGAAAATATAAGATTAGTTATAGTAACTTTATTGTATTTTATAATTGTATTTCTTGATAAATAGGAAATTTCTTGATAAATGGAAATTTTACTATTTTATTTCCCGTTTCTCATTCTAAAGAATTTTTCATTACTTTCCATTCTACAACAATCACTCTCGAACCTAAGTTACAATTAATCATTTTCTGATTCAAAACATTATTTCTCAATTCTTCCATTCCAAACCATAATCAATCATTGCAGAATCATTTATCTCACTGTAACTTCCACTTCTCATTCTAACCAATCACAATCTACCTCGAAATAGTAAGCTACCATTTTAAATTTTCATTTTTTATTCTAAACCAGTGATTCCCAAAGTGGTTCAGGTGGACCCCCAGGGGTCCACGGGAGACTCGACGGGGGTCTACGTTGGCGTGAAAAAAAAAATGGGGGTTCACAAGTTGTAAGTGGGGGTCCACGAAAATTTATCTGATTTCGATAGTAAAGAACAAAAATGTTGGCTTGGCTTTACCTATCAATGTAGGCTGATAATACACTACTCAAAAAAATTAAGGGAGCAAAACAAAATTCCAAATTTTTCGGTGATTTTTGACAGGCTGTATTTCGGTGAAAAATGGTCGTATTGAGACTTTTAAAAAAAGCATTTTGAAGCTTTAAGATTCTAATTTTCAGATTTTTTGGCTAAAATTTTTTAGGAGCTACGGTTCTCATGCAATCCTAACAGATAGCGCGAAAAAATAATATTGCAAATATTTTGCTTTTTTTTTGGTCCACGGGCTTGAAAAAAATTTTTTCAGTTAGGCCGGCATATGGATCAGATAGCCTGTTTATTTGGCATTAATTTCCTTGTTTTAAAACCTCCCTTAATTTTTTTGAGTAGTTTATTTTAAGAAGGTCAGCGACTGTTACTTGTAAAAACATATTCGATATTCAGTACAATGCGCGTCGAGACTTGCAAAGCGCCGCCCGCAACGCAACCCGTTCAGACGTGCAAAGGGACGAAATACGACTTGTGCTGTGCTTGAACTTGTTTGATTGTTCACCAATATAAATACGAATGCCAAGGACAAACGTTACTCATTTGTCATTTTGAAAAGAAAAAGTGTGAGTGAATCGATGTCAGTGTTTGCCAGTGCCGGAAAAAGTAAGTACCTGCCTATTTGTTATTCATACTTTTATTTTATATTGTAATAATATTATATTTGTTATGTTTGCGTGTAGTAGGTACGTAATAAAATTAAATACTGAACAGGGCCATTATTCGAGACTTCCATAAAAGAACAGAAAGCAGAAAAAGATTGAACTTTTAGTACTTTTTATTATAAAATTATTTATTTACCCGACTGTGGTGATTCACTAAAGGAGAGAAAGGATTGACCTGCATGTTTGTACATATTTCAGTGCCCTCGTAGTGGCTAATGCTAAATGACTAAAATATTTTCATAAATTGTACGTGTCTTTATGTACCACTCGTAACGTACATCAAAGTAATAAATAAATCATTAAAATCGCGGAGTTTTGATGTCAAAATATTCTTTAAAAGTATTTTCTCTCGAATTTACAGAAATGTATCAAAATATAATTAATCAAAAAATATTTTATATTACATTAAAATAGGTTCAGCCGTTTTGTGAAAACCACTATATGGGTCTTAGCAGTTTATTGCTTCTCATAGTTAAAATCAGTTTTGCCGCCGGCATTTTGGTTTTTTCATTTCAATAATTAATTAATCCTATTTTATTCTGTTAAAATAGCCATATCCTGTTAAAGTCGCCTTATGATTACTAAAACAAACATTTTTTTCTTTACAGGTAGGTAACTGATACGAAACATGGCTGAATCTAAGAAGAAATGTCGACAGTACAGTGTTGATTATTTGAAATTTGGTTTTCTTCCATCAAAGGTAGACAAACGATTGCCCATATGCCTTTTATGCAACAAAGTTTTGAGCCATGACTCTATGAAACCATCGAAGCTCGAAGATCATCTAAGAAGGTGTCATCCTGATAAATTAGGTAAAGATTTAAAATATTTTCAAACATTGAAGGAAAAATATGAAAAGAGACCCACCGTGCACAGTATGTTCGCTTCAACGTCTCAAAGTAACGATAATGGCTTGCGAGCATCTTACAATATCTCATTGCTTATAGCGAAATCTGGAAAACCGCACACCATCGGAGAACAGTTAATTTTACCCGCTGTTGAAGAGGTTTTAAAAACTGTTCTGCACAAACCTCCATTTGACGTACTCAAAAGAATTCCTCTGAGTAACAACACTGTACAAAGATGTATTGATGAAATGAGCTCTGATATTGAAAGCTTCTTGTGTAATTATCTGCAAACAACTCATTTTTCTATTCAACTGGACGAGTCAACTGTACCTGGTAATGAAGCATTATTATTGGCATATGTTCGATTTGTTATGGACGAAGAAATCCATGAAGAGCTGCTATTTGCGAAAACTTTGGAGACGGACCCTAAAGGCGAATCAATATCTAATGTCCTGAGTGATTTTTTAAGGAAAAAATCGATTCCATTTACAAACATTATTTCGGTGGCAGCAGATGGAGCTCCTGCCATCTTCGGGCGATATCGTGGGTTTATAAGCCATCTTAAAAGAATTATACCAGGAGTAACTGCAATTCACTGTGTCATCCACCGACAACACCTGGTAGCGAAAAATTTGAGTGATAGATTGCACCAATCGCTTCAATTTGTGATTAAAGCAGTTAACAAAATAAGAAGCAATGCGTTGAATACCCGTTTATTTGCACAATTGTGCGACGAAAATGATGAAGATTTCCAAGGATTGCTCTTACATACTGAAGTACGCTGGTTGTCGAAAGGTGCATGTTTAACAAGATTCTATTTACTTTTTGAATCAGTTGTAGAGTTTCTGGAAAGTAAAGATCCAGATTTCAAAGAAACCCTGATCAAATTGAAAGCAGACATCGCGTATTTGCAGTTACAAGGGGACAGCCTAATTTTAATAAAAACAAAGGGTGTAATTTCGACTTTTCTTGGAAAATTGAAATTTATGAAGCAAAATATTATTCGGCGCAGTTTCCAAACTTGTCACAGGCAGAATGTCTTGATGAGAATATTCAGACATACATTCAACATTTAAATGCCCTGCATGATGACTTCAAAAATAGATTTGAAGATATTCTGACGATGGAAATACCACCATGGAACATAACTCCATTTGATGAAACGGAAGTGGCGAATGTGGTATTACAAGAGGAGTTACTCGAGCTTAGCACCAATGAGGAGCTGAAGGTGAAATTTAAAAAACTTTTGATAGCGTTTCCCTCGTCATACCTTGTCGAAAAAAGTTTTAGTGTCGTTACAAACCTATTAACAAAAAAAAAGGAGTAGATTGAACATCACAGAACGGAGAGATTTGCGGTTATTCCTTACAAAACTGAAGACAAATATTGATAATTTGCTGTCAATCCATCAAGTACATCCCTCCCATTAAAATTATGACTACTTTTTTTAATTGTTGATTTTCATTGTTGAAGTTACAGTACGTTATTAATGTTTAATTTTAATTCTATTAAGTCTGTAATCATATTATTTTAATAAATAGAACACAAGAAAATATATTAATTTTCTTTTTATTTTTACCACTCCGAATTTAGGGTTGGAACTCAGCCACGACGCAAATTTCCATCGTTAGATCTAATCTTCACATTTCTTGACGAGTTTTGGGAATATGGTAGAAATGTAGCAGCAGGGGGCCCAACGAAACCAGTAAAATTTTGAAAGTGGTCTACCAGAAAAAAAAGTTTGGGAACCTCTGTTCTAAACCATTATTTCTCATTCTCACATCCACTTTTCTCACTACGAACAATCAATTTTTCATCCTTTTACCTGAGGAGGTTGCGCGGCCGCCGCCGCGGCATCGTTGTACATCCTACTAAGCGTAGCCGCCTGCATCGCCGCCACAGTAGCCGGCTGATAAGCGGCGGCCTGGTGCATACCGTGCGCTGCGGCGGCGGCTGATGGGTTATAAAATAGCTGCGGTATAGGAGCGGGGGCTAGAAGGGGCTGGCCGGTGACCGCGGCGGCATGTTGCATCTGAGAAGCGACGTCGGTGCGGATTTGGCCCATCGGAACTGGAAAAGAAAAAGAAAACAGGTCTTTATTCAGCTGTTCTTGAGTGTGGTTATGACACCTTTGTTTTATTTGATCGTAAGCCGTAGCGTTGTCACTAAAAAGTGTCCGTAAATTCCGCTAATTGTACTTACTTTTCCTAATTCTATTAGTCTGCGGTGGTGGCGGCTGGTACTGCGCCTGACTGATACCGATATGGTACATGGGCATCATTACGGTGGGCATAGGAGGACCACCGCCGGGCCCGCTGACCGTTGGTATGTAGGGGCTGTGTGAGGGCGTTTGGGGTGTGTGCGGGCGGCTGACTGAAGGGGTGCTAGGGGATCTGAAAAGAAATTTATTAAAAAAATATTTCCATTTACCATTTACAAAATTTAACACCGAAAATATAGAAGGAAAAAACAGCTGAATATTATTAAGTTTAAAAACGAACACACAAAAAAGACACTTACTTCACATACCTTGGTTGGAACGGCTTGGCCGACGGATTCAACACGAACTCCTTAGCGTTCGGATTCAGCTTCGATTTAGCCACGGTATTCTGTAATTTTTCATTTTCAATACTCTGAGGACTTTGAGCGGGGCTCGGCTGCTTCTGAGACGGCGTTCCACTAGAAATGCTCTGTTCCCCACCACTGCTGCTATTCATTACACTCAAATTACTACTGCTACTGTTCGGAGAGGCTCCCGTACTGCCGTGCCCACCTGCTTGTTGTATCGGAGGCATATTTGGCACCATATGAGGCACCATTTGGGGCGACTCGGCTCCCGACATGTGAGGAGGGGGTACGCCCATGTTCTGAGGCACTGGTTGAGGCATATGTTGTGAGGGCATCTGGTTAAGATTGGGGCTATGACTGTGCGGGGGCATCGGGGCTAATTTGAATTCTTGAGAAAACGCGTGCAGGTCTTTGAGCTGATCTTGGTTTTGGGGTGTGGTGGGTGGTTCGTGGCGCGGTTGCGGGGTGGGAGGTTGTTGACGGGGCGGAGGGAGCGATTGGGGCATAGGTTGAGGAGGCTGCTGCTGAGGTATTGGGTGAGGTTGAGGCGATTCCTAAAAAAAAAAGAGTGATTTTAGTCGAAATTGTTAAAAAAAAAACTTAAAAAAACGTACATTTATCTCCCTTACCTGCTGCTGCTGTTTGATTTCTTGATAAACCTGTGGAGACATCATTCCCTGAGGATGTCCGCCGACCTGAGGAGGTCCCTGCCCGCCTCTTTCCTGCTGTTGCTGCTGCTGGTACTGTTGGTGCCGTTGCTGTCTCTGTTGCGGTCCCGACTTAGCCTCTCCGTTCATCTGAGGTTTCACGTGTGGTGGCGGTCCCGAGTGGGGCACTCCGTGGGGACCTCCTTGCCGCGGTGGTGGACCTTGTTGGTATTGGTGGGGAGGAGTGTGTGAGTTCGGTCCCCCTCCCCCCACACCCCCCCCCCCCCCCCCACCCCCCCCCCCCCCCCCCCCCCCCCCCCCGTATTGGAGGGCTTGGGCCGGTCGGGTGAGGCTGCATGGGCTGAAAGAAACGTCCGAATTGTGAAAAAGAAAGTTTCGAGGAAAGGAAAACATAATAATTTTAGAGTGAATACTTACCATCGGTGATTGGTGTTGTGGGGGGCCCATATTTTGCATTTGTGGTGGAACGCCTTGAGGTATGGCATTTTGCATGTGCTGAGGAGGTCCGTGTTGAATGTGTTGTTGCTGTTGAGCTGGATGAGGCTGAGGAGGTGTGTGAGCATCTGGAAATAAAGGTAAAAAAGCAAAAAAAGATGTTGATTTTAAAATTTAGCCTAAACCTTGCCATTTTTTTTAGCAAAAGTAGATTCATCCAATTACCCACATTTTATCCACTTACTTGGAATATTATGTATACTATTCGGATGTACAGGATGCTGATTAGCATGAGTAGGATAACTCATAGGAGGCCTGGTGTCCTTGGGGCTTGGAGAATTCTGACTGCTCGATCCGCTAGATGGCGGTGGCGTGCTACGCACGAGTTTTCCGTTGTTTTGTCCCTTTCTTTTGGCCGGTGGGATGTACTTGCCGTTCGAAGATTCGTTTTGCTGCTGCTGCTGCTGTTGTTGACTCGTTGGTCGTGAGACCGAGGCGAATGCGGCTTCCTCGTCGCCGTTTTCGACCTCTAGGCGAGCTTTGTGTGCTGGTTGACTTTCTAATCGATAATAGGAGATATTTAGTTTCAAAAAATACAACGAAAATTGGTTCGCGAAATTGTAAGTCCAAGTTGCAAAACGTGCTATTCGCGAAGCTGAATTTAAAGCAATTAATCATGCATCATATAGTCCTGACCTAGCACTCAGCGACTATTATCAGTTCAAGAATTTGAACTGCATATAAAAAGAAAGTTAAAAACAATTACTAAAAAAAAAAAATTAAAATAGTACAGCGATACTGTTAAATAAATACACTCCTTGCTGTACCGAACATAACTTTAGTAATCACATTAATAACTATATATAATAAAAGACGAAGAATACATCCTTTCACGTCAGGCGAAATTGGGTTACTAAGATTAAAAAATTACGTGCAAGTGCTTTTAATAATCACGAGAGCTGCTTCGAACTGATGTTGCCAGATAAATTCGCAACTTTGCCACATAATGGTAGAACAAATTTTTAAGTATTTATAAGTATGTTTAAATCTGTATCTTTGCATTATTTGTTTCTTATATCATAATGATCGAAGATTAAAGATTTTACAGACCGTGATGACAGATAAATTAATTAAATTTAATTTGTAATGTAACTGATGTAAAAAATGGTGTTTATTACTGAGGGAAATAGTAGCTCATATAAAAAAACTTTACCTATTTCATTGGCAATTTGGTCGGCTTTAGCCTGAGCCTCTCTGTAATCTGCCGAATCGCTGGTCTGTAGTGGAACAGTGTATCCTCTCAGCGAGTGGTCAAAAGTTGATTGCACCTTAAACACGAGACAGAGATTTTATTAATCAAGCTGGAATCAAACTTATTTTCTTATCTTGTCATCAAGTCAATTTTACAATTTAAAATGAACCGATTGTCAGAGAAAAGAAAAAAATATATAATGTGCTGGTTTAATAGGCTTCTAATTACAAACCAGTACAGCGAATTTTGCTTTTAAGATTTTAACAGTTTAGTTTTCCTAGATTTTTATAGAAGAAGGCTTTTATTACTCCAAGAAAAACTTTGAGCTACCACTAGCACATCTGGGATGGATATTGAAATTCCTGGATGAGAGAGGATGGTAGTTTTAAAAGTGAATTTAAAAGAGAAGGCATAAACCCATAACAGCCATTGGTGAAATGTCAAAATTCCTGGATGAGAAGGAAAGGGAGTTTTAAAAGTTAACTGAAGAGAGACAACATAATCTCTTGACACCCATCGGTGAAATGTCAAAGACCTCTTAAATGGTTCTCCCTGGAAATATTTTGTAAAAATTTTTTTTTTTTTGTGAAATATTGCGAATTGGTAACATAAAAAGTGCCCTAAGTGATGTTCCTGGACAATTAGCTTTTGTAACAGTTTGTTTAATTAAACAAAAAATGAGGTGTTGCAGGCATTGTTTACTAGGTTAATTATTAAGCAGAAACAACAAATAATAAAATAGTCTACTGATTGCAACAGTAAAATAAGTGTCGGTAAGTAGTTTTCGATTCACCATCAGCCATGCAGAGGTGACAATTAAAAATTTGAGACTTCTTTGGGTTACTTTTAAGTGTTATTGAGGGGTGCCATTTTTCAATATTTTTCTTCAATTGCCTTGGATGTAGAGATATTCCACTTTTCATATATTAAGTGATTTTCAGAAAACCCCGCATTAAAAAAAATCCTACCCCATATTCTTGTTCATTTTTCTTAAACATATCATTTACATCCCATCCATTAGCCTGATCCAACTCTAAGCTAACATCGTTCCCATTCATCTGTCCAGCATCCCACGGTTCCAATTCTTTTTCTTCAGAAGCTTTGTTCCCGTTTAATTTTGCAGAGATTGCCGTATCAGTCTGAAGGAGAAAATATCAATTAGAAAAATTAAGAGCAAACATTGTAGTTTTAATTCGATTACCTGAAAAGTATCCCGCATAGGGTAGTCCAAGTCAACATTTCTAAAAGTCATAGTTAAAACGTCACCAGCTTTGAAAATTAATTTTTCTATATATGTGTCAGTCAATAAACGGCTATCTGGTCCTTCAGGGTTCTCTACTTTAGCCGCCACCTCTAATACGATATCCAAATTTTGCGAAAATGTCTTAAAAACTCCTAAAAACGTATTAAAAATAACTGTACACGCAAGAATACGTTTTTAAAACAGCTTTTTAAAAATAAAAGTACAGCTTGGAGTTTACAAATGTAAGGTTATGTTTCTTACCTTCCCATACTTGTCCTGATGCAGTTATGATCCGCGCAATGTTGCCAACTTGCCCAGTTGCTGCGTGCATGAATGCCGCATTGTTATATACTCCTTCCGTTACAAGGGACCGCTGCCTTTGGGCCCTAATTAGACAAAAATAGTTTGTTTAGGTGTATAAACATAGTGAAATAGTTTAAGAACAGACGTTTCTTAGTACATTTAGTACCTTTTTGTAGTTTTACTAAAGCACATTAAATAATATTTGCCATGGGTACACTTCTTGTACTTCAGTTTAAAATATTCTCAACAAATTCAAAATATCTCAAAAAAACTCCTAAAACTAGGCAGACTAACCTTTTTCGAATTAATTTGTGGTATTTTTTCGGCAATCTACTAAATACCATCCTTTTTATTAACAATAATTGGAAAACCTGTAAATTTGAAATGTCATTTATGACATTCTTGTCAAATATGATAAAAAATAGGCACTTGTTTTTACTAATCAAAATGACAATGAAAAATCAAAGCCTGCTTGGTTATTTTTCTTTATACTATTGTTTGTTTAATGTTACGGAAAAACACAATACACAATACTTCCATCAGTGAGAGAAGTACATAAGTGCCTAATACTTATTTTGAAGTATAACAAATATCTGCTAATTAATTTTAAATATTTCCGTAATAAAGAAAAGATTTTGGCGTGTTTGTTGTACTTACATCATTAAAAACATTTTTTGGGAGAGTTAAACACCTTAAAACTTCACAATAAATTGTATCCTTTAAAAAAGGCACAAAGCTAAAGGCCTTTAGCCTTGGAATCTTTTTTAAAAAAATGCATCTATACCAAATAAAAATTATAAAATGATAGTTAATAATACAAACATGAATATTTAACCAATCTAAAGTACACGGGCGAGCTATGAATCATTTGGCAAATATTGTTAATAATATTTAACATTTAAAGACATTTTAATGTTATTTGGTCTCTGTATTGACCCAAAGCAGGTATAAAAGTACCCTTTCTGAGGTAGGTACTGTTACATTGACATCTGTGTATAAACTCTGAATATTATTTGTGAAATACCAATTAGGCTAACTAGAAAATAAGTGGATATTTAAAAGTAGGCTCATTTGTTTAAACAAAAGGATAATTTGGCACTTTCAAAATGGAGGACAAGAAAGAATTTTTTTCTATTTGCTATTTTAAAAACACCAAATATTTCTATAAATTAGAAAAATACATGTTCGTTAACTACGGAACGATATTAAATGACCTTTTAATTTTAAAAAATTGTCCTGTTTTAATAATAAATCACGCAAACGATAGTTAAAATTGGTCCTTGAAGCTCATAAAAATAAAAATATTTATAGTAATTTAAACAATAACAAAAGCAGTTAAATGAAAAGTTGGCCGTGATACGTGAGGAAATCAATGGAAACTACGTGTGGTCTTCAATTGTCCAAAAGAAAAACAAAAGAATCTACATACCTGACAGGGCCTCCTCTGTTTTTCCTCTTGTTCATATCACCGTTACCGTGTACGGTATCCCTATTTCTCGTCGGCACCGGAATTTTGATAGGCTTTGTCTTGTCTTCTTCACAAAAACACTCAATTTCGAGAAAAAATCCCGAATTTTTCCAGGCCTAAATTAAAAAACTCACTACCTAGAGTTGTAGAAAATCAAAATGGCCTTGCCTACGTGACGTAACACGGGAATTTTCTTTTGTTTAAAAGGTGAAAAAAATAAAATGGTCGCTTATTATTGCGGAGAAAAGTAAGATTTTCCTAATTTAATAGATTTTTCGCTTGAAAACTTGTAGAAATTGCTTAAAATGTTAACAAACTGTTTTCTAAACCACTGGTACTGGTAGAAATGTCTGTCAAGACTGATTGACAGACGTTTGACGTCACGAAACATGCGCTAGATAATATGCAATGTTGCCACTTCTTTTTCACTTGTATCACCATTCTTGCGTTTTTCACAAGCAAATCTTCGATTAAATTATAAAAAAATTTATATAAAATAATAAAGGTGTAAACTAGTTTAAGATAGTTCAGCTTAATTTATTCAGTGTTCTATTGTGGTTCAGAAGAACAATTCATCTTCAGTTAGAACCTGTCCAAATTTCTGTTTCATAGTTCAAGTTAGTTATCAATGTGGTCTTTGCCACTTCGAAGCAGTTTTCTACTCATTTCTTGAAATTACATTTTCTAGTTCGGATCATACTTGCTAGTTATAGTAATTTTTGTACTTTTAGGACTGAAACAAAAAGATAAAGTTTTAATTTTGATGTTTAAAACATTCCCTATATTTCTTAAAATCGCCTATAAATTGTCTAATATGGCAATGTTGCACGACTCTCATCGGTCATTGGCCAGAGGTTGGCGCGCCGCTTCGTTTTTGTTTTGTGGCGGCAAAACAAAACAATTTGAAAAATCGATAAGGCCCTAACATGCGCCGTAACGGGAAAATTTGGTGAATTTTCCCCGCCTGGCCGCGAATTTTCAGACGAAATTATTTGTTTTGAGTTCAGCAACCTGTGGATTATCGTTTTGATCTTTATATCTGGCGCTAGACAGGGTGAATCAGAAAATTAAGCAAAGGTAAGCCGAGTGAGGTCTTTCACTTTTCCTCGATTTTTGTCGTTATAAAATAAATTATTTTGAGTAGGCTAATTTCGCGGCTGCCTTGATCGTTGAACCTGAACCATATGTTACTTGATGTTAATGTCCTAAATTTCCTTTATGGAGGTCATTATTTATTAATTTTTTGGCAAAAATTTGTTGGTGTTTCTTGATTGACGGAAAGATGACCAAAAATAAAACAATTATTACGATTTTTTTTTATAAACAGCTATACGTTGATTTTTAAAAATATCTTCACTAAAGGTGACCACGGATTTACGCTCATATCCTGGAAGATATTTGAAGGAAGGCTGGCACATCTATGGCCACTGTAATAAACATTTTTTTTTTCTTTTTAAGGATAAATATGCCTGAGATAGATGACAAATCACCTGCAACATATACTTTTAATGATCTTAATAGAGATTTGGATGAACTTTATGTCACCTTGAAGAAAGAAAACTACAAAAACCACGACATCCAACGCTTGATCGATCCAATTTTGTCCAAACTACCTAAAAATCAAAGAAAACTTGAAAAAACCATTGTTTTCGTTTGTAAAACTGCCTTGATCATGTTCGCTTTGATCACGATCATATACTTCCTCACTTATTGGGACAGGTTTTACTGGCACTTAACGGCGATAACAAGAATATTTTTAATCAAAATACTGCCCTATTGGGACTGGAGGTATCTAAAAAATGAAGTATGCTTAGTACCAAACTTTTTCGATCGAGAAGGTTCCACTCAAAATCAAGAAACCTTCAACTGCGACCTCTGTGAATCTTTGACAGACTTTGATCAATTAACTTATAATATTGATCATGAAATTGAAGGCTTGATAAGAAGATTTGTTGATATTGACAGGCCTATCATCGTAAAGGGTGGGATTGAGCACTGGATCAAAAAATCGCCTGATGTTTTTATTGATCAGTTAATCGACGAAAAAGAGTTAGCAAGGTCAATTCCTTGTAAGTTAAGTACAAATATTCATAATTTAAGGAAAGATGATGTCGATGTGATCAGTTTAACGCAGAAAACTAAGTTATTTGATGATTTTTTCATGCATTTCCAAAATTGTGAGCTCGAAGCTATGAAAATTTTTAGAAAATACACCTACAGGCCAGAAGTGTTGCCTGCGGAATTATCTCCAGTAACGTACAACTGGTTGCTTTGGAATAAGCACCATAATACGACCAAGTTCAAAAAAATTAATTTGATAGAAAAATACACTCTGATTGGTCAACTTTTTGGAAAAACCATATTAAAGCTGTTACCGAGAAAAAATTGTGTGAATGTTTGCCCAATTTTAGAAGGAATGTTGTCAACGGGTCATTTCTTGGTATTGACCAGTCTTTGGGATCTGGAATACTTGCCGGATCGTGCTGGAGAAAACGTGGCAGCCGTTTTGGAAGTAAAAGGATAAATTTTTTAAGAGAAACATCTGCAGGGGTGTTCTGCTATCAGATGATTGAATGACAGGACCCGGATTCTCATCTCGATCTTGAGTAATCGTTACCTGAATCTCCAGCTACAAAAAAGACAACGAATGGTCAATTTAAATGGCGGTAAATCAGCACTTTCAGTGCGCTACCCGAATAAACGACAAATTGTCAAGCGTTACTCAATTTTAAGTGAGAATCTGAAAAAATTCATTGATAGCATTCCTGTGCTGGCGTTTACCTCAGGGTAGTGACTCATTTCGTTTAAAATATACATCTAGCAGCTAGTTAACGCATGTAACAGGGTAGTCAAAAGAAAGATGGGAATCTCGGCCCTGTGTTTCAAGCAGCCGATCACCTTATAGCTGAAAGAGCAGACCCAGCGAACACCTCTTAAGTTGTTAAGTAAATAGCTCAAATTGAAATAAATTGTGGAGGTTTTGATGAAATTGTTTGATACTTGTATTAAAATAAATAAAATAAAAAGTAAAATTCTTTCTTTCTTTGTCCAGCACGTAGAGATAAGTTGAAGTAGTACATGACAGGGGAGGGGGCCAAAGTCTCGAGATGTTTGTGTCAAAAATCGATTTTATTCCTTTCATATAGTACCATTTGTCGAGTTCTCTAAAATAAGCGTCAATTTCCCATTCGACTTCTTCATTTGAGCCAAATTTCGTAATCCGAAGCCAACTTTTCAAATTTAGAAAGAGGCAATAATCGCTGGGGGGCAGATCTGGTGAATACGGTGAATAAGTAAGCTATTCATACCCCATTTGGGCCAATTTCACCATCTACCAGGTGTACAAGTATGAAATGCGGATTTCAGACAACAGATGGTGCACCAATGCAGTTTGTGCTATAAAGATTTGACACTGCGCCATTTTGTTGTGTCATCAATAAGTGTCAGATGCGCACGAGTGATAAATTGGAAAAGTGTGTGCATAGTGTTGTGTTGTTGTGTTCAATATGTAGAAATTTATACCGAACAAAGAGCATTCGCGGACAGCATTAATTTTTTGTTTTCATTTGAAGAAAACTGCTGTTGAATCATACCGATTACTTCGAGAAGCTTATGGTGAACATGCTCCATCGCAAGATACGTGTGAACGATGGTTTCGGCGTTTCAAAAGTGGTGACTTCGATGTTGCAGACAAGAAACGTGGAAAACCGCCAAAAAAATACGAAGATATGGAATTGCAAGCATGGTTGGACGAAGATGAATCGCAAACACAAAAACAACTTGTCGAGCAATTGGGGGTTAGTCAACAAGCTGTTTCCAATCGGCTACGAGAGATGGGAAAGATTCAGAAGACCGGTAGATGGGTACCACATGACTCGAACGATAGGCAAATGGAAAAGCGCAAAAACACGTGTGATATTTTGCTCGCTCGGTACAAAAGGAAGTCGTTTTTGCATCGTATAGTTACAGGGGATGAAAAGTGGATTTATTTTGAGAATCCCAAGCGCAAAAAATCATGGGTAGACCCAGGCGCACCATCCACATCGACCGCAAGACCGAATCGCTTTGGCAGAAAGACGATGCTCTGTGTTTTGTGGGACCAGAGGGTCGTGGTTTATTATGAGCTGTTAAAACCTAGGGAAATGGTTAATACTAAACGTTACCAACAACAATTGACCGATTTGAACCGTTCGCTGCTTGAGAAAAGGCCAGAATACCGTTACTGGTAACACAAAGTCATTTTTCTTCTAAACAATGTTCCATCGCATACGGCAAAACCAGTTCGCGCCACGTTGGAAACACTCGGCTGGGAAGTTCTACCCCATGCGGCTTACTCACCAGACTTGGCTCCTTCCGATTACCACTTGTTTGCATCGATGGGTCACGCACTTGCTGAGCAGCGTTTTGGTTCGTACGAAGATGTGAAAAAATGGTTCGATGAATGGTTCGCAGCAAAAGGAGAAGATTTTTATTGGCGTATATTCACAAATTGCCCGAAAGATGGGAAAAATGTATAACAAGCGATGGAGCATACTTTAAATAAAGCACTTTTTATTATCCTTCCGAATTTAACATGTTTTTTTAGAAAAAAAATCCGCACTTCATACTTGTACACCTGGTATTTATGGAGTTGTGAGCGGGCGCACGGTGGGACGGCTGCCTTTCAGTTTTTAAGATGTTGTATTAATTTTTTTTCTGTATACTTACCAGATATAGCGCTTCAACTTGTACCTGCAACTTTTTGATTAATTTTTTTTTTGTAATTTTGAGTGAAAGATGAAGAATATCTCTATTTTAGTCTACCGTATGAAATGTGTTCGGAGGATGTGGCCCGTTTAATTCCTCCCAGAGCGGTGCATGTTAGAAATACACGTCGCGCTGATACTTCACATCCGTATGAGGTTCAGCTTGTTACTCCTCCTACAACGTTTTTCAAGCAGTCTTTTATAGGGAGAACATCATTCCTTTGGAATAATTTGCTCAGGACTGTGTTTCTCACCGAGTACAATTTACATCGGTTCAAGAACAACGTGAATCGCTTTTTCCGCACACGTGTCGCCCCTGTAGTGCTTTAGGGACCTCCTTGCAGCAGGTGTGCTAGACTCATAAAAAAAAATGAAAAATTCAAAATAAATCGAAAACTATTAGAAATAGGTATATGACATACTTAATAAAAGTTGGAGGGTTTTGTAAAATCTATCAGAAAAAATAATAATATACAGGGTGTGCCATTTAAAACATTTGAGATTTTTCAATTCATATTAGTCGAAATGTATAAATTTATTTTAAACACCCTGTAGCATCTAACTCAAATTTCTTTACATATATCTTTTTTTTATCTCTATAGAACACTCGTACCAATTATGAGTAGTCCACCTTCAGAAACAATGGCGCTACTGGCAATTTTTTACGAAACTGAAAACTAATATTTTGTAGAAAAAATTGAAATGTTAGAAAAACTACAAGGTTTAGGTATATAACATTATTAATAAAAAAGTTATAAAATTTTACGTAGAATTTAAAAATAAATTAAAAAAACATATGTTATATCGGCCACACTTTTTTGAAATACCCTGTATACACAAAAATAATTTTAAACTGTGCATTTTAACATTCCCTAAAACTATTGTATTTAACAAATTTTCGTCATTTCCAAAACAAATGAGATAATGAACTTTAGTCTATCGTTGACTCACCCTGTACACAGTAAAAATTTCATCGCTTAAAAGAGTATTTTTTTAAAAAGAGAGACTTCAAAAAAAAATTAGCATTAAAGTTGCCGGTACAAGTTGAAGCGCTATGTTCAACGAGTATTTAAAAAAAATAATGCAATATCTTAAAAATTGAAAGGTTGGAATTTTAAGTTGCACAGTGGTACTTCGTCCCATTGTGTGGCGCTTTATCTTAGTGAAACAACACTTTCTTGTTCCCTAAATGCGGCTGTTTTTTCTTGATTTCCCCATTTAAATGGTCCAATAAACTAGTCTTCCGTGATTTTCAATATAGTTGATCAGTATTATTCCATGTGGATCTCTAAAAATACTTGCCAAAACCCTTCCAGCTGATGTTTGTGTTTCTGAGTGTTTCGGTTGTCTTTCTTACGGTTCCAGCCACACTGCGAATTGCCTGTTGGACTCAGACGTGAAGTGGTGAATTCATGTTTCGTCCATTGTTACGAATCGACGCAAAAACTCCTTTGGATTACGTCAAAACAGTGTCAAACTGCGTTCTGAATCTTCGACACGTTGCTGTTTTGGATCAATTGTGAGAGTTCGCGGCACCCCTTGGACATATAGCTTTTCATATGCAATTATTCATGAAAAATATGCCTCGCGCGTTTTATTGATATCTTTACGATGTCTCCGACTGCTTCATTTGGACGTTCCAAACGTGGTTGTTCGTCGGTGCTTGTACGACCGCACGTTCATCGTTTGCAAAAATCAAAAGTAACGTGACTCAAACACCTGTAACTCGCAAACTAATAGACAAAATGCCATGAAAATTTTACACGAATCTTCTGAGAGTTCACACTAACTGAAAATCATTTGAATTTTTCTTCGTGCTGCCATCTCTAGGTAAAAATCGGGATTTTTCACCCTATGTAAGTAGACATCTGATGAGAGTAGACATCGAAGGTTTACTGTTATTATACTTCCAATATTCACCACTTGGTCAACAAGTGTAAGTAAAGGGTGTTTTTTATAGAGGTATAGAACTTTGAAATGGAATAAAACAAAGATGAATTTTTTAAATTGACATGAAATTTACTTTATTCGAAAGAAAATCTTCTGGCATTATAATTTAAATATGACTTCTGGCATATGACCGCCACTGCTGGCTCGGACGTAGTCTAATCTGGAGGTCCAATTTTCGATGACTTTTTCCAACATTTGTGGCCGTATATCGGCAATAACGCGGCGAATGTTGTCCTCCAAGTGGTCAATCGTTTCGGGCTTATCGGCGTAGACTAGCGACTTCACATATCTCCACAGAAAATAGTCTAGCGGCGTTAAATCGCACGATCTTGGAGGCCAATTCACGGGTCCGAAACGTGAAACTATGCGGTTACCAAACGTTTCCTTCAATAAATCAATTGTGGCACGAGCTGTGTGACATGTTGCGCCGTTTTGTTGAAACCACAGCTCCTGCACATCATGGTTGTTAAATTGATGAACGAAAAAGTCAGTAATCATGGCTCTATAGCGGTCACCATTGACTGTAACGTTCTGACCAGCATCGTTTTTAAAGAAGTACGGACCAATGATTCCACCAGCCCATAAAGCACACCAAACAGTCAGTTTTTCTGGATTTAACGGTGTCTCAACATATACTTGAGGATTATCATCACTCCAAATACGGCAGTTTTGTTTATTGACGTATCCATTCAAACAAAAGTGAGCTTCATCGCCAAACAAAATTCGCTTATGAAAATCGGGATCAACGGCAATCTTGTTTTGGGCCCATTCACCGAATCTAGGCCTTGCTAGGTGATCGCGTGGCTTCAATTGTTGCACGAGTTGGATTTTGTAAGCACGCAAACCAAGATCTTTCAGCAAAATCTTCCATAAAGTGGATGGACACATATCCAATTCCTGTGCACGATGGCGGATAGACTGATTCGGGTCTTCCTCTACGCTACGCTCTACAGCAGCAATGACTTCTTCTGTACGCATTGTACGACGTCTCTGTGGATGCGTATTATCATTTAGAGTAAACGTGGTGCGAAAAAGTTCCATAGTTAATCGAAGTAATTGCTCTGATGGACGATTATGTTGACCGTAAAATGGACGTAGTGCGGGATACGTATTTCGAACAGAACCATGATTTTCAAAATAAATTTGCACAATTTGGAAGCGTTGTTCAGGCGTCAGTCTATTCATGTTGAAATGCCAAACCAAACTAAACATAAATCACTTGACAGCTGACAAAATGGCCGCCAGTTAAAAAAGTGTTGTCAACTTAAAGTTTTATACCTCTATAAAAAACACCCTTTACTTGCAAAATGTCGATCTTGGTGCGAAAGTTTGCGAGAATTTTATAACAGAACAGAATCCAAAGTGTCTGTTATAGTCAGGCCCGCCGCTAAACGCCTGAATGCCCGCGTGCCAAATCTACTATGCTGCCCCCCCAAAAATTTTCTTTGGCCGCACCCATCCCCATCCTATTTTAATAATTACGAATTGTCTCGCAATAAATGTAATGACTAGAGACCGCATTACATGCAACATAAAAATCTTGAAATATGCATGCAAATATGCATGAAAAATGCTTAAAATATGCATGAAAAGGGTCAAAATATGCAATATTAAATAATAATAAAAGTATTAATTTTTAAAATTATTTAACATTTGTATTCTTGTACACGTAAACAATAAGGTATTGTTCCAAATGTTGGGTAGTAAGATTGTGTCTTCGATCACTTAAAATATTTTTATAAGTGGAAAAAGACCGTTCCACTTCCACTGAGGTAACTGGGCAGTATTTGAATTTGGGTGCTATGTTAGCATTTATTTTTTCTGGCAAAAGTTCACCCGTCCCATTACTAAAACTATCAATTTGACACAAAGGTTCAAAGCCTGGGTTATTGCACAAAATGTTTTCAAACTTCTCTTTAACTCTATGCGGGAATACATCTGACAATGTGGAGTTTATTAGACGGATTTTATTCATTAACTGAATTGATTCGGTCAATGCCAAACCTCGAGTTTCAAGCTTTTTAATACCCGCAGGTATGTGGGAAAAGTGAGTGCTAATCAAAGCTATGTTTTTTTTTTAATATCAGAATTATTAAATGCTTCCTTGGATTGACGAACTGCCATAGCCTCTGCACTATCGAAGTCATTTACTACACCTTTGATGGCCTAGAAATGTTCATTGTAAAATAGCACAGCTTCAATCCATGTTCCCCATCGAGTTACCGTTGGTTCGGGAGGTAAAGGCACATTTGGCAATTTTTCTTTATAGGCGTTATTGCGAACAGGTGCCTTAAGAAACACTTTCTTTGCTGATGAAATCAGGTTATTTACGTTTCCAAACGTGGATCGTATTTCTTCAGCGAGTCGATGGACTCCGTGAGCAAAGCACGTCACATGAATTAAATTTGGATAAAATACTTGGAGGACTTTGGCTGCCTTGATCATATAGGGAGCAGCATCTGAGAGAAATATAAACACTCTTTCATCTGCAGAAGATTCAGGAAATATTTTTTTAATACCCTTATTCACAAATCTGGCGATCCTAGAATGATTTGTTTTGTCAAGTTCTTTGCAGGCCAACAAACAGGAAGAAGAAGGCTCTAATCTTAATGCACCCACAATTAAATTCGCAATATAGCGACCACAACTGTCGGTAGTTTCATCAGCTGAAATCCAAATAATGTCATTCTTAAGTTCGTTACGTATTTCTTCCAGAACATGTTGGTAAATTGATGGTATGTAATTTTTACGCAATGTTGATTCGTCTGGTATTTTTTGATTCAAGCAATATTTTCGCAGAAAATCTTTGAATGTAGGATTTGTAAATTTGTGGAGAGGAATAATACTTGCAAGCAATGCTTCACATAAATCCATGTTAAAGTGTTTTTTTTTGTTTACCTATAGAAGTGGAATCACTGCTACTTGCTGCTGTTATAAGGTGTTGTCGTGGGCCTCTTTTTTTTCAATCCTGCGATATGAAGACTTGTCTTGACATGCTGGTCAATTTGAAACTTTTTTGTGCACGAAACATTTTTCTCGCAAACTCGACAATATAAAACATTTCCGTCGTATGTAAATGTTTCAGGATAATCAGCTACCCACGAAGAGACACTTTTTTTGCGAGTGGCATGGTACACATTAAACTTTAACACAACACGTTAAAAATTGCAAAAAGACTACACTGATGCAAGCGCGTCAACAATAATGTTAAAACTGATATCTTGTTTTGAAATAAAAATTCGTCTTAGAGAAAATTGTTTATTTGATCCACGCTCAAACAAATATTCTTAGAAACTAACTACTTATCACTTAATATCCCGACCAAGAAACAAAGGAATAAAATACCCTCGTAATTTTGGATATTCCCTTGGTACTATAACCTAATCGATGTTTAGACTATTGCAGGTAATGTTCCGGCGATAAGATCGGTTCCAGACGGCGACATTAACAATACCCTGAGCAATTCAATTGCCTAGTAATACCGAGCGATATTGTAAATATAGGGAAAATATGCTTCATTACTAGATTTTGGGTAAAATATGTAATAATCGGTGAGAATGGTCTAAATATGCAAATGCATATAATCCGGTCTTTGACATTGATAATGCCGATTAGAAAGAGTTTGAACATGACGAGATCTCTGTATTTGCCGCCCCTCTCCTGGAAGGTGCACGCCCTGCACGCTCTGTACGGCCGCTTACTGCTGGCTTGGTTATAGTCGTCTTGACGAGACCATAAGCAGAATAAAACTAGTCTGGAAGGAGAAGTATGGTTTTGGTTGACAATAACGAAGTATCTTTTTCAGGTGTTGAAAAGAGTAGAATAATTTATCTCATTGGAATATTTTGACTTGTTATAAATTAACAAACCTTTTTGAGACACACTGTACTGCACGTTAAGAAACAATTAATTATGTTTTTTCAATTATATTTAATTCAAAACAACAAAAAAATGAGGCGTTTAAACGTAATTGTTAGTATATTAATGGCCCTCCACTTCCTCGTAAAAAAAAGTAAAAAATAATTAAAAAGGTACAGATCACACAAATATTTTTAAAGTAATAAGTTTATTGCGCCGAGTTTTCGTTATTTATTTACGTCAAAATGTCTAATTTCTTACGAGAAGACAGAGAGCATTATGTTAGAGAAAGACGCGAAATAATTTGGTTTTCAAGGTATAATGAATCTGGCAACCTAGCTTCTCGCTTTTTACATGTTATACAATAAAAAACCGGTCAAGTGCAAGTTGAACTTGCACAATTAGTGTTCCGTACGTTGATTGTTTTTAAAATAAAAATTTTTGTTAGGATGGTATAAAATGATCAGTGACTTCACAAAACACACCCCAAATGAGTTTTTAACAAAGTTTGTTTCCAATCTTTACTGAAAACTGGTGACCTTGAATTTTTTTTTTATATACCAAATAAATTATTAAAGGTAATGCACTCGTGATAGTTTTCGTTCAATCTATACCCCGTGGAGATTATTCCAGAATTCTTTCAAAATTTTTTGATCAGTACTTTTCGAGATAAGGTACGAAGAAAAGCGTGCGCAAGTATTACATTATATATATATATATATATATATATATATATATATATATATATATATATATATATATATACGAGGCATGTTTTTTAAGTAAGTACCGTTTTGGAATTAAAAAAAGACGTGCAAAGATATCGCTATAATTTTATTTTTACATGAAAGCCTGTACCTTAATCTACTTTTCTACATAATTTCCGTGAATATTGAGGCACTTGTCATAACGTGGCACCAGTTTTTGAATACCCTCCTCATAAAATTCTGCCGCCTGAGAAAAAAGTTCTCGGTCACAATGCGATACAAAACACTACGAGAATATTGAGGAAAGCAGTCGCACAATGATGAAATTGTAAAGCGTCTGTTTTCTCTCACCTTTTCGTCCACTTTCTGCACCAAATCTTCATTAACGACCGAAGGACGCCCACTCCGTTCTTCATCATGCACATTTGTGCGGCCATCTTTAAATGCTCTCACCCATTTCCTTACCATTCCATCACTCATAATGTTTTGTCCGTAAACTTCACAGATCTCACGATGAATATCGATCGGTTTTACGCCTTTAGCACTAAGAAATCGTATAACAGCCCGTACTTCACAATCGGCGGGCGATTGTCGGAGGCATCTTAAACACTCAGTAAACAACGTATACAATGAAGAATCAGACTGTAATGGCGTCAGTGCGTAGACATGAGATGTAGGTTACCAGCGCGCATGCGCGGAACGCCGACCGTATCGCTGCGGCGGCGGAATCGCAAAACGGTACTTACTTAAAAAACATGCCTCGTATATATATATATATATATATATATATATATATATATATATATATATATTTTAATCGTGTTTTCACAAGCTTTCATTTAACACCACACTCGATGACCTAGTAAAAAATTTTTTTTTTCACTTCCGATTTCACCCCTCAAAACGAACCCCTTAAGTTAAAATTTATGTTACGGTGGTATAAAATGATCAGTGACTTCACAAAACACACCCCAAATGAGTTTTCAACAAAGTTTGTTTCTAATCTTTACTGAAATCTGATGACCTTGAAATTTTTGTTTTTTTTTATGTACCATATAAATTATTAAAGGTAATGCACTCGTGATAATTTTCGTTCAATCTACACCCCGTGGAGAATATTCCAGAATTTGTTCGAAATTTTTTGATAAGTACTTTTCGAGATAAGGCCCGGGACAGCGATTTTTCGCGAATTTTTAAAAATAATACAAAGAAAAGTGCGCGCAAGTATAATATTATATATATATTTTTTACTCGTGTTTTCACAAGCTTTCATTTGACACCACACTCGATGACCTAGTAAAAAATTTTTTTTTTCACTTCCGACTTCACCCCCCAAAACTAACCCCTTAAGTCAAAATTTAATTCTCAAAACTACATGGCTCTGATGAGGCCATCAGTTCCTATATTATTACCAAATTTCACCTTTCTATGTCAAATAGTTTCGGAGAAAATCGGGTGTGACAGGCAGACAGACAGACAGACAGACACCGAAGTGATCTTATAAGTGTTCCGTACGGAACACTAAAAATTATGTTTAATTAAAACGATACTTTGGATTATTTATTAAAAATATATTAATTGTTAAGTATTTATAACTAAATAAATGCGTATGCGTGGCGTGCATTTATTCCAGTATCTTCTAGAAAAAAGTCCAACCAGCACGATGCATGTATTAGTCCGAGAGGTCACGACCAAAATACGTCCTCATCAAAGAGTGGCAGATAATAGTATCACTTTGTTAATTATGCTCCCCTTAGTCCCTCCAGGTAGTTTGAAGCCTTAAGTCTGGTTCCTGTTCCTGGAAATGCGCTTAAAAGCTGCAAGAAAAAGTTGGTGGACGAACCCATCGCTGCGTGATAACTTCATTTCTGTGAAATATGACTGAAAAATGAATATCTGCCATGGATATTGGGGCAATCCAAAATTATAACGGTCCAAAGTTGCAGAAAAATGGACCCACCTGAACGCACAGAGGAGCGAATGGAATTTGTTTTAATATGTTCGTTGAGGTTTGTAGATACTAAAAATAACATTATCTGCCATGGAGTCTGGTTCTTTATTAAAATAAATTATTTTTTCGCTGCAATAACGCATAAGAATTTTTGAAATGCGCGCGTGTGTCTTACAACTCCCGCGCCCGTCCAGTAATTTGTTTTTTTTTCAAATACGAGGCTGGTTTGAAAAGTCCGTGCAAAGTCCGAGAGATGGCACCACCGGCGCGTATCGAGGTCATGTTTAGTTAGTAGCATCTCTTGAATGAACGCACACCAAGTTTCAGCCATATTGGTCTATTTCTTTGTGTTTGGCATTCGTGTGAATCAAGGAAGTCGAGTGATTTTCAAGAAATGGACGAAAAAGAATTTCGTGTGGTGATTAAACATTACTTTATGAAAGGCA
Source organism: Pachyrhynchus sulphureomaculatus (assembly GCA_019049505.1). NCBI lineage: Eukaryota > Metazoa > Arthropoda > Insecta > Coleoptera > Curculionidae > Pachyrhynchus > Pachyrhynchus sulphureomaculatus. The sequence goes on along the minus strand of CM032448.1, from coordinate 114,826,389 downwards.
AAACGCCTCAGGAGACTAAAGAGAAGCTTGATAAACATTATGGTGACTCCGCACCTTCGATTAGAACAGTTTATAAGTGGTTTCAAAATTTTCGGACTGGCCATATGGGCACAAGTGACGCTGAACGTTCTGGACGGCCTGTGGAGATTACGACTCCAGAAATCATTGATCAAATCCATGATATGGTGATGGATGACAGAAGAGTTAAGGTGCGTGAGATTGCTAGTGCTGTGGGCATCTCGACTGAACGGGTACATAATATTTTGCATAAACATTTGGACATGAGAAAGCTATCCGCAAGATGGGTGCCGCGATTGCTCACGCTTGACCAAAAACGGAATCGTGTGAAGTGTTGCAAGGATGGTTTGCAGTTGTTCCAGAAGAATCCGGAGGACTTTAAGCATCGTTTCGTCACTGTGGATGAAACATAGATACATTACTATACCCTGAGACTATACAACAATCTAAACAATGGGTTACCAAGGGAGAATCTGCACCAAAAAAGGCGAAGACCGTTCCTTCGGCCGGAAAGGTTATGGCGACTGTCTTTTGGGATTCGCAAGGGATAATCCTCATCGACTATCTGGAAATGGGTAAAACTATTACAGGTGAATATTATTCATCGTTATTGGACCGTTTGAAAACCGAGCTGCAAGAAAAACGCCCGCGATTGGCCCACAAGAAAGTCCTTTTCCATCACGACAACGTACCAGCACACACCTCAGCAGTTGTGGTCGCAAAATTAATGGAAATAGGATTCCAACTCGTTTCACATCCCCCCTATTCTCCAGACTTGGCTCCCTCGGACTACTATTTGTTCCGCAATTTGAAGAAATGGCTGGTGTGACAAAGATTTTATTCAAACGAGGAGGTGATTGCAGACACTAATGGATATTTTGCAGACTTGGACAAATCCTATTATTCGGAAGGGATCAACAAACTAGAACATCGTTGGACGAAGTGTATAAGCCTAAAAGGAGACTATGTCGAAAAATAAAAAAGGTTTACCCCAAACACATAAGTAGTTTTTATTTTTGCACGGACTTTTCAAACCAGCCTCGTATTATACACATGCGCCAGTGTCTCGAGAGACGCTCAAATAACCGTTGAAACAGTTACAAGCAGATTAATATATTTATTTAATTTGCAGTGCAATTTCGCTCTATATTTTTTGATACTTTACCTTTAAAGTTATGTTTATATTTATTATTTAAAATTTATATTAAAAAGCCCCAAAACCTCTTTTAATATGTAATTATGAAAATTTAAAAAAAAAAATTTGATAGCTTTATGTATATGGTACAGGGTGAGTCAGCGATAGAGTAAAGTTCATTATCTCATTTGTTTCGGGAATAACGAAAAAATATTAAATACAATAGTTTTAGGGAATGTTGAGAAGCACAGTTTAAAATTATTTTTTAGTATACAGGGTTCGAAGTGTGGCCGATATAACATATATTTTTTTTAAATGGAACATCCTATTTTCTAATTTATTTTTAAATTCTGCATGCAATTTTATAACTTTTTTATTAATAATGTTATATACCTAAACTTAGTAGTTTTTCTAATATTTCAATTTTTTTTTTAAACATACTAGTTTTCAGGTTTATAAAAAATTGCGCCATTGTTTCTGAAGGTGGAATACTGAGCGTTCTATAGAGATGAAAAAATAATAATAATAATAATAATAATTTTAATATAGTTTAACTTATCTAATGATTAATTATTATGACGTAATAAATGTTCAAAAATATGCCCGTCTACTTGTATACACATGTTTAGTCGTTTTACTATATTTCCCTTCACTTTCCTTAGCATAAAGGGCGTTATTGTCCTGCAAGCATCCCGTATTCTATTTTCCATATCTACTGGTGTTGTAGGGGGATTCACATAAACACGATCTTTAATGTAGCCCCACAAAAAGAAGTCTAAAGGTGTTAAGTCACATGATCGAGGGGGCCACTGAATGAATCCATCCCTACCGATCCACTTTTGAGGGTAACGATCGTTTAAAAATTCCCGAACTTCCCGGTGGTAATGAACAGGAGCTCCGTCTTGTTGAATCCACATTTGTTCCCTTTCAAAGTTATCAACTTCTTCAATAAGCTGGGGTAATTCGTTTTGCAAAAAATTTAGATATCTAGGCTCGTTAAGCGGTTCGCGGACCAAATAATTCGAAAATTTAATATTCCACACCATTAAGCGGCCAATGGTTTTGGTTTTGAACTTCCCGGACCCAAAATGGATTAACTGTTGAATAATAATGCATATTATGGCTGTTAACTGCTCCATTACTGCGAAAAGTAGCTTCATCAGAAAACATTATTTTGGATAAAAAATTTGGATCGATCGACCTCTATTGCTCCATTCATGGTGGTACAAAAGTTTACTCGTTGTTCAAAACCACGGTCTTGAAGTTCTTGGTGTAGTTCTATATGAAAGGGATTGTACTTGTATTTTCTCGTGGTGCGATTAGCCTTAGATTGAGATGACCTAGGGATTATCTTCAACATGAACTTTTTCCTCATTGGTAGCATACTGGTTTACTATTCTCCGTTTCGTATACTGAACGCTACCACTACCATCAAACCGTTCCATTAAGTACTGAAAAAATTTTCTAGATGGTATTAGAGTAATTCATTCCGTAAAGTTTTACTACCAAAAGACAATTTCTTCCCGCCTCGCCCAGTATACAAACCATATGAATTAATTCATTTACTACAACAAATTAAACTATTTTTACTTGCTTAATAGACATGTCAAAATTTGACAATGTCTACATTTTTGTTTTATCTTGGCAACTATGATGTTCTGCGTAAGTGTATTAAAAACAAGGGTAAAAATTGAAAAATTTAAAATAAATGGAAAACTATTAGAAATAGGTATATGACATACCTAATAAAAGTTGGAGGGTTTTGTAAAATCTATCAGAAAAAATAATAATATACAGGGTGTACCATTTAAAAAATTTGAAATTTTTCAATTTAAAATAGACGAAACGAATAAATTTATTTTGAACACCCTGTAGCATCTAACTCAAATTTCTTTACTTACATATTTTTTTCATCTCTATAGAACGCTTTTACCGCTTATGAGTATTCCACCTTCAGAAACAATGGCGCTACTAGCAATTTTTTACAAAACTGAAAACTAGTATTTTTAAAAAAAAATTGAAATAATAGAAAAACTACTAGGTTTAGGTATATAACATTATTAATAAAAAAGTTATACAATTTTACGCAGAATTTAAAAATAAATTAGAAAATAGGATGTTCCATTTTAAAAAAAAACACTTTTTTGAAGTACCCTGTATACTCAAAAATAATTTTAAACTGCGCACCTTAACATTCCCTAAAACTATCGTATTTAACATTTTTTCGTCATTCCCGAAACAAATGAGATAATGAACTTTATTCTAACGTTGCCTCACCCTGTACAATATTGTTTAACACTAATTATAATGCAGCTTTTAGAAATAAATCGCGTCAAGAAAGTTTCGTTTCTATAATTTAAGTGGTAAGAATCAAATCAAACGCTCGTATGGCTTATAATATACATGGTGTCATCCAAAAGTCCTGGACTAACACTAAATACCGAGGCTGTCTGAATAGTTCTCGGCCTGATACAGAGATAGCGTTAGAAACTGTGACACCGTAATTTTATTGGAAAGTTCTATCCTTTATACAAGCACATGTAAAATTTCATTTCGACGTTATGTTAATTAAGTCGAGTAGTAGTAGCTGTTTAATACTGACGTGTCATTGATTTTGAACATGGAAAAAATTGGATATCGTGCAGTGATTAAATTCTTTGTTTTGGATGGTTTAATACTAACTGAAATTCATCTAAAATTGTTAAAAGTATATAAGGATACATCACCTTTACTTTTGACTGTGAAAATATGTCTTGCTCTTTTTAAATCAGGTCGTACAAGCCTTCAACTTTCAGTTTTGCCCCGGTCAAACTTCGCAGAGTCTGTAAATTTCGCATTTTTCCTGCAACAAAAAATAATGATACTTAACGTTCACGATGCCCTTAGTGCATCAACTGCCAACAAGCCAAGTCTGTTTAATTATGGAACCCTGTGCCAACATGACGGGAGTTGGATCAGCAACTATTTATATATTTCTAAAAGAAAGAACACTCGGTCCTTGCAACGAACCTCAGAATCACAAAGGAAAGCAGCTCTTAGAGGTCGATGAAGGCTATAAAAACGCGATAAGAAGAAAAGTACGCCATTTTTTTAATTAAGAAAGAAATACCTACACTACATAAAGTTTTGCCAGAAATCAGAGAAGACCAGGACTTACCAGATTTAAAAAAATGAAAATTATGGAAAATCCTTCGTAACCTGAATTTTCGTTAGGGAAAAACACAATGGAAAATCTGTTTTCTATCGATAAAACAGAAATAACTTGTTGGAGAAGAGAATATCTACGAGCAATCAGAAAATTTCGAGCCGAAGTAAGAAATATTTTAGACTTGGATTAATGAGGGACACACAGTGAAAAAATTCTGGATTGACAAAAACATTAAGAGTGCCAAATAAGCTTTTATGGAAGATTGGTCAACTGGATTACAACCCCCTTCAGGAAAAGGTCGCAGGCTAATTATAGCATATATTGGTAGTGAAAACGGATTTTTTAACGGTGACTTGTTGGAATTCGAATCAAAGTCAAATAAAGATTACTATGAGGAGATGACGGCCGATGTTTTTGAGGAGTACTTCCAACAAATGATTGAATGTATACCAGCAGAATCAGCTATAGTGTTAGATAATGCCCCATACCATTTTCGATTATTAGAACGACTCCCGACAAATTCATGGAGGAAAGCGGATATTCTTCAATGGATAAGAGACAAAAATCTCAAACATAAAGATGGTATGTTAAAAGCGGAGCTTCTCAAAATTGCGAAACAAAATAAGGCACAGTTCAAGAAATATGCAGTCGATGAGATGACAAAGGAACGGAATATCACAGATTTTCAAGATGATGAATGTTTTTAATTGTAATTAAACACTGATATATCGTGAATTGTGAATTTCTATATATACATAGATCTACAGATTAAAAAATTTTTGGTATTAAATCTTATATTTCTATAACTTTGTTTTTAAAATAATTTTATTTATTAAACACTAAAAGCAGGTTATGTTCGGACGGCTATGCTACCGATGAACCCTCGTTTACATTTTATGACTCTTGTATAGCAGAGGTTTTCTGCCTAAAATAGGGTGAATCCTTAAAAATAATTCAAAAGAGGTAGCAAAATCCAGTAAAATGCATAAGAAATCTCTTTTTTTTTAACGCATCCCAACATGTTTTTCCATCTATAATGAGAAAATTCCGCTATCAACTCTAAACAAATACAGTAAAATTCATTTTTATTCTACAGAATAGGATTTTTCTTGAAAGAAGGAATTTACATATTTCAAAAACTCGGGGGCATCATACCAGCAAGATGGTGACAGGTCATGTGATCATTACAAACTCGAATCCTTTGTGATTAAAGGTGGTGAGCCGGACTGTCGCTACTGTGTTTTATGTTTACTGTTCTATGGTGCGTCGTATTTTGATGATATCATTTCGGTTCCTCGCTTGCAAGTATATTTTAAAATTACAGTCATTTACTCACTTAGGAATCAGTTCAACCAAACAGAGTAGTTAAGACGATCCGCTGAAGGAAACTATGTTCAAGACTTTTAGCAAAACATTGTTATTTCTTCAAAAGTGTCGAGATCTTTCGTTCCATGTAGTACGGCCTCTTCACCTCCAAGAAGGAGAAAACTTGATAGTCTTCTGGACAGTGGATGGAGACTATTTTTACTATTGCGAGGGAATGTTGCAGGGTTCACAATTAATAAGGACCTTCTTGAATTCCTACTTATGTCCATAGTTCCTGGTTCATACGAGTCAGCAGGTCGTGGCAATATGTGACATGTTAGATGGATGATCGATTCGTTTAATAATTAGCACGAATCGCTTGCATAAACTCACTAATAATATTTGCATGCATTCGCATCATTAATTATTATTTTGAAATTAATAAGGCGAAATAACGTAGGTATTTGTGTTTTCGATGAATTAATTAACCAATTGCGTCGCCACATTATTAATTTTATTATTTAGTCTTTGAACTGTAATTGAGGATTTGAATATTACGTTCGTTCGTGACGAAAACGCATAAGATATACAGGGCGTTTCTGAAAATTGTAAAAATATTTGGAGATGTGATAAGTAGACAAACAAGTAGACCGAAAGACGAAGTAGACCATAATAATTTTCTAACATTTTGAACGTCTCGGTATAATTACGAAATATACTTTTATTTCTGACTTAATACAGCAAATGTCTTGAAAATATCAGATGTTAATGGCAGTTCTATCAATCTAAAAAAATACTTTAATAGATAACAGTAGCGCGCGTATTTTCTAAAGCAAATATATATATATATATATATATATATATATATATATATATATATATATATATATATATATAATATATATATATAAATATATATATATATATATATATATATATATATATATATATATATATATATATGCATATATATATATATATATATATATATATATATATATATATATATACATATATATATATATATATATATATATATATATATATATATATATATATATATATATATATATATATATATATATATATATATATATATATATATATATATATATATATATATATATATATATATATATATATATACAGTCCCTGGCCAAATTATTAGACGCACTGTATTTTTTTTAGTAATTTTATGTTTCTTAAGAGTTTTTATGCAATAATGGTATATTTAAATTACAATATTATTGATTTTTATTTAAAAGAATTGTTGTAGACTACATATTTGTATTTATTTTTAACATATGGCAACACTGTGTTGACAAAGTGATACATGAACGTAAATAAGTACAAACCTGTATCAGTCGCGATCGGAATCGAGTCAGGTACGGACGTGTTTCTGTGGCTCTATGGACTGTGATTGTTTGTTTAACAGTTTTATACTACTCAGTTATTAGTTTATTTTGTATGCAGTGTTTTAAAAAAGTAATTCGACTATTTTCATTATGGGTAGAAAAGGCGATCTTTCACCACGTAAAAAAGCTGAAGTGAAGGCCCTTGTGATTGCGAAAACATTTACAAACCGAGAAATATCACGAAGATTGGAGGTTTCTAAAGCTAGTGTACGACGCATAAAAAAGAAAATTGAGTCAGGGAAGGAATTAAGCCCGAAAAGAAAGAAAAGATGCGGTAGAAAACCAATTTTCACTCCACGGTCAGAGAGATGTTTGAAGAAAATTTGTGTAGAAAACAGATTTGCTACCACAAAGGTAATAAAATCACAACTCCAGGATGCTAGCGTAAATGCTTCTGAGCGCACTGTTCGAAGAAAATTGAAAGAATTAGATTTTAAGGCCTGTCGCCCCGCCAGGAAACCCAAGTTAACAGCTGCAATGAAAGCAAAGCGCCTGAAGTGGTCCAAACAATGGCAAGACAAAGATGTGGACTTCTGGAGATCGGTAAGATACAGCAATTTAATCAATAATTGATACATTATTATCATTTTCAGTTAAATAAAGCAAATAAACATGGAAGTTTATATATTTTTCCTATTTTTGACAGGTCTGCTTCAGTGACGAAAGCGAAATTTTGCAGAATAAAGCTCAGTATGTGCGTCGTCGTCATGGAGAAAAGTTTCATCCTGATTGTGTCGTCCCGACGGTTAAACATCCCACCAAAGTGATGATTTGGTCAGTCATCAGCGGCAAGGGCACTGGACGTCTGTACGTCGTCAAAGGAATAATGAGGCAAGATCAGTACAAAGAAGTATTACAAAATCGGTTGATTCCGCAGCTCAGAGAATGGTTTCCAAATGGGGAACCATTCACTTTCATGCAATATGGAGCTCCCTGCCACACTGCTCGGTCTGTTAAAGCTTTTTTGGCAGAAAAAAATATCCCTCTGTTGGATTGGCCGGGTAATAGCCCATTGAAAATGTGTGGGAGCTGATGAAAAGAGAAGTGGCTAAAGATGTGATTACCAACCAAACCCAGCTCCTAGAAAAGATTATTCATGTGTGGAATCATCATCCTCAAATGCAGGAGACAGTACAATCTTGCATTGATAGCATGCCGCGCAGAATTAAAGCTTTGATAGCGGCTAAAGGTGGCTCAACTAAATATTGACTTTTACTAACATTAATTTCACTTTTCTTTAAAACTTAATAAACTTATGCTTTTCTAAATTAATGCTGTTTTATTTATGTCAAATAAATAGGTAATTGATTGGATAATACAAAAATAAAAAACAAATCAATTTAAAATAATAAAACGGTACAATATCACTCGGTAATTAATATTTTACATGAAATCTTGCAGTGCGTCTAATAATTTGGCCAGGGACTGTATATATAAATATATGTATATATATATATATATATATATATATATATATATATGTGTAAATATATATATATATATATATATATATATATATATATATATATATATATATATATGTATATATATAGGGTGTTATGAAATTCATTGCATATATTCTAACAGGTGACTCGTGGGTCCAAGTACAAACACATTCTGTACTTTTTTTTCAAATTTGAAAATTTTTAAAAAATAAAAAAGGGGCAAAACTACATTTTACTAAATCATTTATGAAATTAACCCGCGCATGAAAGGTGGCCTTTTACAACGAAGCAAATCAAATTTTAAATGCAAAAAAGAAATAATTTCTTGGTAACGGGCAAGAACAGCTAAGGAGAGCAGGGCAAAATCGAACTTCATTCTGAGAGAATCGTAGATTAAAATATATAGTAAAGTCCGTTTATAACGAACTCCAAAAAATCACTAAAAATGGTTCGCTATATCCGAAGTTCTCTACAAACAGTAAACAAAATCTAATATCATTTTTCACTACTTTTTATGTAGATTAGGCGCTAATGCTTAGAAAAATGAATAATACTAATTATTAAATTAAAAGAAAACGTTCAAAGGAAAATAAAACAATTCACATTAAAGTTATTATTATGTATGTTGGTACATATACGAGTATAAACGAAAACATTAAAATACGTAGTTTATACAATAAAATCAATAATTTTCGTTTGTACAATTTTACTTCAAAAAGAAATAGTGTTTATATAACATAATTGTCAAGGTCACAAAAACTATTCCATATATGTTCAGGAACTTCACGAGATTCCAAAAAATTGCGAGTTTCAGTCATTTTCTTAGTCATTTCTGATATGGGTGGAACATAAATATTATCTCCTCCAAGCTCGTCCTCATCGTCATTATCGCTTAAAATCTTTCCAGACGTCACTGATATCACAATTTGATAATCAGTTAATATTTCTCTCGTCATTAATTCATTATCAGCACATACATATTCTTCAAAATTAAAGTGATTAAACATCTTTTTAATCTCCATTTCCACTGTACTTTGTTGAATGTCAGCATCGTAAACAAATTCTAGACAATCAGTAGGACCTTTGCCAAGCCATATGGATAAAGTTTATAGCGTCCAAGGGAGTTACAGAAAAAAATGTTACCTTTATTGATCGTCACTAACATTTTCATAAGTAAAATCTTCCTATAATGACATTTTAAAAAATGTATCACATCTTGCACTAGTGTCTGGAGGCATAAAAACCAATTTTATTTGCTGCAGATCAACTTCAGGGTGCACTGCACAGTTATCAATCAAAAGTAATATTTTTCTGTTTGTGAATTTTAAATCCTTGTCCCATTCGATCAGTTCGTTTTTAAAAATTTCTGATGTCATCCAGGCTTTACTGTTTGATTTGTACTTTACTGGCAAATGTTTGTTTTTAAAACACTTGGGATTGGCGGACTTTCCTATCACCAACAATTTTCTTTTCTCTGTTCCAGACATATTTGCAGTTACTAACACAGTAATCCTTACTTTTGATCATTTTCCACCAGCACAATTCTCTCCGACAAATTTTAATGTCTTATCAGGCGTCATCTTGTAAAACAAACTCGTTTCATCCGCATTAAAAATGTCCACATATTCATAACTTTGTCGAATTTCTGGCCATACATTGGCTAACCACTGATCAATCGGTCATATCCACTCCTGCAGTTTCTCCTACTATCTTACCCCCACAAATATTATGTTGCTTTTAAATCGTTCAATCCAACTTCTAGAACAGTTAAACTCGGTGTTCTCTATTTTCTTTCCCAATTCACTAGCTTTCTCTTGTAAAGAATAGCCGGTAATAGGAACATATTCATGTCGTTTTTGACTAAACCATTTAAGGAGTCCTTTATCGACTTGGTCATGTGTAGATTTTTTCTTACTTTTTTAAAACTAAAGTTTCTTTTATCATATATTGATAAGATTTCTTGCCTCTTCTTTCATATGGTAGAAATCGAAGATTTAGTTGCAAACATCACTTTATTTAACTCGATTTTCTATTTTCCTTATAATATCGTGTTTGTCTTTTAAAGTAAATGCTTTACATTTTTGTGTACTCATTTTAAAATAAAAATTTAAACATTCACTTTACTACTTTGATCAAATATGTATTAGAACCGCATAACACAGCAACTGAATTGAAAATAATACTGCTCGAACTAGCAACGCGGCGGAAACAAGTAGAATAGGGGTTCCCAGCGAGTTTCGGTGAATTCTCTAGATCAAGTCGCGCGACATCGGGCACAAGGAGTGGCAAGTTCGTTATAAATGGACACAGAACATCCAAATTTGGTTCTTTTTATCCGGAAGTTCATTATAACCGGGTTCGTTGTACCTAATAAAAATTTTCAGTGGTCTTATGGAAGTTTTTTCGTGCATTATAAAATAGTTCGTTTTAACCGGAACGAGTTCGTTATAATCAGGCTTCACTGTATTAATGTCTACAAAAATATTTAACCTTGGTTAAAGTGGATTTTCCACCGTTCAGAAAATAATGCAAAAAGGTTTAAGAATAAAAAGCAGAAACAAGTCGGCGCAATCATAAGCGGAGAAAAAGGCCATGTGTTATGCTAGTGTGGCTGAACAGTTTGTGCCACCAATGCTTATATTCAAAAGAATGAGATCAAATCCTGAACTGGGGAATGGCATACTTTATGAGAGTATTGTCACCATTCCAGATACTGGCTCTGTTAACTCAAACTGATTTGTAAAATGGATGAAACATTTTATAAGTGTCGTAAAGCCAACCCCTGTAAATAAAGGGTTACTTCTACTTGATGGAAATACAACGTTGGAAGCGTTGAACATAACAAAGGCTAATGGGATATAATAATGTTACACCTGCTAGGCCTTACTTCTCACGGCTTCAGCCTCTGGACGTTTCTTTTTTTAAACCTATGAGGAATTAATATATTCCAGCTACAGAAAAATGATTGAGGACAAATCCAGGTCGTCAAGTAACACAATATCAAGTTGCAAGTTTATTTGCAGAAGCTTACCAAAGAGCTGCTATTATTGGCACCATTGTGAATGAATTTAAAGCGGTTGGAGTTTGGCCTGTGGACGAAAACGTCTTTCTCGAACATTTATTTAAAGCAGCAAAATATAAATGTTCTCTCTCTCAAATAAACTCAAGTAATGAAAGCACATCGATCTTACAAGACGCTTCTATTATAATCAATAGTGAAAACAAACGAATTACTCAGAAACTTGATGTCTCCGAATAGATTGCTACATTTAAATAGGGAACCGTCTCCTTCGGGATTTAACGCTAAATCTTTAAAAAAAAAAAGTAAAATCTTTATGTCCAGTACTACAAAAAATACTGTACAAGAAACTGTGGAAATTATATCAGGTCCCTAAAAACGATAAAGACATCAATAAACAAAAGAAGGAGTAAAAAAAAAGACACCAACAATAATGATAATAATAAATAAAACGATATACCAAAATTCTCCTATAAACCTCAAACAAAAAGCTACACTCAGCCGGCGCCCAAAAAAAAATGATTGATGCCTCCAGGGGCCGCGGCACGTGCCAGTCAAGAGAATGCATTTTTTGTGTGGAACAAAAGAAAGCCGAAGAAGGCGAACGACTTTCGACCTACCCCAATTTATTTATTAGACTGGTAAGGTCAGTTTTATAATCATGCAAATAAAATTTTAGCGAATTACATGTGTTAATAAAATATTGAATAATATAAATAAGGGTTTTTTATTAAAAAAATTTCGCAGCAGATTAAATTAAAAAATTACACTAATTTTAATAACAGCCAAAGTACCTTCACAAAAAAAAACGCAAATAATAATAGTCATTAAAAGATAATCATCCGGAAATGAATCGAAGATTATGGGGTACGTAAGGACTGGTATACCAACTATGCAGAACACCAGTAAGCCGTAAGGCCTTACTGTGGATGAATGTACCAAAAAGCACACTGTATGCACTGAACTCAATAACTGTAAGTAACTGTAAGAAAAAAATATTTATGTCATCGTTTCTCTAGGGTCGATTTTTTCCTTTATTATTGAGATGCGCCATTTAAGGTCAATTTTCTGCAATCGGTCTTGCTAGAAGAAGGCGCCAGTTTCAATATATAATGAAATTCCATAACACTCCTTATATATATATATATATATATATATATATATATATATATATATATATATATATATATATATATATATATATATATATATATATATAAATCATACAAATCATCACGAAATTTCCAGTCGAATGGTCTGTAAAATGCTTTAAATTTATATATATATATATATATATATATATATATATATATATATATATATATATATATATTTTATATTAATTCAATAATTTTAACACGACCCGTTTAAAAATTCACTTTTTTAAATATAGTGCGTTAGTAAGTCGTTAGCACCAAATTTAACTTCTCTTATGGTTATTAATAAATTCTTAATTTATTTACAATTATATAACATGTATGTGAATAACTACTTCGCATTTCGTGAACTTTCACTTTTGCTATTATCTAAGCAAATTAGTCACCTTCTTGGGCTGCGTTCTGAAATAAATCGGGACCATGAAGTACCTGGGGCTGATGCCACATTTTACTGGTTCTAGAAAAATGAAAACGTGAAAATTGAAATGCGATCACACGTCTAACCTGGCCTGGTTGACTTAGTGCAGTGGCTTTATAAATGTTATTAAAAGTGTATTTGCTCTTAAATTAACGTCTAACAAGTTGACTAACGATGCCAATGGAGCAGAAGTCCCTACAAAGCAATTTGAGGAAGGCCACAAATCTAAATGTGTTAGTTCCTATTAACATTTTCAACTAATATTTTGCTCTGTATTTAAATTTAAACACATTTTACTCTTCATTATAAATCATTATTTTTTATTTTCCCTGTATACCATCAAATAAACTTTTTCTCCATTTGTATAAAACTTTTTGGGACAAACTGTATATATATATATATATATATATATATATATATATATATATATATATATATATATATATATATATATATATATATATATATATATATATATATATATATATATATTATTTTTATTTTTCAATTTTCTTGGGTTTTTTTTTTCCTTTTATTATTGACGTTTCGGCACAGTTTGCCTTTCTCAAAATTCTTTTGGTTTGGACGTGGTTGTTTATGTTAATATTTATCATAGCCCATTTCAGCAGTACTTTTTTTTTTCATTTTTTCGTTACAAGAATCACATGTGAATCAATTGTCAGTGTCATATATTTTTATTTTAAAAATTAGGACGAACACAACATGTAAACTACGTTTATAGTACTGTCTTTTATTTTTATTTTTCAATTTTCTTGGGTTTGGAGGTCAATTAGAGAATGAAACTTCCCAAAATTTATTGTGATCCTTTCCTTTTATTATTGATGTTTCGCCACAGTTTGCCTTTCTCAAAATTCTTGTTTAGTTTGGCTTGGACGTGGATGTTTAGGTTAATATTTACCATAGCCCATTTCAATAAATTACATCGTACTTTTTTATTTCATTTTTTCGTTACAAGAACCATATAACTAAGTTGGGAATGTGGAATCTTTGGCACAATAATACTACTCAGTATATATCACCACTACACCAAACACTTTATTTTTGCACTCGACGCGCGTTTCGCTAACCATGTTAGCTTCATCAGGAGCGATGATTGACTACTGACTAGAGTCAATCATCGCTCCTGATGAAGCTAACATGGTTAGCGAAACGCGCGTCGAGTGCAAAAATAAAGTGTTTGGTGTAGTGGTGATATATACTGAGTAGAAGAACCATATGTTAATCAATTGTCAGTGTCATATATTTTTATTTGAAAAATTGGTACGAACACCACATGTAAACTATATTTATAGTACTGCTGTATATATATATATATATATATATATATATATATATATATATATATATATATATATATATATATATATATATATATATATATATATATATATATATATATATATATATATATATATATATATATATATATATATATATATATATATATATATATATATATATATATATATATATATATATATATATATATATATATATATATATATATATACTGAGTAGAAGAATATATATATATATTTTTATATTGGTATGTATATATATATATATATATAATATAATGTTATATATATATATATATATATATATATATATATATATATATATATATATATATATATATATATATATATATATATATACTGATATAGAAGAACCATATGTTAATCAATTGTCAGTGTCATATATTTTTATTTGAAAAATTGGTACGAACACCACATGTAAACTATATATTTATAGTACTGCTGTATATATATATATATATATATATATATATATATATATATATATATATATATATATATATATATATATATATATATATATATATATATATATATATATATATATATATATATATATATATATATATATATATATATATATATATATATATATATATATATATATATATATATATATATATATACATATATATATATATATATATATATATATATATATATATATATATATATATATATATATATATATATATATATATATATATATATATATATATATATATACTATAAATATAGTTTATATATAATTTTTATATATATGACACTGACAATTGATTATATATATATATATATATATATATATATATATATATATATAGGATCACCCAAAAATTAGAGGTAGAATTCTTTGTTGCCTTACTGTATTTCTATTCTCAAAATCTAGCTTTCGTCTATTATTATAGACTTCATCAGGAGATCTACAATCAAAAAGAACAAACACTAGGATCAGTTAGTATTAATGTTAAAATAGTCAACAACATACTTACAGGATAGTTACAGTATGTAGCAAACCTCGAGAAGAATTGTAGGCATTTTTATTATTCCTCCCATTAATCACAAACTTAAATTCACAACTGTCTTTTTTTATATTGTACAGGAATTAATAAGAATCAATTAAAACATTGAAGTAATATCCCTCATAGGTTTAAATATAAAACTTTCAAAACAAAAATTACCTTGTTATTCTTTTTCTTTTATGACATGACACATTGTTTGGTAGTCTGCTATTATCCCTGTTATTGTTTTTCTAATTGTATATATATATATATATATATATATATATATATATATATATATATATATATACATATATATATATATATATATATATATATATATATATATATATATATATATATATATATATATATATATATATATATATATATAATAAAACGCAACGTCTCTTTGTCTGTCTGTCTGTCCGTTAGTGCACTTATCTGATTTACGTGTTTTTTTTTTTTTAATTCATACATACTATCTGTCAAGTAAGAACGTGTCCGTGATAATTCATTTTTGGTAGATGCAATTCTAGCAATTCAACAAAAAATCGGCAAAGGAACCTTTGTCTACGACGCATTTTAGTAAAAGTATCAGTCGATTCCGAACTTTCGACGAAATCTCGTGAAATCCAAAATAAGTCACTTGTTTGCGCGTCGATTTGAGGCAGTCTTCCTTTGTTTCTATCCAAGGGGACCTAAAATGACACATTCCGCGGCTGCTAAATATATTTAAAAAATCGATGTCGTTTGTAAAAAAGTCTCGTGTTAACGAGACGAAAAATGTGACGAGTTGTCAAAACGTGGCTCGGTAGGCGAAGTCATTCCTCAAGTCGAAAAAGAATCGTGTCTTTGTCTTCACGGGACCTGGAATTGACGTTGTGGTTTGAATGTGTCTCAAGAGACCATTCAACATCTTCGTGCTTATGATATCAAATTCTAAAGCACATCGAAGAAACGTTTGCTTGGCAAAAACCTTGTCACGATGTCACGAAGCGGCTCGCTTGGGTCCACGATAAGATACTAGAGTGGCACTCACAAGATAAGGAATAAGCAGTGACGATAACAGTGAATCAAGTCGGAAAATAGTTTGCCGCTAATTGCAAGAAAAACCTAAACAATAATTTTGTCGTCCACACTAGCGGAGCCGTGGGCACAGCTAGTTTATTATATACATAAAAGAAAAAAAAAATTATTACAAATTACAGGATAATTTGTTATTTATAAAAAGAAATTATCTAAGTACAACATTTTTTTCTTATTTCTTGTTCGATCTTCCAAAACTCTTGTTTTCCAATAAACTGTTGAAAAGTCCTATCGTGAAGTACTTTTTCTGAAGGTAAATCGCCCCCATATTCTTTTGGCCAACATTTCTTTGGTATCACGGAAAACAGTGTCTCTTCTTTTGTGTTGGGAGGATGTACTTTAATCTACAGAATAACGATAACAAATACTTAGAAAAGAACTCATTACTACTAAATTTACAATAATGTCCATGTTGTCTAAATCGTTACAATTTCCCTAAATATATAATATATATAAAATGCAATGTCTCTCTGTCTGTCCGTTAGTGCGCTTATCACTGGAAAATCCGATTTACGTATTTTTTTTTTTATAAAATACAAGAGACAAAATGCTAATATGTAGGAAAAAAGATGGAAGTTTAGCAGTAAGCCTGACAGAAAGACTGAATAGATGGGCGGAATACTTTAAAGAAACATTAAATGGAGATGAAAATGAGGAGTTGAATGAGAAATAAAAAGCAAAATTAACTGAAGGGCAGGAGGGCACAAACGAACCCTGGAAAAAAGAAATAAGAGAAATACTCAGAATCCAAAAAAAAATAAGGCCACGGGTGGAAATGGTATAACATCAGAAATGATAAAAGCTGGAGGAGTAGATTTGGAAAATGAAATATGCCGGTTGGTGCAAGAAATATGGAAAACAGAAAAGATGCCAGTGAGCTGGAGAGAGTCGCTCATTTGTCAAATATACAAAAAAGGAGAAAAAACTATATGTGCTAATTATAGACCAATAGCCTTACTGAATGTCGTGTACAAGATAGTAGCGGATGACTATCAAAAACAGACTAGAAGAGAAAGACGAGTCTGTTCTGGGAGAGTACCAGTGTGGATTCAGGAAAAATAGATCGGTTACAGACCTGATATTTTCGATTAAGCAAGTCCAAGAAAATAGTTTAGAACAAAATTTGGCACTACACTTGGTCTTTATGGATTTCAGAGAAGCATACAACTCTGTAAATAGAGAAGGACTCTACAAGATAATGGAATAACTAAAAATTCCAAGTAAATTGATTCGCATGGTGAGAATGACCCTGAATAACACAGAAAATAGAGTTTCGGTTGAGGGCAAAGTATCAGACAATTTTAAGGTGAAGAGAGGATTAAGACAGGGGGATCCAGTGTCGACATGTCTATTTAATTTGGTACTAGAGAAGATGATCCGGGAGTCAGAAATAAAAACAAATGGAAAGATATACTAACAAACCTGTCAATGCTTGGCCTATGCGGATGATGTAGCAGTGATTGCAAGAGCAAAAGAGAACCTTAAGTAGGATAAAAGAAAGGGGAAGGATGAGAGGACTAAAAATAAATGAGGTAAAACAAAATACATGGAGATTACAAGGAAGAAGGATAATAAAAACAAGAAAAGTTTAGATATAATAAACAACTTAGGAAAAAGATATGTGTTTGAAAAAGTAGACAAATTATTTGGGAGTAATAATAACAGAGAGTGGACAAGAAAGGACGGAGATACAATAAAGAATAGCGAAAGGACAGAGATGTTTGGGGGCAATGAATCCAATATTGAAATCAAAGAATGTATCAAAAAAAGCAAAAGAAAGAATATATATGACAGTTGTCAGACCCACGGTGACATATGGATGCGAAACGTGGAAACTGAATGCAAGAGAAAAGGAGACGTGGGAGGTGTGGGAAAGGAAAGCTTTAAGAAGAATCTACGGAGGAAGGAAAGAAGAGGAACTGTGGAGAAGAAGAACAAACTACGAATTAAAATGCCTATATACGAAACCCCTTATAAGTCAAATCATAAGAAGCCTGCGTTTAAGATGGTTGGGACACGTGGCAGGGATGAAGGAAGAAAGACAGGCAAAGCAAGCTCTAATAAGAGTAGTGACTGAAAGAAGAGGCAAGGGTAGACCTCGATCTACATGGATTCAGGCAGTAAAGCAAGATCCGGAGTTGATGGGAATCCCGCACTGGGAAAAGCTAACAGCAGACCAAAAGAAGTGGAGACAAGTATGCAATCAAGCCATGAGCCTCTAAGGCCCCTCGAGCTATATACCATAATAATATAAACATAACGAATAAGCAATGACGATAAAGGTGAATCAAGTCCACGCAAGCGGAGCTGCGGGCACGGATAGTATAAGATAAAAGTTGGCAAAGTCGTAAATAGTTTAACTATTAACGGTCATGAAAGACATTACAGTATTGCCATATTTATCGAATTGTCTTTTTAATTGTTAATTATTTTCCTTATGATTTAATTTTACTTACTAATTTGATCAGTTCGCTCTTCATAAATACTTTGACGATATTCATGATTTTATCAAAAAAGTATACAGCATTTACGATATGAATTACTTTCAGTTGTATTGGAAAGCCCTCCTGTAAAAACTGGACATATTTTTTTACCGCTTGGACGTTTAATCTTGTCAGGTGCCTCAGTCCAACCTAAAAAAGTTTGTTTTGTTATTTAACTAAAAGGGCAGGATTTGTTTGTAAAAAAACATATTTTACAGAAAAAAATTCTACTGGTCTCTAAACGCGGTCCATAAGAAAGTGAAATAGGCAAAATCCGGTCTGTGTTAAGCTACATAATTAATAGTAAGTTAAAAACAAACTGCTTACTGCTAGATGGCGCAGAACTACAGAAACGAGTCTGTTGCCTTGTTCATCTCACAAAATATGCGACAAACAATTCGTTTAGTCATCAACATAACTTAACTTGTAAGTATTTTTATTAAAACCACAAAAAAAACTATATAACCTTTAACATTACGTATACGTACTACGTATTTATAAAATTACATGTTTGAAACTTAAAAAATAAAAAAAAAAAATTAAAAGAAATTTTTTATATTTCTTCCTTTTTCGAGCATACATTTTTCCATTTAACCCTCCGTCGGGCGCAACCGGCCTGATAGGCACAGCTCCGACTTTTTCTTTCCCCCCTCCTCTCGTAGGAGGGGTAGAAATCTGCTTCTCCTAGTAGTCCCCTATCTTTACCGGATGTTTGGAACCAACCTATTCAGTTCATTCGCGCGCTTCGTGAAGAGCTGTTAGCGCCATTCTGATATCTCAGGCATAGTGCTCCCGAATTCGTTACACATACAAAGGTTCGTAATACCTATTTTTTTATTTCACAGCTGTTTATGTTATTCATTTCATAACTATATCATGCAAAATTTGTCGCGTTTTTTCGTAAATATGTGGATATTTCAGCCTGGTCTCCTCGGCTCATTGCGACCCAATATCATATATTCCAGGATTTACGCTAAAATGGCCCAGAAAATCTTCGATTTGTCTAAATCGAACGATCTGGAAGAAGTGAGGCGTTTGTAGGAAGAAGATGTCGACGAGGACGACCTCGCTGTGAACGAGGATTTGGGTGAAGAGAGTGATATCGATTCTCAGGATGAAGTAGAAGAGCATAAAGACAATTGAGGTGAAGTTACTGATGATGAAAACAAACCAGAATCAGAGTCCAACTTTTTTTGGGGAAAAGATAAAACTTCCAAATGAACCACAAATCCGCCGACTAGAAGTGTCCGTAAGAAAGCTCACAATGTTATAACTCACCTTCTTGGAGTCATAGGAAACGTTAGGAATGTAAAAACTGCAGTCGATTGTTGGAATAATTTATTCACTGACGACATCTTGGATGCAATTGTTAGATATCCAAATCAGTATATAGAATCTATCAAGCCCAAATTTTCCAGACAAAGGGACATTGCCCCTACAGATGTCATTGAAGTAAGAGCTTTTATTGGTTTGTTGTACCTAGCAGGAGCTTTTAGAGGAAATCGTGAAAGTTTGGAAGAACTTTAGGGGATAGACGATGAGGGAGTTGAAAAATTTAGTCTTGTGATGAATATCAAATGGTTCAAAACCTTGATCCGCTGCCTCCGCTTGGATGACCGCACTACCAGGGTAGAATGAAAAAAGGTCGATTGTCTTGCTCCAATTCGAAAAATTTGTGGAAAATAGCGTTGGGGAAAACGTCACGATCGACGAAATGCTTCCAAGTTTCCGAGAAAAGTGTCGATTTCGGCAGTATATACGGTCAAAACCCTTGTTTTGCCCTTGTTGATGCAAGGATATTTTATACTCTGAACATAGAAATTTACGCTGGGAAACAACAAATATATATATATATATATATATATATATATATATATATATATATATATATATATATATATATATATATATATATACAGTGAAATTCCCCTTCTTACACGGACACCTCCCTTGAATGGACAGTTTCTCATGGTCCTGACCGACTCTCATATAATTGGCATTGTGTTAACTCCCTTTTGGAAGTTCTCTTGAAAGGACTCGGACATAAAAAAATGTTCTCTTAACCGGACAAAAAACAATAAAAATAAACACCTTGTCTCATTTTTCTGTGGCAAGTATCGCTGTTGCGTTTCCCAATCGCGCCGCGCGCCAACGTTGCTGCCTGTCTTCACTGAGGGACTTCCCTGAGTAAATCGGGGATTTATCGAACTCAATTTGTCGGTACACGCGGGTATTTAATATTAGTCTGACGCCTATGTGAAAAAGAGACAGTGGGCGACACATTCATTATAGAAATGGCTCCGAATAGAAAAATTCTCAGGCTTTAAACAAAAAATTGAGATTGTTGAAGTTCGCAATAAGGAAAAGTTAAGTGTAAGGGACTTATCCGAGCGTGTTAATATCGGAAAAAGGGAAAAAACACAATCTGCTGATATAATTAAACATAAAAAAAATTTGAACGGAAAAAGAAGCTTTTTGACTGGTGATGGTACAAAAATTGACAAGTTGTGTTATAACTGGTTTATAGAAGCTCGAGATAAGGGGATTTCTTTGACAGGTATGCACATGTATTATTTTTTTTAGATAAGGTTTTCTGGAATTAGTGCGTTGATTTTATTTTCATATCAATTCAAAGAACGGTAAAACGGGGTGAGAGTATCAGTAGGCTTGTCGTGACAAAAATGCAAAAAACTTATTGTTAATGTTTTTTCAGGTCCGCTAATACCATGCAAAACAAAAGAAATAGCCACCACTCACACGGCCAGATAATTCTATTGCAACGACACCTGTTGAGAAAGCGAACTTGTTGGCTGAACTCTTTGCTTCACATTCTACTGTCGATTTCCAAGGAAAAACACCACCTACTATTCCCATAGTGCAGTCAAGGATGCCCGATGTGTCTTCAGACAGCGTATTATAAAGCGTATTCTGTTGAAGCTAGACACCAAAAAGGCTTCTGGCGCTGACGGAATACCTGCCATAGTTCTTAAAATCTGTGCGAGGGAACTAACACCAGTTTTCTGTAGACTTTTCAACCTATCCTACAGAAAGGGAATATTTCCTTCCTGCTGGAAATGCGCTACAGTTCTGCCGATACCTAAAAAAGGCAAGAAGACCTCGCCAAATAACTACCGACCAATCGCACTGCTTTCAATAATATCGAAAGTCATGGAAAAGGCTATCAATCAGCATCTTCTAAAATATCTTGAAGGATTCAACATTATTAGCGATCACCAATATGGCTTTCGTAAAAATAGATCAACAGGAGATCTACTGACTTATGTAACACATGTTTGGAACAATGCAATTGAACACTTTGGAGAATCTCGAGCGGTTGCTCTGGACATATCCAAGGCATTCGACCGTGTTTGGCACGATGGGCTGTTGGCTAAGCTACGTTCTTATGGTATGTCGGAAAAGTTCTGTTTGTGGCTCTCATGTTTCCTCAGAGAGCGTTCTTTACGAGTGACAGTCGACGGATTTCTTTCTAACACCTTCACTATCAACGCCGGTGTACCTCAAGGCTCCATACTGTCTCCTACTCTTTTTCTCATTTACATTAACGATCTGCTGGAAAAGACCGAGAATCCAATCTACAGCTTTGCAGATGACAGTACACTTATCTCTTCATTTACGTTGAACGTT
This sequence comes from Pachyrhynchus sulphureomaculatus, assembly GCA_019049505.1. Taxonomy (NCBI): domain Eukaryota; kingdom Metazoa; phylum Arthropoda; class Insecta; order Coleoptera; family Curculionidae; genus Pachyrhynchus; species Pachyrhynchus sulphureomaculatus. Next base: position 114,803,774 of record CM032448.1, on the reverse strand, counting down.
CGGACATCGGCTACTCAGACGAATATCCGCAGACAGTAGGAAGTCGTTCAACTTAACAAAGACCTGGAAGAAATTCTATCTTGGGGTGACAGTAACCAAGTGGAATTTAACGCTACAAAAACCCAGGCGGCAGTTTTCTCTAAAAAAGTTAACGTTGCTGAACCCGACATAGTTATGTCGGGGCACTCCATTCCTCTAATATCGTCACTTAATTTGTTGGGCGTTAATTTGGGAGCAAATATGTCCTGGCATGAACATGTTGCAGGCATAGCAGGGAGAGCTTCTCAAAAGTTGGGAATATTATTTCGAACCAGAAAGCTTTACACTCCTCAACAACTGTTAATTCTTTACAAAGCTCAAATTCGACCAATTATGGAATACTGCTCCCATGTTTGGAGCGCCGCTCCCAAACATACACTGCATTTGTTGGATTCTATTCAGAGAAGAGCTGTTCGTCTGATTAGAGACCCGGAACTGACCGTCGGCCTTGATTCGTTGGAACATCGAAGAACGGTTGGCGACTTGAGCCTATTCTACAAGTACTTTCATGGAAAGTGCTCGAAGGATGTGGCCCGCTTAATTCCTCCCAGAGCGGTGCATGTTAGAAGTACACGTCGCGCTAATTCTTCACATCCGTATGAGGTTCAGCTTGTTACTCCCCGTACAACACTTTTCAAGCAGTCTTTTATATGGAGAACATCATCCCTTTGGAATAATTTGCCCAGGACTGTGTTTCCCACCGAGTACAATCTACAGCAATTCAAGAGCAGCGTGAATCGCCTTCTCCGCACACGTGTCGCTCCTGTAGCGCTTTAGGGACTTCCCTGTAGCACGTGTGCTAGACTCATAAAAAAAAAGCCGAGTCTCGGGGACATTCTACATTCAGTGTTTCTTCTGGTTGGCTTAATAAATTTAGAATCTGCCACAACATCAGTTTTAAAGCGATTTCAGGCGAAGGAGCTCCGGTTATTGCTGAAGATGTTTCATCATTTTGGGAAAAATGCCCTTCTTTAATTAAGGAATATTCACCGAGAGACATCTATAATGCCGATGAGACAGGCCTGTATTTTAGGGTTCTACCCAAGAAAACGCTAACATAAAATGTGTTGGTGGTAAATATTTAAAAGAGAGGTTTACAATTTTGCATTGTGCAAATATGGCGGGAGAAAAAGAAAAACTCTTAGTCATTGGTAAGGCAGCTAAACCCAGAGCATTTAAAAGTATTAACATAAACAACCTGCCTGTAACTTAGAAATATAATAAGAAAGCTTGGATAACAGGAGAAATTATGACAGAGTGGTTGCAAGATCTTGATACTGTTGGTACAGCTTTTGAGTTAATTAAGAAGATCACGACATTGGATGCAGTTTACTTTGCAAAAACCGCTTGAGGACAAGTAACCAAGGAAACGGTTTAAAAATTGCTTCCGTAAAGCGGGATTTAAGCATGAAAATATGTAAAGTGAAGACCAGTTAACTGAGGCTGTTACATCTGATCCAGAAGATGACTGACCACTTTGTTGGAATTGACTGGTAATGAAAATCTTAATGCTATTTTGAACATAGATGAAAATTTGTTTGTTGAAAATCCAGAACAAGTACGACAGTATCTATAAGAACAAGAAATTGATAATCCAGGTGACTTTCCGAAGTTTCTGATGTCGATGAGGTTCCAGTACCAACAGATGCTATCCTAAATTATGGTGAAGCTTAAAAGTTTTACCAAAGATCACAGAGATTCAGAGTCTTTAGAGCTTCTTTGCAAATTAGAAATACGAATTGTGGACGCCATTTTAAAGAAAAAGCGGAGACAAACAACGATATATGAATTTTTGCGTCATTAAAGTGACCTTTCATTTCATATGTATAAATCTATCGTATTATATTTTATATGTATCTAAAGGTAATAAATCTTTGTTTTTCCTTAAGTTTTTTGTTTATTTTAAAAATATGTACATACGTAAGTATACGTTTCATTAAAAAACGATTTTTTTTTTTGTATTTCTTTTAGCGGGCACCCCTCTTGAACGGACTCTTTCGGTCGGTCCCGTTGGTGTCCCTCCAAGGGAGATTTCACTGTGTGTGTGTATATATATATATATATATATATATATATATATATATATATATATATATATATATATATATATATATATATGAACATATGTTAGATGACCGATGTAGAATTCCTTACCCCTTTCATATCTATAACGACCACAAGCCCATGTGGCAAATTTCTTTCTTGAGCTATGTCCAACAACATAAAAGATAATTTCATTGTAGGAACCATGTCAAAGTTATAATAGGTAGTGTCATTTAAGTTGAAGTAGTGTATTACATAGTTTTCGTCTGTACGAACTGGTAGGCTCGACATATGGCTAAAAAGATAGGATACATCATATATCGCTTAATATATTAACACTGGTAAATCCTTATGTTAAGAGTAATTGCCAAAAATAATGATAATTGGCGCCATTTATAACTAATGAGAAAATTGATCCTGAAATTCTATGATTTTACAGCATGTACGCCAATGATTCTAATAAATAGATACGCCAAATACAATTGACTCGGATTTTAATAATAACCTGCTTAATATCAAAAGTTCGTTACTTTATATTAAAACAAATTAGAGGAATTGTTCATTTTTCGTTGTAAAAGGAACAAACTATAATTGTATTTTCAAAACAATTATGACCAAAAAAATAACATACACTAAATATCCAAAGCTGAAATTCGTCACAAACACCAATAATCGCTACATTTTTAAACATTACATACTTAACTACAATACAAAGTGGACCTTTCAGTGCATGAAACGTTCTCGTGTCGCTTTCGCATGTTTCCCACACGATTCGTGAGCGCGAACTGATTTATATTCCGCACTAGTCTGCGTGATGATCTGTGTGTTTTGCTACATGTTGCCAGTAATATGCCGCATGCATGATGTATTGGTGTAAGCAATTCTTAATAAGAAAACCAAGTCGACATGCACAAAAGACAAAAGTTCAAAGTTTATTCTTTTTTTTTTTTAATATTTGCGACTGTACTTATAAGAACATAGATTTTATCATAATGGTATATATATATATATATATATATATATATATATATATATATATATATATATACGTATATACACATATATATATATATATATATATATATATATATATATATATATATATATATATATATATATATATATATATATATATATATATATATATATAAAATATAAATACCATATATTATAAATTACTTTGAACAAAGTCCTCGTTTCGTATGGTTTGATTTTCTTATTTTAAATTGCTGTTACTAATGCATCCAGAAAGTGCATGTGGCAAATTACTGGCAACAGGTAGGATATCATGCAGAGCACCGCGCGTTCGCGAATCAAATGGGAAACATGTGACAGCAACATGGGACCTCTTTATTCATTGAAATGGCTATATATATATATCTATATATATATATATATATATATATATATATATATATACATATATATATATGTATATATATATATATATATATATATATATACATATATATATGTATATATATATATATATATATATATATATATATATATATACATATATATATATATATATATATATATATATATATATATATATATATATATATATATATATACATATATATATATATATATATATATATATATATATATATATATATATATATATATATATGTATATATATATATATATATATATATATATATATATATATATATATATATATATATATATGGTTTGATTTTTCTTATTTAAAATTGCTGTTACTAATGCACCCAGAAAGTGCATGATATAACACATGGGCTGAAAAGTCCCGGGCATAACAAAGAAAACACGGTTTTTTTTTTTTGGTTCAAAATTAGCTTTATTCATCAACGTAATCTCCATCAAGAGCAACGCAATCATTTCAGCGCCGCTCTAACATTTCAATACCACTTTTGTAGAACGATTTATCTTTTGCCTCAAAATTGGCCTCAGTTTCAGCGATAACCTCTTCATTCGTGCGAAATTTCTTACCGGCGAGCATTTTTTTCAGGTCTGCGAACAGCCAGTAGTCGCTGGGAGCCAAATCTGGCGAATACGGTGGATGTGGGAGCAATTTGAAGTTCAATTCATGTAGTGTTGCCATTGTTTTGATTGACTTGTGACACGGTGCGTTGTCTTGATGAAACAAAATTTTTTTCTTTGCCATATGCGGTCGTTTCTTTGCAATTTCGGCCTTCAAACGCTCCAATAACGCTATATAATATTCACTGTTGATGGTATTTCCTTTCTCAAGATAGTCGATGAATATTACACCACGCATATCCCAAAATACCGAGGCCATAACCTTTCCAGCCGATTGTTGTGCTTTCGGGCGCTCTGGACGAGGTTCACCAGTTGCTGTCCACTCAGATGACGATCGTTTTGATTCCGGAGTGAAGTGATGGATCCATGTTTCATCCATTGTCACATATCGACGCAAAAATTCCGGTTTGTTACGTTTAAACATGGCCAAACACTGCTCAGAATCATCAACACGTTCTTGTTTTTGATCAACAGCGAGCAAACGCGGCACCCACTTTGAACAGAGCTTTCTCATAGTCAAATGCTCATGCAATATAAAGCCAACACGTTCTTTTGATATCTTTACGATGTCAGCTAACTCACGCAACTTCACTTTTCGATCATTCAAAACGATTTTATGGATTTTTTTTATGTTTTCTGGTGTTACCGCCTCATTTGGACGTCCACTGCGTTCTGCATCATCGGTGTCTCTACGACCACGTTTGAAGTCAGCAAACCAACGTTTTATTGTTGTTTCTGATGGAGCGGAGTCCCCATAACACTTTTCAAGCCATTGCTTCGCTTGAACGGTATTTTTTTTTCCCATCAAGAAGCAGTGTAAAATTAAAACACGAAATTGTTTTTGATCCATTGTTTTGAAAATAACAAAAGTAGCGTCACTCTTAGCACAATAACTCACAAACTAATGAATAGAATATCATGAAATTTTAACAGCTGTCTTTTGAAGGTTAGTATTAACTGAAAAAAAGGTGACTGCAATAAAACTAGCGCCATCTATGTGTTAGGCCCGGGACTTTTCAGCCCATGTGTTATATATATATATATATATATATATATATATACATATATATATATATATATATATATATATATATATATATATATGTATATATATATATATATATATATATATATATATATATATATATATATATATATATATATATATATATACATATATATATATATATATATATATATATATATATATATATATATATATATATATATATATATATACATATATATATATATATATATATATATATATATATATATATATATATATATATATATATATATATATATATATATATATATACATGTGTGTGTGTGTGTGCATGCGTGCATGGGTGCGTGTGCGTGTGCGTGTGCGTGTGCCTGTGTGTATGTGTGTGTGTGTGTATGTACAAATAGGTAAACCGAAAGAACTTGAAAAAAATATGGCCAGGTTTTCGTTTAAAAGAGAGATTATAGTGTAGTGTATCTTGTGCAAACATACATCGAACGTCGAAAAATTATTCCAGTTTGACATGATCGAAATGTAAAAATGATGATTTCTGAAACATCACATTTTAAGGCAGAGACCACATATATTATTTTATTATTTATTATACAGAGTTAACAAGTACTCACACAGTATTCATGGCTTTCTTAAGATCATCCCTGTCCATATCTCTATCGTCAAAAATTTCTGGAGCTCCATATTTACACTGATAATACATCACAATGGTGTGTTTCGTCAGTGGAATGTCATTTTCGCATGACAGTAAAAAAATTATGATCATTTCATCCTGTACTTCCGGGATGATCTTGTTGTCTAAATTCGATAGCCATGTCTTAATTGCGTCGACATTTTCTCGAGTTGTTCGGCCTTGTGCCAATATTTCTTCTGGTGTGAAATAAAATGGCAGTTTAATCATGTCACTTTCCTTAAAATGTTTGGATAAATAAATAAAAGGAATTGTTATATTAAGCATTAGATCCACTGATTGGCACACTTTTCTTTAGCAATTAGAAAACTTACTAATGGTGAATCCATTGCTGAATTACTGTATGCATTAAGTAAGTTGTTAGGTGCTTTTGAAAGAGTAGACAGCTAAAAATGAACAGAAGGCAAACAAATGTACTCTTGGATCAACAGGGAAACATTACGACTGACATAAAAAAGAAACTATAAATATGGAAGAAGTACGTAGAAGGTCGGTTTGAGGACGAAAGACAAATTGCCTACCCCGACAATTTGTAGCAGGGAACAGGCTCAGACATAACAAAAAATAGGAAATAACCTTGTCCAGATGGATTACCAACAGTGACCCTAAAACTGATACAAGAGGAGCAAATTAGAGCTGATTGAATAAGATTGGCAAGTTTCCAGGTTTGTCTTTCTAAAAAGATAGGTACAAAGCAATACAACATCACACAGCCTGGTATGTCATATGCTAAAAATATACTACGGGAAACTATGTATCTCCATGTAAATTAAAATGTTTATGCCTGTTTTGTAGATTACAAGGCTTTCGTCAAAGTTAAACATCACCCACTCGTAAAGATACTAAAGGCAGAACAATTGGATACCCGTGATATAAGAATAATAACCAACCTCTATAGCGGCTAATATGTATAATAAGTTGGAATTGGGCGGGGCATATCGCTAGGTCGAATGATAACAGATGGTTGGCCTTATAGTTAAATGGAGGCCTAGAGGACATAAAAGATGAAGAGGTAGACTACAGACAAGATGGACAGAGGACATAAAAAGTTTAGCGGGATACGACTGGATGTAAAAAGCTTATTGGAGACAACTTGGTGAGGTTTACATCCGACTGTGGCGGAATAAGCTAATGATGATGATGAAGATGATGATGATGATGGTGATATATATAATATATATAATATATAATAATATGCTAATGATGATGATAGCAAGCAGAGGCCAGTGGTGCGTGTCGAAAATACAAATACAGACAAAATCCGAGTCCAGGGAGGTGTAAGACGGGAATGCGTGCTATCGCCCCTGTTGTTTAACTTATATTCAGAGGAGATCGTGAAAAAAGCTCTAGAAGAGGAAGATATTGAAATAAGAATTAACGGCAAGCCAATCACCAACATTAGATACGCAGATGACACTGTCCTAATGGTGGAAACTCTGGAAAAGGATTGACTCTTAATGTAAAGAAAACCAAATTTATAATAATATCAAAAAATCAAAGAGTAACTGGAAGACTTCTCATTCATAATGATTTCGTTGAACGGGTACACAAATATGAACCAGAGTTAATAACAATAACGACATCTCAGAAGAAATTCGAACGAGATTTGGGAAAGCGCGGGCTACCTTTGTGAAGATGAAAAACTTCTTCTCAAGAAAAGATATAAACTTAAACCTAAGAAGGAGATTAGTTAGATGCTACATTTTCTCGGTTTTGCTATAAGGGGTTGAGGCGTAGAGGCATTCGAATATGGATATATTGAAGGATACTCAGAATATCTTGAGTCGATAAAGTTACAAATGTTGAAGTGAGCAAAGAATCAACGATCTAAAAATTCTAATTACCATTAAACGGTGAGAAGTCGAATATCGAGAACATATGATGAGAGGGAAAAAATACCATCTTATAGTTGATCATGCAAGGGAAGATTCGGGGTACATGAAGAAGCGTTGGACTACGGAGTATCTCTTGGCTTCGCAACCTAAGAGAGTGGTTTGGGTGTACATCCACTGAATTGTTTAGAGCATCAGCTTCAGAAATACGAATAGCAATGAGCATTTCCAAACTCCGCAGTGGAAATGGCACCTGAAGAAGTTGAAATGAACAGAATTTTGAACTTCTACTTCAGTCTCGATATCTTGCTTACCCTATGAAATATTGACCAGGATTTTTTTTTTAAACTAAAAATAGGCTTACCTGTTTTGCATCCATAAGAATTTAAATTTTTTTACGTACATACATTAAATTAATAAAAACTAAAAAGAAACCAATTGTTTTTAAATAACGCAGTTTAAAACTTAAAAAACCAAAGTCAGTTATAAAAGTTATAATATCGGTAAATGAAATAGAGTTCAAAGGGCAGAATTAACATAAACGTAAATATGTGAATAAATTGCCATATATTTCTATATAGTTGAAAGTTAGAATTACTATACTCAAATCAAAGTAAGTTGAGAAAAATGACCGAAACCCCATTTTTAACTGTTGTCTTGAAAAAAGGAGGTTCTTAATTCACTACGACCTACATGTGGTGAAAAGTCCCTGGTCATCCCTAAAGGTAGTTGTCAAAACCTTTCCAGCTCATGTTTATGTTTTGGGACGCTTTGGTCGGAATGCCTGTTGGACTCAAGCATGTAGTAATGGATTCAAGTTTCGTCCATTATTACAAATCGACGTAAAAACTCCTTTGAATTACGCCGAAACAATAACAAACAGCGTTCTGAATTTTCGACGCGTTGCCCGTTTTGTTCAATACTGAGAGTGCGCGGCACCCATCGGGCTTTTTCATATGCAAATATTCATGCAAATCCCCATTATTCGAAACAGATAATGGGTGGTTTCCTTAACGCGTCGGGTTTCCCCGACGTCTAGAATTTCACCGCTGTCTATGTTTTGGTTAGTCGACGAGTGTTATAAGTTACTCATTACGTCTGTTATTATCGCAGAGGTAATAGTTTCGTTTTAATAGATATTTTACAAAATGGAGCGTCATAATAATAAGCGTAAACGTGTTTTTATTACCTTAAAAGAGAAACTTGAAGCAATTCAACGTTTAGATAATGGCGAACTTCTTAAAAATATAGCGAAGGATTTAGGTGTAGCCGTGTGTACTGTTTCAGAGTGGAGAAAAAATCGCGAAAAACTTGAAAAATGGTGTAGTGTTTTAACATCGCCCACACAGGCACGAAAAATTATGAAGAGCAGTGAATACCAAAAAGTGGATGATTCTTTATTTTTATGGTTTACACAGAATCGAGAATGTGGAATACCAATTTCAGGAACAATTTTAAAACATAAGGCAGTGAGTTTAAGCGAAGAGTTGCCGGCTATTGAAGCGCCTGTAAATTTTTCTGCAAGTGATGGATGGCTAGACAGGTGGAAAAAAGACATGGTGTACGTCAACTGAAAGTTTGTGGCGAAAGATTGTCGGCTGATGTGTCTGCTGCAAAAAAAATTGCAGAGACTTTTGAGCAGCTTATGAAAGAACATGGTTTACAACTAGACTAAATCTATAATTGTGATGAAACAGGCTTGAACTACAAAATGTTGCCGTCAAATACCTTAGCTTCAAAAACGGAAGCTGGAGCACCTGGTTACAAACGTAGCAAAGAACGTATTACTGTTCTTGCATGCAGTAATGCTTCTGAAATACATAAACACCTATTATTACGTATTGGTAAGGCAGCAAATCCACGAACCTTTAAGAATATTCGTCGCAATGCTTTTCCTGTTTTGTATAAAAATCAAAACAATGCCTGGATAAACGACTACTACGACTGTTTTTTCGGAGATTTTGTTCCCAAAGTGGAATTTTTTTTAAAAGAACATGGATATCCTACAAAAATGTATTCTGGTACTAGATAACGCCCCCTTTCACCCAAGTGCGGAGCAACTTGAAAGTGGGGAAATAAAAGCAATGTTTTTGCTTCCTGCTGTAACTTCTCTCATTCAGCCTATGGATCAGGGTGTACTGGAAAATCTAAAACGCAATTACAGGAGTTTGTTATTGGAGCATATTTTAGAAGTAATAGATGTAGGTGGCCATCTTACTGATTGTCTAAAAAAGATAAATTTGAAAAATGTTATATATTGGATAGCTTCAGCCTGGAATCAAGTAAAGTGTAGTACTCTGGAAAAATCTTGGTCAAAATTGATTCCACAAGAGGAGAGACATTACTCAGAGGCAGAAACAGAAGATAATGAAAGTTTACACCAAATTATTACAAGAATATCAGGACGTGAAAGTGTTACGGAAACCGATGTTTGTGAATGGTTAAACAGTGATAGTGTGGAAGATGAAATGACTGACCAAGAATTAATTAAAAATGTATGCAAAAATGCTAATAAAATAGACAGTGATGCCGATGATGATAACGAAGTAGAAGCCACTGACAATATTCCAGTAAAAATATCACATTCAGAAGGACTAGAGACCCTAGAAAAAGCGTTAACTTATGTAGAACAACAAGAAAATGCAACCGCCGCGGACGTTTTGCTTATCAAACGTTGGAGAGACATTGCAGCCAAAAACAGAACTAACGCAAAACGAGTGCAGTTAAAAATTACTCATTTTTAAGACATTAAAGTTAAGAATGAAACTGTTTTATTTTCGATTTTTCGTACATATACATAAAATAAGTAAACTAATTGTTCTACTCTTTGTTTTAATAAACATCTATGTACGTAATAGCATATCGTATAAATGCTTTTAGGTCAATCTGCAATGTTGTATTCATTCTAGACTTCTATAGTATATAAAAAAATTCTGATTAACCGAAATTTCGATTATCTGAAATCACTTTGGTCCATATTATTTCGGATAATCGAGATTCTACTATATATATATATATATATATATATATATATATATATATATATATATATATATATATATATATATATATTTATATTTATATAAAATCATTTATACAATACAATGATGCTGATTTTTTAAATTATTGTTTTCATTTAATAAATTTAATTACAATATGTCAAGCAGGAGTCAACATGTTCATTTAACATTTACAAATTAATAAATCACAGGAAAATTTGCTGCTTATAATAAAAAATTATCTAAATACATTTTTTCCTTATTTCTTGTTCTATCTTCCAAAATTCCTGTTTGTCAATAAATTGCTGTACAGTTTTTTCATGAAGTACTTTTTCCGACGGTAATTCTCCACCGTATTCTTGTGGCCAACATTTTCTCGGCACCAACGAAAACAGCTTTTCTTGTTTTAAATTTGGAGGATGTATTTGGAACTAAATAATAAACATAAAAAATATTTAGACAAAAAATATTAATGAAAGGTTATCGAAAAAGTACTGGGCCTTTTAAAATCAAAATTGAGATAATAATTTTTCATATTTTGAAAGAACTTTATGAACCCAAATAGGTGTCATTTTGTTAGATCACCATCGGCTATTTTTCTGGCAGCACCACAGTCCCGTCACTGTAGAAGCAAAAAATTCTGACGATTGTTTATCACAGTCGTCTTTTCAAAGTAACTTAACACCATCCAGGGAGTTCTGCAGAGACCGAAACAAAGGGTAGTCTGTCGGTGTAAAGTCCGGGATATACGGTGGATATATTAAAACTTCCCAGCCAAGTTCTCTCAATTTTTGCTGAATTATCAAAAGGTGTGTGGTCTGGCGTTCTCAAGGTGGAAGACAACACCCTTTTGTTGTTTAGTTCCGGCCGATTTTTTTCAATCACTTGCTTCAATCTTGTCAGTTGCTGAGAGTAGAGTACAGGATCAATCGTTTAGCCAGGCTGCAGCAGCTCATGATGCACGATTCTCTTCCAGCTCCTTCAGACACACAACATCCCCTTGTTTGGCGTCGACTTGGGCTTGCCATCGTTTATGTAGCTTCATCCTTTTTCTACCACGATCTTTTTCCCACACTATTGTCTTACGTGATCCATTTTCCATCGTCCTTGATCCACCTTGTAAGAAATGGCTCGATTTCATTATGTTTCTGAAGAGATTCACAGATGGAAATAAATTTTTACGTATTAAATCATGTTGCGCCCAAACATCGGGTTTCTTTTTTAGCCAGCTTTCACCAAATGGTTTAAAACTGTTTGGTTATGGATGTATAGTTCCTTGGCGATATTATGGCTATTTACATGCCGCTCTTCCTTAACTTTTGCTAGAATCCTATTAATTTTTTCTGTCATGGATTGACCAGTGCGAGGAGCACCTTTGACATAGAAATTTCCAGAACGAAAGCGACTGAATCATCTTTTGGCTATTGGTTTTGATAACGTATCTTGACCTTAAACTGGACAAATTTGTGTATAGGTTTGCGCGGAGTTTGTGCCTCTATCGAAATAAAATTGTAAAATTTAGCGAACTTTTGCAGAAATTTCAGGTATCTTCAAAACATTCTAAATTAAGTCGGAATAAATGAATTCTAACAGTGTTTGCACGTCAACAAATGTCAAATGTCAGCTTTTAATTCACGCTAAGTATGACCCGATGTGACTTATATTACCTTACAATGCTTTTTCGACAACCTAATATTAAAATTAATTAATTTACAGTAAAATTATACACAGTTTCTAGTTTTTCACAATTACCCTAAATATCGGATAAAAGCTGGCAACACTGCAAATATTTTAAGCATTAACTGCCACGCGCAGTAGTGTAATGTTGCCATATCTATCATTAATTATTTTCATTATTATTTAATTTTGCTTACCAAATTAACAAGTTCGCGCTCTATAAATACTTTAATAATATTCATGACTTTATCAAAAAAGTATACTGCATTTACAATATGAATCACTTTCAGTTGTATAGGAAAACCCTCCTGTAAAAACTGGAAATATTTTCTCATTGGCTGAATTCTCAATCTTGTAAGGTGTCTTAGCCCAAACTAAAGTTAAAACAAATACTTTATTTTATTTTGTGTATAAAATTCATATATATCATACTATGTAACACGAAGGCTGAAAAGTTTTTGGTGTGACACATAGATGTCGCCTTTTTAAAAAGTCCATATGATTTTTAGGAAGTACCAACCTTCGAACGATGCATTTGAAAATTTCATGACATTTCGCGGATCAGTTTACAAGTTACAATGGTTTTGCTGACACTACTTTTGATATTTTCAAAACAATAAAAAAAATTGAGTTTCGTGTGCTGATTAAACATTGTTTTTTGATGGAAAAAATACCGTTCAAGCAAAGCAATGGCTTGATAAGTATTACGGGGACTCTGCCCCTGAAAAATCGCTCATCATTTACTGGTACACTGAATTTGCATGAGGCCGTACGGACACAAATGATGGTGAACGCTCTGGACGCCCAAATGAGGTGGTTATATCGGAAAACATCAAAAAAATCCACAAAATTGTTTTGGGTGACTGTAAAGTGGAATTGCATGAGACAGCTGACACCCTAAAGATATCAAAAGAACATCTTGGTCATATTTTGCATGAACATTTGGGCATGACTAAACTCTGTTCGAAATGGGCAAGGCGTTTGCCCATAGTGGACTAAAAACAACAACGTGTTGGTGATTCTGAGCGCTGTTTGGACCTGTTTAAGCCCAATAAAAAGGATTTTTTCATGCGATATGTGACAATGGATGAAACATGGATCCACCACTACTCACCGGAATCAAATCGGCAGTCAGCTGAGTGGACAGCAGCCGGTGAAAGCCGCCCAAAGCGACCAAAGAGACAACAGTCGGCTGGGAAGGTTTTGGCCTCCATATTTTGGAATGCGCATAGAATAATTTTTATCGACTATGCTGAGAAGAGAAAAACAATCAATAGCGAATATTATATAAAGTTATTGGTGCGTTTGAAGGCAGAAATTGCAAAGAAATAACCCCAAATGAACAAGAAAAAAGTGCTCTTTCATCAAGATAATGCACCGTGTCGCAAGTCAATGGTTACGATGGCAAAATTGCATTAATTGAAGTTCGAATTGCTTCCTCATCCACCGTATTCTCCAGATTTGGCTACCAGCGACTATGAATGAATGAAAAAGTTATCACCGAAACTGAGGCCTATTTTGAAGGCAAAAACAAATCCTTCTACAAAAAGTTATAGAAATATTAGAAAAGCATTGGACTGATTGTATCTCCCTTGAAGGAGACTATATTGATGAATAAAGTCGAATTTTGCAAAAAAAAAATGTGTTTTAAGTAACTAGACCAAAAACTTTTCAGCCTACGTGTTATATAAAAGATAAAGATCTTAATAAAAGTCAGGTTATAGATTTTAGTTAATATACTATCATCAAAATTCTACTATTCCGTAAGGGGTTACATACACCTCAAGTTTTCAAAAATCCGATTTTTTTTTTATTTCTAAGAATTATTCAAAAAATTTTTTAAGAAAATTCCCTTACATTACAAAGTTAGAGCAATAAATGTGACCTGGCGTCGAATTGGGAGCATTACCTGTCTCAATGCCGCTCCTCTCTGCAGCTGCGTTTCGGATTTCTTTTGAAAATAAAGTCATTAGAATGTTGCATCCATTAGTGGAGTTTATGATTCTAACATTAGTTAACTGACTGTCGTCTTTCGAAGCGTACAGCAGTGTATTTTCTCTCTATGTTGAAATGTCGTTCCACTGATCTCAAAGGAAAAAGAGATCAACGACATGTTCAGAAGAAACAAGGTCCTCCTACAGCTGCAGTAATGGAGTCTGGGTCTCGATTTACAAGTACAGGGTGAATCGACGATAGAGTAAAGTTCATTATCTCATTTGTTTCGGGAATGACGAAAAAATGTTAAATAAAATAGTTTTAGAGAATGTTAAGGTACACAGTTTAAAATTATTTTTGAGTATACAGGTTACTTCAAAAAAAGTGTCGCCAATATAACATATGTTTTTTTTTAAATGGAACATCCTATTTTCTAATTTATTTTTAAATTCTGTGTAAAATTTTATAACTTTTTTTTATTAATAATGTTATATACCTAAACCTAGTAGTTTTTCTAATATTTCATTTTTTTTACAAAAAATACTAGTTTTCAGTTTTGTAAAAAATTGCCAGTAGCGCCATTATTTCTGAAGATGGAATACTTATAATTGGTATGAGCGTTCTATAGAGATAAAAAAAAGATATATGTAAAGAAATTTGAGTTAGATGCTACAGGGTGTTCAAAATAAATTTATACATTTCGACTATTTTAAATTGAAAAATCTCAAATTTTTTAAATGGCACACCCTGTATATTGTTATTTTTTCTGATAGATTTTACAAAACCCCAACTTTTAAGTATATTATATACCTATTTGTAATAGTTTTCGATTCATTTTGAATTTTTCAACTTTTATCCTTGTTTTTAATACACTTACGCTATAACATCATGGTTGCCAAGACAAAACAAAAATGTAGGCATGGTCAAATTTGGACATGTCTATTAATCAAGTAAAAATAGTTTAATTTGTTGTAGTAAGTGACGTATAAAGGTAATAGTTATGGATTGATTGATATGGTTTGAATTGTTGTGGCTGTTACTTAATGGAAATTCATAACGAATGTAATGAAAGACTGATTTTGTCAAATTTTCACAGTAATCAAACAGAATCAAATCATCTTTTTGACGATAAATTTAAAATTCTACACATACAAAACAAAGGCGTAAAATTAAACCTATTAGAAAATTTAGAAATAAATAGAATTAAAAAATTCAGACTTCATCTTAAACGAACAAAAAAATACCTGTCTGGCCCATGGTAACTCCCCTTTACTAAATTTATACAATTAATATTCAGAATGGATTTCCCAGCAATATTCATTAGCCTGTAGTATTAATTTTATTACCTATCTACATTAGGGTATCTGTATAAATGTAACAACACTAATATTCAAATATCATTTTGTATCAGAAGAAGCTATAGTATAGCGAAACGCGTCATACAGTTTCAGTGAAACTAAATAAAGTGGAAATTTGACAAAATCAGTTTTTTATTACATTGATTGATATGGTTTATATACTGGGCGAGGAGGCGGGAAAAATTTGTGTTTTGGCGTAAGGCTTTATGGAGCGAAATACCCTAACAGACGGATACCATCTAGAAATCCTTTTCATTGCTTAATGGAACGGTTTGATGGTAGGGGTAGATTTGAGTATACGAAACGGAAAGTAGTAAATCAGAATGCTACCAGTGACGAAAAAGAAATGGAGATGTTGAAGATAATCTCCATGGTCAGCAGCCGTCAACTAGCTGACTTAACTGATACATCCCATCTATGGCTAATCGCACCACGGGAAAATACGGGAAGTTCAAAACTAAAACCATGGGAACTTAATGTATGGTTGGAATGATTAAATTTTACCACCGAATTATTGAGGTCGATATATTTTTTTCCGCGAACCGCTTACTTTAGGCTAAGATATCTAAATTTTTTGCAAAACGAATTACTCCAGCTGCTTGAAGAAGTTGATAACTTTGAAAGGGAACAAATGTATATTCAACAAGACGGAGCTCCTGCTCATTACCGGGAACGGGAACCATCGTTACCCACAAAAATGGAACGGTAGGGATGGATTCATTCAGTGGCCCCTTCGATCACGTGATTTAACACCTTTAGACTCCTTTTTGTGGGGCTACATCAAAGACTGTGTTTATGGGAATCTCACTACAACACCAGTAGATATGGAAAATAGGAATACGGGATGCGTGCAGGACAATAACGCACTTTATGCTAGGGAAAGTGGACGGAAAATATAGTAAAACCACTAAACGTGTGTATTCAAGTAGACGGGCACATTTTTGAAGATTTAGTACGTCATAATAATTAATTCATTAGATAAGTTAAACTATATTAAAATTGATTATTAAATTTTATGTTTTCACAATAACGTAAATGTATTAAAAATAAGGGTAAAAATTGGTATATGACATACTTAATAAAAGTTGGAGGGTTTTGTAAAATCTATCAGAAAAAATAATAATATACAGGGTGTGCCGTTTAGAAGATTTGAAATTTTTCAATTCAAAATAGTCGAAATGCACAAATTTATTTTGAACACCCTGCAGCAACTAACTCAATTTTCTTTACATATATCTTTTTTTTTCATCTCTATAGAACGCTCGTACCAATTATGAGTATGCCACCTTCGGAAACACTGGCGCTACTGGTAATTTTTTACAAAAACTGAAAACTAGTATTTAAAAAAAAAAATTGAAATTTTAGGAAAATTACTAACTAGGTTTAGGTATATAATATTATTAATAAAAAAGTTTTAAAAAAGAATTTAAAAATAAATTAGAGAATAGGATGTTCTATTTAAAAAAAAAAACATATGTTATATCGGCCACACTTTTTTGAAGTACCCTGTATACTCAAAAATAATTTTAAACTGTGCACTTTAACATTCCCTAAAACTATTGTATTTAATATTTTTTCGTCATTCCCAAAACAAATGAGAAAATGAACTTTACTCTATCGTTGACTCACCCTGTACAGTAAAAATATATCTTCGCCATTCTTTTGTATTATTCACTTAATAACCTTTAAAATATATTTTTTTTTTAAATATATATACTTTTTGCAGCGTCCAGGTGTATGTAATCCCTTAAAACCCATAAAGAACCTTTTTGAATATATCCTCGTTCTTATTTTAAAATTGGCGAAATACATTTGCCTAATCACTAATAAACTTCACTTGCCTACACATACGTTAATAAGGGGTTTGACAGAAAAGTTACAAGACTGGCAACGCTGTCCACCAACCGAGAACGCTGGTGCCTCCAGCTGCACATGTAATTACACTTAAGCCATGTATCCATTAGGCAACAATTGACGCGCTGCATCGTGTGGACCAGTGATTCCCAAAGTGATTCAGGTGGACCCCCAGGGGTCCACGGGAGATTCGACGGGGGTTCACGTTGGCGTGAAAAAAAATGGGGGTTCACAAGTTGTAAGTGGGGGTCCGCGAAAATATATCTGGTTTCGATAGTAAAGAACAAAAATGTTGGCTTGGATTTACCTAACGATGTAGGCAGATAATAAATACACTACTCAAAAAAATTAAGGGAGCAAAAATAATTCCAAATATTTCGGTGATTTTTGACAGGCTGTATTTCGGTGAAAAATGGTCGTATTGAGACTTTAAAAAAAGCATTTTGAAGCTTTAAGATTCTAATTTTTTGGCTAAAATTTTTTAGGAGCTACGGTTCTCATGCAATCCTAACAGATAGCACGAAAAAATAATATTCCAAATATTTTGCTTTTTTTTGGTCCACGGGCTTGAAAAAATTTTTTCAGTTAGGCCGGCATATGGATCAGATAGCCTGTTTATTTAGCATTATTTTCCTTGTTTAAAAACCTCCCTTAATTTTTTTGAGTAGTGTATTTTAAGAAGGTCAGCGACTGTTACTTGTAAAAACTTGCATATTCGATATTCAGTACAACGCGAGTCGAGACTTGCAAAGCGCCGCCCGCTTGCCCGCCCGCCCGCAACGCAACCCGTTCAGACGTGCAAAGGGACGAAATACGACTTGTGCTGTGCTTGCAATCTTGCATGAACTTGTTTGATTCTTCACCAATATAAATACGAAAGCCAAGGACAAACGTTACTCATTTGTTTCCGGAATTTTGAAAAGAAAAGTGTGTGCCAGTGCCGGAAAAAGTAAGTACCTGCCTATTTGTTATTCATACTTTTATTTTATATTGTATTAATATTATATTTGTTATGTTCCCGTGTAGTCGGTACATAATAAAAATTAAATACTGAGCAGGGCCATTATTCGATACTTCTATAAAAGAACAGAAAGCCGAGAAAGATTGAACTTTTAGTACTTTTTATTATAAAATTATTTATTTACCCGACTGTGGTGATTCACTAAACGAGAGATATATGATTGACCTGCATGTATGTACATATTTCAATGCCCTCGTAGTTGCTAATGCTAAATGACTAAAAATATTTTCATAAATTGTACTCGTAACGTACATCAAAGTAATAAATAAATCATTAAAATCGCGGAGTTTTAATGTCAAAATATTCTTTAAAAGTATTTTCTCTCGAATTTACAGAAATGAATCAAAATATAATTAATCAAACAATATTTTATATTACATTAAAATAGGTTCAGTCGTTTTGTGAAAACGGGTCTTAGCAGTTTATTGCTTTTAATAATTAAAATCAGTTTTGCCGCCGGCATTTTAGGTTTTTTCATTGCAATTTTTAATCCTATTTTTGCTGTTAAAATAGCCATATCCTGATAAAGTCGCCTTATAATTACTAAAACAAACATTTTTTTTCTTTACAGGTAGGTAACTGATACGAAACATGGCTGAATCTAAGAAGAAATGTCGACAGTACAGTGTTGATTATTTGAAATTTGGTTTTCTTCCATCAAAGGCAGACAAACGATTGCCCATATGGCTTTTATGCAACAAAGTTTTGAGCAGTGACTCTATAAAACCATCGAACCTCGAAGATCATCTAAGAAGGTGTCATCCTGATAAAATAGGTAAAGATTTAAAAAATTTTCAAACATTGAAGGAAAAATATGAAAAGAGATCCACCGTGCACAGTATGTTCGCTTCAACGTCTCAAAGTAACGATGATGGCTTGCGGGCATCTTACAATATCTCATTGCATATAGCGAAATCTGGAAAACCGCACACCATCGGAAAACAGTTAATTTTACCCGATGTTGAAGAGGTTTTAAAAACTGTTCTGCACAAACCTCCATTTGACGTACTCAAAAGAACTCCTTTGAGTAACAACACTGTTCAAAGACGTATTGATGAAATGAGCTCTGATATTGAAAGCTTCTTGTGTAATTATCTGCAAACAACTCATTTTTCTATTCAGCTGGACGAGTCAACTTTACCTGGTAATGAAGCATTATTATTGGCATATGTTCGATTTGTTATGGACGAAGAAATCCATGAAGACCTGCTATTCGCGAAAACTTTGGAGACGGACACTAAAGGCGAATCAATATGATTCGAGTGATTTTTTTTAAGGAAAAATCGATTCCATTTACAAACATTATTTCGGTGGCAGCAGATGGAGCTCCTGCCATCTTCGGGCGATATCGTGGGTTTCTAAGCCATCTTAAAAGAATTATACCAGGAGTAACTGCAATTCACTGTGTCATCCACCGACAACACCTGGTAGCGAAAAATTTGAGTGATAGATTGCACCAATCGCTTCAATTTGTGATTAAAGCAGTTAACAAAATAAGAAGCAATGCGTTGAATACCCGTTTATTTGCACAATTGTGGGACGAAAATGAAGAAGACGTCCAACGATTGCTCTTACATACTGAAGTATGCTGGTTGTCGAAAGGTGCATGTTTAACAAGATTTTACTCACTTTTTGAATCAGTTTTAGAGTTTCTGGAAAGTAAAGATCCAGATTTAAAACAAAACCTGATCAAATTGAAAGCAGACATCACGTATTTGACAGATTTGTTCAAAAAAAATGACATTAACTTGCAGTTACAAGGGGACAGCCTAAATTTAATAAAAACAAAGGGTGTAATTTCGGCTTTTCTTGGAAAATTGAAATTTATGAAGCAAAATATTAGTCGGCGCGAACTCTCCCAGTTTCCAAACTTGTCACAGGCAGAATGTCTTGATGAGGATATTCAGACAGACGTTTAACATTTAAATGCCCTGCATGATGACTTCAAAAATAGATTTGAAGATATTCTGACGATGGAAATACCACCATCGATCATAAATCCGTTTGATAAAATGGAAGTGGCGAATGTGGTATTACAAGAGGAGCTACTCGAGCTTAGCACCAATGAGGAGCTGAAGGTGAAATTTAATATCATAATAATCAAACATTTTGGCTGCAGGCAGAAATACCCGAAAAATATCCTGGGCTGTGGGAAATTGCGAGAAAACTTTTGATAGCGTTTCCCTCGTCATACCTTTTAGTGTCGTTACAAACCTATTAATAAAAAAAGGAGCAGATTGAACATCACAGAATGGGGAGATTTGCGGTTATTCCTTACAAAACTGAAGCCAAATATTGATAATTTGCTGTCAATCCATCAAGTACAACCCTCCCATTAAAATTATGACTATTTTTTTTTAATTGTTGATTTATATTGTTGGAGTTACGGTACGTTATTAATGTTTAATTTTAATTCTATTAAGTCTGTAATCATATTATTTTAATAAATAGAACACAAGAAAATATATTATTTTTCTTTTTATTTTTACCATTCCGAATTCAGGGTTGGAACTCAGCCACGACGCAAATTTCCATCGTTAGATCTAATCTTCACATTTTTTTGACGAGTTTTGGGAATATGGTAGAAATGTAACAGCAGGGGGTCCACCGAAACCAGTAAAATTTTGAAAGTGGTCTACGAGAAAAAAAGTTTGGGAACCTCTGGTGTGGACACACAACGTTGCTAAACAAAAGTTTCGCGTCGACGTTCAACATGATGAGCAACATGTTGTGCAACATGTTGCGCGTCAATTGTTGACTAGTGTATATAAGGTTTTATCTCTGCTAAAGTACTAAGTACAAATTGTATGTTGGTACATAATTTTAATGAGCGTCTGCTGTGCGTAAGTGAGATGGGTTATCAAAATCAAATCTTGTGTCTAGCTTGGTGAATCAGCTAATGTGACTTGCAAAAAGTTACAAAGGGCCCAGATGACATACGGCATTTTTAGATAAGAATAGCGTTTCTATATTTGATATGTTCTACAGGTCTTAACTGCTAACTAAAAAATTTTTCTAGTAAGTATTCAAAATTTCCTTACCCCTTTCATATCTATAATAACTACAAGACCACTGGGCAAACTTCTTTCTTGCGTGATATCCAATAACATGTATGAGAGTTTCATTATAGGAACCAAGTCAAAATTGGAACAGGTAGTGTCGTTCAGCTTAAAATAGTGTATTGCATAGTTTTCATCTGTACGAACTGGTATACTAGCCATATGGCTGAAAAAGAAAATATCAAAAATATTTGATTCTTATGGGGAGACCAACCATGTTATTTAGGAATTCTCTTCAATATGGATTAATAATTTAAATTTTCATGAGTGCAGTAACACGTGGTAAATCGCAACCTTGTATTATGCAAAAAGTTACGATACTTCCTTTCTGTGCAACACCGCTAAGCACATCTGTGTTGTCTTGTAGTAAAATTGTCATGCATACCCACCGGTGTTGACATTTGTATTTATTAATTTTAATAGCTTGGTATATATAGCTCATTTAAATACAAATTTAGCAAATTTTCACCTGTTACTTATCAACATACTTTTATATACTTTCTTCCCTATTAGCTAAAGATATGTACTTGGTTAAATTAGACTCTTTAGTAATATTAAGAAAGTTAGTGATTCAAGGAATTTTAATTTAAATTTTGAAAGTTTGTCAACACTGTACATTTCACCGATTCGTTAGTAGTCGATGCGGTCCACCAATTTTCAGGTTAAATATGTGGGGGCTTGGAAAATCTAGCTTGTCTATGTGCTGGACTTAAAAAAATACTACTTTCCAAACACAAAACGCTTTTAACCAATAGAAACATTATATTGTAGTTGTTTTCGCCGATGATTACACCGGACGGCGAAAAGTAGAACATTTATTCCAGTTTGAGACAGTCAAGACAAAAAACTAATAATTTTTTTAACATTATTGCTGACTCCGGACTTTAAACTGTCTTTTAAAATTTATTTTAAAGACTTTTTATTTAGAGGATTAACAAAAACTACACTCATAACGACTTGATTGTGCTTATTTTTAAAAAGGGGAACAAATTTAAATTGGAGATTTACAGACCCTCAGCCTGTTATCGGTACTATACAAAATCCTGCCTAGAATCATAACATATAGATTAACGAGCAAATTAGGCAGTTATCAACCAAGTGAACAAGGGAGATTTAGACGGGGATACATGACTTTGGAGTAGTAGTTTTTCTAATATTTCATTTTTTTTTTAAATACTAGTTTTCAGTTTTGTAAAAAATTGCTAGTAGCGCCATTATTTCTGAAGGTGGAATTCTTATAATTGGTACGAGCGTTCTATAGAGATAAAAAAAGATATATGTAAAGAAATTTGAGTTAGATGCCACAGGGTGTTCAAAATAAATTTATACATTTCGACTATTTAAAATTGAAAAATCTCAAATTTTTTAAATGGCACACCCTGTATATTATTATTTTTTCTGATAGATTTTACAAAACCTTTCAACTTTTAAGTATGTCATATACCTATTTCTAATAGTTTTCGATTTATTTTAAATTTTTCAGTTTTTTACCCTTGTTTTTAATACACTTACGCTATAACATCATAATTGCCAAGACAAAAAAAAAAATGTAGGCATAGTCAAATGTCTATTAAGAAAGTAAAAATAGTTTAATTTGTTGTAGTAAGTGACGTTTAAAGATAATAGTTATAGATTTTTCCTAAAAATGAATTAATTGATATGGTTTATATATTGGGCGAGGCTAGAAAAATTTGTATTTATTAATTTTAATAGTTTGGTATACATAGGTCATTTAAGTACAAATTTAGTAAATTTTCACCTGTTTCTTATCAACATACTCTTATATACTTTTTCCTCTATTAGCTAAAGATATGTACTTGGTTAAATTAGACTTTTAGTGATATTAAGAAAGCTAGTGATTCAAGGAATTTTAATTTAAATTTTGAAAGTTTGACATCACTGTACATTTCACCGATTCGTTAGTAGTCGATGCGGTCCACCAATTTCGTGGCAGGTTAAATATGCTGGGGGCTTAGAAAATGTAGCTTGTCTATGTGCTATTAAACCAACTGGAGTAAAAAAATACTACTTTCCAAACACAAAACGCTTTTAACCAATAGAAACATTATATTGTAGTTGTAAGAGTATTTAAACAAGTCCCGTGTAATCATCGGCGAAAAGTAGAACATTTATTCCAGTTTGAGACAGTCAAGACAAAAAACTAATAATTTTTTTAACATTATTGCTGACTCCGGACTTTAAAATTTATTTTAAAGACTTTTTATTTAGAGGATTAACAAAAACTACACTCATAACGCCTTAATTGTGCTTATTTTTAAAAAGAGGAACAAATTTAAATTGGAAAATTACAGACCCATCAGGTTGTTACCGGTACTATACAAAATCCTGACTAGAATTATAACATATAGATTAACGAACAAATTAGGCAGTTATCAACCAAGTGAACAAGAGGGATTTAGACGGGGATACAGCACTTTGGAGTAGTAGTTTTTCTAATATTACAATTTTTTTTTTTTAAATTCTAGTTTTCAGTTTTGTAAAAAATTGCCAGTAGCGCCATTATTTCTGAAGGTAGAATACTTATAATTGGTACGAGCGTTCTATAGAGATAAAAAAAGATATATGTAAAGAATTTTGAGTTAGATGCTACAGGGTGTTCAAAATAAAATTATACATTTCGACTATTTTAAATTGAAAAATCTCAAATTTTTTAAATCGCACACATATTATTATTTTTTTGATAGATTTTACAAAAAACTCTTCAATTTTTACCCTTGTTTTTAATACACTTACGCTATAACATCATAATTGCCAAGACAAAACAAAAATGTAGGCATTGTCAAATGTCTATTAAGCAAGTAAAAATAGTTTAATTTGTTGTAGTAAGTGACGTATAAAGGTAATAGTTATGGATTTTCCTAAAAATGAATTAATTTATATGGTTTATATACTGGGCGAGGCGGGAAAAATTTGTATTTATTAATTTTAATCGTTTGGTATTCATAGCTCATTTAACTACAAATTTAGTAAATTTTCACCTGTTTCTTATCAACATACTCTTATATACTTTCTCCTCTATTAGTTAAAGATATGTACTTGGTTAAGTTAGACTTTTAGTGATATTAAGAAAGCTAGTGATTCAAGGAATTTTAATTTAAATTTTGAAAGTTTGACAACACTGTACATTTCACCGATTCGTTAGTAGTCGATGCGGGGGCTTGGAAAATGTAGTTTGTCTATGTGCTATTGAATCAACTGGACTTAAAAAATACTATTTTCCAAACACAAAACGCTTTTAACCAATAGAAACAGTATATTGTAGTTGTAAGAGTATTTAAACGAGTCCCGTGTAATCATGGGCGAAAAGTAGAACATTTATTCCAGTTTGAGACAGTCAAAGACAAAAAAACTAATAATTTTTTTAACATTATTGCTGACTCCGGACTTTACACTGTCTTTTAAAATTTATTTTAAAGACTTTTTATTTAGAGGATTAACAAAAACTACACTCATAACGCCTTGATTGTGCTTATTTTTAAAAAGAGGAACAAATTTAAATTGGAAAATTACAGACCATCAGCTTGTTATTGGTACTATACAAAATCCTGACTATAATTAACATATAGATTAACGAACAAATTAGGCAGTTAACAACCAAGTGAACAAGGGAGATTTAGACAACAATTTGATTACTAGTGGAAAAAACAAATGAATATAAGATCACCTTCTGGATAGCAATGATTGACTACGAAAAAGCATTTGATTCGGTAAAGATGAAAGGTACACAACTCGTGAATACATATATAAAAATGCCACATCACAAATAATGCTTTAAGAAAAATAACTGGTCAAGTGCAAGTTGAACTTGCGCAATTAGTGTTCCGCACGTTGATTGCTTTTAAAATAAAAAAAAATTGTTACGGAGGTATAAAAACGATCAGTGACTTCACAAAACACACCCCAAATGAGTTTTCAACAAAGTTTGTTTCCAATCTTTACTGAAAACTGATGATCTTGAAATTTTTGTTTTTTTTTATACCAGATAAATTATTAAAGGTAATGCACTCGTGATAATTTTCATTCAATCTACACCCCATAGAAAATATTCCAGAATTTTTTCAAAATTTTTTGATCAGCACTTTTCGAGAAAAGGGGGGTGGACAGCGATTTTTTAAAAATAATACAAAGAAAAGTGTGCGTAAGTATTACATTATATATATATATATATTTTTTACTCGCGTTTTTAAAAGCTTTCATTTGAAACCCCACTCGATGACCTAGTAAAAAAAATTTTTTTTCACTTCCGATTTCACCCCCCAAAACTAACCCCTTAAGTCAAAATTTAACTTTTAAAACTACACGGCTCTGATGAGGCCATCAATTCCTATATTAGTAACAAATTTCAACTTTTCATGTCAAATAGTTTCCTAGAAAATCAGGTGTGACAGACGGACAGACAGACGGACAAACACCGAAGTCATCTTATAAGTGTTCCATACGGAACACTAAAAACAAATAAAATGAAAATTAAAAGAGGAATTAGACAATGCGACTCGATATTGTCAAAACTGTTCACGTTGACTTTATAGATTGACCAAAATAAGGTCATTCCTATAAAAATGTCTCCTATCTCCCCCCGTTAGGAAGCTACAGCCACCCAAATGGGGAGCCTGAAGATGGGTTTTCATTGAATATTTCAGAAACCGTTAAAGATAAAAACATGAAATTCAGGTTCCAAAGTAAAGTTTATGTGCTGAATCGGAATTTTTAACCGGTGCGTCAAAAGTAGGGGAGGGCGTGGTAAAAATAGACTTAACTTTTTTGCAATAACTTTTATTGCATTTTCGTGTCGTATTAGGGAAGCTTGAGATCTTTGACGAAAAAAAGGTACTCTTAGTTTAACACGATTAGACGCACCAATTTCGAGTTAAAATCGGTAAAGAATTTCCATGTCAGAAAATGAGCCTATTACCTGGCTTTTGCCAGGTGCAATGATAATTAATCAAATGTTAACACACAAATCAAATCTGAAGTTCAAAAAATTGCGGTCGATTTCATTATGCCAAATTTTACTTTTGTCGATATGCATTTAATGTATGGCTTAGCTTCTGGTAACGCTAGTGAAGCGGCTCGCCTTTACTAGCCTGATCGCAGAACTATTGAACGCAATCTGCGGGAATCAAGTTTACTGTGTCTTGCTTTTTCAAATTGTGTGCTTATTATTGGATATCTTTTAGGTAGTCTTATACCAAAACCTGGAGGAGTAGGTCGTTCAAGAACTGCTCGTGCCATTGAAATAGAAGAAAATATTTTGGACCTAATAACAAACGATCCAACTAATAGTGTAAGAAAATTGGCACCACCACTTCATACTTGTAAATCGTTGGTGCACAGGGTACTTTAAGAGCAATTACTCCTTCCTCACCATTTCCAAAAAGTTCATTCTACGTCACCCGAGGATTATCCTGTACGAGTGGAATTCGCTAATTGGTTTCTACAAAAGTAACGAGAAGATAATACATTTGTAAGCAAAGTGCTTTTTACGGATGAATCGGGATTTTCTAGGGATGGTGTAATAAACTCCCATAATCTTCACTCATGGGATGAGGATAACCCATATGCGATAATTCAGACTAAAAACCAACATAAATTTTTGTTAAATGTCTGGATGGGAATTATCGGGAATTATTTAACTGGACCATATGTCATGGACGGGCGGCTAAATGGTGAGAAATATTTGCAATTTCTTCGAGATAATTTAAATAATTTATTAGAAGAAGTTCCGTTACGTATTCGCAACAATATATGGTTAATGCACGACGATGTACCACCACATTTCAGCAACATTGCTAGGGGATATTTAGATAATCAGTTTCCCAATCGTTGGATATGTGGGACAAACAGGACGCAGCCTACAACAAAGATTAAAAGAAAATAGCCACTCTATTTTAAATAAATAAAAATGAACAGGCTTTGTTAAACACTGTATAGACAATAATCACCAAGGGTGAAGTTGGTGTACAGGGCTGAAAAAGGAAAACATATGGGTTATTTAGAAATTCTTAGAATAAAAAGAGCCATTGAAAATAATGTAAAAATAACGAATACCCAAATAGAATTCGAAATACCCTCATATTAGACGCCGTGTTAAGATAGACTACCTGTAATTAACCCAATTTTATTACCTCTTAATTTAAATTTAGTACCAGTTAACCATCCAAATGTAATAACTTTTCGTACTTAAGTTAGTCTTATTGTAAACCTCTTCAAAAATGGTCGCGAGACCGAAACACGTGTCAGAGTGATCTGAATAAATTCATTGAAACAGTTATACTACATTTTATTTCAAAAGTGTAAATATTAAAAGATGTTTCACCTAGAACCGACCGCAAACTCCAAAAATGTTATTTGTCTTCATTGTTATCTTTTGTCATTATATAAACGTTCTTTGATTTATCTGTCCCTCTCCTCCGCTCCGTGTACATCGCTACTCACATAGTATTCATAGCTTTCCTGAGATCTTCCCTTTCCATATCTCTATCATCAAAAATGTGTGGAGCATCTTTCTTGCACTGATAATACATTACAATGGTGTGTTGCGTCAATGGAATATCATTGTCACATGAGAGTAAAAAAATGACAATCATTTCATCCTGAACTTCCGGAATGATTTTGTTGTCTAAATTTGATAGCCATGTTTTAATTATATCGATATTTTTTTGAGTCGTTCGGCCTTGATCGATTATTTCTTCTGGCGTGAAATAAAATGGTAGTTTAAGCATATCATCTTTCTAAAAAAGTTTATATAAGTAAATGTTACATAAAACAAATTACTATGAACTACTTAAGCTATATACATATATATATATATATATATATATATATATATATATATATATATATATATATATATATATATATATATATATATATATATATATATATATATATATATATATATATATATATATATATATATATATATATATATATATATATACACACACACAATAAGAAAAATATTTTGGCCCCCAATCATGGGTCATTTAAAAATAATTTAGAAATTGAGCTTACCTGTTTTAGATCCATGAAAATAACTTGTCTATTAATTATTTCATTTCAATAGTTACACAAATTAAATATATTGTCTGGAACTGATGTATACGCAAATTGAAGTCGGTAAAAAACTATGGAATAATAAAGACTGGCAGGGTTAAGAAGGGACCTCATTAGCACATAATGAAACAATATTATTCACGAAATTTACGTGGTTATAATAAGATCGGTTAAAGGTTCAGATTAGTTCAGGTTAAAATTATTGGGTGTACAAATTAA
Source organism: Pachyrhynchus sulphureomaculatus (assembly GCA_019049505.1). Classification (NCBI taxonomy): domain Eukaryota; kingdom Metazoa; phylum Arthropoda; class Insecta; order Coleoptera; family Curculionidae; genus Pachyrhynchus; species Pachyrhynchus sulphureomaculatus. Next base: position 114,774,920 of record CM032448.1, on the reverse strand, counting down.
TGTTGAACTTGTTCAAATTCAAATTTGTTTCTGTCCTATAGTAATTTTAAAGTATCATCGATGCCGTTCGTTCGAAAAGCAATATTTGCGACACCACCACCCTCTCACACTTCAACTTTTAAAAAAAATGCAACTGAGGTGGGGGAAATGATTTATTCGGCTTTATGTGATAACGCTGTATCGTATCTCATGTGTATAAACTGGTTCTAACCGTTCCAAAAGGGAAATATCAATCTTTAAGGTGATAAACGCCGTGGTAAAGCAAAAAAAAGTGAACGAGGATGAGTTGGAGCAAATTTTAGACGAGAACCTTTGCTAATTCAACTGGAATTTGCAAATACGCTAGGAGTGACAAAAGAAGATGTATCTCATCATCTGATTCATTGAAAAAACGGATATTGTACGAAAATCCTAGGAGGCGAAAATCATGGGTTTATCCACGTGAGCCAGCGACGAGCTCCACAAAACCGAATACCCATGCAAAAATGATGTTGCCATGCATTTGATGGGATCAGAGGGGCGTGATCCACATGTACCTCGCTAGGTCGTAACGGTTTTTACGGTTTAGTGATGTACTTGAAGAAAAAATATCGTTTATGGGAAAGAAGGATTTTGCTCTATAATAACGTCCAGTTCCACAAAGCAAACAAGACTCTACAAATCATCGCAAAACTTGGCCGGAATATTCTTTCTCATGCTGCATATTTTGTACACCTAATAGTCTTTTCCATAATCTTAGGTATTATTGAAAGCAATGGTGGATAGTTGATTAGGTCTTTTTTTCTTTTGTGGATATGTAGCATGAAGGAAATATGCTTTTTTGTAGAATAAGTGGAAATCTTCACAAAACTGAAGTAAACTACCTCAAACAATTTTTACCTTCAATGGCAGGTATATCATTAGCTTCAGAAGCTTCTTTGGATTCCAGTGTCATTTATATTTTTCATTTTCATTCGGTTGTTACTAAAATGGAGCAGAATATACGGGTGTGTTAAAAATGAGAGAAAATCTTAAAAAATATAATTTAATATATACAAGAAAATTATACATATGTTGTATATTAATAAAAAAAGTTTTTTTTAACAAATCACAGGATAATTGGCTACTTATAATAAAAATAATGATCTAGCTACAACATTTTTTTCTTATTTCTTGTTCTATCTTCCAAAACTCCTGTTTCTCAATAAATTGACGTATAGTTTTGTCATGCAATATTTTTTCTGACGGTAAGTCTCCACCGTATTCTTTTGGCCAACATTTTTTTGGTACCAGGGAAAATAATGCTTCTTCTTTCAAATTCGGAGGATATACTTTAATCTAAACGATAACAGTAAACAATATTTAAGAAAAGAAAAACATTAATACATAATTTAGAAAATTACTATACATATTGTCTAGTTTATCATAATTTCGTCAAATATAGGGTAAAATCTGGCAACGCCGCAAATATTTTACTTATATATTGCAATCAAATATTCCATCTATGTCATATCTAATCATTTTTCCTCAATTTCACTTACCATGTCGGCAAGTGTGCCTTTCATAAATGCTTTAATAATATTAAACAATAACGATAAATATTTACAAAAGAGATGCGTTAATATTAAATTTCCAGAAATAACAAACATGATGTCTAGTTCATCGGCATTTCCTCGAATATAAAAAATAAAACCTGGCAACGTCGCAAATATTTGACCTATGTACTGCCAAAAAAATATTACAGCGGTGCCATATCTATAAAATTTTCTTTAAGTTATAAATATAAACTTAAGTTGACTTACCATGTCGACAAGTTCATTTTTCAAAAATACTTTAATAATATTCATGATTTTATCAAAAAAGTAGACGGCATTTATAACATGAATTGTTTTCAGTTGTAATGGAAAACCTTCCTGTAAAAACTGGAAATATTTTTTCATGGGTTGAAGTCTCAGTCTTGTTAAGTGCCTTAATCCGAACTGGAATTAAGATAATGTTTTGTTTTATATTTTTAGATAATACATAGATGTTAGCTTATACCTTAACTAAAAGAGCTGGGTATCAGCTAAAAACTTCTTTATAAAGAAGTACATATTGTGTATATGTGTATGGTGTGGCGTAGTTCCGTGGCGTACTACTTGCTTGCTGTGCAGAAAGTCTCGGGTTCAATTCCGGAAGGTCGTTTTATTAATTTATTTAAGTATATTTGGCCTGGCCACGTACATAGGTAGTAGTTGTTTGCAGAAATGCAATAACGTCCGTGGCAGTACTATCACGTAGTCTAAAAGGTGGGGTGAAATACAAAAATGTATATTTCGGCACTTAGAAAACCTTGACGGGTGTTATGAAATCCTCGCCGATATCCTTAGAACATAAAAAAAGGGTAAAATCCCTACTCAGGTGGGGAGGTGAACGATAAAAAATGCATCTGTAGACGCCTCTCGACGCAGCCTTAGACTCATAAGTGGACCGTCATCCTTACCGGTGAAGATGTCAGATTGCACGCTAAATATAAATATAATCTGTCTCATACCCCAGACTCGTGTTAAAATAAAACGATAAAAAAAAACCGGTCAAGAGTAAGTTGAACTTGCACAATTAGTGTTCCGTACGTTGATTACTTTTAAAATAAAAAATTTTGTTACAGTGGTATAAAATGATCAGTGACTTCACAAAACACACCCCAAATGAGTTTTCGACAAAGTTTGTTTCAAACCTTTACTGAAAACTGATGACCTTGAAATTTTTGTTTTTTTTTATATACCAGATTAATTATTAAAGGTAATGCATTCGTGATAATTTTCGTTCAAACTACATCCCGTGGAGAATATTCCAGAATTTTTTCAAAATTTTTTGATCAGTACTCTTCGAGATAAGGTGGGGACAGTGATTTTTTCGCGATTTTTAAAAAATAATACAACGAAAAGTGTGCCCAAGTATTACTTTATATATATATATATATATATATATATATATATATATATATATATATATATATATATATATATTACTCGTGTTTTCACAAGCTTTCATTTGACACCACACTCGATGACCCAGTAAAAAATTTTTTTTTCACTTCAAATTCACCCCCCAAATCTAACCCCTTAAGTCAAAATTTAACTTTCAAAACTACACGGCTCTGATGAGGCCACCAGTTCCTATATTATTACCAAATTTAAACTTTCTATGATAAAAAGTTTCGAAGAAAATTGAGTGTGACAGACAGACAGACACCGAAGTCATCTTATAAGTGTTCCGTGCGGAACACTAAAAAATGGTTGCGTGCCAATAAAAAGCCGTTGCTTTTCAAGACTGGCGTGCCGGCTGTGTCGTTGCACTGTGATACTTTTACGGGTAGAAATCTATAACGGAATCAGTTTATTTCTCTATTAATGTTACTCTAAGGGCTTTGAGACTTTGAAATGAATTCCTAGTCTATGATAGTTGTATTGTTTCGTTACAGTTCCACTAATGATACTGGGAGAGAGACAAAACACGTATGGTAAGAAAATATAAATCCGATTTTCAGAAAATACTAATTTTCTAATGGCCTCTAAAAGCAGCATAGGGATGTGGCCGAGTGGTCCAGGTAATATTTTTGAACATTTATTACGTCATAATAATTAATCATTAGATAAGTTAAACTATATTAAAATTATTATTAACTATTTGTTTATGTTTTCACAATAGCGTAAGTGTATTAAAAAACAAGGGTAAAAAACTATTAGAAATAGGTATATGACATACTTAAGAAAAGTTGGAGGATTTTGTAAAATCTATCAGAAAAAAAATAATAATATACAGGGTGCGCCTTTTAAAAAATTTGAGATTTTTCAGTTTAACATAGTCGAAATGCATAAATTTATTTTGAACACCCTGTAGCATCTACCTTAAATTTCTTTACATATATCTTTTTTTTCGTCTCTATAGAACGCTCGTACCAATTATGAGTCGTCCACCTTCAGAAACAATCGCGCTACTGGCAATTTTATACAAAACTTTTAGAGTCCCAATGTTAGGAAGGCTTTTATTTTTGTCAGTGGTTCAGCCAGGCTCAAGATGATGGAGGAGCATATGGACATAAAGGCCGGTTTTTTAAGGAAACTACAGATTTATTTATTTATAGATGACTGGAGAGGGAAGGGAGACTTTCATAAAAAAAACACCCCCTACACTGGAACTTTCCCCAATTTAAAAACCGATGACGGGTGAAGGAGATTTTCTACAAAAAAGAATCCATATCTAGATTCGAACTCTCAATTTAAAAATTAACGACTAGGGGTTTACATTTTTGACAAAAAAGAATCTCTAATAAAGAAAGCCTTATGTTTAAGGGGCGTTATGGAAAAACACCGAGAAAAAGGGGTTTTATTTTTACAAGACATCTGCTCATATAATTGTTATTTATAGGTCATCAGTTAATAAGTTTTGAAGGTGGAAATGAAACAAGATGAATTAATGAGTCGAAATAAATTTATACTCCATCTCTGAAGTGGTTTTCCGGAAGACCTTCAAAATATCGATCTACGGATGCTATCATCTCATCATTTGTTGAAAAACTGTTCCCACATAAAAATCTTTTGAGGTTTGGGAACAGTGGAAGTCAGACGGAGCCAGATCTGGCAAACACGGGCGAATGTTCCAACAATTCATATTTAATTCGACCAGTTTTGCCGTTTGCAAAGCATCTCTGTGTGCAGGTGCATTATCATGATGAAAGACGATGTTTTTCTTCTGAAAACCGGGCCTTATCTCACGAATTTTCTCATCCAACTGGTCCAAAAGGTTGCAATAGTACTCTCCTGTGGTCGTTTTATCGGTTTGAAGGTAATCAATTAACAAAATTCCTTTTGCATCCTAGAAAACTGATGCCATAATTTTTTTTGACGACTTTAGCTGCTTTAGAGCTGAACAACCAAGCTCAGTCCACTGTGCGGTTTGTTGTCGCAGTTCAGGATCATACTGGTAAACCCGAGTCTCATCCATAATTATAAATCGATGCACAAAATCAGTTTTATTTTTTGTGAAACGAGCGAAATGTTGTTTAGAAAGTTTCTCTCGAGTTCGTTTTTGTTCCGATGTTAGCACCCATTTTGTGAATAGCTTTCTCATACCCAAAACATTAGTTAAGCACTCGTGTACTGTTTTAAGTGAGATACCTACAGCCTCAGCTAAATCACCCACGGTTAATCGACGGTCTTCCATTACCATATCTTGTATTTACACAATAGTTTCTTCAGTTTTTGGACGTCCTGAACGTGAATCATCATTGATGCTTGTACGACCACTTTTAAACTCTACAGTCCATCTGTGAACAGTTGGAAATGAAGGAGCAGGCTCCTTTAACACTCTAACTACCTTTGCATGGATTTCAATTCCCGATAAACCTCCCAAAACAAAATTTTTTTATCATTGCACGATATTAGATTTTTTCCGTTTTTAAAAAACACTCAAACACGTCCACTTTAATCAGCTGCTAAAGAATGAATGACTTGATACATCGACTTGAAATTTCTGGTGTATTCATATGACAGATGAAGCTTCAAAATGGTGTTCAATATTTGGTTCAAGTGATGCTCCATAAGTGTCGTTTTCAAAACTTATTGACTGTATTATATATTTTTATGTGTAATTGAATTTTTTAAAAAAATTGGAACGAAACGCTTTAAAAATTAATCCTAAAACCAAGACAAATGGAAGAAAAAATGTTCAATTGGTTCAACCTGGTCGGTAATTAAAATTCCTTACCCCTTTCATATCTATCACCACAACCAGACCATTAGGTAAATTTCTTTCTTGCGTTATATCCAGTAACATGTAAGACAATTTCATTATGCAAGCCAGGTCAAAATTATAATAGGTGGCGTCATTTAAATTAAAATAGTGTACTGCATAGTTTTCATCTGTACGAACGGGTATACTTGATAAATGGCTAAAAAAAAATATAGTTTCTTTAAGCGTAATGAAACTTAATATTAATTTATACTACATGAGGTGAAAAGTTCCGTTCACGTTCCGAAACATGGCATCATAAACAAGAAGACCATATGGTTTTCAGTTACCAGGTGTACAAGTCTGAAATGCGTATTTTTTGCTAAAAAAACATGTTAAGTTCGGAAAGAATGATAAAAAGTGCTTTATTCAAAGTATGCTCCATCGTTTGTTATACATTTTCCCATCTTTCGAGCAATTTGTGAATACCACGCCAGTAAAAATCTTCCCCTTTTGCTGCGAACCATTCATCGAGCCATTTTTTCACATTTTCGTACGAGCCAAAGCGCTGCTCAGCAAGCGCGTGACCCATCGATGCAAACAAGTGGTAATCGGAAGGAGCCCAGCTGAGAGCTTCCAAAGTGTCGCGAACTGGTTTTGCCGTATGTGATGGAGCATTGTTATGAAGAAAAATGACTTTGTGTTGCCTCTTTCGGTATTAACCACTTCCTCAGGTTTTAAAAGCTCATAATAGACCACGCCCCTCTAGTCCCACCAAACACAGAGCATCGTCTTTCTGCCAAAGCGATTCGGTCTTGCGGTCGATGTGGATGGTGCGCCTGTAACTATACGATGCAAAAACGACTTCCTTTTGTACCGAGCGAGCAAAATGTCACACGTGTTTTTGCGCTTTTCCATTTGCCTGTCGTTCAATTCATATGGTACCCATCTACCGGTCTTCTGAATCTTTCCCATCTCTCGTAGCCGATTGGAAACAGCTTGTTAACTAACGCCCAATTGCTCGACGAGTTGTTTTTGTGTTTGCGAATCATTTTCGTCCAACAATGCTTGCAATTCCACATCTTCGTATTCTTTTGGCGGTTTTCCACGTTCCTTGTCTGCAATATCAAAGTCACAACTTTTGAAACGCCGAAACCATCGTTCACACGTATCTTGCGATGGAGTATGTTCACCATAACCTTCTCGAAGTAATCGGTATGATTTAACTGCAGTTTTCTTCAAATGAAAACAAAAAATTAATGCTGTCCGCGAATGTTCTTTGTTCGGTATAAATTTCGACATATTGAACACAACAACACAACACTATGCACACACTTTTCCAATTTATCACTCGTGAGCGTCTGACACTTGTTGATGACACAACAAAATGGCGCAGTGTCAAATCTTTATAGCACAAACTGCATTGGTGCACCATCTGTTGTCTGAAATCCGCATTTCATACTGGTACACCTGGTACTTGGACTTGAAATTTTCTAACGTTATAGATAATGGGATTCTGGGGTCGCAAATTACGATAAAAGTAACCGGAGGATTTTCAAGTATTTACCAATTTTGACCATTTTTCGCCTCTTTCAAGATTGTTTAGTGAATATGAGAATGATCATTACATTTGAGATGTTTGACAATTATTTAAAGATTAAATTCACCAACTCTACCTTAAACCTAAGCTGAAAATGGTCGAACCTGAAAAAATTGACCAAATTTGGACATTTGTCGAGTTTTTCGCACTGTTGCTTCAAGAGTGACATAACTCAAAAAACTTAAATTTTCAGGAAAAAGAAAAACAGTTGTTTCTAGTATTAGAAAATTTTTAAGAAAAATAAGAACAGAAGCAGTAGAGAGAATATTATCTAAAAAATGGTTCTGTAAATAATCATAAAATCATTTGTTTTTGTTTCAGGATAACAACCCTTAAAAAGAAAGAGAATTCCAATTCTTTATTTACACTTCTTTAAACATCTAAAAAACCAACATTTGTGGAAAGCTTTTAAAATTTTTTTTTTATTATTAATTTTATCAAAGTTTAGGGACTTTTCCATCAATATGCTAATATGTATTTTTGAGATACGTGATAGTAGAAACAGTAGTTTTCTGAGAAAATTTGGATAGGTTTTTGAATTTTTATTATTAAGTTTGTGATTTATTTTTTTCATTAAACCTGTGTTACAAAAATGGATTCTTTAAATTTATGTTAATTAATACAGAACTTTTCATATTAGATTTGGAGTTCTTGGTGCAAAGTTCCTCAATTAGGTTATGTTAGGTTGGGAGTAATTGAAATAAGTTCATCATAAGATAATGTTAAATTTAAATAATTTTCCAATATCACAAAAGTAATGCGAAATTGACTAGAACACAGTAGTAGAAAAAAGTGGGAAATGGCCGAAATTGGCCTGATTTTTCAGATTAGACCATTTCACGTCAACATTTTTGTTACATTTTTGGTCTTCATTCTTGAGATGACATGGTAATAGCTAAAAATAGAGTAAATTCATTTATTCACTAAAAAAACTCGAAAAATGTTGACAAATATAAAAATTTGGTCAATTTATGGTAAAGTTGGTGATTTTTAAATTCTAAATAATTGTCAAACAGCTCAAATGTAATGCTTATTTTCATATTCACTAAACAATCTCGGGAAGGGGGAAAAATGGCCAAAATTGGTAAATATTTGAAAGTCTTGTACATTTTTTTAAAAAAAAACGGTTATTTTTATCGTAATCTGCGACCCCGAAAACCCATTATAACGTTTAAAATGTACGGGATCTGTAATTATCCAAATATTTATTTTACGTAAAATTTACAATTTTTTTATATAAAAACGATTTATATTTAAAAAAAAATAAAAAAATAAAAAAAAAAACTAAAAAACTTGCAAGTACATTTTAAAGTACCGTTCACTACGAGTAATTTAAAAAAAAATTATTACAAAACGCTGAAAATTAAAGGTCAGATAGAATTTTGTCCAAGTAGTAGTACTTCATCAAAGTGTGAGGCAGTCCGCAGAGTCGTTGGAATCGCATGAACGTCAACCGAAGCGTCCAAAAACACAAACATTAGCTAGAAAGGTATCTTGAGAAGGGACGAACAATCACCGGAGACTATTACGTTGTTTTATTGGACCGTTTGAAAGAAAAAAAAAGCCACATTTAGCGAAGAAAAACTGTTGTTTCACCAAGATAACCCAGCTCAGAACGCCTGAGTCCAACAAGCACACAGTCGGATAAAGTACTACTAACTTGGAAAAAATTCTCTCTGCCCTTTAATTTTCATCGTTTTGCAATAATTTTTTTTTAAATGCTCGTAATGCATAGTACTTTAAAATGTACCTGCAAGTTTTTTGATTTATTTTTTAATAAAAGCCGATTTTTATATGAAAAAATTATAAATTTTCCGTAAAATAGATATTTGAAACCTGTACATTTACTTGGACTTGAAATTTTCTAACGTTATAGGTAATAGGTTTCTGGGGTCGCAGATTACGGTAAAAGTAATCGTTTTTTTTTAATGCGGAGGATTTTCAAGTATTTACCAATTTTGACCATTTTTCGCCTTTTTCAAGATTGTTTAGTGAATGTGAGAGTGAACATTACATTTGAGATGTTTGACAATTATTTAAAGTTTAAATTCACCAACTCTACCATAAACCTAAACTTAAAATGGTCGGACCTGAAAAAATTGACCAACCGCACTGTTGCTTCAAAAGTGACACAACTCAAAAAACTTAAATTTTCAGTAAAAAGAAAAAACAGTTGTTTCTAGTATTAGAAAATTTTTAAGAGAAATAAGAACAGAAGCAGTAGAGAGAATATTAACTCTAAAATGGTTCTGTAAATAATCATAAGATCATTTTTTTTTGTTTCAGGATAACAACTCTTAAAAAGAAAGAGAATTCCAATTCATTATATTCACTTCTTTAAATATCTAAAATCAACATTTGTTGAAAGCTTTTAAAATTTTTTTTATTATTAATTTTATTAAAGTGGTTTTTTAAGAAAATTTGGGTAGGTTTTTGTATTTTTATTATTAAGTTTGTGATTTACTTTTTTCATTAAGCGTGTGTTACAAAAACGGATTCTTTAAATTTGTGTTAATTAATATAGAATTTTTCATATTAGATTTGGAGTTCTTGGAGCAAAGTTCCTCCATTAGGTTATGTTAGGTTGGGGGTAATTGAAATAAGTTCATCCCTAAGATAATGTTAAATTTAAATAATTTCCCAATATCACAAAAGTAATGCGAAATTGACTAGAACATAGCAGTAGAAAAAGGTGGGAAATGGCCGAAATTGGCCTGATTTTTCAGATTAGACCATTTCAGGTCAACATTTTAGGTTTTGCATTCTTGAGATGATATGGTAATAGCTAAAAAGTAAAGTAAATTCATATATTCACTAGAAAAACTCCAAAATGTTGACAAATGTAAAAATTTGGTCAATTTTCTCAGGTCCGACCAATTTGAGATTACATTTATGGTAAAGTTGTTGATTTTTAAATTTTAAATAATTGTCAAACATCTCAAATGTAATGTTAATTTTCATATTCACTAAACAATCTCGAGAAGGGGGAAAAAATGGCCAAAATTGGTAAATATTTGAAAGTCTTACACATTTAAAAAAAAACGGTTATTTTTATGGTAATCTGCGACCCCAAAAACCCATTATAACGTAGGAAATGTACAATATCCATAACTATCCAATTATCTATTTTATGTAAAATTTGTAATTTTTTCATAAAAAAACGATTTTTATTTAAAAAAATTTAAAAATAGATCAAAAAACTTTCAGGTACATTTTTAAGTACCGTTTACTATGAGTAATTTGAAAGAAAATTATTACAAAACGTTGAAAATTAAAGGGCAGATAGAATTTTGTCCAAGTTAGTAGTACTTCATCAGACTGTGAGGCAGTCAGCAGAGTGGCTGGAATCGCATGAAAGCAAACCGAAGCGTCCAAAAACACAAACATTAGCTATCTTGAGAAGGGACGAACAATGACCGGAGATTCTTATATTGGTTTATTGGACCATTTGAATGGTGAAATCAAGAAAAAAAGGCCGCATTTAGCGAACAAAAAGTGTTATTTCAAGATAACGATGCTCAGAACTTCATAAAATGGATCGACCAATTGGGCTATGAATTGCTTCCTTAACCACTGTATTAACAAGGTCCGGCCCCAAGCAAATATTACCTCTCACTGAATTTGAAAAGGTAAGAGAGATTTTGCTCAAATGAGGATGTCGAATGGGCTTCTTTTTGGGAGAGGTATCTCTAATGTTGAAGAATAAAATGGATTTTTGACAAAAATATTGTTTCTTATTTTTACCCCATGTAGTAGAATAGAAATTGCAAATTTCGCTTGAATATTGATTAAAAAGAGTTAACTGAAAGTACTCACATAGTATTTATAGCTTTCTTTATATCTTCCCTGTCCATATCTCGATCGTCAAAAATTTCAGGAGCTCCATGTTTACACTGATAATACACCGCAATGGTGTTTTTCGTCAGAGGAATGTCATTGTTACAAGAAAGTAAAAAAATGACAATCATTTCATCTTGAACTTTCGGAATGGTCTTGTTATCTAAATTTGACAGCCATGTCTTGATCGTGTCGATATTTTCTCGAGTCGTTCGGCCTTCGTTGACTATTTCTTCTGGCGTGAAATAAAATGGTAGCTTAAGCATGTCGCCGTCCTAAAAAAAGTGCGTGTTAATACCATAAACGTATATCTCGTATACTGCTTTAAAATCGGACAATAAATACAAGAGAACCGAATCTTTACTCTCTCGGCTACGTATATCAGATTTATGCTATTTTGAAGACCACGAAACGCTTTCAAATAAATTAAAGCTTACCTGCTTGATATCCATGAGAAGAACTTATCTTTTAATTGCTTTAAATAAACAAGAAGTAAAGTATATAAATGTGTATAATCAAGACAAGCAGGGTTAAGCGGGGATAGAATTATTATAAAATTAAATATTTCAATATCGAAATTAACCTTTATGTAATATAATCGTTGAAGGTTATTCTTACTCTAGTTCTGGGTTCTGTGCTAGTCATATACTGGGTGACCATGAATGGGTTTACTATTTTATTATTGGCGTACTAGTCCGGATTATGAATTAGATATTTTGGTAGTATTTTATAGAACACGTTTACCATCGTAACCATTGACTTGATGATAGAGCACTTTTTCGTTTTCATTTGGGGCCGTTTCTTTGCGATTTTTGCCTTCAAACGCACCCATAACTTTGTATAATATTCGCTATTGGTGGTTTGTCCCTTCTCAGCATAATCGATGAACATTATTCCGCGCGCATCCCAAAATACAGAGGCTATAACCTTCCCAGCCGACTATTGTGCCTTTGGTCGCTTCAGGGAGGGGGGATAGGGTTAATTCGGTCAAAAAACAGCATATTTTTATGAATTTTTATTGAACAAACAGAAAAGATAAATGAATTAATTTTAATACGGTATTATGACATTTCCCAGATAATGTGGGCAATTTTCGTAAAAAAATATCAAGATGTGAGCCGGTGGCAGCAACTCTTAATGGGTGCCTCAGCAAAAAGGTGTTTTGCGGTGGACATCAGAACTTATGACTGGATCATCTAAAACAAAAAAAACCAAGAAAATTCTGTTAGTTCATAAGTTTTTCTAGGTAGCCCTGTCGAGATTTTTTTTTTTTCAATTTTTGGATTTTTTGTGGTACTTACAAGTCGAAATACCGACGAAAAAAATCAACAATCAAGCCGTTATAATATATACTTAAAATTAAAAAAAAAACTCGACAGCGTTATCTCGCTAATTATGTGTAGAAAGAGTGTGCAAAATTTCAAAAAATTCGGTACAGTAGATTTCGAGTGACAATGTCCACCGACTTTGAAAAAGTTGTGGGAAAATCGAGTTAAAGTTTTACATTGAGAAATTTAAAAATTCATCATAAGTAAACAAGTATTTTTTTTTTTACTTACATAGAGACGTCAATGTCAGGTCCATACATTACGGAGCTGTCATCGTGGGTGTCCAGAGCACGTTGTTGCTCTTGTCTACGGCTAATCCGGCCTTGTTTGCTTTCAAGCGCAGCTCGATTTATCCGATTTTTGTCGACTTCTTTCACCCATCCATGAGAACTTGGCCCTACAGTGATACCCATATCATGCATGATGGATAGCAGAGCAAAACAACCTTCATTGAATGTACATGCTGCTACATGAGCAGCAATGTCAACGAGATTAGAGGTACCACTCGATATTTTTGGAGTAATTTTTCATATAAGTTGGTTCAAACTTTCATTATTGTTTTGTGTAAAACCTCCGAGACATCGCTCCAAAAGCATCTCATTACTCAAGTCCTCATATATAAGTTTTATTGCTTGTAAAACCTCGCTTAGAAGTGCGGTGTAACTATGTTTGAATGACTTCAGGTTATTCGTTGCTGTAGCTCTCTGCCATTCACACCACGAGTCTTCGCCTTTGTCACAATTCTGATGCTGCGGATTCTTGTTTGTTGAGCTATAATGAAAATAAGTCGCCCAAATGGTATTTTTCATTTTTTCTACAGAATCACAATTATGTCGAATGGCCAAACCGTAATATACAGTCAACTTGTCTATTATTTTTCCAGTAAGTTTACCTTTACCAGATAGACTTTTCCTGATTACTTTTTTTCCTGCCGCAGTTGTCGATTCTTGTGTAGTTTTATTCACTATGTTACGTAATCGGGTACCCATTCGCTTCTGAACATGACCTATAGATTCTTTTTTGTTTATCAAATAATCATCACCATAAGGTTTAGATTTCAGTACTCCAGAGTATGTTTTTGAATCGCCGTCGCCGATATAGTTGCGATATTTCACTTTATTTTTTGAACGCTCAAACATTACTACTCAGTATATATCACCACTACACCAAACACTTTATTTTTGCACTCGACGCGCGTTTCGCTAACCATGTTAGCTTCATCAGGAGCGATGATTGACTAAAGCTAAACTACAAATCTACCCTATTTATACTTAGCTTAACCCTTGAATTACTCAAGCGGAACTAATGACATAGGCAAGGCCCTCAGTTCCGGTCAAGTAACCAGTAGAGGGGACTATAAGGAATAGGCCCTCTGTCTTTATTTAAACTACTTTTACATTTTATGATTTCCATACTTTCGTATGCGTTCAACAATCTCCTATCAGATACATTTTTTATTAACCTTAGATTATCCAGTGTTACAGTATGATCAGCTTCAAGGGCATGTTCGGCAATGCTAGACTTTTCTGTTCTATTGTATCTTAAGTGTGCTAAATGTTCTTTAAATCGTGTTTTAATTGACCTTTTAGTTTGCCCAACATACTTTTTGTCACAATCATTACAACTAATTTCATAAATTCCACTTTTCTCACAATTAGGAATCTTATCTTTGGGATTTCCTAAGATATTCCTCAGATTGTCTGATGACTTATAGACTAAGGTGAGGCCTACCTTATTAAATACCTTATTGAGTCCCTTGCTATATTTCGGATTATATGGTACGGAGACATATTTGGTATTATTTTCTTCGCGTGTAAAAAAGGTGGAATTCTGAATATTAAACCTAAATTTATGTCTATTTATTAGCTTATTTACTAAGTCACCGTCGTAACCATTAACTCTAGTTATATTTCTAATACGATTCCTTTCTTTATTGAAGTTTACTCTGTTCAGAGGGAAAGTGACTAAACGATGAACTAAAAAATGTAATGAGGCTAATTTATGTTGTTTGCCCCCAAAACCCCCCCCCCCCCCCCCCCCCCCCCCCCCCCACAACGAAATGAATCATTAGGAATATATCTATCTGTTACTGTGTCCTTCCTATAGATATCAAATTCTAATCTATTATTATTTTTAATAATTAAAATATCTAGAAAAGGCAATTGTCCTTTGTTCTCAACTTCGTAAGTGAATTTAATGGAATCATACCGGCTATTTAATTTAGAAACAAAATCATTAATATTTGCTCTCTTTGTATCAAAAATCGCGAAAATATCATCCACATACCTATACCATACCCTTGGGAAATATTCGAATTCTTGACTGGCTTCGATTTCAAACTTACTCATGAATAAATTGGCTATGAAGGGTGACAAGCAATACCCATAGCTGTTCCTTCTTTCTGAACAAAAAATTGATTGTTATATTGGAAATAATTTTGTTCCATACAAAGTTTAGATAATGTTAAGTATTCACGAATAATTTCGTCTTCAAAGTCATTCATTCTAAGTAATTCTTCAAGATATTGTAAAGTTTGTGGAATTGGCACACTTGGGAACAAAGAAACAACATCAAAAGAAATTAAGACTTCACCTTCATCAAGAACTAGATTTTTTGTTTTATTAATGAATTCTAACGAATTCTTCACTGCGAAAGTATTTAATGGTAACTTCTCAAGTTCTTTTGATAACATCGAAATAATAATAATAATAATAATAATAATAATATCGAAAAACATAGTTAATAAGCAAATTCTAATTCACGAAAAAAACATAAAAGTAGTTAAAGGATTGAAAAAGAAAGATATCTTTTACTTAAAAGCGGATAAAGGAAATAAGGTTGTTATATTGGATAAGAAAGATTACTTTGAACGCGTAGATAATCTTATCGAAACTGGCCCTTATGAAAAGGTAATAAGAAATCCATTACCGAGAATGATATCAGAGGTTAAAAATTCTTTAAAAAAATGTAAGAATCTTGTCTCCGATTCGCTAAAATTTAAATTAAATGTGAGTAATCCGACCATACCAAAATTGTATTGCTTACCCAAAATTCACAAACCTGGAAAAGCAATGCGACCCATTGTTTCATCGGTCGGATCACCCACATATTCAATATCCAAATGGTTATCAAAAGAACTTGAGAAGTTACCATTAAATACTTTCGCAGTGAAGAATTCGTTAGAATTCATTAATAAAACAAAAAATCTAGTTCTTAATGAAGGTGAAGTCTTAATTTCTTTTGATGTTGCAACATTAGATAATCTAAGGTTAATAAAAAATGTATCTGATAGGAGATTATTGAACGCATACGAAAGTATGGAAATCATAAAATGTAAAAGTAGTTTAAATAAAGACAGAGGGCCTATTCCTTATAGTCCCCTCTACTGGTTACTTGACCGGAACTGAGGGCCTTTCCTATGTCATTAGTTCCGCTTGAATAATTCAAGGGTCAGGCTAAGTATAAATAGGGTAGATTTGTAGTTTAGCTTTAGTCAATCATCGCTCCTGATGAAGCTAACATGGTTAGCGAAACGCGCGTCGAGTGCAAAAATAAAGTGTTTGGTGTAGTGGTGATATATACTGAGTAGTATCATTGTGCCAAAGATTCCACATTCCTAACTTAGCTCAAACATTAATTTTATTGCTTCAACCTCCATATTTCCAGATGGACCAGTCTGATTAGCTTGACATTTTCCTTCTTTCACATGAGCAGTATACCACTTTATGCAGAATTTAGTTTTGATTCCCAAGTTTTACAGTCATGACAGTACGCGCTTTTTACACAAATATCCAGATCTTTTCCGGTATAATAACCGATCAAGGAAGACATGCCAAATAAAGATGCGAATCCTCGTTTTTTCCAGGTGCCGTCCCCTGATACGGTCAACTCCGTTGTATCTTCTACATTATTTTCTTTACACGTGGCTTTTCTCTCTTCATCCACAGCAGATGAAAAAAATGCACGCGCGGTATTTTTTATGACTAAACACATTTTTTGTAAAAACGAACTGTTGATAAAAAATGAGCTGATAAATCCATCAGGCCGCAAAACTTTTCACATCCAGCTAATTCTCGCATGGCAAAAGCGAATCGATAATTGATTTCATACACTCCAGACTGAATTCTGTTACTAGAAGGAATAAAGCAGAGGTTTTTACACTTTTCACAATTAACTTGGATGGTGAATCCAAGACCTTCACTTTTACACGACTTAAAAGAAATTTTGCCATCACACTTTACTAAACTCGCGATGGTTGAAAAAGCTAGCATAAAATTAACTATTCTGTAATGTTTTTCCAGATCCTCTGGTATGTCCCGATCAACTTTTGTTTTTATTTTTATTGCCGAAGCACTGTTTGTTTCGACCTCGTCTGTTTTACGTTTCTGTGGAGGTACTACTTTTTTTGATCTGTCCAGTCTCGACCCACTGCTTTTACGATCTTCTCTGGTAACTTTCTTAGGCATTTTGATTATAATTAATATAAAATCACTGAGAGAACTAATAGAAATACACAGAGCACGTGTTTGGTAAAATACCTAACCTAAACTGAACTATACGTTATTCACTCAAGCTAAAAACGCTTTATCTCCGTCAGTTTTTTTCGTATTGACTTGAAATTTTCATACAATATTCTTAAAATGTCGAAATCGAAAAAAAATATTTTAAAACCCTACCCTCCCCCCTTCAGGCGGCTTTCACCGGCTGCTGTCCACTCAGCTGCCTGCCGATTTGATTCCGATGTGTAGTGGTGGATCCATATTTCATCCGTTGTCACATATCGCATGAAAACTCCTTTTTATTGCGCTTAAACCGCTCTCAGAATCAACACGTTGTTGTTTTTGGTCCACTGTGAGCAAACGAGATACCCATTTTGGAAAGAGCTTTCTCATGCCCAAATGTTCATGCAAAATATGACCATCACATTCTTTCGATATCTTTAGGGTGTCAGCTATTTCACGCAATTTCACTTTACAGTCTTCCAAAACAATTTTGTGGATTTTTTTTTGTTTTCCGGTGTAACTAACTCATTTGGGCGTCCAGAGTATACCAGTAAACGATGAGTAATTTTCCAGGTGCAGAGTCCTCGTAACATTTATCAAGCCATTGTTTTGCTTGGACGGTATTTTTTCTCATCAAAAAACAGTGTTTAATCAACACACGAAATTTGATTTTTTTCATTGTTTTGAAAATATCAAAAGTAGCGTCACTAAAACCACTGTAACTTGTAAACTAATAGTCAAAATGTCATGAAATTTCGATATGTATGTGTCAGACCAAAAACTTTTCAGCCTACGTGTTAAATTATTTTAAGATTTATCATAGCGATATCGTTCAGAAACTTTAAGCTTCATCTCCTTGTTAGATGTCATCTACAGACCAAATTTGAAATTGATATCATATTTCGTTCGAGAGGTATCGTGTCAACAGTCAAACAGACCCACAGACATACAGACCGACAGACTGACGGAAATGAGTAACTATGTTTTTCGTAATAAATGAACCCTAAAACGTCAAGAAAAGCAAAAGTCTCGAAGCATGATTTTTAGTGTTCCGTACGGAACACTTATAGATCACTTCGGTGTCTGTCTGTCTGTCTGTCTGTCTGTCTGTCACACCCGATTTTCTCGGAAACTATTTGACATAGAAAGGTGAAATTTGGTAATAATATAGGAATTGATGGCCTCATCAGAGCCATGTAGTTTTGAGAATTAAATTTTGACTTAAGGGGTTAGTTTTGGGGGGTGAAGTCGGAAGTGAAAAAAAAAATTTTTTACTAGGTCATCGAGTGTGGTGTCAAATGAAAGCTTGTGAAAACACGAGTAAAAAAATATATATATAATATTATACTTGCGCGCACTTTTCTTTGTATTATTTTTAAAAATTCGCGAAAAATCGCTGTCCCGGGCCTTATCTCGAAAAGTACTTATCAAAAAATTTCGAAAAAATTCTGGAATATTCTCCACGGGTGTAGATTGAACCAAAAAAAATTATCACAATAATTTATATGGTATATAAAAAAAAAAAAAAAAATTTCAAGGTCATCAGATTTCAGTAAAGATTGGAAACGAACTTTGTTGAAAACTCATTTGGGGTGTGTTTTGTGAAGTCACTGATCATTTTATACCGTAACATAAATTTTGATTAAGAGGTTCGTTTTGAGGGGTGAAATCGGAAGTAAAAAAAAATTTTTTTTTACTAGGTCATCGAGTGTGGTGTCAAATGAAAGCTTGTGAAAACACGAGTAAATATATATATATATATATATATATATATATATATATATATATGTATATATATATATATATATATATATATATATATATATATATATATATATATATATATATATATATATATAATGTAATACTTGCGCACACTTTTCTTCGTATTACTTTTAAAAAATCGCTGTCCCCTACCTTATCTCGAAAAATACTGATCAAAAAATTTCGAAAAAAATCTGGAATATTTTCCACGGGGTATAGATTGAACGAAAATTATCACGAGTGCATTACTTTTAATAATTTATTTGGTATATAAAAAAAAACAAAATTTCAAGTTTTCAGTAAAGATTGGAAACAAACTTTGTTGAAAATTCATTTGGGGTGTGTTTTGTGAAGTCACTGATCATTTTATACCACCCTAACAAAAATTTTTATTTTAAAAACAATCAACGTACGGAACACTAATTGTGCAAGTTTAACTTGCACTTGACCGGTTTTTTTACTAATACAATGCTATCCTTTAGCAAGGAAAGTAAAAAACGTAAAGCTCCGAAAGGCGACGAACTCATACAAAATTCCGTCACAGTACTTAGAACAGCGCCAGTAGTTTGACAACCAAAAATTTTTTGTGTATGACGTCATTTTCATGGTCGGGTAGATACCTTCAAAAACCTCTCGTACATAGGTTTGTTAAAAATCCTTGAGACCACGTTCAGTACAGATAAATATATACAGAAATAATATGATTATAACACTATTACCACAATTGTGCAAAAGTTATTATTACCTAGTATAGGTAATAGAATAAAAATGCAACTAAATGGCGAACGTAATTGTTACACCATATATTGACCAACACGACTATGGAAAGCAGTTAGATAGGTCTTTACCTTTATTTGTTTACTAGGAATTATAAGGATAATAACATGAAGTCGGAACCACTTGTGGAGAGTCTCGCAGGAGATGACAGTATCGGGACATCTGATACAGGTGACCAAGACTCTATACTTGAGTAACGAAGCTTATGTCAGAATCGACGGTGACTTGTCTCAACTTTTTAAGTTAGGGAGGGGGTCGGTTAGGGTTGTGTCTTGTTACCACTCCTAATCAACATCTATGGGGAGTGGATTATAAGAAAAGCCACCGAAGATTTAGATGGTGGAGTATCGTCGGCAGGTAGAAAAATATCAGACTTAAGATACGCCAACGAGACCACTCTTCTGGCTTCTTCAGAAGGAGGCATGACACAGCTCCTCCAGTGCGTACAGAGATTCAGTATGGAGGCCGGTTTAAAGTTAAACCACGCAAAAAGCCAAATAATGGTGGTTGACAGGTAGGGAACAACACCTCGTCCTTTTCCTAAATTATCTTGGCGTGCGCACCTCTAATAAAGGTGACTGTGAAGGTGAAGTAAAGAGGAGAATCGGCATGGCCAAGACTGCACTATCCAGTCTGACCAGGATATGGAAGGATCGACACGTCAGAAAACAAATAAAATGGTTATTGGTAAAAACCCCGATCTTTCTCATCGCTACCTTTAGATCAGAATCCTGGACCATTAACGCTGCATGTTGCCGAAGAACACAGGCCTTCGAAATGACCTGCTATCGAAGGATGATGAGGATCTCATGGACAGCAAGACGAACAAAGGACTCCATTCTGAAGGAATTAAGGATCAAAGTAAACGAACGCCTGCTCTCAACCATTCCAAGGCAAATTCTTAAATTTGTTGGTCACCTTGTTAGATGAGATGGCATCGAAAAGCTCGTCATCCCGGAAAAACTAGAGGGCAAACAAAAGAGAGGTCGATCACTAAATCTCTACATCGACCAAACAAAGGTTTTAAGAAATATGTCTCCTAATGACGTCCTGCACACAGCGGAGGACCGTGAGGAGTGGCGGAGCGTGGCAAGCACGGGTGCATGAGAGGTCACGACGTCCGGAATAGAACCGCGATCAGAATATACAGAATGTGTTGCCTATAAGTTGTAGTCGATAAAAGAAATTCCTTTTTTTTTTTAAATTATTGTTGGCACCTCTGCAAATAATGCTTTGTGGAAAAAGATTCATTTCTAACCTTATTTATGATTTAATATTATATTATCGAACATGAGTGTTGCAAACGCTTCTCGCGTCGAAGCTGTGTTGCTATGAAATTATCCAAAAGGTCCAAAAATGACGCTTACAGCTTCTGCTCAGTATATAAGTAAGTTGAATGCATTGATTAGCAAGTCGGTAAAATAATACTCTCAGTTAAAAAATATTGATGATCTACCAGAACGTGATTCGAGAGGAAAAGTATCGGACGATGACGGAAAAATGATTCTTAACATGTTTTTCCCGAAATCCTCAATGAACTTTGCGCCAAGGAACGCAAAAACTAAAGCAGAAAGGATTTGCACTTATCTCTGGGCTAACGTTTGAAGTGACGGAGTATATATATATATATATATATATATATATATATATATATATATATATATATATATATATATATATATATATATATATATATATATATATATATATATATATATATATATATATATATATATATATATATATTCCGTTTTATAGCGCTCTTCTACGGCCTACGATTCCCATTTGCCATCTTCTATGGTCATTCCAGTCGCCAGGTTCCAAATTTCGTTCACACATTGTTCTTTGGATTCCACTTACACACGTTGTTTTCGGTCTTCTTTTCTTCCTTCGTTCTGACGGTGTCCATTGTAGTATTTGTTTCGGAATTCTCTCATCGCCCATGAGTTGAATGTGGCCGTACCAGCATAGTTGTCTTTGTTTTACGTCTTCTACTATTGTTTCATCAACGTCCATAATATTTTTTATTCGTTCGTTTCGGACTCTATCTAAACACACTTCACATCCATATAGCACAATACTTTAAAAAATCCAGTTGTATATTTGCTTTTTTCTTGATTTCGATATATGTCTATCCCATAAGACTGAATTTAAGGTACCTGTAACTCTCTTTCCTTTTGAAATTCTTGTTTCAATATCTTTTTCTGTTCGCCCTGAGTTAGTTATTTTAGTTCCTAAGTAGGTGTATTTCTCATATGATTTTATAACTTCACCGTTACTTAATATCAGATCTTCTGAAGGTCCTTCTACGCACATATAATGAGTTTTGTTAAAATTTACGCTTAAACCCCAGTTGTTGTACTCTTCTATTAGTTTCCGGCTCATGTACTCCAAATCATCTTGCTCTTGCTCTATTACGATCTGATCATCCGCAAAGTGAAGGGTGTAAAGGGATACTTCGTCTGTTAGTGGGATTCCCATACCATGGCATTTGTTTCTCCACTGTTTTAGCGCGTAGTTTAAATATACTTTAAATAGTATAGGTGATAAGGAGCAACCTTGACGAAGACTCTTCGTTATTTGAAATATTCCGGATGGTATATTTCCTATTTTTACTCTTGATACCGAATCTATATAGAGATTTTTAATGGCTCGAATTATGGTATTATTTATCGCCGTTCATTCCAGTATTTGCCATAATTTGCTGATGGATACGTAGTCGTAAGCTTTAGTTAAATCGATGAATAGTAAGTGAACTTCTTTAGTCGTGGCCAGCTTTTTCTCAATTAATTGCGTTATGCAGAAGACACTGTCTATGCAGGATCGTCCTGCTCTAAATCCATTTTGTTGTTCGATTTCAGTTTAGTCGTAGGCTGATTCTATAGGGTTTTTCAGAATTTTCTCATAGATTTGGCTTATTGTGACGGAGTACAATCAAAAAATCATTCTAGTGCCATCTCCATTTCTGAAGTTGGGCTGTAATCACGGCGAATTCTTCTCTATGCTGGACAATAAAATATGAGTGTTCAGGCCTGTCTAGTCTCATACATTCTTCAGCCAGGAACACTATCGGCGTCCTGGACCTCTCTTCCCTTCAATTTTGCCCTCCATCAACAATCAAAGAAGCGAGTATTTTGAACCCCTATAGATATGTCTCAAGTAGCGAGTTTTTTGTCTTATAACAAATGACAGCAATTCTCTCTCTCTTTCTACCCATTCGCCACGGTACATCCTCATTCCTAATATGACAGTATCGGGACATCTGATACAGGTGACCAAGACTCTATACTTGAGTAACGAAGCTTATGTCAGAATCGACGGTGACTTGTCTCAACCTTTTTAAGTTAGGAAAGGGGTCAGTTAGGGTTGTGTCTTGTTACCACTCCTAATCAACATCTATGAGGAGTGGATTATAAGAAAAGCCACCGAAGATTTAGATAGTGGAGTATCGTCGGCAGGTAGAAAAATATCAGACTTAAGATACGCCAACGAGACACCACTCTTCTGGCTTCTTCAGAAGGAGGCATGACACAGCTCCTCCAGTGCGTACAGAGATTCAGTATGGAGGCCGGTTTAAAGTTAAACCGCGCAAAAAGCCAAATAATGGTGGTTGACAGGTAGGGAACAACACCTCGTCCTTTTCCTAATTTATCTTGGCGTGCGCATCTCTAATAAAGGTGACTGTGAAGGTGAAGTTAAGAGGAGAATCGGCATGGCCAAGACTGCACTATCCAGTCTGACCAAGATATGGAAGGATCGACACATTGGAAAACAAATAAAAAGGTTATTGGTAAAAGCCCTGATCTTTCTCATCGTTACCTATAAATCAGAATCCTGGACCATTAACGCTGCATGTCGCGGAAGAACATAGGCCTTCGAAATGACCTGCTATCGAAGGATGCTGAGGATCTTATGGACAGCAAGAAGAACAAACGATTCCATTCTGAAGAAATTAGGGATTAAAGTAAACGAACACTTGTTCTCAACCATTCAAAGGCAAATTCTTAAATTTTTTGGCCACCTTGCTAAACGAGACGGCATCGAAAAGCTCGTCATTCCGGAAAAAGTAGAGGGCAAACGATCGTCGTCGTCAATCACTAAATCTCTACATCGACCAAACAAAGGTTTTAAGAAATATGTCGCTTAATGACGTCCTGCACACAGCGGAGGACCGTGAGGAGTGGCGGAGCGTGGCAAGTACGGTTGCATGAGAGGTCACGACGTCCGGAATCGAACCGCGATCAGGAAGGAAGGAGAATATACAGAATGTGTCGCCTATAACTTTTAGTCGGTAAAAGAAATTCCTTTTGTTTTTTAAATTATTGTTGGCACCTCTGCAAATAATGCTTTGTGGAAAAAGATTCATTTCTAACCTTATTAATGATTTAATATTATATTATCGAACATGAGTGTTGCAAAAAAGATCCAAAAACGACGCTTACAGCTTCTGCTCAGTATATAAGTAAGTCGAATGCATTGATTAGCAAGTCGGTAAAATAATACTCTCAGTTAAAAAATATTGATGATCTACCAGAACGTGATTCGAGAGGAAAAGTATCGGACGATGACGGAAAAGTGATTCTTAACATCTTTTCCCGAAATCCTCAATGAACTTTGCGCCAAGGAACGCAAAAACTAAAGCAGAAAGGATTCGCACTCATCTCTGGGCTAACGTTTGAAATGACGGAGTATATATATATATATATATATATATATATATATATATATATATATATATATATATATATATATATATATATATATATATATATATATATATATCCCGTTTTATAGCGTTCTTCTACGTGTTATAGCGTTCTTCTACGGCCTACGGTTCCCATTTGCCATCTTCTTAGGTCATTCCAGTCACCAGGTTCCAAATTTCGTTCAGACATTGTTCTTTGGATTCCACTTACCCACGATGTTTTCGGTCTTCTCTTCTTCCTTCGTTCTAACGGTGTCCATTGTAGTATTTGTTTCAAAGTTCTCTCATCGCCCATGAGTTGAATGTGGCCGTACCAGCATAGTTGTCTTTGTTTTACGTCTTCTACTACTGTTTCATCAACGTCCATAATATTTTTTATTCGTTCGTTTCGGACTCTATCCAAACACACTTCACATCCATATAGCACAATACTTTAAAAAATCCAGTAGTATATTTGCTTTTTTCTTGATTTCGATATATATCTATCCCATAAGATTGAATTTAAGGCACCTGTAACTCTCTTTCCTTTTGAAATTCTTGTTTCGATCTCTTTTTCTGTTCGCCCTGAGTTAGTTATTTTAGTTCCTAAGTAGGTGTATTTCTCATATGATTTTATAACTTCACCGTTACTTAATATCAGATCTTCTGAAGGTCCTTCTACGCACATATAATTAGTTTTGTTAAAATTTACGCTTAAACCCCAGTTGTTATACTCTTCTATTACTTTCCGGCTCATGTACTCCAAATCATCTTGCTCTTACTCTATTACGATCTGGTCATCCGCAAAGTGAAGGGTGTAAAGGGATTCTTCGTCTGTTAGTGGGATTTCCATACCATGGCATTTGTTTCTCCACTGTTTTAGCGCGTAGTTTAAATATACTTTAAATAGTATAGGTGATAAGGAGCAACCTTGACGAAGTCTCTTCGTTATTTGAAATATTCCGGATGGTATATTTCCTATTTTTACTCTTGATACCGAATCTGTATAGAGATTTTTAATGGCTCGAATTATGGTATTATTTATCGCCGTTCATTCCAGTATTTGCCATAATTTGCTGATGGGTACGTAGTCGTAAGCTTTAGTTAAATCGATGAATAGTAAGTGAACTTCTCTAGTCGTGGCCAGCTTTTCCCAATTAATTGTGTTATGCAGAAGATACTGTCTATGCAGGATCGTCCTGCTCTAAATCCATTTTGTTGTTCGATTTCAGTTTAGTCGTAGGCTGATTCTACAAGGTTTTTCAGAATTTTCTCATATATTTGGCTTATTGTGACGGAGTATAATCAAAAAATCATTCTAGTGCCATATCCATTACTGAAGTTGGGCTGTAATCACGGCGAATTCTTCTCTATGCTGGACAATAAAATATGAGTGTTCAGGCCTGTCTAGTAATAGATACATTCTTCAGCCAGGAACACTATCGGCGTCCTGGACCTCTCTTCCCTTCAATTTTGCCCTTCATCAACAATTAAAGAAGCGAGTATTTTGGACCCCCATAGATATGTCTCAAGTAGCGAGTTTTTTGTCTTATAACAAATGACAGCAGTTCTCTTTCTCTTTCTACCCATTCACCACGGTACATCCTCATTCCTAATATGTTCTGTCCAGGAGATCGTCAATATTTTGAGCATGACCAACATATAATAATGAAATAAATCGTATTAGAAATATAACTAGAGTTAATGGTTATGACGAAGACTTAGTAAATAAGTTAATAAATAGACGTAAGTTCAGGTTAAATATTCAGAATTCCACCTTTTTTACACGCGAAGAAAATAAGACCTCCATTCCATATAATCCGAAATATAGCAGGGGACTCAATAAGATATTTAATAAGGTAGGCCTCACTTTAGTCTATAAGTCATCAGATAATCTGAGGAATATCTTCGAAAATCCCGAAGTTAAGATTCCTAATTGTGAGAAAAGTGGAATTTATGAAATTAGTTGTAATGATTGCAAAAAGTATGTTGAGCAAACTAAAAGGCCAATTAAAACACGATTTAAAGAACATTTAGCTCATTTAAAATACAGTAGAACAGAAAAGTCTAGCATTGCCGAACATGCCCTTGAAGCATACTGCAACATTAGATAATCTAAGATTAATTAAAAACGTATCTGATAGGAGATTGTTGAACGCATACGAAAGTATGGAAATTATAAAACGTAAAAGTAGTTTAAATAAAGACAGAGGGCCTATTCCTTATAGTCCCCTCTACTGGTTACTTGACCGGAACCGATGGCCTCGCCTATACCATTAGTTCCGCCTGAAGGACTAGGCTAAATATAAATAGGGTAGATTTGTAGTTTAGCTTTAGTCAATCATCGCTCCTGATGAAGCTAACATGGTTAGCGAAACGCGCGTCGAGTGCAAAAATGAAGTGTTTGGTTTAGTGGTGATATATACTGAGTAATATTGTCTAAGACATCCATTCTTTTTTAGCTGCCTTTGTGGGCATATTGAGATTATCATTTTGGACTTTGACACGAATATTTTTTAAACGATTTCAAAATGTCTTCTACTGGTTGTAGGTGGTCTGCTGGAATTGTTTGGATTATTTATTGAATGAGTATTTTTGTTACCTGCAATCGAATTTCTGGGTTCTTTAGCGGTCTAGAGTTAGGCTTTATTACTTTTCGCAGCCGAGGTATACTTGAGTTTGATATTAATTAAACCATTGCTGAGCGAAAAATACAGAGAGAAACTCGTGTGTGCAGAGGAAAATATAAATCGAAACTGGAGTAATATAGTTTTTTCCCATGAACCTTCATTTTGGGGTTATATTATCGCCCCGCATACCTGGTCAATTTCCACTAACTGATTGGTTCAACACATCGTGAAACACCCTGTAAAGATTTATGTTGGATTGGACAGATTGCAGAAAACTTTAAGACAAAAAATGGTCTAGCTAGGCAGTGAGAGAGAGGCATTCGCCCTTCGTCCTTACCCTTATAATTAATGATCTTTTTTTATCTCTACGCTCCTTGGATCCACCTGTCCTCTTTCCATATACTACGCTATTGTAGCCCAAGAACTATCCTGGTCTTTTTAATTCTACTGTATTTGCGTGAGCTTTAGACTTTGAATACTATCCTGGGAGAAACTTGCTCGTTTAAGTGAATTACTCTAAATATATTGTCTACACATGGTCTACTAGCTCTAAAACCAGGTTGTTTTTCAATCTCGTAGGGACTATACTCATCCTCAATTATATTTTTTAACAATTTTCTGTAGACTCGACTGCGGGTACTCGTTACTGATATATACCTATAGTTTTGACAGTTAGTTCTCTAACCTTTTGTGAATTGGTGGGCTAGTTTCTTAACATGAAGGGGTTATGTAAGAGTTGTTATTGTTACGTTTAATTCTTTCGCTTTAATACAGCGCATACTTTAAATAATAACCACAAAAAATAAACATCACAAAAGCTCTCTACTAAGTAGGTTGTGCGGGTTTTTATACCAAAAACTGTAGAGGTATTATCTTTTAACTGTCTTCAGCAACAGCAACTAAACTCATCTCGTAAATACTGCCCCATTCCTCCTCGAATCATTTTTCTAATATTTGAGGTATAAGCAGGCAGATTATTTATAAATATAAAGTATAAAATTTCCAAAGCATTCATGTCCAATACAATAAAAGATTGTTTCTTTCGATATTCCAAACATCTGTCCAATCCAATGGCAATGAGAAAATGAAAATGAAACAAAGCGTAGAATATTTTTCGAAACACAAACATAAAGGAGAGTTAGTTTTGACAAGTACGGTTTTCTTCTCGCCTGTATGTCTTTGTATTTGTGATTTCCTCCATTTATTTTTAACGAAAATGACATTTCACCGAGAAAATGTTGGGGCAGTAATTACTTACCATCTTTATTCTATCTCTTTTTGTAGATGGACGAAATTTTTGGAAGTTTAAAACGTTGCATGGACAGTAAATGTGGCTTGCCATCTTTTTAACAGCCTAAAAATAATAAAAATTAAAATAACCAAAATTTTGTAATGTTTGACATATGTATGTTATGTTATTATTATACCCTGTGTTTTATTTTGTATCTCAAACGGTAAAAAAAACAGTTCCAGGTGTAATTTGTCGATGATTAACAGACTTTAAAATTGTACTTAGGAGTGAGTATTCAAAAGTTATTTTTGCTTTAAAAACATCCCCCATAAAGAAAATAAAGCTTACTAAAAAAACGCCAAAAAAACATGCAAAATAGTTCACAAACATGCATGATAGTTCCTGAAAAATAACCTTTGTACAGATAGATGATTGTTATTTTTCAAAGCGGGTTTGAGAAATTATATATTAATAATAGTTTTTATATAATTTTTGCTCAATTCACTTTGGCCCCAAATGATTATTTTGAGTTTCCTAACCCTAAAAATTGGCTTAAAAGGAAGATATTTTCATCGTACGTACTATAAACGAGAATTTTGCACAGCCCGAAACGATTTTTCTGGGATTATGTTGAGAAATAATTTTTTTTTTGCAAACAAATTTATCTTGTTTTTTACAAGTCTGCCCTCATATATCTTTAGTATCTGATAATTCATCTATTCACCTTTCAGAGATTACTAAGTTAGCAATGTCTCTCTGGTTAAACTGTTTGATTTCCAACTCCTTTAACTTAGCTTTGACCTTGCGATTTTTATTCTTCTCCCTCTTTGTCTTTCTCATCTTAGCTACTTCTCCACAAAACGCTCCACGAAAATTCAGGCGAATCTATAGTGTGTGTCTTGGTCTGAAATCTTGGTTTTGCTTCTCCTAATGGCTTTCTTTAATTTTATTTTGGTGTTTGAATCTACCTTTAACATGGCATTTGCTTGAATCTCTTCCTTCCTAGCAAACATCTTCATGGGGGATTCACAATTCGATAAAGTAAGTATACACAAAGCGTATTTATGAACTGTTAGACTAAAACTTCGTGAGGCAAAGATCACAAATGTGAGATTCGTCGACAGAAGCTTGTTATTGAGAGCTTTTTTTACAATCTCGTATCTCCTGCATTCCGTTACTGCACGGATTAGATCTAGGCATATGCGTCGTTTCTTCCAGCTCTGAAAGCTACAGCCTTGTTTTCTACCCACCATGCCAGCATATAATTTTTGAGGTAACCATGATGATTCGGTTATGTTAGTAAACTCAATTCTTAGAACGTATACAGAGTTGAAAAAATTGTACAGGACTCGGAGGAAGCTTACAACGCTTCATACCGACTCTTTACAACTGTTCTGGAGAGCTACATGAAGAGTGTGAACCCCGGAGGTTCCGAAATTTACCATCTGGCTTTATCTCTTCATGCAATTTAGGAATCAGGTGAGTAAGAAATGTATTATTCACATTTTGGCAATCCATTTTCACTTCGATTACCTTTTCTGATTTGTTAAAATCATCTAGACTCTGTTGATAAGCAGCAGTTGAGAACTGAGGTCAAATATCTTTAGTTAGCTTCATCCTGTATGGGGTTTCAGGTCCATCTGCTGTTTTTGGCTCACTTTATTGGGGTCAGTTGTGAAAGAGAATTTCGGAACTGGATGCGGAAAACTTACGTGAAGCTAGAATGAAGCTTTTCCTCAACAAAACAGCCTCAATATACCCTACTTTTATTTTGCCAGATTCTTTTTTTTTTAATTTCCCGGATGTTTCTCTGATTTTTCAAGTAAAAGATAATTTTCAGCTCTGGTTTACGTTCACTATTTTCACTCTTCGACTGGGTTTTTTTTCGTCTTGATCAGTATGTTAACGAGTCAAGTAGCAGCCTACTTTTCGCGGTTAAGCACCTGATGTGCGGTCACTAGGCACCAGGTATCCGCCAGTCAGGTTTGAATCCGGTCTGAAAGTTTCCCGGATCATTGGAAAAGCTTATCATGTGATTCCAGACCAGTTTTGTTATTTGCGACACATGAGCTAGACTCTATCTCTTTTCGATGTTACATACATATTATTTAACATGTAATAATATTTAAAAAACTCACGTTCAATAACCTTAAAACCTACTTTTGAAAAACTTTCAAATTTGTTTGTCATGTTCCATTTTTTTTGTTATACGAATTATGGTCATATGTTTAAATAATCCGTCCATTTTATTAACAATTCTTTGATTATATAATCTTATTATTTTCTCCTCTTTCTTCAATTCTTCCTACGATCAAATAACTGAAGATACAGTGTGCTACTTTTACTAAAGGTGTACCACCAACGTGTAACAAGTACCGTTTAAGAGTTTTAGCAATTTTACTTTAAAATTCACGTAAATAATGTGAAGTTTTCTTGTGATTTAGTTTTATTTAAATTTTCAAACTCCAAAAAATCATTGTCAATCATTGTCATCAATTTTAGCGAACTCCGCCTTGGGTGGGTTGAATAGTTTAGTAAGGTTGATGACGTTCCCAAGCACGGAAGTAGGGAGAGGGATCCTAGTCTAAGTTAACCTCCTACTTCAAGAAAAGAACAGCTGCGTCTCAAGAAACCGTCACTTACCCCTAGAATATTTTTTTATAAGCATAGTACACAGTAGGGAAATCCCTAAAGTCCTACAGCAGCGACGCGTGTACAGAAGAAGCGATTCATGTCAGTCTTGATATTGTACTCGGTGGAAACCACGGTCCTAGTTCTAGCAAATCATTCTAAAGCGATGAGGTTCTCGATACAAAAGACCTCTTGAAAAGGATCGTACGAGGCGTGACAGGCTGAATTTCATACGGATGTGAAGTATTACCGCGACGTGTATTCCTTGATATTATTGAAAGCAGTGCCACTGGTCGGTAGTTGTTTGGCAGGGCACTCTTGCCTTTTTTAGGTAGCGGCTCAACTGTAGCGCATTTCAAAGGAATTAAATATTTCCTTTCTGTAGGATAGGTTAAAAATTCTACTGAAAGCTGGTAATGGGAATAGGATTGATATAAGGAATACGACCTACGCTAAAAAAAGGTTCATATTTAAATAATAATTATCTAGTCGATAAGGAGAGAAAGCACAGATCCCACTAGGAAGCAGGCGCCGATGCAACTGGTTCGTAAAGGCTCCTCTCCCCCAAAGAAGGCGAAAACTCAATAGACTTCTGGAAAGTTGACGGCGTCCGCTTTTTGGGACCCTTGGTTCTTAAATATAACAGCATCTTGCAGTTGTACATCGTCATCAAAGCGCTTGGAGCGGTCTCTTCCTGTGCATAAACAGGTGTTGGAAGCCAGATCTGGGCTGTAAGGCAGATGGCCAAACATGTCCCATTCCAATTGACGCAACAAATCTGGTGTCCGCGTAGCGGTGTAAGGGCGAGCACTCGGGTAAAAACAGTACACCCGAATTCAGCAGCCCATGACGTTTGTTCTGGATGGCTCTTCGTAGTTTCTTTAAATTTTCACAATAGACTCAGGAATTGACAGTTGTTCCACGGTCCGTGAACTCAACGAACAGAATTCCTTTCACATCCCAGAAAACAGTTACCATAACCTTTCTCACTATTAAAGTTTGCCGGGTATTCTTAGGTTTGTGCGGCAAGTCGGTGTGACTCCAAACCATTGACTGATGTTTTGTCTCAGCGTTTACATATGAGATCTGTGTCTCATCCCCGGTCACAATTCTGTTCAGAAATGATTCACATCCTGCTGGATAATATGAAAGAAAATTAAGGCCGAACCCGTTCGTTGTGTTTTGTTGTTCTCGGGAAGCACTTTCGGTATCCACCGAGCACAGAAATTTCGCTACCTTAACTTTTCGGTGACAAAATTGCTCAGAAAGTTCTAAGATAGTGAACTGCCGGTTTTCGCGGAATTTTTCATCAATTTTTTTGAATGTGTTCATCACTGACTACAGATAACCTGCACTTCTTTCCTTATCGTGAGTGTTTGTTTCCCACTTTTAAACAAACGAACTCACTAACGAACAACATCTTTACTAAGTTGGGAATGTGGAATCTTTGGCACAATGACACTACTCAGTATATATCACCACTACACCAAACACTTTATTTTTGCGCTCGACGCGCGTTTCGCTAACCATGTTAGCTTCATCAGGAGCGATGATTGACTCAGTCAATCATCGCTCCTGATGAAGCTAACATGGTTAGCGAAACGCGCGTCGAGCGCAAAAATAAAGTGTTTGGTGTAGTGGTGATATATACTGAGTAACATCTTTACTCATAATCTTTTGGCAGTGTACGGCACATAGTACACGATAAATGTCTGCTGCTGACTTCTCTAGCACTACTGTATGCCTATTAAACTTTTACTCCTGTCGGCACAGTGACAGCTGCGCTCGTCCCCTAATCTTCTAATTACGCACAAACGGAAGTTACTTTCCGAATAGCCCTCGTATTTAAGTTATGTGAGTTTTCCTTCATAGCTAGGTAGGTAACTTAAAAAAAAACACACCCTCGTAATGGATATACTGCGATTTTAATAGAGAAGACAGACTTTATTTTTCATTTTTACCATCTGAAGCTGTCCAACAAAAAAATTAATAACGACTTGAAAACTCTGCAAGGCTGAGGGCTCACAATCGGCACCAGACTTACATTTAAAGATTACGTTACCAGGTGTACAAGTATGAAATGCGGATTTTTTTTTCTAAAAAAACACGTTAAATTCGGAAGAATGATAATAAGTGCTTTATTCAATGTATGCTCCATCGCTTGTTATACATTTTTCCCATCTTTCGGGCAATTTGTGAATACCACGCCAGTAAAAATCTTCCCCTTTTGCTGCGAACCATTTATCGAGTCATTTTTTCACATCTTCGTACGAACCAAAGCGCTGCTCAGCAAGTGCGTGACCCATCGATGCAAACAAGTGGTAATTGGAAGGAGCCAAGTCTGGTGAGTAAGCCGCATGGGGTAGAACTTCCCAGCTGAGTGTTTCCAACGTGTCGCGAACTGGTTTTGCTATATGTGATGAAGCATTGTCATGAAGAAAAATGACTTTGTGTTGCCTCTTTCGGTATTCTGGCCTATTTTCAAGCAGCGAACGGTTCAAATCGGTCAATTGTTGGTAACGTTTAGTATTAAGCGTTTCCCCAGGTTTTAACAGCTCATAATAGACCACGCCTCTCTGGTCCCACCAAACACAGAGCATCGTCTTTGTGAACTGAGCTCTAAGGCAATCTTTTTGCGAGTCTTCGAATTTTACGATTATTCTTTCTAAATCTGATAATATGTGCAAAAAGTTTAGTTCCCTGGTGAGGGGGCATAGACTAAACTTTGGACCCAATGATAGAAAACTGTGCAATTTCAGTAGGTATCTCTATATCTGAAAGATTCTTAAATCATTTTGGAGATGTTTTGGTCTTACGTTTGTAATTAAAGTCTTTTAAGTTGTTTAGTTTTTTGAGATTTTTAGATTTAATGTTATTAAAAATCTTATTATATCTAACTTGTTGTCTTCTATCAAATTCTTCAAGAATATGTGAAGGAATGGTGAATGAGAGTTGACTTGTAATTTGTGTAAGTTTATCTTTTAATGACTTAAGTTCACAATAGGTTGCCTCAATTTCCAAATTAAGAATATTTTTGTGGATGGTGCGCCTGGGTCTACCCATTATTTTTTGTGCTTGGGATTCTCAAAATAAAATCCACTTTTCATCCCCTGTAACTATACGATGCAAAAACGACTTTCTTTTGTACCGAGCGAGCAAAATGTCACACGTGTTTTTGCGCTTTTTCCATTTGCCTGTTGTTCAACTCATGTCGTACCCATCTACCGGTCTTCTGAATCTTTCCCATCTCTCGTAGCCGATTGGAAACAGCTTGTTGACTAACGCCCAATTGCTCGGCGAGTTGTTTTTGTGTTTGCGAATCATCTTCGTCCAACAATGCTTGCAATTCCACATCTTCGTATTTTTTTGGCGGTTTTCCACGTTCCTTGTCTGCAACATCGAAGTCACCACTTTTGAAACGCCGAAATCATCGTTCACACGTATCTTGCGATGGAGTATGTTCATCATAAGCTTTTCGAAGTAATCGGTATGATTCAACAGCAGTTTTCTTCAAATGAAAACAAAAAATTAATGCTGTCCGCGAATGCTCTTTGTTCGGTATAAATTTCGACATATTGAACAAAACGACACAACACTAGGTACAGATTTTTCCAATTTATTACTCGTGCGCGTCTGACACTTGTTGATGACACAACAAAATGGCGCAGTGTCAAATCTTTATAGCACAAACTGCGTTGGTGCACCATCTGTTGTCTGAAATCCTCATTTCATACTTGTACATCTGGTACATCTAAACTAAGCATAGCATAGGCTACTTTAAAAGGTAGTTATTTCTTACGTCCCTGTTCCGACATAAATGCAACGCTAAAGTAACTAACTTTACTTTCTTTCTTTAAATATCGTAACAAAGTTTGTCCCTCCTGCCCAGACAGCTTACAAAATGTAGGCCTGCGTTTGCCATAGAAACCGCTAGCTCGGCAGCTGGCTTGAATAAAATGATTTTTTTCGATATGCCACTATCTTCCGGGCTATTAGACATAAATTTTAAAAAATCACCCATCCATCAACTAACTACCAATCAAATACTAGTCGTATATTATACAGTACCACCGTGTTACGGTCGTCTTCGCAAAACCCCACCAGCCTCTTGTAAAGCTAAACCAAAAGTAACATTCAGCCGAGCTGGTTTAGTTTCCAAATCGCGTGGTACCATACGAATCATCGGTCAAGTCGCGGTACCAATTTTATTTTAGTCAGCTTAATGATTATGTGTAAAGATTTATGAATAAAAGGGTACCTATAGACGACGGCCAATCCTACTAGTACTATTAATACCGCGTTTTGCAACACATGGTACCTAGTTTGCCCACGGCGAATAACATCTTACTTTCTATTTGAGTAATAACAATCATCGTACGGAAATCTGCGTCCCAATATCTTACGGTATTTTAATTGAATAAAATTTTCAGACTTTCTTTTTAAACGTTAAGTGACAAAAATAACGGTTTTTTCCTTTTTGAAAATTTATTGTAATTTTTCTTTATAAAAAAAGGACAGTAATGAGTGTTTTAACGAAAAAGCATAGGCATCCTTTTTCTCGATGGTCTGAAGAATTATCCTGAGGGAAAGAAGAAGGATATTCAAAAAATTAAAAATTGGTGAGTATTTAATTGATATGTGCGATTTTATAACAGAAAAAATATTGTTAGAGTACACGTACACGGAAATAATCCCTTTTCTAACGAATTTCGAGATAAAAAAATATCCTAATAAGGACCTAATATATTAAGAAACCTTTTGAAAAATAATTGTTAGTCAAATATTTCCAATTAGCTTTGTCGTTTTTGCATAATTATAACTTTAAAAGAGGAAAAAGTACATTTCTAATGAAATTTAGAAATCAGGGAGACTAAACCAACTCGAGAATATTTTACCAAATCTCAATCTTAGGATATTGATCTGATGACACTATTTCATAGTTATTGCAAATAGGTCTCAAAATTCAACCAAATTGCTCCCGGAGGGACTTGACAAACTAATTTTCTTTTCGGATGGTAAAATATTATTATTGATTTACTAAAGCGTACAAACGTGGCCAACATTCTTTTTTGGTTCACATAGTTCGTAGGCTTCAATAATTTTAAAATTTTTACTTGGCTTGCTCAGGCAAGCATGGCATTCGTGAAACAATCATATTTCGAGAATTTTGCTCTTCTTTGCGTTCCACAAAAAAAATATTGCTTCGAATTTCTATAGGTGGGTCTGTTGGTCGATTTTTTCGTCTGTCTGTCTGTTGGTACGATAAGGGTCGAAGAAAATGAGATCTCGATTTCAAATTTGATACACATGTAATACTTGAGGTAGGTGATAAACTTGTAGTTTTTGAGGGACATCGGCTTGAAAAAAAGGGGTGAAGGAGGTGCACCGATACATTTTGGATATTTTCAATGTCATTATGGGAATTTTTCTTGTTTGTTGGTTGCGATAATCCACAAATTTAAAGCATAATTATCTACAGTTAACGATTTGTTTGGATATTGCGAACTATTAATAATAACAATGGAATTAATGAAAAAATATCCTGCTATATCTTGTTTGTTGTTGCTATTGGTAATTGCTTGATTATATTTACTACAGAAAGAAAATATTTACCCACTATATCTATATGCGATTTACATCGTTTGCACTTTTGTAAATTCGCAACTACTTAAAATTGCTTAACCTTCAAGAGTTTAACAAATTGGGTCAAATATGAAATATTCTGCTTGAATTTCAAAACAATTTAAAATAATTAATTGGTTTTGTCAAATTAAATTGGTCAGGTGCGTGTTCGACGCAAAATCGATTTTTTTTCTATAAATTCATTTATGAGAATTCCAAATTTTATGAAAAAAACATGTATATACTTGAGGTAGGTATATGTATATATATATATATATATATATATATATATATATATATATATATATATATATTATATATATATATATATATATATATATATATATATATATATATATATATATATATATATAATATAAGCTGGCCGTCTATTTCGGGTCTCTAAACTGTAATTACTGAATACCAATTTATCGATTACATGAACACATTCTAGTAATATATGAACATATATGTCACATAAAATAAAGTTAATGGTTTGGTGATTTGAGACATGGCAATCAAGGTAACTTTAGTATAATTTAATCTACCTAAAGCAAAAAAGCCAGTCTATCTGAAAACAGTTATCAGTACTTAATATTCTCCTTTTCTAATTACATCATTAGGCCTATCCTAATTCTAAAATTATTTTCAACTAGGCCCGGAACGGGGGTTTTTCCATACAGTAAATGCTGATAGCTAACATATATATATATATATATATATATATATATATATATATACATATATATTATATATATATATATATATATATATACATATATATATATATATATATATATATATATATATATATATATATATATATATATATATATATATATATATATATACATATATATATTATATATATATATATATATATATATATATATATATATATATATATATATATTCAGGGTGTTGTGGAATTCCTTGCATACATTGGAATCGGCGCCTTCTGGTAGCAAAACCGAGTGCAGAAAATTCACGTTAAATAAATAAAATAAAAAATGATAACATGAATATTTTTTTCACATCGCCACTGGTAAACCATACAACTCCACAATATCGCCGATCGTTAACCAGATAGTAAGAGCTACAGCGTTATTCAGATTTGACTAGTCTTTTCCTAAAGAAATTTAATAAAAAAAAATATAAAAATTGGTACATTTTAAAATAACTACGTAACACCAACAAATTAATTATACAAGTTTTATATTACAATATTTTATTGTAATAAGTAAAAATTTTAACACGCGTAATTCACTGAAATTTTATTTTTTTCATTGTAAAAATGGCGGCTTTACTTTATTCTAAAGCTGTAAAAGGATCTATTGTCGGCGTCCTAGGTCTACAACAAAGGATTTACTGTCGGTGTTTGCTGGCTTTATCGGTAGCTTTTTAGTGGCTCTCTCTGCTAGACAGTGGCCAAGTGACCACGCTCTTTACAAAAATGTCAAACTTACATTTAGTTTGTTTATTTACGGTGAACGTTTGCCAATTATGTAATATATCGTGGATAACGTGAGGTAAAGATCAATATATTGCAGGTTTTTTATTAATATATCCATAGATTAATATAATGTAGAATATAGCAGCAAGTCTGATAGTTCGTGTTGTTTGGTACAGTTAATTTAACATAAAAATAATGAACAAATACGTTCTTAAATCTACTTTGTTTTTTCACTTTAACACAAAAAAAGTTTTACATTTCTTACAAGGAAATCGTTTATTATTTCGGTATTAATCTTGGAAAAGTTCAGACGAAAACTTATTTGAAATTCTGTTTTTATTTTGCCCAAACTCAAACAGTTAACATGAAAGTCAAAATCAGCTGTTAAGGGGCAGTGATCCAGTTGTTCTCGCGTGTTAAAAAGGAACCAAATAATAGATAAAAATGTTTCTTAATTATGGTTACATATTCTTTTTACTAGGTGTTTTCTATTATTATTTTCATTTGTTATTAAATTAATTTTACTTGATATTTGGAATTCTGTAATTGTTAAAGAAAATCATATGTTTGGCAAAACAGTTCGTACAATGACGGCTTTTCAGGTGTGGTTTGGCGGTAAAATCCAGTTGTGCCCTTTTTTAATTTTTCAAAAATTTTCGAATTAAAAAAAAAGTACTGAATGTGCTTCTATATGATCCTACAAGTCACCCGTTTTAACATATGTAGTGAATTTCATAACACCCTGTATATATATATATATATATATATATATATATATATATATATATATATATATATATATATATATATATATATATATATATATATATATATATATATATGTATATATATATGTACATATATAAAAGTGGCTTGTGGTCATCGTTTCACGCATGCCCACTGAGTACCTTCATCTATTGGCTACGGTGCGTCTTTAAAATGGCCCAGACAATGGAAAATTCCGCAGCATTATACAAATTTGTGATGATAGGTTTGGAGAAAGAAACCTAGACGATCTGTACAACATTTTTATTAACAATGCCTATCCTAAGCACATTTTACGTAAATTAATTTATAACTTTAATATTGTTGATAGCCTTATTGATGAGGCGTATGCGCAGCACACGATATACAAGAAGCCAATCACAAACTCAATCGTCGCCTTATTCAAAGACTTTCCAAATGTAACAATTGCGAAGGATAGGAGGTTCTGAACTGTTTTCAAAAAGAACGCCTATTTTGTACAATAACTGCATAGTTTATACATTGTCTTGTTTGCAATGTGAGGCTTGTTACATCGGACAGACATCGCAGTGGTTAAAACAGTGGCTCACACAGCACAGGAGTTACTGGCGATTAGGAAAGAATTCATGTGCCGTAGTGCAACATCATTTGAAAACCGGTCATACACGTAATATTGATTATAACAACATCAAAATTTAGCTCACGACTACAACCATAAAGGGAGACTTTTTAAAGAAATGTACCACCACATAAACAGGGACCACATTCAATCAACTATAAATTAGACACTAATCAACTTAGTAATATCTACAGCAACACAATCAATGTTTATTAATCATTCGCAATTACAACATTAATAATTCAAAATTTTCCACCTCTTGGTATAAAATAAGTAAATAAAGTCTTTTTCTTGTGCTGTTTTTTTCGTTCATTTGGAATTCCCAATATGTGCCGAAGCTGTGTACTCTCAGTTTGTGTAGAAAAATCGAGTTGTTGAGTGTTTATTTCGAGGACTAACTAGCATTTTCGTGCGTTGTTTTATTTATTTATTCGTTTGTTTATATTTATTTGTTTTAATTTCAACATTTTAATACTTAGACGAAAAATAACATTGTTTTAATATATATTGTAATTACTCCTGAAGAAGCTATCAAACGATAACAAAATACTGAATATTAAAGAAGAAAAGAATTCTTTATTTTGCGATGCAAGTTAATAGTTAAAATAAAAATTTCGGTTTCCAAAACAACGTTTGTTTTGAACAAGCATACAGTTTTTTTGTTATTCAAGATGAGATACGAACAAAAAAATAACTTTTTTGAATTTCATTGTATTTCATAACAGATAACAACATCATTCTAAACAAGTTTTTATGAAGTTTATCTACGAAGGTTACGTAATAATAAATAAAGAATATAACGCAAAATACTTGATAAACGAAACAAAACTGCTAAAGCATTATTAAAGTGCTTGAGTTTCTCTTAAATTATACTTATATTTTTAGAAAATGCTTGCAGGTATGATCTTAAAGGTTCTGGATGCGATTTTCTATGAGTTCAGGCTTTTTTTTTTAATTACGTGTTTAATTCTTTTGGGAGAATCTGAAAAATTAATTATTCACTAAAAGAATTTCCAATATCAAACACTTCTAAATATTTTCTGTCGGCCAGTGTACATTATCCTCTAAAAGGTTAGAGTTACTAACGATTTTGTAATTAAAACTAAAAATACAAAATTAAAAAATCGGTCAAGTGCAAGTTGAACTTGCGCAATTAGTGTTCCGTACGTTGATTGCTTTTAAACTAAAAAATTTTGTTACAGATGTATAAAATGATCAGTGACTTCACAAAACACACCCCAAATGGGTTTTCAACAAAGTTTGTTTCCAATCTTTACTGAAATCTGATGACCTGTAAATTTTTGTTTTTTTTAAATACCAGAAAAATTATTAAAGGTAATGCACTCGTGATAATTTTCGTTCAATCTACACCCCGTGGAGAATATTCCAGAATTTTTTCAAAATTTTGATGAGTACTTTTCGAGATAAGGCGGGGGACAGCGATTTTTTCGCGATTTTTTAAAAATAATACAAAGAAAAGTGCGCGCAAGTATTACATTATATATACATTTTGTACTCGTCTTTTCACAAGCTTTCATTTGACACCACATCCGACGACCTAGTAAAAAATTTTTTTTTTCACTTCCGATTTCACCCCCCAAAATTAAGTCAAAATTTAACTCTCAAAACTACATGGCTCTGATGAGGCCATCAATTCCTATATTATTACCAAATTTTAACTTTCTATGTCAAATAATTTCGGAGAAAATCGAGTGTGACAGACAGACACCGAAGTGATCTTATAAGTGATCCGTACGGAACACTAAAAAGGTCATATATACTACACCAGGCAGGCTGTAACCGGGCGTGCAGGGTGTGCATCGCACGCGGGCGGCACATCCAGGAGGGCGGCAAATACACAGATCTCGTCAAAAAATAGATTGGAAGAGTTGAAAACATTTGACGATGTGTTTGGCTTTTTCAGGAGTAAATTATGTAGTTACCCCAAAGACGAATTGGTAAAACATTGTAAAGATTTACATCTGAAACTGAAAGACTATGCGATAAATGAAACGGACATTGACGGTATTGATTTATATAATGAAATTAATGCTTTTACAATATCTCCCCTTCCTTTTCCATCCCTCTCAATTCTGCGTCTTTCTGATCCAGCCTAAACCAGCCGTTCTTTTCAAGTCATCTTTCCATCTCCTTCCTCTGGATCTTTGTCCCAGCCATGGCCTCTATTCTTGTATTCTTTTATTTCATCTTTCATCTTGTTGTCTTGTCTGATTGTGTGACGTGCTCATCTCCCAAGAATCTTAATACAATACAATAGTTATAATTAATCATTAAAAGGAGCTTAAAAC
Organism: Pachyrhynchus sulphureomaculatus; assembly: GCA_019049505.1. Taxonomy (NCBI): domain Eukaryota; kingdom Metazoa; phylum Arthropoda; class Insecta; order Coleoptera; family Curculionidae; genus Pachyrhynchus; species Pachyrhynchus sulphureomaculatus. Next base: position 114,733,498 of record CM032448.1, on the reverse strand, counting down.
AGTTATTGATGCAAAGGAGAGAAATGGTGAATAAGACTACAAACGAATACAGAACTAAAAATAAGGAGATATCTAAGGAAATTAGAAAAAACAAAAGACAAAAAATGCAGGGGAAATTAAAAACGTTCAAGAACAAAATAAGAGCTTAAAAGTTTTAAGAAAGAAGAAGGAAGGAACGACATATTTAAGATTAAAGACCTACATGGTAATATAATAACAGACAAAAGAGATATTTTAAAGATCATCGAATTATTTTTATCAACAATTATATACCTTACACGATAGAAGAATAGAAATCAACATACCAAAAATTCTAAATCAGGGGTCGGAAGAGATCCCAGAGATTACAGAAGTAGAAATCATATCCGACATGAAAGACTTGAAAAATAACAAGGCCTAGGCCGCGCAAGATTTGGCACTACAAATCTGCTAAATGGGAAGATCTCATGGAATACTTTCGAACTTTCCCTTGGATGGACGTTTGTTTTCGATCCGATAACCCATCTGACTGCGCCAGGGAGGTCTCCGATGTTATTTTGGCTGGTATGGAAGCTTACATCCCTTTTTCGAAGAAATGCTCCTCCAACGGCAAACCTTGGTTCGACCGAAAATGCAAAGAAGCTGTTGCTTCTAAACATATTGCCTACCGACAATGGCGTGAAAATCCTAACACCTTAAATCGAAACATCTTTGTTCATGCCCGGAACAGATGCAAGGGAATTATCGACGAAACCAAGGAGGCACACAATCAACGAATTAGAAACAAACTTCTCGCTTGTCCCAACAATTCCAGGTCCTTTTGGGCAGTCGCTAAGGCAGTTAGTCAAAACTTTACCAAATCCACCATACCACCACTCACACGGCCAGATAATTCCATTGCAACCACACCTGTTGAGAGAGCGAACTTGTTGGCTGAACTCTTTGCTTCACATTCTACTGTCGATTTCCAAGGAAAAACACCACCTACTATTCCCATATTGCAGTCAAGGATGCCCGATGTTGTCTTCAGACAGCGCATCATAAAGAGTATTTTAATGAAGCTAGACACCAAGAAGGCTTCTGGCGCTGACGGAATACCTGCCATAGTTCTCAAAAACTGTGCAAGGGAACTTACACCAGTTTTCTGTAGACTTTTTAACCTATCCTACAGAAAGGGAATATTTCCGTCCTGCTGGAAATGTGCCACGGTTCAGCCGATACCTAAAAAAGGTAAGAAGACCTTGCCAAATAACTACCGACCAGTTGCACTGCTTTCAATAATATCGAAAGTCATGGAAAAGGTTATCAATGAGCATCTTCTAAAATATCTTGAACGATTCAATATTATTAGCGATCACCAATATGGTTTTCGTAAACATAGATCAACAGGAGATCTTCTGACTTATGTAACACATGTTTGGAACAACGCAATTGAACACTTTGGAGAATGTCGAGCGGTTGCTCTTGACATATCCAGGGCATTCGACCGTGTTTGGCACGATGGACTGTTGGCTAAGTTACGCTCTTATGGTATGTCTGAAAGGTTCTGTTTGTGGCTCTCATGTTTCCTCAGAGAGCGTTCTTTACGAGTGGCGGTCGACGGATTTCTTTCTAACACCCTCACTATCAACGCCGGTGTGCCCCAGGGCTCCATACTGTCTCCTACTCTCTTTCTCATTTACATTAACGATCTGCTGGAAAAGACCGGGAATCCAATCTATAGCTTTGCAGATGACAGTACGCTTGTCTCTTCATTCAGCTTGAACGCTCGGACATCGGCTGCTCAGGCGAATATCCGCAGACAGCAGGAGGTCGTTCAACTTAACAAAGACCTGGAAGAAATTCTATCTTGGGGTGACAGTAACCAAGTGGAATTTAACGCTACAAAAACCCAAGCGGCAGTCTTTTCTAAAAAAGTTAACGTTGCTGAACCCGACATAGCTATGTCGGGGCACTCCATTCCCCTAGCATCGTCGCTCAATTTGTTGGGCGTTAGTTTGGGAGCAAATATGTCTTGGCATGAACATGTTGCAGGCATAGCAAGGAGAGCTTCTCAAAAATTGGGAATATTATTTAGAACCAGAAAGCTTTACACCCCACAGCAACTGTTAATTCTTTACAAAGCCCAAATTCGACCAACTATGGAATACTGCTCCCACGTTTGGGGCTCCGCTCCCAAACATACACTGCATTTGTTGGATTCTGTTCAGAGAAGAGCGGTCCGTCTGATTGGGGACCCGGAATTGACCGGCGGCCTTGATTCGCTGGAACATCGAAGAGCGGTTGGCGACTTGAGTCTGTTCTACAAGTATTTTCATGGAAAGTGTTCGAAGGATGTAGCCCGCTTAATTCCTCCCAAAGCGGTGCATGTTAGAAATACACGTCGCGCTGGTGCTTCGCATCCGTATGAGGTTCAGCTTGTTATTCCGCGTACGACGCTTTTCAAGCAATCTTTTATATGGAGAACGTCATCCCTTTGGAATAATTTGCCCAGCGCTGTGTTTCCCACCGAGTACAATTTACAGCGATTCAAGAACAACGTGAATCGCTTTTTCCGCACTCGTGCCGCTCCTGGAGCGCTTTAGGGACTTCCCTGCAGCACGTGTGCTAGACCAATAAAAAAAAAAAAAAAAAAAAAAAAAAGGCTCCGAATGAAGACAATATTGTAATAGAGGCAATTAAATAAGGAGGACTACAAATTATCAAAGTTCTGAAAATGTTATTTAATAAATGCCTCCTGAAAGGAATAACTCCATCGCAATGGAATACTACAATATAAACTATCGACTCATTACTTACCAAACGTCTAACAAATAAATTTGAGTTTTTTCTTTCAAAAGAGCAGGCAGGTTTCCGAACAGGGTATGGAACAAACGGCCATCTGCTTACAGTTAAAATCCTGTTTCAAAAAAATGTATAGAATATAATAAGCCTCTGATGTTTATAATAGTGGACTTTGAAAAGGCTTTTGATTCTATAAACCAGCAGAGACTCTTGGAAGCGCTTGCGCAATGTCGTATTGATCATCGATACTCCAGTGTAATTAAATACATATATGAAAATGCCACCTCTAATGTAAAAACACAAACTAATCAAACCACCAGCGAAATTCAAATCGAAAAAGGAATCCGCCAGCGGGATACGCCCTATCCCAAGCTTTTCGCAACACTTCTAGAAAGTATGCTATAATCAATAAACTGAGAAAAAATTGGGCTTAACATCAACGGTAAAAAGTGAAATTACTTTCGTTTTGCCGACGACATTGCCTTAATAACAGATAATATGCAGAAGGGTTGGTTTAAAAATAAATTTGTCCAAGACTCAGTTTATGACAAATTTTGTATTAAACGACACTAGAAAACTGAGTAACATAGAGATCGAGCAAGTACACCGATATAAATACCTAGGCCATGAAGTCAGCATAGGACGAGACAATCAAACACATGAAATTCAGCGGAGAATAGGTCTCTCTTGGACGGTATATAGCAAACTGGGCTATATATTTAAATCTAATTTTCCGATGTGTTTAAAAAGAAAAATTTTTGACAGATGTGTACTAGCCGTTCTTAAGTCCGGAGCCGATACTCTCACATTGACGAAGAAAAATATCAACAAAATATGTGTCATACAAAGAAAAATGGAGAGTTAATGTTAGGCGTTACTCTTAGAGATCACATTCCAAATCACATTATCGGGAAAAAAACGGGGGTACAAGAGGCAGTCAAATTCATTCTGCATCTTAAATGGAATTGGACTGGATATGTTTCTAGGTTTAAGGATGAACGGTGGACAAAAAGAAATTATAGAGTGGCGACCGATGATTTGAACATTTGGCTGGAAATTGAGTACATGTGGTCCAGAACAGAAAAAGGTAGCAAGATTTGAGGGAGGCTTTCGTCCACCAATGGACAGTATAAGCTGATGATGATGATAGCTTTCCTGTTGTAGAATACAGATCGCACATCGTTGTTTGTGATTACTTTCTTAACGCCTTTTTAAAAACAACGTTTCGGATTAAGAGCCGCACAAATAGTTTGAAGCACAATAAATTCAGAAATCGTAACTCTTACCGTTGAATGCTTGAGTACTACAGCTGATATCTTACTCAAAGTGAAGTTATGTATTCAACTCATCCCTTGTAAATAAACAATCCCTTTTTGGATCGGGTAATACAAAGGCAATAAAATACGTGCGAAATCGAAAACTGACAATAAACATGTTAAGAAACGTTCATAAAAATTTATTGTAATTTTATTAGGTAGCTGAGGTAATGAACAAAGATTTATAGTAGGTAATTTGCTTTTAAATTTTTACAATGGATTTATGTTTCAGTTGAAAGTAGTCATTACTCTCAAGCTTAGAAGTGTGTTAAGGTGATTATAGTCAATTTTGAATAAGTACTGGGTGTGTGACTTAACTTTGAGGGATTTTTTGGTAAAAATATCACTTTATTGTAAAAAAATGGTTAAAGTAAATCCCAAGATATAAGATCCTGCCTTTTTAAACGATCCTAATAAGATTTTGTGCATAGTTGCCAGGTATTACGATAAACCTGTTTTTATTTTACCTGCTTTGTATACCGCCCTCACTAGCACCTGCAATCATATTGGATCCATTTTTACCTATATATTTACTACCTGGCAACCCGGTTTAGAGCCCTTTAACTATTTGATAATATAGGCCTAATGACCAAAGGTCCCCATTAAGATTCGAAAGATACTTTTTATTATTTTTATTTTTAGTTTTACTTACAACTTACAACGTAACGGTTCTATTTTATTCATGTGGCGTCCGTGGGAAAATTGCAATAGTAGCTATGGCAAGGGAAAACATTTATCACTTAACGCCAAACAGATAGTGAAAAATGTTTACGACAGTTTGGTAAAAAGAAATTTCTACGATTAAGGGTATTGTAGGAAAACCATCACTCAGGAACAGGAAAAAACGGAAAGATTTTCAAATGCATCATGTAGACTATTGTGAAAAATACGTCATCAGGAGTAAAATATATTCTATGTATGAAGAGCAGTTGGTGCCGACATTAGACAAAATAAAATTATGACTGGTGCAGGACGGGACCAATATATATACATTGTGGCCGATCAACCTTTCACAGAATTCTCTTAAGAATGGGATTCACGTTCCGAAAAATCAACAAAAGGCAAGTAGTGATGGAGTCACAAAGATTACGAATGTTGCGACATACTTATTTACAAGAAATTAAAAATCAGAGAATTGGCCAATAATTTACCTTGACGAAACATGGTTCGATACCCATGACACTGTGCAAAAAGGGTGGGTTGACAGCAGTACAAAATGTCAGACTTACGCACCTTCAAATAAAGGTAAATGAATAACCATTTTGCATGCTGGATCTGAAAAGGGCTGGGTTTCATATTGTCTACAATCTGGAAAAAAACATAAAAGATTCTAATTTGGACTATCACGAAGACACGACCGCAGAACTTTTTGAAAATTGGTTTCAAAATTCTCTTTTGCCAAATGATCCCGAACAGAGTGTTATAGTTATGGACAATGCAAGTTACCATAGTTGCCTACTAAATAAGGTTCCTAATGCAGCCAACACCAAATCGGAAATACAGGGATATATGTTAACAAATGACATTTATTTTGACTTTAGTTATAAAAAAAGTGATCTTTTTGAAGTTTTGAAAAACTATAAATTGAAAAAGAAATATGTTTATGATAGTATGGCTGAGAAAATGGGACACACTGTTTTTCGGCTTCCTCCGTATTATTGTGTGTTTAATCCAATTGAACATATTTGGCATCAAGTTAAATCAAAAATAAGGGCACAAAATGTTTCTCCTACTTTAAGCGTGTCAGTGGTTCAATTAGGAAAAAAAATTATAAATGATATACCTTGTGAAAGCTGGAAGAATTCCATTCAGCCCGTTGTTAAAGTTGAAGATTCATATATTTATGTAAATAATATAAAACCACTGATAATTACCTCAGCTGATGACAGTGATAATGAAACCGAATTAGGCTTAAGATAAAATATATTTTTATTTATACAATATGTCCCCTCTTGTAAACTCCATTCATTCAAACTGTATATTTGTACTTCTTATCCATTTGTTTTTACATGCACCTATAAATAAACATCTCCAAAAACACTTATAATTTTATTTATTTGCTTTAATGAATAAGATTGTTAAGTCCATCTCCGCAACCTATCATAAACAAAAGGTCAGAATTTTTATATAGCCCACTTAAAACGGCAAAAATCAGGATCTTATATTTTGGGACAGGCTATCAAATTGATTACTCAAAGTATTATCCCTCGCTAGCCACTACTTTTCGCCATCTTTGTGGCAGAAGATGAATACCACGCTGAAAGAAATGAGTCGTTCTTCTTCTTTTGAGGCTATCCACGAATCGACCCATTTTTTGGTATCCTCATAAGAATGGAAGCGCTGTGTAGACAGGCTGTGCGTCATCGATCTCAACAAGCAATAATCAGAAGGAACAATGTATGGTGAGTACGGCGGGTGAGCTAGGACATCTCATTCAAGCGTTTCTAGCGTGTCCTTGACGGGTTTTACAACATGTGACCGTGCGTGTTTTTTAGCATATTGCGGTCGTTTTCCTTCAATGCTCAGCTCAATTGCATCAATTGTTGTCGGTAACGTTCTCTAGTAATAGTTTCGTTGGGATGGAGCAGCTCATAATAGACTACACCTAAATGATCCCACCAGACACGCAGCATAAGCTTGGAGCCATGAATATTCGGCTTTGGCGAGGATGTTGATGGTTCACCTGGCTTCACCTATGATTTCTTGAACTTTGGATTATCGTAGCGTATTCATTTTTCGTCATCAGTGATGATACGATGCAAAAAAACCTTTCCGAGTGAGCCTTAGAAACAGTTGGTCGTAGGTGAAAAATCGCCTTTCAACGTCTCTCGGTTTCAATTCGTACGGTACCCAATTTTCTTGCTTTTGAATTATTCCCAGGGCATGAAGCGCTTGGCAATGGTTGTGCGATCAACTCCTAATGATTCTGCAAGTTCTTTTTCCATTTGGCATGGGTCTTCATCGAGTAATGTCTCCAATTCTTCATCTTTAAACTTTTTCGGCTGGCCTGGACGTTCTTTGTTTTCCGTGTCGAAATCACTACTTTTAAAGCGTCGGAATCAATACTTACATGTTTTTATCGATGGAATATAGTCACCATAGGTTTCCGGCAGGAATCGATGACTTTCTGAAGCGTTTTTCTTCGAATTAAACAAGAAAAGTAACGCTACCCGCAAATGGTGTTTTATTGGCACGTAATTCGACATACATATTCAGTGCTCAAAAAATATGGTGTTTACACTTCGACAAAATAACATACAGTGAATTCCAAAAAGTGTTATACAAATTAAGAAAAAGTTTATCTTATATATTACAAAAAAAGTTATTCTTGATAAAAAGTTCTGTATCACATTGAAATCCATCAGAAGTTTGAAATATTTGATGGTATACAGGGAAAATATAAAATAATGATTTATAATGAAGAGTAAAGTGTGTTTAAATTTAAATACAGAGCAAAATTTAATTGAAAAAGTTAACAGAAACTAAAAAAATTATGCTTACGTTTATATTTGTGGCCTTCCTAGTTAAAAATTCAAAAAAACTCCAGTAAACACGTCAGTAATTGTTGGATTATTTATTGAATAAAAGAAAACGAATTCACTACAAAGTTAAGGCTGAAAATAAATGAACATATCTTTGGAAATACCTAACAACTGTCAATAAACTTCAAAGCTAACGTCAGTCTGTATTTGCAATAATTAGAAATGCCAGTAAAATTGAGTGACGAAGATAAAATTGAAACTGTTCTCATAATTGGAGATAATTATAACACTTTTAGAGAAACAGCAGAAATCTTTAATAATAGACAACCTGATAAAACTGTACACTTCATAACCGGCGTTAGTAAATTTCACACCAAGACTAACTGCGCCCTTAATACAACAGGTAAATTCCACACTAACCTTATAAGGGTGCTTAAATCTTACAGGTAATTTCCACACCAAGCAAAGATAACACAGCCCCACAAAAAAAAAAGTGGGGTATACTTTTGATGCGATATATCAGATCCGTAGTATTTTTGCCCGCTGATCACGAATCTGACGTCAGAATATCGCCATCACATCTCAATTTTTTTCTAACCACAAAAAATAGGTTAAAATTAGTAAAAAATTAAGAAAAATATACTCCTAAAAAATTGATTCAAGCTTTTTCATGAATCCAAAGATGTATGAATATGTATTCGGACACGCTAAGCTAATATTCATCAGTTGGATTAAGTCATACAGTTCTGTTTTCTTTCTAACCTCAATAAATCAGACAGATATAGTGCTTCTCGAATGCAAAAACGAATTCAAATTAAAATTCAACCGATTCTTACCAAATTTGGTACACGGGGGTTTTTTTGGGTTGCCGATCATGAATCTGAGGTCGGATTTGCAAAATTCAAAATGGCGAATCCAAGATGGCGTACAAAATTTTTGAAAACCAACCGATTCCTACCAAATTTGGTATACAGTTGGGGAATCCTCAAACCTGATACTCTTAAACCCTTAACCCTGAAACCTTAGACTCCCACACCCTGTAACCTCAAAAAATAGACCTCAATAACCCTGTAACTTTAAAAATGAGACCCAATATACTCAAAACCAGGACTTTTAAACCATATACTCTCAAATAGTAGACCCTTAAGCCCTAGAATTGCGAAGGTTAGACCCGCGCCTAACTTTCCTTTTTTTGGCTGTATCTTGTTCTTTTTTCTGCGAATGACCTATTCAAAGGCTTTCTGCCCAAACGCTTTTGAGGACTTGTTTCTCTTTTTAGCGACCAGCAATAGTCCGCTAGCATATGGTCATCCCATCGTCCTTGATACCGATTTTCTATGATTTTCAGATCTTGATGAAAACGTTCCCCTTGCTCCTCACTGTAGTCACCAAGATTATCTGGGAAATCATCGATGTGGGAGTCCAGGAAATGTAATTTTAGATTCATTAAGCAACCTAATGTTTGAAAATTTTTTACCATTTTCTCGACTATTTCTTTGTACTTAGGACGTTGATTATTTCCCAGAAAGTTTGTTGCGACTTCTTTAAAACTAAGCCAAGTAGCTTTTTCAACTTTATTCATTTTAGTAACAAATAATGAATCTTGAAACAATTTTCTTATTTGTGGCCCGTCAAATACGCCTGCCTTAATTTTAGCTTCAGAAAATTTCGGAAATTTTTTATGCAAATATTTGAAACATGGGCCGTTTGTATCTAATGCTCTCGTGAATTGCTTCATAAGTCCAAGCTTAATGTGAAGCGGGGGAATAAGAACTTTTCCTGGATCTACCAATGGTGGAAACAATACATTATTTTCACCAGGAGTGAACGATTCTCTTGTTGGCCAAATTTTTTTCTTATAATGACGTTCCCTGTCTCTGCTATTCCACAGACATTTATAACAGGGATAAAGTGTAAACCCTGACTGTTGGCCAAGCAATATTGTTACAATTTTCAGATCTCCACAAATTTTCCAGTTATGATCAGCATATTTTATTTTTATAAAAAGCTGCTTCATTTTTTCATATTGCTCTTCCATAACTGTGGAATGAGCAATCGGAATGGGAGCGTAAACGTTGGTATTATGCAGCAAAACTGCCTTAATGCTCCGTTTAGAAGAATCAATGAACAGTCTCCATTCTTCAGGATCGTATGAGTTATTTTGAAATTCATCCATTAGACCTTTTACATCGGTATAATATGAAAGTGACAATTCCTCGTCCATTCTGAAATATTTTCGAAATTCTTCATCTCTGTTTCTATAATAAGAAATCGTAGCTTCTGGCTTAAGTAAATGTCTTTTCTTTAAAAAGGAAGCAAGATGCTCTGAACCATCTTTGGATAAGCCTAAATCTCTGACTAGATCACAGTTCTGACTGTGATACGAGTATTGGTTCTGGTTTACGGTTGTATGGTAGAAATTCTTTATCTGTATCACTAGTATATGATAGGTTGTCACTAGAACATTCATTAGTAACAGTGTTTTGAATCTTTTTCGACAGTCTCAATGTTTTCGGCATGAACTGATGAGTGAAATCATTTGTTTCCATAACATCAGCATCAAGTGGTTCAGGAGGCGGAATTAGTTTAGTTGGTCTTGTTACTGTCGAAACATCGTTATAAGTAATAGTGCTTTTTTTTTTTCGGTTATGCCTAGATACAACATTCATACAAAAGTAGCAATCATTTTCACTGTATGGTCTATTCCATATTGCTGGTCTGGAATATTTAATCGCATTCTTATTGATGTACAACATTATTTTGCAAGAACTGCAAATGATGTGGGGAACCCAATCTGTATCCTGGTGCTGTATTTCAATATTAAAACAATCCTTATATAAGGTTTTAATCTTATCCGTTATCGGTGACCCCATTTTACTCAATACGTGTTGACAGCAAATATAACAAAATGAATCACTGTTTTTATCGCACTTATGAAAAGTCCTTGTACCGTGAGACCGTTTTCTTGTAGCATTATACTCTACATGAGCCAAGTCACCCACACATGAAGAGCTACGGTCGGTGGATGACGACGGCTGCGGGCCCGCTTTCCCACCCTGACCAACCGCCGATACTGGGTTTCCGAGTCCCTGTATCGTAATTCTCTTTCTTCTACCTGCCATGACGGCATCTAAGCCGTTATCCAGGGACTCTGCCGGCTAGTGGAGTAACACCGTTGCCCACCGTCACCACGTGGAGGTGCCCTGGATGCAGGTAGAAGAATAAAAATCGACCGATGAATTTTCTCGGCGTTCAAAATGGCGCGAAAACATCTGCCATCTTGAATTTTGCAAATCCAACCTCAGATTCGTGATCAGCGACCCAAAAAATCCCCGTGTACCAAATTTGGTAAGGATCGGTTGAATTTTAATTTGAATTCTTTTTGCATTCGAGAAGCACTATATCTGTCTGATTTATTGAGGTTAGAAAGAAAACAGAACTGTATGGCTCAATCCAACCGATGAATATTAGCTTAGCGTGTCCGAATACATCTTTGGATTCATGAAAAAGCTTGAATCAATTTTTTAGGAGTATATTTTTCTTAATTTTTACTAATTTTTACCTATTTTTTGAGGTTACAAAAAAATTGAGATGTGATGGCGATATTCTGACGTCAGATTTGTGATCAGCGGGCAAAAATACTACGGATCTGATATATCGCATCAAAAGTATACCCCACTTTTTTTTTTTGTGGGGCTGTATAATCACAAATTAATAATATGTACTAAACTGATATGTAGAAGGGTTTAGTAATGATTTAATTGAACAGGCCGGTGCGAACCACCACCCATTTATCAACCCTCATCCTCTACCTGAAAGTACTCGGTGTGGAATTTACTTCTGCAATTATAATCCCTTAAATATGTCTAGGTCATAAACGGATTAGTGGTGTGAAATTACCTGCGCCCTTCATAACTGTAGAATATCTAATAAATAAATTCAAGATTTATGGAAGTGTTGAAAATAAATTTAAAAAGAAACATCGGGCATTGGTATCAATTGAAGATAATCAAAAATAAGTAATGCTGTCGGTAGTAGAAAAACCGGAAGATTCACTTCGAAAAAGATCAGCTTTATTGAATGTGAGTAAAACTACAGTTGCAAGAATTTTAAAATCAAATAAATTTAAACCATACAAACCCCAATTTACCCATACTTTAAAAGCAGGAAATTTTGAACGAAGATTTGAATTTTGTGCTTGATTTCAAGGAGAGTTAGAAGAGGTTTCTGACAAGACAAATACTTTCATCTGATGAAGCGACATTTACGTCTAATGAGACAGTTCTCGAAACTATCGCTAGTGGAGCGATGTTAATCCTAACTTCAATATGTAAACTCGAGATCAATACTCGTTTAAAACTAACGTATGGTGTGGAATTTTTAAAGACAGAATAGTTGAACCATTCTTTTTTCGAAATAATATGAATGCTGAACGTTACCTAGAATTTTTAAATAATGAGTTCTCTGAGTTTCTTAATCGCCTATCAATAATTGAAAGACAACGTATATGGTACCAACATGATGGTGCATCATTTCACAGTACGAGAAATATTCGAGACTATCTCCTTCACATTTTTAACGGTAGAGCAATAGGGAGGTATGTGCAGTTTACTTGGCCCACAAGGTCTCCGGACATCACCCCTCTAGATTTTTTTTTATGGGGCTAATTAAAAGAAAAGGTTTATCTTAAAAGGTCATTTCAAGATGTTGATCATCTTGAGAGTGTCATTAGGGAAACGTGTGAAGCTATAACTACTGACGTAATTAGAGATGTAATAAAAAATTTTTTCGAAGAACAATCACCTGTTTATAATGGAACGGTGGATACATATGTTATGTACGTAGTAATTAAGTAATGTTACAATTTCAAAATAAAATGATATTAGCATTAATTTATTATGGATGTAATTGTTGCAAAGCAGATAAAAAGGTTATCAAATTTTTAGCAAAAATGTGATACAATCAAAATCAATGCACTAGTTTTTAATGAATTTCATTTTCCTTTATTCAATAAATAATCGGACAATTACTGATGTATTTACTAGAGTTTTTTTTTAACTAGGAAGGCCGATAGTTTTGAGAACTTATTGTCCCTTTAGACGTAAATGTCGCTTCGTCAGAGGAAAGTATTTGTCTTGCCGTAAACCCGTTATCTTCCAAGTCTCCTTGAAACCAAGCACAAAATTCAAATCTTTCAAAATCTCCGTCTTTTAAAGAATGGGTTAATTGGGGTTTGTATGGTTTAAATTTATTTGATCTTAAAATTCTTGCAACTGTAGTTTTACTTACATTCATTAAAGCTGATCTTTTCCGAAGTGCAAAACATTACTTGATTTTGGTTATCTTCATTTGAAACCCATGCCCGATATTTCTTTTTAAATTATTTTCTACACTTCCATAAATCTTGAATTTATTTATCAGATATCCTACAGTTGTGAAGTGTACAGTTTTATCAGTGTGTATTATTAAAGATTTCTGTTGCTTCTCTAAAAGTGAGAACAATTTCAATTTTATCTTCGTCACTCAATTTTACTGGCATTTCTAATTATTGCAAATACAGACTGACGTTAACTTTGAAGTGTATTGACAGTTGTTAGGCATTCCAAAGATATATTCATTTATTTTCAGCCTAAAATTTGTAGTTATTTCCTTTTCTTTTATTATTTTTTATTAAATAATCCAACAATTGCTGACGTGTTTACTGGAGTTTTTTTTGACTAGAAAGGCTACAAATCTAAACGTGAGCATAATTTTTTAGTTCCTATTAACATATTGAAACACACTTTACTCTTCAATATAAATCATATATATATATATATATATATATATATATATATATATATATATATATATATATATATATATATATATATATATATATATATATATATATATACAGTCCCTGGCCAAATTATTAGACGCACTGTATTTTTTTTAGTAATTTTATGTTTCTTAAGAGTTTTTATGCAATAATGGTATATTTAAACTACAATATTATTGATTTTTATTTAAAAGAATTGTTGTAGACTACATATTTGTATTTATTTTTAACATATGACAACACTGTGTTGACAAAGTGATACATGAACGTAAACAAGTACAAACCTGTATCAGTCGCGATCGGAATCGAGTCAGGTACGGACGTGTTTCTGTGGCTTTATGGACTGTGATTGTTTGTTTAACAGTTTTATACTACTCAGTTATTAGTTTATTTTGTATGCAGTGTTTTAAAAAAGTAATTGGACTATATTTCCATTATGGTAGAAAAGGCGATCTTTCACCAGTAAAAAAGCTGAAGTGAAGGCCCTTGTGATTGCGAAAACATTTACAAACCGAGAAATATCACGAAGATTGGAGGTTTCTGAAGCTAGTGTACGACGCATAAAAAAGAAAATTGAGTCAGGGAAGGAATTAAGCCCGAAAAGAAAGAAAAGATGCGGTAGAAAACCAATTTTCACTCCACGGTCAGAGAGATGTTTGAAGAAAATTTGTGTAGAAAACAGATTTGCTACCACAAAGGTAATAAAATCACAACTCCAGGATGCTAGCGTAAATGCTTCTGAGCGCACTGTTCGAAGAAAATTGAAAGAATTAGATTTTAAGGCCTGTCGCCCCGCCAGGAAGCCCAAGTTAACAGCTGCAATGAAAGCAAAGCGCCTGAAGTGGGCCAAACAATGGCAAGACAAAGATGTGGACTTCTGGAGATCGGTAAGATACAGCAATTTAATCAATAATTGATACATTATTATCATTTTCAGTTAAATAAAGCAAATAAACCTGGAAGTTTATATATTTTTCCTATTTTTGACAGGTCTGCTTCAGTGACGAAAGCACATTCGAAATTTTGCAGAATAAAGCTCAGTATGTGCGTCGTCGTCATGGAGAAAAGTTTCATCCTGATTGTATCGTCCCGACGGTTAAACATCCCACCAAAGTGATGATTTGGTCAGTCATCAGCGGCAAGGGCACTGGACGTCTGTACGTCGTCAAAGGAATAATGAGGCAAGATCAGTACAAAGAAGTATTACAAAATCGGTTGATTCCGCAGCTCAGAGAATGGTTTCCAAATGGGGAACCATTCACTTTCATGCAAGATGGAGCTCCCTGCCACACTGCTCGGTTTGTTAAAGCTTTTTTGGCAGAAAAAAATATCCCTCTGTTGGATTGGCCGGGTAATAGCCCCCATTGAAAATGTGTGGGAGCTGATGAAAAGAGAAGTGACTAAAGATGTGATTACCAACAAAACCCAGCTCCTAGAAAAGATTATTCATGTGTGGAATCATCATCCTCAAATGCAGGAGACAGTACAATCTTGCATTGATAGCATGCCGCGCAGAATTAAAGCTTTGATAGCGGCTAAAGGTGGCTCAACTAAATATTGACTTTTACTAACATTAATTTCACTTTTCTTTAAAACTTAATAAACTTATGCTTTTCTAAATTAATGCTGTTTTATTTATGTCAAATAAATAGGAAATTGATTGGATAATATAAAAATAAAAAACAAATCAATTTAAAATAATAAAACGGTACAATATCACTCGGTAATTAATATTTTACATGAAATCTTGCAGTGCGTCTAATAATTTGGCCAGGGACTGTATATATTTGGGTTTAACATTATACATATACAAGTAATATATAACAATTATACAACTAAGTGTTGTGTTCCCATTCGCCTTCTCCAAACCTCTCTATCGTCCGCCATCTCTTCATCCATTCCTCGTGACCTCATAGCTTGTCTCATATCTTCGTTCCAGGATCTATGTGGTCGTCCTTTTTTATTCCTTCCTGGTGGTTTCCATGTCCAGAGTCTTTTGGGCCATCTTGTATCGTTCATTCTGAGTAGGTGTCCAAACCATTTTAATCCTCTATTTTCTAATCTTTGTATAATTGTTTCTGTTGCTGCTGTTCTATTGAGCATTTCTTGGTTTGTTATGTGTTGGAATTTGGACACTCCGGCGCTTCTTCTCAGGTAATCCATCTCTATCGTCGTTATTTTTATTTTATCCTCTTATTTCATTACCCACAGTTCACTACCATAACTTAAAACCGATTCTACTATTGTTCTTCCAATTACCTTTTTGTTTTGTGTAGTTATGTTTTGATCCCATCATATTGAGTTAAGAGCTCCTATGATCCTCCTGGCTTTTTGTATTTTATTCTGTATTTCCTTTTTACGTATGCCATTTTTGTTGTCAATCAGTACTCCTAGATATTTAAATTCCTTGACTTGTTTGACATGTGTATCGTTGTTAATTAAGACATCAAATTCTATTTCCGAGTTCATAACCATATACTCCGTCTTTTCGAGGCTCATCTCCAGTCCCCTTTCCTTATAGTGTGTGTATAATCTCTTCAATACATATTCCATATCGAATGCATCTTGTGTTATTATTATTTGGTCGTCTGCAAAGTTTAACGATAATAGGTGTTTATCACTAATGGGGATGCCCATGCTTTGGCAAGTGCGGTTCCATTTCTTTAAAGCGTTGTCTACAAATATATTAAATAAAATTGGTGAAAGGCAACACCCTTGTCTTAGACCTTTTGTAATGTGGATAGCTTCCGAGAATAGCGTCCTTGTTTCACATATCGTATATTTTCATTATATAACTTTTTATTGTTGTTATCATCCTTTCTTTTATCCCTACTGTTCTCAAGACATGCCAAAGTTTATTTCTCGGTACACTATCGTATGCCTTCTTAAGATCTATAAAGATCATATGTATTTTGTCATCTTTTTGGATCTTCTTTTCTATCAATTGCTGTAAAGTAAACAAGTTGTCTATACACGACCGGCCCGGAGTAAATCCGCTTTGGTTTTTGGATATCTTTCCTTTAATTGTTTCTCTTATTCTATTCTGCAATATTTTGCTATACAGTCTGTTCATAGTGTTTGTAACGCATAATATTCATTATTATTATTTTTTATTTTCCCTGTCTACCATCAAATATTTTAAACTTTTGATACATGAATATGGATTTCCATGTGATGCAGAACTTTTTATCAAGAATACATTTTTTGTAATATGCATAAAACTTTTTGGGACACACCGTATACTTAAAATTAAAGTCTAACGATGGTGCGTCACCATGAATATAGCAACCGTATGCGCCGATCTGATATAAGTTACGTCCTCTCTTAGAAATCCCTCAAAATTAATTTACACCCCTTATCTTTTACTTTCTTTTTCTTAGAACCATATTTTAAATCCATTGAATTCCAGGTTGAAAATAGGTAACGTGGTAAATAGCCACGTTCTATTAAAGTAAATTATCGAAAACTGAAAATATGCTGGGAATGTGGCCATCAACCACGTGCCAATAATTATATATACGAGGCTGGTTTGAAAAGTCCGTGCAAAAATAAAAACTACTTATGTGTTTGGGGTAAACCTTTTTTATTTTTCGACATAGTCTCCTTTTAGGCTTATACACTTCGTCCAACGATGTTCTAGTTTGTTGATCCCTTCCGAATAATAGGTTTTGTCCAAGTCTGCAAAATATCCATTAGTGTCTGCAATCACCTCCTCGTTTGAATAAAATCTTTGTCCCGCCAGCCATTTCTTCAAATTGGGGAACAAATAGTAGTCCGAGGGAGCCAAGTCTGGAGAATAAGGGGGGTGGTGAAACGAGTTGGAATCCTATTTCCATTAATTTTTGCGACCACAACTGCTGAGGTGTGTGCTGGTGCGTTGTCGTGATGGAAAAGGACTTTCTTGTGGGCCAATCGCGGGCGTTTTTCTTGCAGCTCGGTTTTCAAACGGTCCAATAACGATGAATAATATTCACCTGTAATAGTTTTACCCTTTTCCAGATAGTCGATGAGGATTATCCCTTGCGAATCCCAAAAGACAGTCGCCATAACCTTTCCGGCCGAAGGAACGGTCTTCGCCTTTTTTGGTGCAGATTCCCCCTTGGTAACCCATTGTTTAGATTGTTGTTTGGTCTCAGGAGTATAGTAATGTATCCATGTTTCATCCACAGTGACGAAACGACGCTTAAAGTCCTCCGGATTCTTCTGGAACAGCTGCAAACCATCCTTGAAACACTTCACACGATTCCGTTTTTGGTCAAGCGTGAGCAATCGCGGCACCCATCTTGCGGATAGCTTTCTCATGTCCAAATGTTTATGCAAAATATTATGTACCCGTTGAGTCGAGATGCCCACAGCACTAGCAATCTCACGCACCTTAACTCTTCTGTCATCCATCACCATATCATTGGATTTGATCAATGATTTCAGGAAGTCGTAACCTCCACAGGCCGTCCAGAACGTTCAGCGTCACTTGTGCCCATATGGCCAGTCCGAAAATTTTGAAACCACTTATAAACTGTTCTAATCGAAGGTGCAGAGTCACCATAATGTTTATCAAGCTTCTCTTTAGTCTCCTGAGGCGTTTTGCCTTTCATAAAGTAATGTTTAATCACCACACGAAATTCTTTTTCGTCCGTTTCTTGAAAATCACTCGACTTCCTTGATTCACACGAATGCCAAACACAAAGAAATACACCAATATGGCTGAAACTTGGTGAAAACAAGAGATGCTACTAACTAAACATGACCTCGATACGCGCCGGTGGTGCCATATCTCGGACTTTGCACGGACTTTTCAAACCAGCCTCGTAGGTAACATGGTAAATAGCCACGTTCTATTAAAGCAAATTATCGAAAACTGAAAATATGCTGAGAATGTGGCCATCAACCACGTGCCAATAATTATATATATTCTTCTGATTTGAATCAAATTTAAATCAGAAGAATATAAAATTCAAAATTAAATTATCAAAATATAATATTAAAGGTAACCCTGTGACTTTTACTGTAAAACTATAATAAATTAATATTAAAAAGGGGTTATATAACGTGGCTATCTAAAAATTGGTTATACGAGGGCGTATTGATAAGTTTCTAGCCTAACACAGAAACAACAAGCAAATTTCAAAAACAAAATTTGTTTATTTAACGTAATCTCCTTTCAACTTTGTATACTTAGGGCAACGGGTGTAAAGTAACTTTAGACCTTCCAAAAAAAGTCTTTGTCTTGGTTGGCAATAACTTTTATTACCGTCTCTCAAGTAAGAACGTGTCCGTGATAATTCATTTTGTGATTCTAACGATCGGTAGAGGGAACCTTTGTCTACGTCGCATTTTAGTAAAAGTATCAATCGATTCCGACTTTCGTTGAAATTACGTAAAATTCAATATGAGTCAATGCAACATCTTCCTGTTTGTCTATCTGTCTGTCTGTCTGTTAGTGCGCTTATCACTCGAGTACCACTTCTTTTTTTTTAATTCATATATATATTCTCTGGCCTGGTTACAAGATATATTTTACTATGTTAGGTAACATAAGGAACAAGCAGTGACGATAATAGGGAATCAAGCCGGAAAAAAGTTTGTCGCTAGCGCGCTGCCTAAACCATTAAATTTGGAACAATATCATGTAGCAAAGAATATAATATATTTTCAAAATGCGATGTCTCTCTATCTGCCTGTCTCTCCGTTAATGCGCTTATCACTCGAAAACCACGTATCTGATTTACTTACAAAAAACACAACGTGACAGCTGACAGTTCAGGGTTATAAAAAATGGAGCACTACACGAAAGAACAACGTGTTTTCACTATTAAGCAATTTTTTTAAAAATAATGAAAATTTGGCAGCCACAGTTCGGAATTTTCGTGCAAAATATGGTCGAAATAGTGATTTAACCTCATCAACTGTGAAGAGATTAATTGAAAAATTATGGATCAGTTAGTGATCTTAAACGCTCTGGCCGTCCTTCAACAAGTCGTTCGACACAAAACAATGAAGCAGTTCGTGAGAATGTTGCTGAAACTCCAGGAACATCAATTCGGCACCGTGGTCAAGAATTGGACATTTCGAGAAGCTCTCTACATCGTATTCTCACGAAAGATTTGCATCTTCATGCTTACAAAGTTCAATTGACTCAAGACCTGAAGCCTACTGACCACGCACAACGAAGAGAGTTCGTTAAATGGATTATGGAACAAAAATAGGTGGATACTGATTTTTCGAAGAAAATCATTTTCAGCGATGAGGCTCATTTCTATTTGATGGTTCGTTAATCGAGAAAATTGTCGCATTTGGGGTTCCACACAACAATCCACAAGTGACTGTTGTGAAACGGATTTTGGGCTGAAGGCATCATCGAACCATTCTTCTTCGGAAATGCGGTTGGATAGGCAGTTAATAGTGATCGTTAACGCGATATGATAATACAGTTGTTTGTGCCTAAATTGCAACATGTGTAGACGACATGTGGTTTCAACAAGACGGTGCCACATGCCATAGAGCCCGAGAAACAATTTAATTACTGCATGAGTCATTTCCTGGTCGTGTAATATCCCGTTTTGGTGATCAGAATTGGCCGCCCAGATCATGCGATTTAACGCCGTTGGACTTTTTTCTTTGGAGTTTCTTAAAGTCTAAGGTTTATGCCAACACATTCACGACCACCCACGAAGGAGGAAATTAAGCGCTGTATCAACGAAATTCAGCCACATTTATGCAAAACGGTCATGGAAAATTTCGACAAAAGAGTGCGTATGTGCCAGCAAAGCCGTGGAGGTCATTTACCCGATATGTTATTCCATACATAACCCTATACTGTATACTTTATGAATCAATAAAAATAATTTTTTAATTAAAAACCTGTTTTTTATCAAAATTACTTCTTGCGTGAATTTTGGGACACTCTTTACATACGTTCTCTGGCCAGGTATTAAACGACATATTTTATTATGTTAGGTACCCCATCTTAATTTTATTTATTTGCATTTGGGACAGGCGAAAACATAAGGAAAATAAGCAGTGACGATAAATAGTGAATCAAGTCCACGCGAGCGGAGCCGCGAGCACGGCTAGTTTTATTTATAAAATTAAAATCCCAATATTAAGGAAATCCCAAAATACAAATTAAACGGAAGTATGGATTACTACAATAAACAAGTTTTAAATGCTGAATTAATGTTAATTCCAAATATTATTAAAACGTTTTTGTTCTGCTGTCAAGAAACAAGTATACGACCTTATTATAACATTATTAGCCTTGGATTATAGTATATTGCACAAAACATTCTTACTATGTAAACTTGCCTATAAAATTATTATGTCGAAATTTAATTTGACATTGTTTCTGATATAAAAATTGTAAAAAAACAGGAATTTTGTTTAGCGTAAATGAAAATCCCCGATTTTATAGCGCACAAGATACACATGTATACCGGGTGACCACGAGATTACTAACCAAGCTCCTATTTTAAGACAAAACCAGATAATTACACAGGTATACAAAAAAAATGCTCTGTCTTTTAAGTGAGAGACGTGCTTCCTTAAATATTTTTTCATGCTGAATCCAAAAAACTCATAAAAAAGACATCTACCGTGAGCTTTTTTTTAAAAACACACTTAAAGTTGCCAGAAAACTATTAAATTGAAAAAATACATTTTAATAAATAATGTAAAACTGTATAATCATTAAAATTATGGAATAAAACTGTTATTTCAGATATCTTTAAATGTTCTGAATTTACATTTATCATAAAAACTTACAAATAGTAGGTTTTGGTGTCCATGTTTAAGAAGAAACACGCATACACCACCTTTAACTAAGCTAAAGTCCGTTTGTTTGGAGTTGATAGCACACAACATGGGTTATAAACATTAAAATGTCATAAACCATAAGCGCCCGAAATGTCTTTACCAATTATTTACATTTTTAGTTTTAATCACCTTTATTTTCTATCTCTATACAACAGTGCGACCTTTTTCTAAAAAATATTTTATTACATGCCTTCTAAATTTCACAATAAGCTATATAATATATATATATATATATATATATATATATATATATATATATATATATATATATATATATTTTAATGAGTAAATGATGAAACTAAAAATTTATTTGTATGATAAAGGCCTAAACTAGAAATCTACAGTGTTATAAAGTTTAATGATAAAGGGCAACAAAAAAATATTTTTGTTTTGGTGCCTGGGATTTTAGAGCTGATTTTAATTATATTTGGGACGCTAAATCTATACATGCAATCCGTTTTTTCTCTATCAGCTCTACTTTTTTAGATACATCAACTTATCTACCAATGTGGTTTTTTATTCAGTATATTCATTTATGAGAGTTCTAAAATTATTATATATTCATTAATGTAGGTACAATGGTTTTATTGTCAGTCTGTAATTGAGTAAATTCCAGGTAAATCTATAAATAGTGGAACCATTGCCTATCAGGTACTTGAACTGACCCTTTTAATCACCTAACTCGGGTAAGTCTCGTCAGTTTGTGCGTTCTTACTAATGAGAGTAGATCGAATTCGGCGGGTTATTTTATGTTAAGAAAAGAGTGTTTTTGTGTTATTGAACAGAATTAAAATGAGTTCAGGTTCCAGTTCAAGAAGAAGTTGTGTAAATCAACCTGATGTGTTTTGCTATATATGCGGAGAATACATGTTTCAACAAAACAGACAAACTATTACTGACTTTGTAAAGCGAGCGTATCTTGGATACTTTGGAGTTAAGCTTGGTGATCAGGACAAAACGTGGGCCCCGCATCTCGTATGTAAAACTTGTACAGAGCATTTACGGCAGTGGACTACCGGGAAAAGAAAATGTCTAAAATTCGGCGTACCAATGGTTTGGAGAGAACCAAAAAACCACTTCAATGATTGTTATTTCTGTTTAGTAAATACTAATGGAATCAATCGAAATAACCGCAGTAAGTGGACTTATCCCAATTTAGACTCGACAATACGCCCTATCCCGCACTCAGATGAAATACCGATTCCAACATTTCATCAGCTACCACATATCTCTGATGACGAATATTTTCCCTCTGATCGCTCTTCTGATGCTAATAAAAGTTCTGATGCTAATGAAACTAACAGTGACTATGAGGGGACGTCATCAGTTCCTCAACGCTTCAATCAAAATGAATTAAATGATCTCACCAGGGAT
Source organism: Pachyrhynchus sulphureomaculatus (assembly GCA_019049505.1). Classification (NCBI taxonomy): domain Eukaryota; kingdom Metazoa; phylum Arthropoda; class Insecta; order Coleoptera; family Curculionidae; genus Pachyrhynchus; species Pachyrhynchus sulphureomaculatus. The sequence goes on along the minus strand of CM032448.1, from coordinate 114,710,930 downwards.
CTCAATTTATCGAAAAAAGCTTCTGAAGTACTGGCTTCTAGGTTGAACGACAAAAATTTACTGGAACAAGGAACCAAAATTACCTTTTACCGTACAAGAGAAAAAGATCTGCTACCATTCTTTTCTCAAGAAGACAATCTTGTATTTTGTCACGAAATTAGGGGACTCATGAAAGAAATGGGACTTTCTGAATATATTCCAGATGATTGGCGCCTATTTATTGGCAGTTCAAAGCGAAGTTTAAAATGTGTCCTTCTACATAATGGGAATAAATATGGTTCAATACCACTAGCTCACTCAACGAAACTGAAAGAAGAATATAATACCATAGCTTTGGTCTTGCAGAAGATAAAGTATTACGAACATCAATGGATGATTTGTGTAGACTTAAAAATGGTAAACTTTCTTCTTGGGCAGCAAAGTGGTTACACGAAATATCCGTGTTTCTTGTGCCTCTGGGATAGTAGGGACAAAACACACCACTGGGTTAGAAAAGATTGGCCTCAGAGAGAAAACATGAACGTTGGGGAAAAGAATGTCATTAACGACGCTTTGGTTCAAAGAGAAAAAATCATACTTCCTCCGTTACATATAAAGTTGGGCTTAATGAAGCAATTTGTAAAGGCTCTTGATAAGAATGGGTCTTGTTTTGCATATATAGGGGTAAAAATGCATCAGTTGAGCACAGAAAAACTCAAAGCAGGGATATTTGACCGCCCACAAATAAGACAATTAATTAAGGATCCTGCCTTCATAAATTCAATGAATCAAGTTGAACGAGAAGCTTGGACATCATTTGTTGCAGTTGTAGAAAATTTTCTAGGCAAACATAAAGCTCAAAACTATGTTGAAATGGTTAACAAGATGCTTAATAGTTTCAAATCCTTAGGGTGCAATATGAGTATTAAAATACACTATTTACACAGCCACTTAGACCGTTTTCCAGAAAATTTAGGAGACATGAGTGAGGAACAAGGTGAAAGATTTCACCAAGATATTAAAGTTATGGAGGACCGCTACCAAGGAAGATGGGACATGCACATGATGGCAGAGTACTGCTGGAGTTTAAAAAGGGACTGTTTAAAAAAACATTCAAGAATGTCGCGGAAAAGAAGCTTTCCAAGTGTTGAGTGACTATTTCATTTCTTCAATGTTTTTTTTTTTGTTTGTAAGTACGACATAATATTGTATTTTGTATAACTAAAATAAAAATTTCGTATCTACTTTTGTTTACTACACTTACGGATTTGAGTTACAATAATGTAACTTATATTTCTCTAAAATTGTATATCTTAAAAATTTGAGCTCCTAGGTACAAATGAATACGTTATTTGAATTCAGGACATCAAATTGATATAGAATCAGCTCAAAAAACCTCGACACCAAAACAGCTGTTCCCCTGTGATAATAGGTACAATAAAATTACTTGGGATTTTAGCACTAAGTACCTAAGTATGCAATAAAAATATTCTGTGTAAGTATAAAAACAAAGCAAAAATCTTAGTTCAAATCAGAACAGTGATGGCTTCAATTTTCGGTTTTGCCCCGGACAAACTTCGCGGAGTCTGTAAATCTGCATTTTCTCATCGAGAAAAAATAATGATACTTAACGTCCACGATGCCCTAGTGCATGAACAGCCAATAAACTAAGTCCATGAAATTGTGGAAACCTGTGCCAACATGACCAGCAACTACTTATAGATTTCTAAAAGAAAGAACAGGCGGTCCTTGCAACAAACCTCAGAATCACAAAGGGAAGGAACCCTTAGAGGTCGATGAAGACTTTAAAATTGAACATATTTATTTTGAACGGCATTTTGCTACGTAGTTAGTTAAACGTGGTGTATGCCTGTTTTTTTATTATACATGAACACTAAAACCGAATATTTTTAATTTTTTGTGATAAATGTAGATTCAGAACATTTAAAGATGTCCGAAATATTAGTTTTATTCAATAATTCTAATGATTATACACTTTTACATTATTCATTAAAATGTTTTTTTTTAATTGAATAGTTTCCTGGCAACTTTAAGTGTGTTTTCTAAAACCTCAGAGTGGATGTCTTTTTTATGATTTTTTTTGGATTCAGCATAAAAAAATACTTAAGAAAACATGTGTCTCACTCAAAAGATAGAGAATTTCTTTTAGTATACCTGTATTATGTTCGAAATTTAAAGAACTTACTCATGGGATGAAAAGTTCCGAGACAATCCGAGAGATGGCAGCAGAAAAAAAGCCGTATGATTTTTAGTTAGTGTTAACTCTAAGACGATTCGTGTAAAATTTTCATGACATTTTGTCTATTAGTTTGAGACTTACAGCTGTTTGAGCGACGCTATTTTTGAATTTTTTAAAACGACAGAACAAAAAGATTTCGAGTGTTGATTAAACTATTGTAATCGACCGTTGCTTTACTGCTTTGTAAGTCGTGATAAAACTTCGAACTTTTTATTCAGTAAATTTTATATCTTATTAGCTTGGTATGAATATAACATCAATGCTAGTAAGAACAATATTTAATACTTGATGTTATCATTAATAATTATGTTTTTTAAGTCTTTTGTTAATTAACTAATAATAATAATGTAATAATGTCTTCTCTAGCTGACGGCCTATTATTTTATACATCTACTCTTTAAAATTTATCATAGGCGTACTCTTAAGTTTAGCTAACAAATATTTATGTATCATCCTAATGATTACATAGTTTGGTGACTTCTCGGCGCCATCAAGAAGTTTACAAAGAAAATAATTAATTGTAGGAAGTAGTTGTTTTACTGAGCTGTTAGTAACTGTACATATAATATTTTTTATTGAGGATTGGTTATTGTTAAACTATAGTTTTTGTATTAAACTCATAGGCGAGCTAAAGGGCAAAACAATATACTAATATTACAACACAACCGTTGATGGGAAAAATACAGCCAGAACCCAAGAATGGCTTGAGAAATATTATAGCACAATCATGGCTTCATCGAAAGCAACTATATGTTGATGGTTTAGTGAAATTAAATGCGGTCATATAAGTACAATAATGCACCACGTTCCAGACGTCCAAATGAGGTAGTCACTTCAGAAAACACAAAAAGAATCTACCATATTGTTCTGACTGACCACAAAGGGTAAGTGAAAGAGATAGTTGGTATGGTGAAAATATCAATACAACGCGTGAGAGATATTTTGCATAAATATTTGGATATGAAAAAGCTATGTGCGTGATGGGTGCAGCACATTTTCATGATGGATCAAAAACAGCAATGCGTCGAAGATTCAGAATGCCGTTTGGCACTGTTTCGGCGTAATCCAAAGAAGTTTTTGTGTCGTTTCGTAATAATGGAAGAAACACGAATCTACCACTACACGCCTGAGTCCAACAGTCAACCCGCAGAGTGGTTGAAACTGCATGAAAGCCGATCGAAGCGTCCAAAAACACAAACATCAGTTGAAAAGGTTTTGGGAAGTAACTTTTGGTATATGCATGGACTAATATGGATGGATCTGTCTCCCAGCGATTATTACCTTTTTTCAAATTTAAAAAGGTGGCTCTACGAAAAGAAATTTGGCTCAAATGAAGAAGTGGAATTTAGAGAACTCGACAAATTTTACTATATGAAAGGTATCCCAATGTTCGATGATCCCTGGAATAAGTTTATCGCTCTTGAAGGAAACTATGTGGAAGAATAAAATCGATTTTTGGCAAAAACATTGCTTTTTCGCGTTTCAAGCTTTTCCGCGCCACGTAGTCGTGCGCATGTTTCAATAACTATAACGATGAAGATACATTGAAAATAAGCGTGGCAAAATCTCTCTAAATGATTCATATTATTTTTAATACTTAGAGTCTATTTTAAACACCCACGAATGTAAATACTAAAAGTTAATTTATTTAAATGTAAAACTGAATGTCCATAAAAAAAACAATATTATCTTAAAAATTTACTATTCCTAGAAAATTTTGACCTAAATTAAGGAGGAAATATCCTTTTGGTAATAGTGCCATACAGCGGTCGTTTGTAAAAACTTAAGGGAACATTAAACTTTGTCGGCAGAACATTTTAACAATTTTTATCGAACTGATAAATTAATAAAAAAACATTTTTTGAGTCCGTAATTTTTCGGACTTATATTTTAAATCCTCAAATAGAAGAAATGTGGGATTCTGGCCTCTCTGGCGGCATCGGTGAGGTTGCGCCCGGCATCTCTGATCTGTCGTTCCCATGATCTCCATAGTATTATTTACAGGTACATATGTACCAATTGTAGCAAACAGTATGTTATCTTGCAGAAATAATAACAGACAAAGGTGTAAAATTTAAATACGTAAGGGATGCTGAAAATATTATGAGGATAAAGGTACGATCAAGACATAAAAATAGCATAACTTATCGGTGCTATATTGTAGGTTGTTGTGCGTACGTAGCTGCAATTATTTTTTATTTATCCCGCGGTCTTTATAAATCAAAAATTATGAAGCCAGTCGACATACTTACTACCCATATTTGTTAAAACCGGCGTAATTACCACTATTGAGGAAGATAGTGACGATGATTAGGATTTGATTACAAATTACTAATTTTTTTCTTTTTAAATATAAATATTTTTAATGACTTACCAAAATACATGATTAAATTATTATGATGAGTAATATAGTTTTTTTCTATATGTTCCACCAATTCATGACCCTTATAAATTTGATATATATCTAGCTAATGGAAAAAAGGACTCAACGTCAACTCTGAGGAAATACCAGAAATAACAGAAGAAGAGATTATATCAACCTTGAGGAACATGAAAAACAACAAAGCACCAGGTACAGATGAAGTGATGGTTGAATTAATGAAGGAAGGAGGTGAACTGATTGTACAAACATTGAAAATACTGTTCAATAAATGTCTAAGTGAAGGACAAATACCAGCTAATTGGAATACTTCCTCAACAATATTGCTCTTCAAGAAAGGCGACAAGAAGATACTGGATAATTACCGTCCAATATCCCAATTATCGCAGATCTATAAATTGTTTACTAGAATCATCAATAGGCTAGAAAACAAACTGGAATCGAACCAAACAGCAGGCAGGTTTCAGAAAAAACTTCAGCACCAGTGATCACTTGTTAACTATTCGAACACTCATTGAGAAAGCGACAGAATATAATTTAACACTTTACCTAATATTTATTGACTATCAAAAGGCATTCGATAGTATTGAAATCTGGGCGGTGGATAGGGCTCTGAATAATAATAGAACTGACTATAGATACACACAGTTAGATATATCATAATACGAAGATGACAATAGAAGCACATGAAAAAATAAAACCTATACCCATAAAACGAGGAGTACGACAGGGAGACCCAATGAGCCCTAAACTGTTTAATGCCGCATTGGAAGATATTTTTAGAGATCTCTTAGAGATGGGAACAAACGTAAATGGAGAGAGGCTACATCACTTGAGATATGTCAACGATGTGGTAATATTATCTAACAATGCAGAAGATATACAAAAGATGTTAAATGATATTAAGGAAAAATCAGAAAAATCGGGATTAAAATTAAATAAAAAGAAAACAAAAGCTGAGAAATGACCATAACCCGCAAGACATAAGGATAGGCAACGAAAGACTTGATACTGCAGAAGAATATATATATATATATATATATATATATATATATATATATATATATATATATATATGTATATATATATATATATATATATATATATATATATATATATATATATATATATATATAATAATAATAATAAATTCTTTCACACCAAACAAACCAGCCTCCACACAGCAACAGTCAAAGCAGATAAAAACTATACCTCACTCGATTTATCCCGGGTAGACCACCCAGCAGACACACACAGTCACACCCAATTACAACAGGAAAAGATGAAAACGTGGTCAGAAAAGACACTCCACGGAAAACACAGATACCACATAGAACAAGACCACGTAAATAAAAAACAATCATACACCTGGTTACAGGATAGGCCCGGAAACAGAAGGCTTCTTACTTGCCATCCAGGATAAAGTCATATTAACTAGCAACTACCAAAAGCATATCATCAAAGACCCAACTATTACAGAAGACAGATGCAGGAAATGCCACCAGCAGAAAGAAACGATCGAACACATAACAAGCGGATGTAAAATATTAGCCGGAACGGAATACACAGCCAGACATGACTCAGCGGCAAAAGTAGTTCACCAAGCACTAGCATACAAGCTCATAGAAAACACAGATCCCTACTACAAATACACTCCAACATCCGTACTTGAAAATAAAGATTACAAACTCTACTGGGACATTAGTATCCATACAGACAAAAAAGTCTCCGCCAATGGACCCGACGTTACTTTTCAGTGCAAAAAAGAAAAAGTCACCTATCTAATTGACATATCTGTCCCCAACGATACAAACATCCAGAGGAAATACACAGAAAAAATTTCCAAATACACAGACCTTGCAACGGAAATAAAAAGGCTATGGAAACAAGAAAAAAGTGATTATTGTCCCCCTCATTATATCAGCCACAGGACTTACACCAATAACATTCACACCACACTTAGTACAATTAGGACTCAAAACAAACATACACAAAAACATTCAGAAGTCAGTGATTTTGAAAACTTGTAACATTGTCAGGTCATTCATTAATACACAATGGTAATGCGTTTGTGCTGACTTGGTTTGGGCCCGTCAGCCAAACATGGAACCACATTGACCAAATGTGAGAAAGAAAAACAAAAATAATAATAATAATAATAATTTTATTTCCTCTTTTCTGCAAAACAACATTAATATTACACTTTACATTATACATTTCAATATTTCTGCTACAAAAAGAAGAAAAAGGAGCTGAAAACAATTAAAACTGTTCAAAGTTCAACCCCATGTAAACTACATCATCTAGAATAAATGTTCATGAATTAAAGAAAATAATAAAACTAAACGAGATAGAGAGAGAGGAAGAGAAAGAGAGAGAAATGTGACAAAAATTAACCTAATTAACTAATTGGTTTAAAATACTTTTTATTCGCTTTCTAAATATCTCAGGTTTAAGGGTTTTTAAAGCAATAGGTACGGTATTATAAGGTTTATAAATATTGTAGGAAAAGCCTCTTTTAAAAAGAGCCGTTCGGTGAGGTGGTGGAGATATAAGTCCACCAAATTTTAAATTCAACCTATGAACGTCTGTTCTATAAATAATTTTATTTGTTAGGTATATATATATATATATATATATATATATATATATATATATATATATATATATATTTATATATATATATATATATATATATATATATATATATATATATATATATATATATATATAGGAAATTCACAATATTGTGAGGGTAGCGGACAAAAATTTTTGGCCAAATAAAACTCTTAGTTAATAGTCTAGCTTTCGGAATATATTTCTTCCTTCATCAGGACACTCTACAAGCAAAATGGAGAGTAAATTTGAGCTAATTAATGAAGCAGATGGCAAAAAAAAAACTGACTGATTGGTATCACTGAACAGAGAATTACAGTATCAAAACTTACTTAACATGAGCTATCTTCTAGGAGAAGCATTGTTCAATCAAAAACAACTTGTAAAAAACAATTTTTTATACTAAAAAACTAAAAAAACTACATATTAAAACTTGTTAAAAAGATTACATTGTCTTAATCATTACTGGTGCAACATATGGTTTCAGGAACTGAAAAAAAATTTTTCTAACCTCGCACTTTTTCAGTTCCTGAAACCATATGTTGCACCAGTAATGATTAAGACAATGTAATCTTTTAACAAGTTTTAATATGTAGTTTTTTAGTTTTTTAGTATAAAATTGTTTTTTACAAGTTGTTTTTGATTGAACAATGCTTCTCCTAGAAGATAGCTCATGTTAAGTAAGTTTTGATACTGTAATTCTCTGTTCAGTGATACCAATCAGTCAGTTTTTTTTGCCATCTGCTTCATTAATTAGCTCAAATTTACTGTCCATTTTGCTTGTAGAGTGTCCTGATGAAGGAAGAAATATATTCCGAAAGCTAGACTATTAACTAAAGAGTTTTGTTTGGCCAAAAATTTTTTGACCGCTACCCTCACAATATTGTGAATTTCCTTTTTCACGAGTCGATCACGACTACTTCTCCTGTCTCATATATATATATATATATGTATATATATATATATATATATATATATATATATATATATATATATATATATATGTATCTGGGACAAATCAGAAAATGCGGTAAACCCAATCAAACCGCAGGAATAGAAAGAAGAATCAGACTGGCATGGGCAGCTTTGGTAAACAAAGATACATCCTGAATAACAAGAAAATTCCTCTAAGACTAAGAAGAAATGTATATAACCAGTGTGTCTTACCAGTTCTCACTTACGCAGCACAAACTTGGACACTGACTAGGAATATAATGGATAGATTGGCCAAAACACAACGAGCAATGGAGCGCCAGATGTTGAATAAAAAGATAAAGGATAGGATACGGAACGAATATACATATTAGGAAAAAAACTAAACTAATAGATGTAAAAGAACATATAGCAAGCCTAAAATGGAGATGGGCTGGACATACAATACGACAACCGGACAATCGTTGGAATAGGAAGATGCAGGACTGGAAACCCTGGTTGGGAAAGAGATCAAGGGGCAGACCTCAGACCAGGTGGAAAGACGATCTAAAACTTACAGCCGGCCTAGCGTGGATAAGAGAAGCACAGGACCGAGATAAGTGGAGAACAAAAGGGGAGGCCTATATCCGACAATGGATGTAAAAAGGCTATGAAGAAGAAGAAGAAGAATGGAAAACTACCTATATAATTTTTTTGGTAGGTGTTATTACAGGGGTTACTAAAAAAAAACCAACCTCTAAAGAATATACTTCTTGTATTTCAATATTTGTAATCGAGCCAAAAAACTGCAAAAAACATATGCTATGAAGCTTATTACTAACTATTAACAGTATAAATTTTATTGAGATATCTCAAGTAGTTTCGAAGAAAATCGATTCTAACTTCAAGGGTTATCACCCTCGTAACTCCCTTAATATTAGGGGTAGAAGTCTAAAATCGGGTATGTGCATGTTTCAGACAGAGAACAATAAATTAAATGTGAAATGTATTAAATCAGACGCTGGGGTATTTTTCAATAGCTTATACGGAAAGACCTTCTTCTCCTTCTTCCTAGGTTAGGACCATGTCCTGTGTTTACTTCAAAGGTTTCCCAGAAACAATTGCGATAATGAAGACCAGCTCTCATACCATCTTATTGGTGGTCTTCCAAGCGGTCGAGATGTGTTTGATCGCTTCTCTTTTGCAACCCTAGCCAACCGGTCATTTGGCATTCTGTCCACATGGTCTCTCCATTCTCTTCTCCTATTCCTTGCCCATCTCACCACATGCTGTATTTCGCACATTTCCCTTATTTCTTCACATCTCTTCCGGTCAAATAAGGTATGTCCTGTTATCGATCTAAGTATTCGCATTTCTGTTGTTCTTAGGAGTCGTTTTGTTATTGTGTTCTCCGCTCTGGTTTCTATCGCGTACGTGATGATCGGTCTTACGCATGTTTTGTATATTCTTACTTTGCTCCTGGTGCTCATATATTTGTTTCTCCAAATTATATCTCTTAAGTATCCTGATATTAATGATGCCTTTGTTGTTTGAGTTTTTACTTCCTCCTTAAGGTTCCTGGTACTTGTTGTGTTTGCCCCTAGATATTTGAAGGACATCACTTGTTCTACACTCTGATCATAAATCGCGAGTTTACATCTTTTCGGTTCTTTAGATATTGTAAGAGATTTTGTTTTCTTTACAGATATTTGCATATTAAACACTTTTGCTGTTTGTTGGAATTTATGTAGGAGTCTCTGTAAGTTATCTTCGACTTCTGATATGATTACTGCATCATCGGCGTAGCATATCATTTTTATTGCTTTGTCTCCCAATCGATATCCTCTCCCAGTTTTCTTTACTTCGTTTATAATTTCATCCATTATGATGTTAAATAAGATTGGGCTTAGGCTATCTCCTTGTCTGATTCCGGTTGTCATAGATATTTTATTGCTTAATTTATTTGCCACTCTTACTATGTGTGGTTGTTGATGTTCAACTCTTCGATAGTGAATTCCCCTTTTTTGTAGTAGGGTTATGACATCAGTTAACCGTACCCTATCGAATGCCTGGGTAAGATCAATGAAACACATATCTTATTAAACTCTATGGCTTTTTCGGTAATTTGGCGGATTATAAATATGGCGTCTATAATAGATCTGTTCTTTCTGAACCTTTGCTGTTCTTCACAGATTCCGGTTAACATTATTTCTTCTGCTAAAATTTTAGTGAACAATTTTGGTACCGCACTCATTAAGCTGATACCTTGATAGTTTTTTGGATCTGTCCTTTCTTCTTTTTTGAAAATTGGTATCAATATGCTTTCTTTCCATTCGGATGGTATAATCTTGGCTGTGAGTATTTTGTTAAAGAAAATATGTAATTCTTCTAGTAATTTATCACCTCCATATTTGATCATTTCGTTCTTAATTTCGTCCATGCCCGGGGCTTTTCTGTTTTTAGTTTCGCTGCCATATGCTGTATTTGATTCAAGGAAATGGTCCTATTTGGTTGGGCAACATTTTCATCTTCATACTGTATTTCCTGTGTTAATGAACTGGTTTCTAATGGACTATAGAGTTTTTCGAAATATCTTTCCCATTCTTCCACCGTAATTTTTGTACTTTGTATATACTCATTTATTGTTTTTTTTTTCTATTTCTCCGTAGTTTCCATTTTTTTTTTGTCCTCCGTACAGATCATGTTCCATATCGTTCGAAAATTTCCTCCCAATGCTCTCTTTTGATTCTCTGGATATTCTCGTTGACCCTGTTACTTACATTTTTATAATCATTGTATGTTATAGCATTGGATCTGTATTGTAGGTACGATTTTCTTTTTTCTTCAGCTAATGTCTTAATTTCTTGTTTGAACCAAGGCTTTGTGTTTGGTTTTCCCCCTTTCTTTCTAGTCCTTCTTCCAAATGCTTCTTCTGCTGCTTCTAGCATATTAGTTTTTAGTTTTGTCCATGCCGTTTCTATGTCATCTGACTCTCTAATATCATTTGTGGCTATTTTTTCTGTTAGCCTTTGTTGATATAGATATTTGGTTGAGTCGTCGGAAAGACCCTTTGGTAAAATTGTCAATTTTTCAAAATGCTGTTTAAATTATAGGTTAAACAAACTCCGTCCTTTGAATTGATACGATGAAAAAACAAGCTAATGACTCACTTTATTGTTAATATTTAGAGTCTATTTTAAACACCCACAAATGTATTTTTTATCGTTTAAAAAAATACTAAAAGTTAATTTATTTAAATGTAAAACAGAATGTCCGTAAAAAAGAACAATATTATCTTAAAAATTTACTACGCGTAGAAACTTTTGACCTAAATTAAGGAGAAAATATCCTTTTGGCTATTCGAAGTATTATTTAACGATATAAAATATTTTGACTTATATAACTCGTTTGTACTCGGTTATTTCATATAGAATATTTCCTTCAATTATATTTTTTTAATTGGCGTTATTACTTATCATAGAAACTAAACTATTGGTGTGTTATGTGAGCCTAAAAATAGTTTCCGGTTTTTACAAAAATTATTATACTATACTGTATTTATTTGAAAGTGATACCAATAAATCATCTAGGAATATGCAAATTAGCATCAAGCAGTAGTAAGGGCCCCAGAGTTTTACCTACATTTTACCTGTAATACAACAGTTCAACAACCTTATTGGAATACCATCTGGCATCGGTCTAATATTCGCAATCTCTTGTGTTCGAATACCATAAGAAAACGACCCTTTTTTTGTTGTTTGGGGCTAAATAGTCCCAAACAGTTCTGGCTAGTGGTGGTGCGCCTGGACGTATACGTATTATTTGCGAATAGTATGATGCGCCGTACATTCGCCAATTGGATATTAGAGCATCAACAAATCGATGGTGATTTTTCGAAGAAAATCATCTTCCGCGATGAGGCGCATTTTCAACTTAGTGGCTACGTAAATAAGCAAAACTGTCGAATTTGGATAATGATGATGCTTTGGTGCCAGGGCGCATCAACTGCGAGGTTATTTAGCGCCCATAAAGTGATTATTAATTTGGTTTAAACTTTAAAATGAATTTCTCTGAGATAATTACAGATGTTGTTTTTGTTTGCGGCAAAAATGGTGATTATGTTGCTTATGGTAGAAGGTAGGTTGTAGTTTAGTCGGATGTCTTTAAGGTGATTTGCTGTGAGTATATGCGAGACTGTTAGGTTGGATCCGCAACTTGGACATTTGGAGTCTTGTGCTCCTTCCAAGAGATGACAGTGAGTTGAGAAAGTGTGTCCAGCAGCCAGTCTTTGCAGAATGACGTTCTCTTTTCTATTGAGATTGTTATTATGTAGGGGGGAAATACCGAGAATTTGAGTGGCCACAATTTATTGTTTGGATTTTCTAGATCCCATTGTAATTGAAATAAGAAATTATGGATAGATTTAAGGTGAGAGTTAAAGTCTGAGTAGTAATTCTCAGCCGTGATGGAAATACCTTTATCTATAGCTTGTTTATGTCGAATTTAGGGGACCGAAAATCCGCAAGTGATCCAACAGCTTCCCATGCATCCATCACGAGTCACTGTTTGGTGCGGATTTTGGGTTGGAGAAGTGATTGGGCCGTACGTTTTCGAGAATGCTGCTGAAAATGCGGTTATCGTCAATGGTGTTGTCGTGACATGATAACCAACTTTTTATGGAATGGGCTAGGAAGACATATTCTTTCAACAAGAAGGCGCAACCTGTCACACTGCGGGCGAAACAATGCAGTTATTGCAGACGAAGTTTCATGGTCGTGTTATCTCGCGTCGCGGCATTGTGAATTGGCTACCAAGATCGTGCAATTTGACGTCATAGGATTTCTTTCTTTGGGGTTTTCTGAAAGGAAAAGTGTATGCCAATAATCTGCAGACCATTCCGGAGCTCAAGGAAGAAATTAGACGCACCATTAAAGAAATTATGCCAAAATGTTATTGAAAATTTCGTCAAAACAGAGTCGAGGCGGCCATTTATCGGATATTGTGTTCCACACATAACCTCGATGTTTGTACCTTATATTAAAATAAAAACATTCGTACTTTTCAAATAAATAATACGTTTTATGAATAAATTAAAATGTCAGGTCATTTTAAGACACCCTTTACAAACGCCTATATTAAAGGGTTGGAGTTGTTTCAAGCTAGAAGGAGACTATGTTGAGAAATAAAATAAATTTTACACATGAAAAGGTTTTTTCTTGTCAAGGCCAGGTACTTATCATACAACCCTCGTATTTAAAGTATGCGAAACTTTCACGATAAGAATTACGTAAATAAATACCGTGCCTATTCAAGTCTACGAAACAAAATATTTGCATTGTAAAGAAAGTTGTTTGTACCAAACGAGCATATAAAACCAGTGGATACCTAGGTACCTACAATTTTAGTGTTGTACGCGATATTGGGGTAAACATGGTTCATTTGAATAAAATTTTAGATAACTATATAGACAAGTAGCTCAAGTATAAAAGTTCGCAATGTTTTGAACATGTTTTGTTACTTTCCTTGCTGAAGGAAGGAAGGTACTGTATTCGCGAAAAAATGACATTTGGAGATTGTTGCTTTTCTTTACGTTTTAGGGTTCCAGGATCACGAAAAACAGTCTTTCAGCCTATTGACACGATAACTCTCGAACGACTCCAGAAATCATTGATCAAATCCATGATATGGTGATGGATGACAGAAGAGTTAAGGTGCGTGAGATTGCTAGTGCTGTGGGCATCTCGACTGAACGGGTACATAATATTTTGCATAAACATTTGGACATGAGAAAGCTATCCGCAAGATGGGTGCCGCGATTGCTCACGCTTGACCAAAAACGGAATCGTGTGAAGTGTTGCAAGGATGGTTTGCAGCTGTTCCAGAAGAATCCGGAGGACTTTAAGCGTCGTTTCGTCACTGTGGATGAAACGTGGATATATTACTATACTCCTGAGACCAAACAACAATCTAAACAATGGGTTACCAAGGGGGAATCTGCACCAGAAAAGGCGAAGACCGTTCCTTCGGCCGGAAAGGTTATGGCGACTGTCTTTTGGAAATCGCAAGGGATAATCCTCATCGACTATCTGGAAAAGGGTAAAACTATTACAGGTGAATCTTATTCATCGTTATTAGACCGTGTGAAAACCGAGCTGCAAGAAAAACGCCCGCGATTGGCCCACAAGAAAGTCCTTTTCCATCACGACAACGCACCAGCACACACCTCAGCAGTTGTGGTCGCAAAATTAATGGAAATAGGATTCCAACTCGTTTCACATCCCCCCTATTCTCCAGACTTGGCTCCCTCGGACTACTATTTGTTCCCCAATTTGAAGAATTGCTGGCGTGATAAAGATTTTATTCAAACGAGGAGGTGATTGCAGACACTAATGGATATTTTGCAGACTTGGACAAATCCTATTATTCGTAAGGGATCAACAAACTAGAACATCGTTGGACGAAGTGTATAAGCCTAAAAGGAGACTATGTCGAAAAATAAAAAAGGTTTACCCCAAACACATAAGTAGTTTTTATTTTTGCACGGACTTTTCAAACCAGCCTCGTATAACAACAATATAAAATAAATTACTCACTAATATATACCCTGAAAGTCAACTATTTGTGTGTTTGTGAATTTCAAACTCTATATTTCTTATCAACATATCGTGTCTCGTATTTTTTATTGATTTTTTTAAATTTTATTATCTATAATGGGTGTCTTAACCAAAAAACTATTATTGATGTTAAGAATATATACCATTTTGTATTATTAAGAGGATATGCATGCCACCATGTTTATTTTTTAGTTAAATTTGTGTAGATATGACTGATTCCTCTTATGTCAGTCCTATCATTCACAGTATTTTCATCTTTTTTTATTTCAATCATCTCTTTGATCTGTAGTTTGGCATAATTCCGGTTTTTGCAGAGGACCTTAGTTTCATTAAACTTAAAGTCATGTTTTTCTTCTGCTTCGTGTTTACTAAGGGCAGTGGAAACATTCCTAGTATATTTGTGTCTATTTAGTCTGTTTTTTAGTAACTGAGAAGTCATTCCAATATATTTCTTCGGACAATCTGCACACGGTATTGCATACATAACATAAGCTTCATTCATTGTGGGGATATGGCTTTTTAAGTTTGTAAATAATGAACTTAGTTTATTTTGAGTTTTATGGAAAATTATAATGTTATATTTTTTCAAGACCCATTTCAGCTTCTCAGAAAGTTCCTTTTATAAGGAAGTGGTAAAAATTTATCATAGTTTTGTTTACTATTTTTGGTGTTGTTTTTTGAGTTATTATAAAACTTGTCTATTTCTCTTTTTATTGTTCGATTGATGTCATTCTCTTTAAAATTGTTTTGTATTAAGACCGTTTTTTACTCTTTTTAGCGAGTCTGGTCTTAGTTCAGAGGAAGTCAATTTTATTGCTCGGTCTGTTAGGCCCACTATAACGCTGATTTTCTGGGACATTGCATGATTAGGGTGAAAATTCAAATATCTTATGATATGTATACTTAACATCAATAATAGTTTTTTGGTTAAGACACCCATTATAGATAATAAAATTTAAAAAAATCAATAAAAAATACGAGACACGATATGTTGATAAGAAATATAGAATTTGAAATTCACAAACAGACAAACAGTTGACTTTTAGGGTATATACTCGTGAGTAATTTATCTTATATTGTTGTTATAGTGTAAATATTTTAAATGTCCGAGTGTGCGTAAAAATGTTATATGTTTTTAAACCTGTAATTTGACCTAAAAGATTTTAACCTTGTATTTTCTAATTTTAGAATGAATATTCAAAAATAAAGAATTTTTGAAAATGCCTAAAAAAATAAGGCGAAACGTCAAATAAACTAGTTTGTATTTTCCAAAAGAACCTAAGTACCCAAGAAAAACCAATCAAGTTTATGTAAACAAAAGGTTCAACAGAACAATTATTATATATATTATATATATATATATATATATATATATATATATATATATATATATATATATATATACATATACATATACATACATATACATATACATATACATATACATATACATATATATATATATATATATATATATATATATATATATATATATATATATATATATATATATATATATATATATATATATATATATATTACATTAAAATTCCGGGTTTCAATCCGTTCGTTTAACAATGAATTTGCACGACGTTTCGCCAAAATCTCATTTGGCATTTTCAAGTGCTATTGCTGCTGCTCTTACTCGATACTGTGATCTTGCTGCTGCTGCCGCTCGGGGCTAACTAACTAACGAGTTAGCCTCGAGCGGCAGCAGCAGCAAGATCAGAGTATCGAGTAGCAGCAGCAGCAAGAGCTCTAGAAAATGCCAAGTGAGATATTGGCGAAACGTCGTATAAACTCATTGTTCACTTCATTAAAATACGTTCTATGATACGCTGTCTGAAGACAATATCAGGCATCCTTGTCTGCACTATGGGAATAGTAGGTGGTGTTTTGAAGCGTGAAGCAAAGAGTTCAGTCAACAAGTTCGCTTTCTCAACAGGTGTCGTTGCAATAGAATTATCTGGCCGTGTGAGTGGTGGTATGGTGGATTTGGTGAAATTTTGACTAACTGCGTTAGCGACTGACCAAAAGGACCTGGAATTGTTGGGACAAGCGAGAAGTTGGCTTCTAATTCGTTGATTGTGTGCCTCCTTGGTTTCGTCGATAATTTCTTTGCATCTGTTCCGGGCACGAACAAACGTGTTAGGATTTATGGTGTTAGGATTTTCACACCATTGTCGGTAGGCAAGATGCTTAGAAGCAACAGCTTCTTTGCATTTTCGGTCAAACCAAGGCTTGCCGTTGGAAGGGTATTTCTTTGAAAAACGGATGTAAGCTCCCATACCAGCCAAAATAACATCGGAAACCACCCTGGCGTAGTCAGATGGGTCGTCCGATTGAAAACAAATCAATTTATATATATGTATATATATATATATATATATATATATATATATATATATATATATATATATATATATATATATATATATAATAAAGAAAGAAAGCAAAAGTTGCCGAATCGAACAAAATTCTTAAATATGAAATTAGTTGGGAAATTATCCTAATTTCCATACCGGACTTAAACGTGTTCCATTTATACTTTTTCCAATTTTCTGACTTTTCAATTTGATGATATATCTTTATATTTTGTACTAAAACCGGTCCTGTCTTGGTTGTTTTCGATGGGCCTTGGCCCTGTAGGTTAAATGATCCCTTGCTTCTGTCAGATGGCTGTTTTCTGTCAGCGTTGTGTCAAATATGTCATACAAATTGCAGGTCACAGGTGGTTAATCCCTTTTGTAAATGCCTTTTACCGAATTAATATGTTAGTGTGTAGTGAAAGATTTACTTAATTGTTAGTCGCATTTATGTAATTGGCGTTTATGACCATTTTTGTTAGATTAATATCACACCCCTTATGTGAGTGGTCTTCTCAATTTTATTACTATATATTTTTTCTACAATATATTAAAAGAAAATAATTTATACTTTTGTTTATACGCCCGTACTACTTCAATTGTCGCTTCGTTCTCTTTTTTAATTTGTGCCCTGATGAAGGTCCCAACCTAGGACCGAAATATGGGCTAAATGAACATTGTGTGAACACCTGTTGCGCCCTTTGCCGAGTTTCTCAACTAATTTCATATTTTAAGTATATATATATATATATATATATATATATATAATATATATTATATATATATATATATATATATGTATATATACCATATATATATATATATATATATATATATATATATATATATATATATATGTATATATACCATATATATATATATATATATATATATATATATATATATATATATATATACCATATATATATATATATATATATATATATATATATACATATATATATATATATATATATATATATATATATATATATATATATATATACCATATATATATATATATATATATATATATATATATATATATATAAATAATAAATAAATAATAAAAATATATTTATTCCTGCCAACAAATCATAGTTGTTACACTTTAAACTTAAACTTAATACTACAAGAACCAATACAGGAAAAGACAATTTCCCTAGCAGTAAAAACCAAATTACAAGGCAATAATACATTTTAAGCGATGCACAATTTTCTTAAAGAAGAATTTGCGTGCATCATTTCATAATCTACTATTAGTGCTTATTACAAATGTACTAGAACCATCTTATTTTAAATACATACTTTATTTATTTTCTCAATAATGATCTATTTTGTTATCAAGCAACCAGTTATTTTTTACTAACCTATATGGCTTCACTTTCAGTTCGTGAGAAATTATATTAAAAATCCTCGGAGCAGAAAAAGATAGGGACCTTTGAGTAGCACTAAAGGGGGTAGATGGTACATACACGTTGTTCAGGATAATTAGTCTAGTATGAATAGAGTGATCAACTCTGTTTACCTTATGTTTGTTATTCAGTAAAATTCTTACCACCGATTTTATGTATAATTGCTTCAGCGACAAAACCCTAGCCAAATCGTATAGTTGGTCTGTAGGAAATCTTCGCGGTTTAAACAGTATTATTTTTAGAACCCTTTTCTGGGCTATTACTAAAGACGAAGATACCGAATCACGCACGGACCCCCAAACTACCAAGCCATAGCCTATCACTGACTCCACAAGTGCTTTATATACATATAACAAATATTTCTTGGGTAACCACTGATCTGATATCTGATAAAACCTAAAGTACATTTTTCGAATTTTATTTGTTATATAATCTATGTGAGAATCCCGTCTTAAATGCGAATCTAGATATACACCCAAATATTTAATGTTATCGGTGGAGCAGATCTTCCGATTGCAATTACAAGCAGCAAAGTTATTACAGCCAGGTTCATGAATTTTTATAAAATTCTTGTCGGGATAATTCCTTTTATTAAACGTAAAGGCTATAAATTTTGATTTATCAATATTTAAGGTTAATAAATTCAAATCCAACCACAACTTTACCTTACTCATAGCCAATTCTGCCTTCTCAAAGACCCGGCCCCATATTTTATCCTGTAACATTATGACAGTATCGTCGGCATAACAAACCATAGATCCTTGAGATAAAATACGCAAAAGGGTATCTATGTATATTGTAAATAACAACGGCCCAAGCACTGTACCCTGCGGCACACCGCACTCAATTGGAAGTGATGTGCTCATTGATTCTCCTATTTTTACTTGCTGCCTACGTTCGATCAGATATGATTTTATTAGATCATAGGGGATACCTCTAATTCCAATATGCTCAACTCTCCAACAATATGCGGTGAGACACAGTGTCAAAAGCCTTTGTCAGGTCCAAGAATATCAAAAGTGATTTATTGCCATTGTCGAGGTTCTCAGAAATATGGTTTATTACCCTTATAAGAGCATCTGCAGTGCCCAACTTCTGTCTAAAACCATACTGCGCATCGGATATTAATTTATATTTATTTAAGTAATCGTTCAGGCGCAACTTGATACATTTCTCCATAATTTTACTCAGGTTGCTGATAATTGCAATGGGACGATAATTCTTAATTTCGTTACGCGAACCACCCTTATGTATAGGCGTTATGGTACATTTCTTTAAACTGTCGGGAAATAATCCAGCTCGAAAAATTAAATTTACTATATGGGATATGGGTTCGAGAATAAATCTGTGGTATCGTTTTAGAAAATCTATTTTAAGGTTGTCGTCGCCAGCACTTGAAGAGTTTTTTAAGTGAGTTTATAATTTGAATTATTTCAAAATCCATTATCGGTGCCAGAAAAAGTGATCCAGGTACTCTAGGGACACTATCAGGAATAGCATCTGTATTAGGAACTGTTACACTATTAGCTAATTTCTTTCCTATCCCAGAAAAAATTTTATTAAACTCATCTGCTCTGAGTTTTTCGTCTAGAATTTCAATTCCTTTATCATTGGAAATCACTCCTATTTTCTGATTATTTTTTTGACTGTTGCTAGCCGACTTTATTAAATTCCAAGTTTTTTTTAGAGTCATATAACATATATATATGGTATATATATATATATATATATATATATATATATATATATATATATATATATATATATATATATATATATTTATGGGTCTAGCACACGTGTACAGGGAAGTACCTAAAGCGCTACAGGAGCGACACGTGTGCGGAGAAGGCGATTCACGTTGTTCTTGAATCGCTGTAGATTGTACTCGGTGGGAAACACAGTCCTGGGCAAATTATTCCAAAGGGATGATGTTCTCCATATAAAAGACTGCTTGAAAAGTGTTGTACGGGGAATAACAAGCTGAACCTCATACGGATGTGAAGAATTAGCGCGACGTGTACTTCTAACATGTACCGCTCTGGTAGGAATTAAGCGGGCCACATCCTTCGAACACTTTCCATGAAAGTACTTGTAGAATAGGCTCAAGTCGCCAACCGTTCTTCGATGTTCCAGCGAATCAAGGCCGACGGTCAGTTCCGGGTCTCCAATCAGACGAACAGCTCTTCTCTGAATAGAATCCAACAAATGCAGTGTATGTTTGGGAGCGGAGCTCCAAACATGGGAGCAGTATTCCATAGTTGGTCGAATTTGAGCTTTGTAAAGAATTAACAGTTGTTGTGGAGTGTAAAGCTTTCTGGTTCGAAATAATATTCCCAACTTTTGAGAAGCTCTCCTTGCTATGCCTGCAACATGTTCATGCCAGGACATATTTGCTCCCAAATTAACGCCCAACAAATTGAGTGACGATGTTAGAGGAATGGAGTGCCCCGACATAACTATGTCGGGTTCAGCAACGTTAACTTTTTTAGAAAAAAACTGCCGCCTGGGTTTTTGTAGCGTTACATTCCACTTGGTTACTGTCACCCCAAGATAGAATTTCTTCCAGGTCTTTGTTAAGTTGAACGACTTCCTGCTGTCTGCGGATATTCGTCTGAGTAGCCGATGTCCGAGCGTTCAAAGTGAATGAAGAGATAAGTGTACTGTCATCTGCAAAGCTGTAGATTGGATTCTCGGTCTTTTCCAGCAGATCGTTAATGTAAATGAGAAAAAGAGTAGGAGACAGTATGGAGCCTTGAGGTACACCGGCGTTGATAGTGAAGGTGTTAGAAAGAAATCCGTCGACTGCCACTCGTAAAGAACGCTGTCTGAGGAAACATGAGAGCCACAAACAGAACTTTTCCGACATACCATAAGAACGTAGCTTAGCCAACAACCCATCGTGCCAAACACGGTCGAATGCCTTGGATATGTCCAGAGCAACCGCTCGAGATTCTCCAAAGTGTTCAATTGCATTGTTCCAAACATGTGTTACATAAGTCAGAAGATCTCCTGTTGATCTATTTGAAAGCCATATTGGTGATCGCTAATAATGTTGAATCCTTCAAGATATTTTAGAAGATGCTGATTGATAGCCTTTTCCGTGACTTTCGATATTATTGAAAGCAGTGCGATTGGTCGGTAGTTATTTGGCAAGGTCTTCTTGCCTTTTTTAGGTATCGGCTGAACTGTAGCGCATTTCCAGCAGGAAGGAAATATTCCCTTTCTGTAGGATAAGTTGAAAAGTCTACAGAAAACTGGTGTTAGTTCCCTCGCACAGATTTTAAGAACTATGGCAGGTATTCCGTCAGCGCCAGAAGCCTTTTTGGTGTCTAGCTTCATCAGAATACGCTTTATAATACGCTGTCTGAAGACAACATCGGGCATCCTTGACTGCACTATGGGTATAGTAGGTGGTGTTTTTCCTTGGAAATCGACAGTAGAATGTGAAGCAAAGAGTTCAGCCAACAAGTTCGCTTTCTCAACAGGTGTCGTTGCAATAGAATTATCTGGCCGTGTGAGTGGTGGTATGGTGGATTTGGTGAAATTTTGACTAACTGCCTTAGCGACCGACCAAAAGGACCTTGAATTGCCGGGACAGGCGAGAAGTTTGTTTCTAATCCGTTGATTGTGTACCTCCTTGGTTTCGTCGATAATTTCTTTGCATCTGTTCCTGGCACGAACAAATGTGTTACGATTTATGGTGTTAGGATTTTCGCGCCATTGTCGGTATGCAAGATGTTTAGAAGCAACAGCTTCTTTGCATTTTCGGTCAAACCAAGGCTTGCCGTTGGAAGGGCATTTCTTCGAAAAAGGGATGTAAGCCTCCATACCGGCCAAAATAACATCGGAAACCTCCCTGGCGCAGTCAGATGGGTCGTCGGGTCGAAAACAAACGTCCAACCAAGGGAAAGTTCGAAAATATTCCATGAGATCTTCCCATTTAGCAGACTTGTAGTGCCAAATTTTGCGCGGTTTAGGCGCCTCTCTGTCATTGATTGGTAGAATACTCGATGTCGAAAGTAGTTTATGGTCGGAAGAACCTAACGGCGGATTTACGCTGACTGTGTAAATCTCCGGATTGGTGATCGGAAGAGATCAAGAAGACTGGCAAACTCTCCGTCTCGATCAGGGATCCGTGTTGGTTCGTCAATAAGCTGAGTTAAGCCACAACTGATTGAAAATGATTCGGCTTCACGACCTTGTTCATCGGTAGTATTTGAATATTTAAGCCAGTTGATGTTGTGGACATTAAAGTCGCCCAGGTTGGCAATTTCGGCATTTGGATAGTTAATTTGATCATTTACAAATGGTGTCTGCAAGGGAAGCGAAAAGTGTTCTAAAGTTAGTATCACTTGGTGGTCGATAGAGGATACAGATGAACCTTGTGGTTGGTTGAGTTGTTATTTTTACCCACATAACATCAAAGTTTGGGGGCTCCAGAGTCTCTTCTCGTTGGCAAGAGAGGTCGCTTCTGACATAAAGGCAGATTCCAAAGTTACGCCTAAATCGGGAATAGAAGTCGTACCCAGGATAAAGATAGTTTACTGTATATATTTATATATGAGGGTCATTCAGTAAGTAAAGTTGGATTTCTACAAAATTTGGCCTACTTTTCGACATAATCCCACCCAACGTTAATACACTTGTCTTACCTTTCTGCTAGCTTCTTGATTCCATTTCTCTGGTATAAAAAAAAGAACTATGTGCATTAACAATATCGAGGGGGTTTCCCGACAGTATGGTGGAGATAAATATATTTTCCGTATCGCGCGTGGCTCCTCTAGCGACAAAATAATTTTATTTTATTTCTTTATGATTAAACAAATAATTAGCTACCAAATATTTTCTTTTACACTTTTATTACTACATTCTAGGTTGAGCTAGATTGATTTATTGGCTATTAGGTAGCTCAGATGCTAAACTATTATACATTATTGACTAAGAAAGAAATACGTATTGGATCTTAAGATATGTACATGTCATTTATTTTAAAAGCAATCACCGTACGTAATCACTAATTGCACAAGACCGACTGGCACATGGCCGTTTTTTTTAATGAAAACAGTAAACTAATCATCAATGAATGAATACTATAGTGTTAATAGGTTACTATTAATGATGTAACGGGATAAGCACGAATGAAATATCCAAGCCGGTTTTAAGTTATTCAAAACGAAAATCTACAAATGTCTTATAAAAGTTTGTTTATATTTACCTTACTCGTGGGCTCTCATGGGCAACAAAATATTGTAAATTTTTATCTGTGAACGTACAAACTTTTATTTCATGAGATGTGTAAGGTATATGTGAGAATATAAATATGCTATAAGAAATAAAAACCGACCAAGTGCAAGTCGGACTTGTACAATTAGTGTTCCGTAAGTTGATTGCTTTTAAAATAATAAAAAAAATTGTTATGGAGGTATAAAATGATCAATGACTTCACAAAACACACCCCAATAAGTTTTCAACAAAGTTTTTTTTCCGATCCTTACTGAAAACTGATACCTTGATTTTTTTTTATTTACCAGATACCAGGTGTACAAGTATGAAATGCGGATTTCAGACAACAGATGGTGCACCAATGCGGTTTGTGCTATAAAGATTTGACACTGCCCCATTTTGTTGTGTCATCAGCAAGTGTCAGACGCGTACGAGTAATAAATTGGAAAAGTGTGTGCATAGTGTTGTGTTGTTGTGTTGTTGTGTTCAGCAGTATTAATTTTTTTTTTTATTTGAAAAAAACTGCTGTTGAATCATACCGATTACTTCGAGAAGCTTATGGTGAACATGCTCCATCGCAAGATACGTGTGAACGATGGGTATGGCGTTTCAAAAGTGGTGACTTCAATGTTGCAGACAAACAACGTGGAAAACCTCCAAAAGAATACGAAGATGTGGAATGGCAAACATTGTTGGACGAAGATGATTCGCAAACACAAAAACAACTCGCTGAGCAATTGGGCGTTAGTCAACAAGCTGTTTCCAATCGGCTACGAGAGATGGGAAAGACTCAGAAGCCGGTAGATGGGTACCACATGAGTTGAACGACAGGCAAATGGAAAAGCGCAAAAACACGTGTGACATTTTTTTCGCTCGGTACAAAAGGAAGTCGTTTTTGCATCGTATAGTTACAGGGGATGAAAAGTGGATTTATTTTGAGGATCCCAAGCGCAAAAAATCATGGGTAGACCCAGGCGCACCATCCACATCGACTGCAAGACCGAATTGCTTTGGCAGAAAGACAATACTCTGTGGTTGGTGGGATCAGAGGGGTGTTGGTCTATTATGAGCTTTTAAAACCTGGGGAAACGGTTAAATGTTACCAACAACAATTGACCGATTTGAACCGTTCGCTGCTTGAAAAAAGGCCAGAATACCGAAAGAGGCAACACAAAGTCATTTTTCTTCATGACAATGCTCCATCACATAAGTCAAAACCAGTTCGCGACACGTTGGAACCACTCAGCTGGGAAGTTCTACCCCATGCGGCTTACTCACCAGACTTGCTGAGCAGCGCTTTGGTTCGTACGAAGATGTGAAAAAATGGCTCGATGAATGGTTCGCAGCAAAAGGGGAAGATTTTTACTGGCGTGGTATTCACAAAATGTCCGAAAGATGGGAAAAATGTATAACAAGCGATGGAGTATACTTTGAATAAAGCACTTTTTATCATTTTTCCGAATTTAACATGTTTTTTTAGAAAATAAATACGCATTTCATTCTTGTACCCCTGGTATATTATTAAAGGTCATGCGCTCGAAATAATTTTTGTTCAATCTATACCCTGTGGCGAATATTCCAGAATTTTTTCAAAATTTTTTCATCAGTACTTTTCGAGATAAGGGGGGGGGCAGCGATTTTTCACAATCTTTTAAAAATAATACAAAAGAGAAGTGTGCGTAAGTATTACATTATATATATATATATATTTATTATATATATATATATAATATATATATATTATATATATATTGTACTCGTGATTTAACAAGCTTTTATTTGACACCCCACTCGATGACCAAAATTTTTTTTTCCCCTTCCGATTTCCCTTACTAACCCTTAAGTCAAAATTTAACTTTCAAAACTACACTGCACTGATGAGACCATCAATACCTATATTAGTGCCAGATTTCAACTTTCTCTGTCAAATATTCCGGAGAAAATCGTGTGTGACAGACGGACAGATATAAGTGTTTCGTACGGAACACTTAAAATGACGATTGTACAAAACATAAATAAAATGATTCCCTTCCGTTAAGGCTTTAACGCTTTTTTATATACTATGTTTATGAGTGCATTTTGTGCTCTTTGTTTTTGCATAACTCGTCCCCCTGGGAAATGACATCGCTATTATCATTATTATTAATGATTGGGGGGTGTATTTGTGGTAAATAAATTCTGTAACGAACACTATTTGTTTCTCTAATATAAAACAACCGTATATACAGGCGAAGACAACCGTCCACCTCTTTTGCTAGCACCGTATTCTTCCAAATATATAACATTTTTACCTATAGTTTTGTTTTAAAAGATCTAAATATAGATTTTGTTGAAACCGTGCATACAGTATATGCAGGGTGCCCCATATGTATGAAATAATAATTCTACAGCATTTATTAATCGATGTATCAAATAAAAGTTATAGGGTGTTATACGGCGCACATGCTGACGTTGACAATAAAATGTTTTGAACTGTCAGTTCGAAGATGTTGATTTTTTTTAAATGGAAAGCCCTGTATATTACTAAAAATTCTAGATATTATTTGTTTAACATACCATATTGTAAGTAAATTGGACTGTTTTGGAATTATTGATATTTGAAATTAAATTATTTTTTTTTTGAGCTGGCTTGTGTCAAACATTTACTGTCAGGTAACGACTTAACGCGTCAAAAAATGATTTATTGACGAAAACCTTTATTGCTGCATTTTGTGAAACTGCAATTTAAGAGTAATATCATAATGGTACATTTTACAGAAACTGAAAGAATCACTTTGTTAATGCTGATTGGTTACGGTAACCGTAGGAGAACACAACTTTTTAACGCAGAATATCCGAACCGAGAACCTATTACCCAGTCCGTAGTTGGCAAAACATTAAAACGATGATATTACGCTCAAATTGCAGTTTCACAAAATGCAGCAATAAACGTTTTCGTCAATAAATCATTTTTTGATGCGTAAAGTCGTTACCTGACAGTAAATGTTTGACACAAGCCAGTTTAATTTTTTTTTTTTTAATTTGATCTTAATTTAAAATATCAATGATTCCAAAACAGTTCAATTTAGACATATAATAGACAAATGATATCCAGAATTTTTAGTAGGACTGAAAAATAAAATAATATACAGGACTTTCTATTTAAGATGGCGTAATTTCTTCGAAGTGACAGTTCAAAGCATTTTATTGTCAACGTCAGCATGTGCGCCGTATAACACCCTAAAACTTTTATTTTAAACATTTTTTTGATACGCTGATTAATAAATGCTGTGGAATCATGCATCCTGCATATATATATATATATATATATATATATATATATATATATATATATATATATATATATATATATATATATATATAGGGTGTTATGAAATTCACTATATATATTGAAATGGGTGGAATTATGTAAAAGCACATCCAATACTTTTTTTAAATTGGACCATTTTTGAATATTTTAAAAAAAGGGGCAAAACTGTATTTTACCACCCTATATATGTGGTTCAGTGTAAAACCACTGAAAATGTACAAGTTGTAGTACACAATTTAGCAGACTACGCACTGTTTTTTTATTTGTCAATCCATGTTTTGCTATATCACGCCTTATCAGTCCAGATAGAATCGACAATCAAGAGAACAAAACTTTGTTTTTATTCCTGTACTGGCGTAGTATAGTGTTAAGATACAATAAAATGTACCTTACTTATTGTATTTACTACGATATAATATATATATATATATATATATATATATATATATATATATATATATATATATATATATATATATATATATATATATATATATATACAGTCTGTCAAGTAAGAACGTGTCCGCGCGAAAATTCATTTTTGGTAGATGCGATTCTAGCGATTCAACAAAAAATCGGTAGAGTGAACGACTTATTTTAGTAAAAGTATAAGTCAAATCATGTAAAATCCAAAATGACTCACTTGTTTGTTCGTCGGTTCGAGGTAATCTTTCTTTGTTTCCACCTAAAGGAGCCTAAAATGACGCATTCCACGGCCACTAAATATATTAAAAGGTCGGCGTCGTTTGTGAAGAAGTGAATAAATCATTTTAACGAGACGAAAAATGTCGACGACTTGCCAAAACATGGGTCGGTAGGCAAAGTCACCTCGAAAGTCGAAAAATGAATCGAGTCTTTGTTTTCACGGGACCCGAAATACACGCTGCGTCACGGGGCGGCAAAATTAAGAAAATCGGGCTTGAATGTGAGCCATGAGACTATTCGACAACATCTTCGTGCTCATGGTGTCAAATTCTGAAGCAAGTTGAAGAAACCTTTGCTGGTCGAAAATCATGTCACGAAGCGGCTCGCTTGAGCCCACGATAAGATACTAGAGTGGCCCTCACAATCGCCGGATGCCAACCTATTGAAAACGTTTGATCTCTTGTAAAGAAAAAGTTCAGAGGAAAAACTCTGAGGACTTTGACCATAAACATAACAATATATAATTACATAATAATAACCAAAACATCGAGAAGGCAACAGTCGGCATAGCACCGGAATCCGTAATTACCACTGATACGGGCACCCAGCCGGCAAACACCGATTCCCGGACGAACATTTCCGACCCCCCCACCTATAATCTGCGTAGACGCCGCCTCTATAAAAGATGGCGACCGCACTTCGGTTTCTCAGTTAGCTTTAAGCGGCAGCAGAAAGATCAACTCGTTAAATATTGAAAGAAACCATGTACAATTTGAGAATCACCCATAAAAGTTAACTCAATTATATAATATCGCACGTGTTGTTAATTAATTATCAGCTAACAAAGGACAAGCTATTTTCGTTTTTATATTCGCATAATAATTTTTTTTGGAACTATCTTTAAGTTAAATTTAAATTGATTAATATTCAGCCTTCCGGTTTATATGTAAATAATATTTCTTTGGGAAATCCATAAGGGGTACCTATTTAGCTACCAAAATGAAGATAGACCAGGGAATCTGCTTGTTATGTTTACTACTGTTTTTAAACCAAACTTCTAGGATGAAATTATTATAAAAGTTAATTAATTTTAAGTATTAAATAAACAAACGTTTATTAATTAATTGTTCGTATTGAATAGAATAAATAATATTTAAATATTACATAATTATTTACGAGGATGTTTTTTAAGTTATCCGTAGAGGTAAGACGGAAATTTCGAGGAGCTTAAAAAAATATACATTTCCCTACATAACGACCATCTGTCAGCTCATAAAGTATTTCTCTGTAGGGAGAATGTTGTAACTTAATGGATCCATAGCTTTCGGTAAAGGCTTGCAACGTGTGAACCTTATGGTCCCCCTACAGAAAATTTTTGGTTCTTTGTGAATTTGGACGTTTGATTTTAAGGCCTTCTTTCAAGTATTAGATTGCCCTTTCATAAACCTCTTCGTTAATTCAAGTTTTTTTTCGTATAGTCAATAAGTAAATTTTCTTCTCAATCTCATAAATCTCTGTCCACTATTCTCTTTTTCTTTAGACGTGGTGAGCCTTTATTACCCCGTTTCTAACTTTTACTTTGTGGGGGAATTCCAATAGAACACTTAAGTCTCGTTTCCTGGGACAATTCGCGAAGAGTAAGGTGTTTACGGATCTACCGTGTAGAAGGTTTTCTCGTCCCTAAATTCTCGTGAACAATCTAGAAAACAGCAGCTTCAAATACACCACTTTCTTGAAATCTTTATTCGTCAATATAAACTAAGTTGGGAATGTGGAATCTTTGGCACAATGATACTACTCAGTATATATCACCACTACACCAAACACTTTATTTTTGCACTCGACGCGCGTTTCGCTAACCATGTTAGCTTCATCAGGAGCGATGATTGACTAAAGCTAAACTACAAATCTACCCTATGTATACTTAGCCTAACCCTTGAATTACTCAAGCGGAACTAATGACATAGGCAAGGCCATCAGTTCTGGTCAAGTAACCAGTAGAGGGGACTATAAGGAATAGGCCCTCTGTCTTTATTTAAACTACTTTTACATTTTATGATTTCCATACTTTCGTATGCGTTTAACAATCTCCTATCAGATACGTTTTTAATCAATCTTAGATTATCTAATGTTACAGTATGATCAGCTTCAAGGGCATGTTCGGCAATGCTAGAGTTTTCTGTTCTATTGTATTTTAAGTGTGCTAAGTGTTCTTTAAATCCTGTTTTAATTGACCTTTTAGTTTGCCCAACATATTTTTTGTCACAATCATTACAACTAATTTCATAAATTCCACTTTTGTCACAATTAGGAATCTTATCTTTGGGATTTCCTAAGATATTCCTCAGATTGTCTGATGCCTTATAGACTAAGGTGAGGCCTACCTTATTAAATACCTTATTGAGTCCCTTGCTATATTTCGGATTATATGGTATGGAGACATACTTGGTGTTATTTTCTTCGCGTTCTTAATGAAGGTGAAGTCTTAATTTCTTTTGATGTTAGTTCTTTGTTCCCAAGTGTGCCAATTCCACAAACTTTACAATATCTCGAAGAATTACTTAGAATGAATAACTCTGAAGACGAAATTATTCGTGATATTATTTAAACTTTGTATCGAACAAAATTATTTCCAATATAACAATCAATTTTATGTTCAGAAAGAAGGAACAGCTATGGGTAATTGCTTATCACCTTTCATAGCCAATTTATTCATGAGTAAGTTTGAAATCGAAGCCAGTCAAGAATTCGAATATTTCCCAAGGCTATGGTATAGGTATGTGGATGATATTTTCGCGATTTTTGATACAAAAAAAGCAAATATTGATGATTTTGTTTCTAGATTAAATAGCCGGTTTGATTCCATTAAATTCACTTACGAAGTTGAGAACAAAGGACAATTGCCTTTTCTAGATATTTTAATTATTAAAAATAACAATAGATTAGAATTTGATATCTATAGGAAGGACACAGTAACAGATAGATATATTCTTAATGATTCATTTCATTGCAAACAACATAAATTAGCCTCATTACATTTTTTAGTTTATCGTTTGGTCACTTTCCCTCTGAATAAAGTAAACTTTAATAAAGAAAGGAATCGTATTAGAAATATAACTAGAGTTAATGGTTATGACGATGACTTAGTAAATAAGCTAATAAATATACATAAGTTTAGGTTTAATATTCAGAATTCCACCTTTTTTTACACGCGAAGAAAATAACACCAAGTATGTCTCCATACCATATAATCCGAAATATAGCAAGGGACTCAATAAGGTATTTAATAAGGTAGGCCTCACCTTAGTCTATAAGGTATCAGACAATCGGAGGAATATCTTAGGAAATCCCAAAGATAGGATTCCTAATTGTGAGAAAAGTGGAATTTATGAAATTAGTTGTAATGATTGTGACAAAAAGTATGTTGGGCAAACTAAAAGGTCAATTAAAACAAGATTTAAAGAACACTTAGCACACTTAAAATACAATAGAACAGAAAAGTCTAGCATTGCCGAACATGCCCTTGAAGCTGATCATACTGTAACATTAGATAATCTAAAATTGATAAAAAACGTATCTAATAGGAGATTGTTAAACGCATACGACAGTATGGAAATCATAAAATGTAAAAGTAGTTTAAATAAAGACAGAGGGCCTATTTCTTATAGTCCCCTCTACTGGTTACTTGACCGGAAGTGATGGCCTTGCCTATGTCATTAGTTCCGCTTGAGTAATTCAAGGGTTAGGCTAAGTATAAATAGGGTAGATTTGTAGTTTAGCTTTAGTCAATCATCGCTCCTGATGAAGCTAACATGGTTAGCGAAACGCGCGTCGAGTGCAAAAATAAAGTGTTTGGTGTAGTGGTGATATATACTGAGTAGCGTCAATATAAAAGCAACAATTTCAAAAGTCCTGTTTCTTGAAATAGGGAATTACGTGTATGCTCATCGGGTGAGATGGAAGCACAAACAAAAAAAAATACCATATAATTTTCAGTTAGTGTCAACCCTCAGACGATTGTGTAAAATTTTCATGGTATTTTGTCTATTAGTTTGCGAGTTACAGCTGTTTGGGTGACGTTACTTTTGATTGACGAATCGAACAAAAATAATTTCGTATTTTGATTAAACATTGCTTTTTGATGGGAAAAATACTGCCAGAACCCAAGACTAGCTTGAGAAGCGTTATGGCATATCTGCCACAGTAAAAAAATAACTAACTAATTACTAAAAAAATAAAACCAGTCAAGGTAGAACAGTCAGGGGTGTTGTTGGATCGGTATCACTAGGAAGGTATAAAGCCGTTTTTGAAGCAAGGCTTGGTATTATTTTCTCGTACTCGTCATTAAAGTTTGTTACCGCGCTAAGAATATTCTTAATTTTTAACGTTTTCCATTTATTTATTTACATAAAGATGTCTCAAAATTCACGCAAGAATAACAGGTTTTTAATTAAAAATTGTAATTTTTTTATTGATTCATAAAGTATACAGTATAGGGTTATATATGGAATAACATATCGGGTAAATGGCCTCCACCGCTTTGCTGGCACATACGCAGTCTTTTGTCGAAATTTTCCATGACCGTTTTGCATAAATGTGGCTGAATTTCGTTGATACAGTGCTTAATTTCCTCCTTCAAGTCGTGGGTTTGTTGGCATAAACCTTAGACTTTAAAAAACCCCAAAGAAAAAAGTCCAACGGCGTTAAATCGCATGATCTAGGCGGCCAATTCTGATCACCAAAACGGGATATTACACGACCAGGAAATGACTCATGCAGTAACTGAATTGTTTCTCGGGCTGTATGGCATATGTGGTACCGTCTTGTTGAAACCACATGTCGTTCACATCCATATCTTGCAATTTAGGCACGAAAAACTGGATTATCATATTCGCGATAACCATCACCAGTAACTGTTATTGCCTGGCCAACCGCATTTTCGAAGAAGAATGATCCGATGATGCCTCCAGCCCAAAATCCGCACCAAATAGAGACACGTTGTGGATGCATTTGTTTCGCAACAGTTACGTGTGAATTGTCTGAACCCCAAATGCGACAATTTTGTCGATTAACGAAACCATCAAGATGGAAATGAGCCTCATCGCTGAAGATGATTTTCTTCGAAAAATCAGTATCCACTTGTTGTTGTTCCATAATCCATTCAACGAACTCTCTTCATTGTGTGTGGTCAGTAGGCTTCAGTTCTTGAGTCAATTGAACTTTGTAAGCATGAGGATGCAAATCTTTCCTGAGAATACGCTGTAGAGAGCTTCTCGAAATGTCCAATTCTTGACCACGGTGCCGAATTGATGTTCCTGGAGTCGCAGCAACACTTTTACGAACTGCTTCAATGTTTTGTGTCGAACGTCTTGTTGAAGGACGGCCAGAGCGTTTAAGATCACTAATTGATCCAGTCTCCTTGAATTTTTCAATTAATCTCTTCACAGTTGATGAAGTTTAAATCACTGTTCTGACCATATTTTGTACGAAAATTCCGAACTGTAGCTGCCAAACTTTCATTATTTTAAAAATATTGCTCATCAGTGAAAACATGTTGTTCTTTGGTGTAGCGCTCCATTTTTAAAAACCCTGAACTATCAGCTGTCACGCTGTATTTTTTGTTTTGTTGGCAACACTTTACCATACAAATGGCGCCAAAGTCAAATCTTGCGTGAATTTTGGGACACCCTTTATTTCCTTTTACTTTTTCAAATTTGTTTGAAGCTGTTGTTTCTGTGTGTGAGTAATAATGAGTTTCAGTCAAACTGTAAGTACTATGGAATTGACAGATTTAGATATGCCAGATTTAGATTTATCTCATTTTGATTTGTGTAATTTAGATTTTCCTGATTTAGGTAATAATTTTTATTAAGGGCAACTAATGATGCTGTGAATATTCAGGATCCCAACGCTAATGATATTGTTGTTACTGAGCAAACGGATTCTTGCGATATGGACGCTATTGTTAAGGAACGGTTAGCAGAAGAACAAATTCTAATTCAACATCCTTTTTTTACCGAAGGGACACAGGAAAGTCAAAATTCAGTTTTTAATTTGAAAGATTTTATTTATTTAAATGAAGATAAGCTCACGCCCCAACTTCCTGGATGGCTAGAGTTATCTCAACTTCCCGATGCTGATGAAATTAAGTAAATGCTATCCCAGAATTTTAATTTTAATGGAATTGATAATTTATCACAATCTTTGTCTATCTCGAAAGCAAATGTTGAACTCGATACTAACACAACTGAGTGTGGTTTAAACAAACCTCGTTCCATTAAATCAAATATGAAATTATTGTATCAACATTTAATTGATAATAACTCTGCCGATTCTAATCTGTCAATTCCATGTGCGCACCCTTGACATTGTCATCACAGATTACTTTATACTTTGAGTCGATTCCACAAGTTCCAACTTCTTCCGAAGCAATCACTTCGGAATCGTGTTCGCGTTCTAGTTCTCCTAATTTTAATAACCCCATTGATACGAGCTTTTTGATTGTTAATGATAATTCAAACGATTCCGATATATTAATTCCTTGACGGCAACGTATACCGACTACACCACGTTTCGGACGTATAAATTCCAAAAAACACAAAAAAATCCACCATATTGTTCGGAATGATCACAAAGTGAAAGTGAGAGAGATGTCTGACATAGTGAAGATAACAATAGAACACGAGACGCATATTTTGCATGAATATTTGCATATAAAAAAGCTATGTACCCGATGGCTGTCGCGTACTCTCACGATTGGTAAAAACCAGCAACGTGTCGAAGATTCAGAAAGCTGTTTGCCATGCGTAATCCATAGAAGTTCTTGAGTCGATTCGTAATAATGGACGAAACATGGATCCACCATACGCCTGCCTAGTCCGCAAAGTGGCTAAAACTGTATGAAAACCGACGGAAACGCCCAAAAACACAAAATTCAACTGAAAGGTTTTTTCAAGTATTTTTTGGGATGCGCATAGAATAATACTGATAGACTATCTTGAGAAGGAGCGAACAATGACCGGAAACTTTATGTTAATTTATTGGTCCATTTGAATGGTGGAAACAAGAAAAAAAAGCCACAATCAGCGAAGAAAAAAAAGTGTCATTTCACCAAGATAATTCACTAGCTTACAACTTCATAAAATGGATGGTAAAATTGGACCAGCTGGGCTATGAATTACTTCCTCATCCGCCGTGTTCAGCAGATCTGGCCTCCAGAAATTATTACCTTTTTCCAAATTTGAAAAGGTAGCTCCAGGGAAAGATATCCGGCTCAAATAGGGAAGTCGAATGGGAAACTGAGGCTTATTTGAGAGAGCTCGACAAATCGTACTATATAAAAGGTATCCAAATGTGGGAAGATCGCTGGAATAAGTGTTTTGCTCTTGAATGAAACTATTTTGAAGAATAAACTCAATTTTTGGCAAAAACATGGTTTTTTTCTTCAAAAATCGTGGGAGTTTTCGCCCCATGTAGTATATAAAGAAAAGAGGAACAGATTGTTGTCTGAAAACGGCAAAATAGTAACATACCTACATTACAATTTACCTTGCTCGATTTTAAACATTAAAATATACTGTGTGTAAGATTAGTACCAGTATAAGTATATTAGGATTGTTTTTTGTTACCAGTGTTTCTTTTAATTAGGTTTTATTTTGCTCAAAAAATTTGGCAAGGTACTCGGCTAGGTAATAAATTTTCCGGCCAAACCGGGTACCCGGCCAAGTCAGCTGGGTATTCTTTTTCGGCTGGGTACACCGGGTATCCGTTACATCTATATATTTAATATAATTGGCATAATAAAAAAATGATTAATGTTCACCTACGTAAATATATCTAAAAAACCGTAAATAAGACCTTTACACCATGACATTTTATTAATTTTCTGATGAAAAAAAAAGCATTTAAGGAATATATTTAAAAAAAATTAATAAACAAAATTGCTGAGTGCCAAAAAAAAAAACCCTTGAACTGAAGTTTTTCTTCGACATTAATGTTTGTAATTACGTTGCATTAAAATTATGACTTTGACCGTCAATAAAAAAAAATATTATTTTGAGAAATTGCGATTCGGTGAACATTTATAATAAATATAATTATACTTAAAAATTAGTGAAGTAATTTACTCAGTATTTGCCTTGCTTATACACGTGTGTTAGAAAATATGGGGAAATAAAAAGGAAAATGCCTCGATAAAGCTTTACATGCTATTATTTTCAGCCTGCTCACATCTTATAACTCTCGACAACTTATTACCAAATCACTGTCTTCATCCTAAAAAAAATCTTAATTCTCATGTACTGCGATCTACTTGTATTTTCCCTTTTTGATGAAAGGAAAGTGTTATCGATACCTAGATTAGATATTTGTGATGTATCAGCACGATCTCCGTGCCAGTGAGTTAGCTGTCAACACTGTATGAAAACAAAACCCCGTTAATGGTCTGGCTGAAAAGAATTTTAGAATTTGCAAGATGACCGAACGATGTAACATAGGAAATAGGATATACACTATTATAATTGCTTTCAGGCAGGGTGGCCTGTTTACATTACGTAAATTAAATTGTACTTGAATCACTATTTATATTGTATCAAATGTCGGAACTATTGAGTTTATTTTATGTGACAGTTGCGGCTATATATATTACTAATGTATATATATATATATATATATATATATATATATATATATATATATATATATATATATATATATATATATCTAGGATTTCCTACAGCTAATGCTGTCTTCCTTCTCTCAGCCTTTGATTCCATCCGTTTCTATCTTCCCAGTCTCCAAATGTTAGACCCCTGTCCTCCATAGCCTTGTTCACATCGTCTCTCCACGATCGTCTGGGTTTTCCTCTTTTTCTTCTCCCTATAGGGCTCCACTCCATTATTTTCTTTATCCACGTATTATCTTCGCTCCGTCTTATGTGTCCATACTATTTTAATCGTTTTTTTTTTCAGTGGTGTTTATTGCGTTCTCTTTGATGTTCATTCTGCTTCTTATTTCTTCATTTGGTATTTTATCCATACGTGTCACTCTACAGCATCTTCTCCAATACTCCATCTCTATCGTGTTAATTTTAAATTTATTTCTTTTGTTGATCGTCCATGTTTCTGACCCGTATGTCATTATGCTTTGTATTATTGATTTGTATATGCGTGTTTTGTTTCTCTTTGTAATGTGTTTGTCCCACAGGATCGAATTTAATTGTCTTATTCATGTCCGCGTTTGTCTTAATCTAGCTTTGATCTCTTCTTCTGATGTAGCGTTTTTTGAAGTGATGGTTCCTAAATATTTAAATGTATCGGTTCCTTTGATTATTGTTTCGTTATCGACTTCTACACTTTCCACATTTCCCTCCTTTGTTCTTAGATATTCAGTTTTATCAAAGTTTATTGCTAATTCTGCTTTAGTGTATTCTTCTTTCAGTTTTCTTACCATGTAACTGAGGTCTTCTTCATCTTGCGCTATGATTACTTAGTCGTCTGCGAAACTTAGAGTATATAAGTAATCTTCTCGTACTGGGACTTCCATTCCACTACATTTTTGCTTCCATTTTTTTAATGTGTGTGCGAGATATATTTTGAGTAGTGTTGGGGATGTAGAGTATCCTTGTAATAGGCTTTTGATGTTCGGAGTCCCTTTCCCTATTTTATGTCCTATTTTTATGTTCGCTGT
This sequence comes from Pachyrhynchus sulphureomaculatus, assembly GCA_019049505.1. Lineage (NCBI taxonomy): Eukaryota > Metazoa > Arthropoda > Insecta > Coleoptera > Curculionidae > Pachyrhynchus > Pachyrhynchus sulphureomaculatus. The sequence continues at coordinate 114,673,523 of CM032448.1, read as the reverse complement.
GTTGTTTTCGTAGAGAGCTTCTATTGCGTATATTAGTTCTTTGTTAATGCCTATTTCTTTCATTGCGTTCCATAATCTTTGTCTTGGCATTGAGTCATAGGCCTTTCTTATGTCTATGAAGGCTAGATGAACTTCTCTATTCTTTGCCAGTTTTTTTTCCATTGTTTGTTTTATAGTGTTTATGTGGTCTATACATGATTTTTCCGTCGGTAAAGCCTGCTTGGTCTTCTTCAATTTTTCCTTTTATATTTTCCTCTATGATATTTTTAATAATTTTTCCATACAAACGCCCCATACTCGATATTATGCTAAGGCCTCTATAGTTTGTGCATTTTCTGCGGTCTCCCTTTTTAAATATAGATACTATATAGGCTTTTGACCATTCCTCTGATATTTTTTCTCCATTTGTCGCTCTGTGGAACATGTTTCATAGCATTAATGTGTTTATGTAATCGATATATTGGTATACAGGAGCCAGGCTTATGTCACCGAGATAATTTGGTAGGAACATTATTGTTTCAAGAGCCGAAAAAGTCAGCTAGCTTTGTCTTATTGCAAATATTAATAAAAGTAATTGTCTCTCAAAATTCCAAAAATCGTTTAATTTTAAAATAAAAGCTAACATATTTATTTATTTTAATCTAACCTCGTTTTCACTAATATGCATAGATCAACAATTTCAGAAAGAAAAACGATATAACACTTGATAACGTAAATACTCCTCTATATATACCGTATAAGGACTGTGCCGCATATACGAGGGCCACCTTTTAAGTTTCTACGCATGACCACTATTGAGATATTATTATTGTTGTAAAATTTGACATTTATTATTGTTAAAACAGTGACAGCTCAGAAATTGGCCGAGTAATTTGCTTACAGTGGGCGTTCAAAAAAACACAGTTTTGTGAACAAATGGAAATTTCACAGGAAGGAAGGTTTTCGTTGGATGATTTTTTGCGACTTTAAGTAAAGGCCTAACTCAACAACGATGCCTTTAATCGCTTCATTCGACTTTTGGTAATGAATCACCATTAGAAAATTGGTTTGCAGAATGTTGTCACAGTCGTGCTTTCGTTAGCGATGAATTTCGTGAAGGTCTACCAAAATCGGTTGTTGTTCCAAAAAATATCGATTCTGTGCGCAACATGATTGAAAAGGATCGGCATGTTACTTACCGTGAGATAGAGGCATCCTTAGGCATATCGAAAACTGCAGTACAGGGTGAGTCAACTATAGAGTAAAGTTCATTATCTCATTTGTTTCGGGAATGATGAAAAAATATTAAAGACAATAGTTTTAGGATGGATGGATGAATGTTTGTGGGACTGGGCACATCAACTACTAGGGATTCATTTTCGTTTTTCAGAAGATGGCTATGGGTAGCAAATGATATTTTCTGTTCTTGTTACGTTTGGTAAGTGTAGTGGGAGACGAGCGTTTGATTTGAGGGGCTATAGTTTATCGTTGGGGTTTTCAAGATCCCATTGTAGTTGGAATAGGGAATTGTAAATAGAACTTAAATAAGAATTAAAATCGGAGAAGTGGTTGTTATCCTGGATTGGAATGCCTCTCGTGATGGCAAGTTTGGCATAGTGATCTGCTCTATCATTTCCTCGGTTGCCAATGTGGCTGGGCAACCAGAATAGTGAGATAGATCGATGCTTCAAGATTGCGGTATAAATCAGATCGAGGATCTGTCTGATGTAATTGTAAGACAGGTTTCTAGATTTGATGGAGGACAGTGCGCTGAGGGAGTCCGAGATAATGAGAATATTGTTGTATTTTGAGGTTGTTAGTGCAAATCTCATTGCCTCCTTAATTGCCAAAAGCTCCGCTGTAAAGATGGATGCATAGTAGGGGAGTTTGAGCATTCTGATGGTTTAAGTTTTAGGGAATGTTAAGGTGCGCAGTTTAAAATTATGTTTGAGTATACAGGGTACTTCAAAAAAGTGTGGCCGATATAACATATGTTTTTTTAAATAGAACATCCTATTTTTTAATTTATTTTCAATTTCTGCGTAAATTTTTAAACTTTTTTTATTAATAATGTTATATACCTAAACTTAGTAGTTTTTCTAATATTTCAATTTTTTTTAAAAAAAAAATTAGTTTTCAGTTTTGTAAAAAATTGCCAGTAGCGCCATTGTTTCTAAAAGTGAAATACTCATAATTGGTACGAGCGGTCTATAGAGATGAAAAAAAGATATATGTAAATAAATTTGAGTTAGATGCTACAGGATATTCAAAACAAATTTATGCTTTTCGACTATTTTAAATTGAAAAATCTCAAATTTTTTTAAACGGCACACCCTGTATATTATTACTTTTTCTGATAGATTTTATAAAACCCTCCAACTTTTATTAAGTATGTCATATATACCTATTTTTCTAATTTTTACCCTTGTTTTTAATACACTTACGCTATTGTGAAAACATAAACAAATAGTTAATAATAATTTTAATATACGAGTAGTTTAACTTATCTAATGATTAATTATTATGATGTAATAAATGTTCAAAAATATGCCCGTCTATTTGAATACACATACACACACACAGTCGTTTTACTATATTTTCCTTCGCTTTCCTTAGCATAAAGGGCGTTATTGTCCTGCATGCATCCCGTATCCTATTTTCCATATCTACTGGTATTGTAGGGGGATTCACATAACACGCGATCTTTAATGTAGCCCCACAAAAAGAAGTCTAAAGGTGTTAAGTCACATGATCGAGGGGGCCACTGAATGAATCCATCCCTACCGATCCATTTTTGTGGGTAACGATCGTTTAAAAATTCCCGAACTTCCCGGTAATGAGCAGGAGCTCCGTTGTGTTGAAGCCACATTTCTTCCCTTTCAAAGTTATCAACTTCTTCAAGAAGCTAGGGTACTTCGTTTTGCAAAAAATTTAGATATCTAGGCCCGTTAAGCGGTTTGCGGAAAAAATATGGACCAATAATTCGAAAATTTAAGCTAATAAATAATATTCGTTATGCTGACGATACGGCGATTATGGCTGATAACTTAAAGGGTCTACAATATCTTATAACAAAAATAAATGAAGTCAGTTATCGATACGGCCTCGAAATTAATATCAGCAAAACGAAGTACATCAGCAAGTCTCCGGTTCCTGTTACCTTGTTGATAGTTAATGATCACCAAATACAAACAACTCCAAAATATTCATATCTAGGTACTATGATAAACGAACAGTGGGATCACTCGCAAGAAATTCGTTGCCTTATCGAAAAAGCTCAGGAATAACATTAAGCACAAAAATAAGACTCCTAAGATATTATGTCTTCAGTGTCCTTCTTTACGGTGTAGAATCTTGGACGGCGACTGAAGCCACTACTGAGAAACTTGACGCATTTGAATTATGGCTATATCGCAAGAAACTGGAAATTATGGAAACTGTTAAAGTAGGAAAACTGAAGTATTTAGGACATATACTGAGATATCTCCACAGATTACTACAGCATATAGTCCAAGGGAAGGTTTTTGGAAAAAGGGGACCAGGACGTAGACGTATCTCCTGGCTATACAAGCTGCTGTGGATAAAGTATTAATAGCCAGAATCATTGCCAACAATCGAACCGAATAGGCACTTTAAGAAGAAGAAGAGAAAAATAAGGCCTCCCATGGAATAGACGAGGTAGAAACAGAGTCCACTTCTTATTTAAGTTTGCCATTGATAGACCGTAAAGCTCTCTTTGCCATCATTTTTATGGTGGCAGATTTCAAGAGTTTTTCTAGGTTGGGAGAATTGGCTTTTAAGTTCATTTCAGCACCAGCTTCTTCAATATTTAGGGAAAGGTTGGAAATACAGATATACAAAAAAAGGAACAGATTGTCGTCTGAAAATGGTGAGATATTAACATATCTACATTATATTTACCTTTGCTCGATTTTAAATAATAATAATAATAATAATAATAATACCTTTCTTTCCTAGGATACTCGTGGGAATACTATGTTAAACAATAATAATTATAATAATGAAAATGGAAGGGTGTTGCGGAGGCGGACCCCTGTCGTACAAACAGCTACAGCAACACAACAACAACTACAGACGAACCAAACAACCGCCTCAGTCGAAACTACTCCCGATAGTTTTACCAGATCCGACATTGTAGGTGATGGAAATTGCCTTTTCCGTGCAGTTAGCTTATACTTATATGGCCACCAGAACCATCATGAGAAACTCCGAGAGGTTGCTCTAAGATATTTACAACAAAACTGGTCGGAATTTCACACATTTTCATTAATTGAAGTCGACGATATAAAAGACTTCAATAACTATTATAATTATATGCGGAAAAATGGCACCTATGGAACGAGCCTAGAGATACTTGCCCTCTCGGAAACACAAAATAGCAACTTTCATATCTTCTCAAAACAACGAAGAACAAGACATACAAAAATACCTTTTACGGACAGACCAACAATAATAAGCACGGGAAAATACAACAAAACCATTTACCTTCTACTAACAGGCAACCCAATGTCGGGACACTTTGAGCTTCTGACACCACAAAACACTGAAAACATTCCAGAGAACAACAGACCAATAAAAGAAGCATCGGGCGAGCGACGTAACGGTCGAGGACGTCGCGGGAAATGGCAGCTCGACCAAAACGATGAAGACCAGGCAACCGAAAATGGACCTGCCAAAAGTGTTGTGTTGGCGACTAAGCCGACACCCACCAAGGCGGGAAAATCACAGCAGCGCATGAGTTGCATCACAGGAATCAACGAACACGCCATGCGTTGCTGTAATGAAAACACAAAACCTGACAAAGAAATCACTGAGAAGAGAATCACTCGCCGCTTGGATCCACCAACATCAATCCCAAGCGCAACCGACGTAGATACGGGACAAACACAACCACCAGGCCGGGGCCCGTATGTATTGCAGGGACAACATGCAACTACCAAGGCTGGAAAACCAAGACAGCGGTTAAAGTGGACGGATGAGATGAATAGGACGGTGATGCGCTGTTACTACACCGCCACCAAACTCGAAACAATAACATCGGGCTACAGACAGCAACTGCACAGACTTTTCTTGACCGAATATCCACATCTGCAATTACTTGTTTCAGAACAGAGAGTAGTAGACCAAAAAAGAGTTATTACCAAGAACAATCGTCTCACACCTCTCGAATTGCAAACCATCAAGGACACAGTGGCTGTTGAACTGAACACAGACCAACCAAACAATAGAAACAATAAAGCAGATTCCGAACCAGCCTCACACACACAACCACCCAGTCGAACACAACAATACCCACCACCCAGGAGGAGCATAACGCAAAATAATATTGTGAGTACCGCGCAACACCATATCACAGACAACAACATGAATCACTCGCCACCCTCAACGACATCCACACAACATCACCCCGAATCACCTCTCATACAAACACTTAAAGCAAAAATGGAGTCACATCTAGCTCGATGGTCAGGCACCGACCCCACAACAAGAAATCCCATCCCTCGTTTAATCTTCAGACAGAGCACGCAACCAATCCTCAACACACTAAACAAGCACATAATACCTCAGTATATAACAGACTCAAGCACAATCGAAGACATTCACACAATAATATACGCAGCAGCAATCACCACTCTAACACAAAATAATCAAAAACTCCCTCAACGACAAGGAAACCCCAACAGGACAAAACCAAAATTCAAATGGCAAATAAGAATAGAAAAACAAAATCAACAACATCAGGAGAGATCTAGGACATCTTACCCAGTTTATAAGCGGGAACGCGTCCAAACGTGTCACACAGGGGGCAAACAAGATCAAATCTAAGTCTCCCAACAGAACACTGCCAGAAATCCTCGATACCTTGAAACAAAAACTATCTGTATATGCCGCAAGACTCCGTAGATACAAAGAATCAAATGAGAGGAAAGACACCAACAACCTCTTCCGAAGAAGCGGAAAACAGTTCTACCGGAAAACTATGTACAACAAACAGATAGCAGTGACTGAACCACCAAACAAACAAGAACTCACAGATTATTGGAAAAGTATCTGGTCAGAACCCAAACAACACAATAATAACACCCCCTGGATCAAAGCCGAAGAAGACAAACATAAACATGTGACAGAACAAGAAAATACCACATTTAATACACAAGAAATTACAGAAACTATCAAACACACACACAACTGGAAATGTCCTGGAATAGACAATATACAAAACTTCTGGTACAAACAGTTTACCACCACACACGAAGCACTCACACACCAAATCAACAAAGCCATTCTACAACCACACACATTTCCCACTTTCCTCACACAAGGAATAACATACGTTAAACCCAAAAGCTCAGACACCACAAACCCGTCAAACTACCGACCTATCACCTGTCTTCCAACCCTATACAAGATCATCACAGCCACAATATCGAAGAAAATAGAACAACACCTAACAGACAACAATATCCTCACAGAAGAGCAGAAGGGATGCAGGAAAAATAGTCGAGGATGCAAAGAGCAGCTGATTATAGATAGCGTGATTATGGGACAAACCAGAAAAGAACACAGAAACCTTCACATCGGTTACATAGACTATAAAAAAGCCTTCGACTCCATACCCCACAGCTGGTTAATCAGGGCCCTAGAAATCTACAAAATCAACCTACACCTCAGGCAGTTTCTCGCGCAAATTATGAAAACATGGAAAACCAAAATACGCCTAGAAACAGAAACCGAACGGATCCAAACAGAAGAGCTGTACATCAGACGGGGTATATTTCAGGGAGACTCGCTCAGTGCTCTATGGTTTTGCCTCTGTCTCAATCCACTCTCAAATATACTAAACAGAACAGAGCATGGCTTCAATATCAGACACCAAAAAGTGAATCAACATAAAATAAACCACCTCCTATATATGGACGATATAAAACTCTACGCTGCCACACAAACACACCTGAAAGAACTGCTCAAAATCACAGAAAAATTCACCTTAGATGTCAATATGGAATTTGGTATAAGTAAATGCAAAGTGCTCCACATCAACAAAGGCCAATGGAAGTGCCATCATGAGACAGAAACCATCAACAATGAAACACTCGATAACATGTTCGACAAAGAAACATACAAATATCTAGGCTTCCAACAAAGCACCAAACTCAACCACACTCACATCAAAACAGAGCTCAGAACCGAATTCAAAAACAGACTGACGAAACTTTTGCAAACAAAACTCAACTCTAAGAATCTCACTAAAGCCATCAACACGTTCGCTATACCTATACTCACATATTCATTTGGTATCATCAAATGGTCACAAACAGACATAGAAAATATTCACATCCTTATACGATCTCAATTCACCAAATACAGGAAATTACACCCCAACGCATGCAAAGAAAGACTTACCATCGAGAGGAAGGCAGGAGGAAGAGGAATTATAGATATCAGATCATTACACACAAAACAAATACAAACACTTAGGAAATTCTTTCACAGCAAGCAAACCAGCCTCCACACAGCGACAGTGAAAGCAGACAAAAACTACACACCTCTCGACTTAGCCCGGGCAGACCACTCAGCAGATACCCACAGTCACACCCAATTACAACAGGAAAAGATGAAAACGTGGTCAGAGAAAACACTCCACGGAAAACACAGATACCACATAGAACAAGACCACGTAAATAAAAAAACAATCATACACCTGGTTACGGGATGGGCAGCTATTCCCTGAGACTGAAGGCTTCTTACTTGCCATCCAGGATAAAGTCATATTAACCAGAAACTACCAAAAGTATATCATCAAAGACCCGACTATTGCAGAGGACAGATGTAGGAAATGCCACCAGCAGAAAGAAACGATCGAACACATAACGAGCGGATGTAAAATATTGGCCGGAACGGAGTACACAGCCAGGCATGATTCAGCTGCCAAAGTGGTTCACCAAGCACTAGCCACAACATACAGACTCATAGAAAACACAGATCCCTACTACAAATACACCCCAACATCTATAATTGAAAATGAAGATTACAAGCTCTACTGGGATATCGGTATCCATACAGATAAAACAGTCTCCGCCAATAGACCCGATATTACTTTTCAGTGCAAAAAAGGAAAAGTCACCTATCTGATTGACATAGCTGTCCCCAACGACACAAACATCCAAGCGAAATACACAGAAAAAATTTCCAAATACACAGACCTTGCAACGGAAATAAAAAGGCTATGGAGACAGGAAAAAGTCATCATTGTCCCCCTCATTATATCAGCCACAGGCCTTACACCAATAACATTCACACCACATTTAGTGCAATTGGGACTCAACACAGACATACACAGAAACATTCAGAAGTCAGTGATTTTGAAAACATGTAACATTGTCAGGTCATTCCTTAATACGGAATAGTAATAGCGTTTGTGCTGACTTGGTTTTGGCCCGTCAGCCAAACATGGAACCACATTGATCAAATGTGAGAAAGAAGAACTTTTTGTAATAATAATAATAATGTCTTTATTGTAATTTACAGAGTAAAATCACAAAAGGCGAAATTGAAGCCAGGCTTCCTCATTTAACCTATACATATTTATAAAAATAACTAAATTTACATATATCAACTAAAAACTAATACATAAATAAACTGTGACACAAATGTTGTTTGAGACATGGTAAAAACACAATAATACATTTCGACGCAACGGTGACATAAGAGACCGGATCAAAACAGAAAGCAAATCATGCACGGGACGGCAATGTTATCAACATGTTGCGTGCCCTATGTTTAAACGCGGTGGGTTTTAATTGTCTTAAGTCTGCAGGCAACTTATTGTAAGATATTGATATCTGATAGCTAAATGATCGTTCAAATAAAGTTGTTCTATGATAAGGAGGAGTGATGGTAAATTTATGCCTCAAATCTAAAGCATGAGCATCATATCTAAATTTAATTTTCTGATACAAATAATTGGGAATTTTTTTGAAAATTATCTTATTAAATAGAACCAAACTATGTAAATGCCTTCTTTCGCTCATAATTAGCCACCCAATCTCTTTCATTCCAGCACTTAGTCCCCTCTCATACTTTCTTATGCCACCAATTAGACGCACACAACAGTTCTGCATACGCTGTATACGTCTGACATCTCGCTCTACAAGACAGGGTCCATACACAGTGTCGCAGAATGCAAAGTGCGACAGCACCAATGATTCGCACAAGGATTTTTTCAGAGCGGCATTCAAAAGGTGTCGTTGGTTAAAAATAAGTTTTAAATTTGCAAATGCTTTCCTGATACAGCGGCTAATATGTTCTGAGAATCTCAATTTAACGTCCAGCAATAATCCCAAGTTCCTGGCAACACTGGAAACCTGTACTGTGTCATTATTTATACTGACATGTATCAGATCCCGATATTGATCCCTACATTGCTCTCGTCCAAATAAAAGTAACTGACTTTTTTTAGGATTCAATTCAAGACAATGGTTTTGCGAAACCTTCCGAAGATGCTCAAGCTCATTCGAAAGTTTATCATTCGCCTCCAGAATTTGTTCGGGTCGAAATGACATATAAATCTGCGTGTCATCTGCATATAGGTGCGTTGAGACGTTCTTCAGGTTGACAGTAAGTTGAGAAGTGTACAACGTGAAAAGTAGAGGCCCAAGGATTGACCCCTGAGGCACACCACACTTAGCGACTACTTGACTGGATTGTTTACGATTAAGTTTTACACACTGTGTTCTGTTCTCGAGATAGCTCTTAATAAGCCCACAAGCATCTCCCCCAAAGTCCGAAAACCGAGAATGGCCAAAAGCAAAGTATGATTTATTCGATCAAAAGCTTTCGAGTAGTCCAAGAGTACCAAGGCAGTGAGTTCACCACAAATATTAAAATAATCTCTGTGTAAGTTTTGTACTAATATAAATAGTTTAGGTTTGTTGTTGTTATGCTTAAAATGTTTCTTTTATGCATATTTGGAAATAAATGTTACTGTTTATTTGGTTTTATTTTGCTCATAATATTTGGCAGGATACTCAGGCAGTTTTTTTTATGGGTCTAGCACGTGTGCTACATGGAAGTCCCTAAAGCGCTCCAGGAGCGGCATGTGAGCGAAAAAAGCGATTTACGTTGTTTTTGAATCGCTGTAAATGGTACTCGGTGGGAAACACAGCCCTGGGCAAATTATTCCAAAGGGATGATGTTCTCCATATAGAAGACTGCTTGAAAAGCGTTGTACGCGAAGTAACGAGCTGTACCTTATACGGATGTGAAGTATTAGAGCGACGTGTATTTCTAACATGCACCGCTCTGGGAGGAATTAAGCGGGCTACATCCTTCGAACACTTTCCATGAAAATACTTGTAGAACAGACTCAAGTTGTCAACCGTTCTTCGATGTTATAGCAAATCAAGGCCGCCGGTCAGTTTCGGGTCTGCAATCAGACGAACAGCTCTTCTCTGAACAGAATCCAACAAATGCAGTGTGTGTTTGGGAGCGGAGCCCCAAATATGGGAGCAGTATTCCACAGTTCGTCGAATTTGAGCTTTGTAAAGAATTAACAGTTGTTCTGGAGTGTAAAGCTTTCTGGTTCGAAATAATATTCCCAACTTGAGAAGCTCTCCTTGCTATGCCTGCAACATGTTCATGCCAGGACCTATTTGCTCTCAAATTAACGCTCAACAAATTGACGATGCTGGGGGAATCGAGTGCCCCGACATGACTACGTCGGGTTCAGCAACGTTAACTTTTTTAGAAAAAAACTGCCGCCTGGGTTTTTATAGCTTAAATTCTACTGGTTACTGTCACCCCAAGATAGAATTTCTTCCAGGTCTTTGTTAAGTTGAACGACCTCCTGCTATCTGCAGATATTCGCCGGAGTAGCCGATGTCCAAGCGTTCAAAGTGAATGAAGAAATAAGCTTACTGTCATCTGCAAAGCGGTAGATGGACTCCTGGTCTTTTCCAGCAGATCGTTAATTTAAATAAGAAAGAGAGTAGGAGACAGTGTGGAGCCTTGGCGCACACCGGCTTTGATAGTGAAGGTGTTAGAAAGAAATCCGTCGACCGCCTCTCGTAAAGAACGCTCTCTGAGGAAAAATGAGAGCCACAAACAGAAGTTTTCAGACATATCATAAGAGCGTAGCTTAGCCAACAGTCTATCGTGCCAAACATGGTCGAATGCCTTGGATATGTCAAGAGTAACCGCTCGAGATTCTCCAAAGTGTTCAATTTCGTTGTTCCAAACATGTGTTACATAAGTCAGAAGATCTCCTATTGATCTATGTTTACGAAAGCCATATTGGTGATCGCTAATAATGTTGAATCCTTCAAGATATTTTAGAAGATGCTGATTGACAACCTTTTCCATGACTTTCGATATTATTGAAAGCAGTGCGACTGGTCGGTAGTTATTTGACAAGGTCTTCTTGCCTTTTTAGGTATCGGCAGAATTGTGGCACATTTCCAGCAGGAAGGAAATATTCCCTTTCTGTAGGATAGGTTGAAAAGTCTACAGAAAACTGGTGTTAGTTCCCTCGCATAGTTTTTGAGAACTATGGCAGGTATTCCGTCAGCGCCAGAAGCCTTTTTGGTGTCTAACTTCATTAAAATACGCTTTATGATACGCTGTCTGAAGACAACATCGGGCATCCTTGACTGTACTTGGAAATCGACAGTAGAATGTGAAGCAAAAAGTTCATCCAACAAGTTCGCTTTCTCAACAGGTGTCGTTGCAATAGAATTATCTGGCCGTGTGAGTGGTGGTACGGTAGATTTGGAGGTACACGGGTACGCGTTACATCTCTGCCAGTTAGTTTTTTTATTATTTCTTAAATTGGCTAACAAATTTTAGTACTTCTGTACTAGATGTAAGCTTATCCTAGAAATCAGGGTGGCTCCTCTTTTGGAATATGTAATGATACACTTTTCATTAAATTTACTAAATATATTTTTTTTTGCAGGATGGCAACCCAACCACACTTACCTGAAGTTAATGACGAATTCATCGTTCTTTTTCTGCACGCCTGTTACTGGTCCCATGAAAAGACGAAAAATGCAATTGAAACGTGGTTCACCATTAGAGCAAATAACCCCACGATTTTTGATTTTAGAGACCCTATGGAGCCGAAAATGAAGAACTTATTGGACATGGGGTAAGTTACTACGAGTTATCTAATAAGGAAAGAAAAACTTGACCGAATAACTTACCTAGTAGTTGAGTTTAAAGGATACAGAAAACCGCATAAAAAGTTATTTTGAACCAATTAGCCACCAAACTAAAATAAATTGTGTTTAAAGTTTGACGCTTGTATTGCTGTTTCAAGAAATAAAACTACAAATATATATATATATATATATAATATATATATATATATATATATATATATATATATATATATATATATATATATATATATATATATATATATATATATATATATATAAACGGAGTGTTATGGAATTCATTGCATATATTGGAACTGGTGCCTTCTTGTAGCAAGACCGATTACAAAAAATTCACCTTAAATGGCCGATCTCGATAATAAAAGAAAAAAATCGACCTTAACGAAATGACATCATGAATGTTTTTTTTGACGCCGTCACTGGGGTACCATATATGTTAACTGCATAATATCGCGAAAAAGTTTTATTAATATTCAATAAAATTTACAAGGGTGGTTTACAGTTATTGAGTGTAAACGATACAGTGTGCTTTTTAGTACCTTGTGGCTTGCTGATGTTCTGCATAGTTGGTATACCAGCCCTTATGTACCCATAATCTTTCAGTCATTTTCAAATGTTTATCCTTTAAGAAATATTATTATTTGTGGTTTTTTTGTGAAGGTACTTTGGCTATTGTTATTAAAATTAGGGCAATTTTTAAATTAAGACTGCTAATTTTTTAATAGAAAACCCAATTACTACATAGGTTGCTGAACAGTTGTCGTAAACAACTTTAATAATATGCAAATATTCCAAAAATTCACCAAATATTAATTGTAAAGTTTTATATTTCGATATTTTATTCCAATAAGTAAAAATTTTAACACTGTAATTGACTAAAATTTTATTTGCGTGACTATAAAACTGACCTAACCAGTTTAATAAATAAATTGGGATAGGTCGAAAGTCATTTACCTCCTTTGGCTTCCTTTTGTTCCACACAAAAAATGCTTTCTTTTTATCTGTGGGACCACTAAAAATTTTTTTTGAGAGCCGGCTGAGTGAGGCTTTTTATTTGAGGTTTATAGGGGACGCTTCGGTATATCGTATTATTTTTGTTATTGGTGATGTCTTTTTTTTGATTCCTTCTTTCATTTATTGATTGATTGATTTTTAAGGACTTCATGTAATTTCTACAGTTTTTCGTATAGTATTTTTTTGTAGTAATGGGTATAAAAATTTTACAATTTTTCACTATTTAAATCTGGTAATCTAATCGGAGACATCAGGTTGCTGAGTAATTTGCTTGTTTTGATTATTGATAATAATAGAAGCGTCTTGTAAGATCGATGTGCTTTCATTATTTGAGTTTGTTTGAGAGGGAGAACATTTATATTTTCAGCTGTTTTAAACGAATGTTCGGAAAAGACGTTTTTGGCCACGGGCCAAACTTCAGCAGCTTTAAATCGGTTCACAATGGTGCCAATAATAGCAGCTCTTTGGTAAGCTTCTGCAAACAAACTTGCAACTTGATATTATGTTACTTGACAACCTGGATTTGTCCTTAATCATTTTTCTGTTGTTTGGATATAATAACTCGTAGGTTTTAAAAAAAGAGACGTCCAGTGGCTGAAGTCGTGTGTAGTAAGGCCTAGTAGTTGTAACATTATTATATCTCGTTAGCTTTTGTTACGTTCAACGCTGCTAGCGTTGTATTTCCATTTTACAAATCAGTTTGAGTTGACATAACCAGTATCTGGAATGGTGATAACACTCTCAGAAGGTGTGTCATTCTCCAATTCAGGATTTTGTCTCATTCATTTGAATATAAGCATTGGTGGCACAAACTGTCCAGCCACACTGGCACAACACAAGGCCTCTCTCTCCGCTTAGGGTTGCGCCTATTTGTTTCTGGCTTTTTAATCCTAAAACTTTATGCATTTTTTTTTCTGAACGGCGGAATTAACGTTAAATATTTTTCAGGCAAAGGTTCAATCTATCCTACTCTCCTCTCCTAGCTGTTCTCGCCCGTTACCGAGAGTATTATTCCTTTTTTTGCCTCTAAAATTTTATTTTCTTCATTATAAATAGCCGCCCTTTATGGGTGGGTTAATTTCGTAAATGATTTGGTAAAATGCAGTTTTGTCCCTTTTTTTTTTTAATTTTACAAAAATTTTTGAATTTGAAAAACAGTATTGAACCTGCTTCTACTTGTCCCCACGAGTCACCTGTTTCAATATATGCAGTGAATTTCATAACATATATATATATATATATATATATATATATATATATATATATATATATATATATATATATATATATATATATATATATATATATAAATGATTACTCTTATAAGTTAGTTATTTATTGTTATAAATATAATTCTTGAACTACAAAACCGATTTGAATGATTCTTTCACTGTGACAATTTTGAAAAATACGAGATTGAGCACCAAAAATTTTATCAAAACCAGTATACTAATTTTGTTGTTATTTGAGGTCAAACATATACATCTGCTAAATTTAGTGTGCCAGTTCCGAAGCGCGTGTTGATTAACATGCATAAATATTACATTTGAACAATATTAAATACACACGTATTCAAGTGAGAACTTCCTTTTTTAAAGTCGGACGATCGTACCACAAAAATAGAACAGTTTTTTCTTAAAACAGAGTTTTTTTTATTTGCAAAAATCATATTACCAAAAAAAAAACAACAAATATACAGTGCTGTTGTTACCTTATTTGTTTTCAACAGGTTCTTTTTCGAGATATTTTTGCCATTTTTCTAAGTTTTATCTTCACCGCAAAAATTTCGCTCTCCCGATTGTTTTACTCAACCCTTTTGTTATCTTCCACCTTGATCTTCCTTGTTTCTTGCACATATACTTCACCCATATTTGCATATCTGCAAGTGTGTAGTGTAGTTTCACCATAAATATTCCTTTCAAATTGGTTATTTTAGTAATGTTTCGTTAATTTACCATTTGATCTTTTTCCAATTTTTTTCTTATTTTTTTTTAATATTCAGTACTCCACAAACAGCCTGCTGTGATGACGAGTTTTAATTTTAATTTTCCCTTTTTCTATTGCTCAGTGTTCTTCAATGTTATATCACTATTTTTATATATCCTCCTGGCGAAAATCTTTCTCCTTTCTTAAACTTTAATTTGTTCTTTTTTCTGAGACCGACGTGTGTGTTTCCGCGCTCTCTTCCTCACTGTGCTCCTCAGATTTCCTCATTGCATCCTTCGAAGTTACATTATCGGATTTTTTCTTGATTTTTCTTTTCTGATTATATCTTCTGAGTGTTTCAGCGATCGCGGGTGTTTGGATTTCTTCTACTGTCACCATTTTACAGTACATTTCGCGGCCCTTGTCAGATTCTATAAAATAGACGAAATAAATTTTATTTTGTGTACCAGGTGTACAAGTATGAAATGCCGATTTTTTTTTCTAAAAAAACATGTTAAATTCGGAAGAATGATAAAAAGTGCTTTATTCAAAGTATGCTCCATCGCTTGGTATACATTTTTCCCATCTTTCGGGCAATTTGTGAATACCACGCCAGTAAAAATCTTCCCCTTTTGCTGCAAACCATTCATCGAGCTATTTTTCCCCATCCTCATACGAACCAAAGCGCTGCTCAGCAAGTGCGTGACCCATCGATGCAAACAAGTGGTAATTGGAAGGAGCCAAGTCTGGCGAGTCAGCCGCATGGGGTAGAACTTCCCAGCTGAATGCTTCCAACGTGTCGCAAACTGGTTTCGCCGTATATGATGGAGCATTGTCATGAAGAAAAATGACTTTGTGTTGCCTCTTTCGGTATTCTGGCCTTTTTTCAAGCAGCGAACGGTTCAAATCGGTCAATCGATGTTGGTAACGTTTAGTATTAACCGTTTTCCCCCAGGTTTTAACGGCTCATAATAGACCACGCCCCTCTGGTCCCATCAAACACAGAGCATCGTCTTTCTGCCAAAGTGATTCGGTCTTGCGGTCGATGTGGATGGTGCACCTGGGTCTACCCATGATTTTTTGCGCTTGAGATTCTCAAAATAAATCCACTTTTCATCCCCTGTAACTATACGATGCAAAAACGACTTCTTTTTGTACCGAGCGAGCAAAATGTCACACGTGTTTTTGTGCTTTTCCATTTGCCTGTCGTTCAACTCATGTGGTACCCATCTACCGGCTTGTGAATCTTTCCCATCTCTCGTAGCCAATTGAAAACAGCTTGTTGACTAACGTCCAATTGCTCGACGAGTTGTTTTTGTGTTTGCGAATCATCTTCATCCAATAATGCTTGCAATTCCACATCTCGTATTTTCTTTGGCGGTTTTCCACGTTCCTTTTCTGCAACATCGAAGTCACCACTTTTGAAACGCCGAAACCTCGTTCACACGTATCTTGCGATGGAGCATGTTCACCATAAGCTTCTCGAAGTTTTCTTCAAATGAAAACAAAAAATTAATGCTGTCCGCGTAAGCTTTTTGTTCGGTATAAATTTCGACATATTGAACACAACAACACATTATGCACACATTTTTTCCAATTTATCACTCGTGCGCGTCTGACACTTGTTGATCACACAACAAAATGGCTCAGTATCAAATCTTTATAGCACAAACTGCTTTGGTGCACCATCTGTTGTCTGAAATCCGCATTTCATACTTGTACACCTGGTAGAGTGAGAATGTCTATCACTCTTCGGCCAACACATTATAATAAAGAAACAGGAAATAATTGCGAAAATAATATTTAGGTGATTTACAAACTTTGTCATAAATAATATTATCGATTTTATATGCATCTGTAAAGTAAACATACCTCCTTCTCCTCTGGGGTTAGGTGCCGAAATCTGTCGGCATGCCAGCTTATTTGAAATAACTTTAATCTTAGGATTCTTGACATTCTCGTTGGATTCACACTTTTCATTATTCTGTAACGTGTTTTCAACTTCATTTTCTTCTTCTTTTTCTTCTTCTAAGTCTTTCGGTAAGATCTGTGTGCAAACGAATCTAAAACACATGAAAAAAAAAAAAAAAATAAATAATAAATAAATAAAGCAGTATTAGATAAACATCTCTATAATTTTTGAATTGATTCAGCCGATACTTGGTGGAAATTCAGAAGTAAAACACTGCTTAAATTTCCACTAAATTTTTTATTTTTAATATCATGATATGTTTCGCTGTACGACAGCTTCTTCAGATGATTTGTTACAAAACCATTTGACGAAGCTGTCGTACAGCGAAACATGTCATGGTGTTAAAAATAAAAAATTTAGTGGATATTTAAGTAGTGTTTTACTTCTTGCAAAACTTCATCTCTATAATACTAAATCGCGGCTAAGTGGACGAAAAATAGTCGAATTGCGAATTTCGATCCGACATTGAAAGTACTGCCAAAACAATGTTATCACCTCCGGTTGCAATGGTACCACTGCTTATATGTTTCGACCTTATTAGGAGTCTTCAACAAGCACAACCCTATTTTCCATTGAGGGAAACAAACATATGAAAGTATTGAAATCCAAGATGTCACAAGATAGAACTGCAATAACAAAATTACGAGATAAAAAAGGTAAAATAATAACTGACAAGAAGGAAACAATGGATGAAATAAAGGAACTACACAAAACTCTATTTTTCGACTATACCAATTTCAAATCAACAGCAAGAACTCTGAACGTTGGCTTGGAAAACATTCCTGAGGTAAACCGAAGTGAATTGGAACTGCTTTAAAACAGATGAAGAAAAAGAAATCTCCAGGTGAAGATAAAATAACATCTGGAATATAGAAAATTATACCAACCGATAGAACAGGCTGGATTCAGATCAGGCTTTAGCACGATTGAGCACTTGCACATACATTGAGAATACTAATCGAGAAGGCCACCGAATATAATATACCAATGTGGCTCACATTTGTAGATTTTTCGCAAGCTTCGACATAGTGGAAAAATGGGCGCTTATAAGAACTCTTAGAAATGCTCGTAAGACCGCAGATACAGCGAACTGATAGCCAGAATATATGAATGAGCAACACTCAAAGTTATGGTAAACCAAAAACTGACAAACAAGGTCCCAGTGAACAGAAGAGTAAGGCAGGGCTATGTAATATCGCCTAACTTATTTACAATGATCTTAGAAGATGTATTCAAAGAACTGAATTGGGACGAAAATGGTCTTCTGATAGCTGGCGATCGGCTAAACAACCTGCGAGATTCGCAGATGATATTGTAATTATAGCAAACAATAAGAACGAAATGATCCAGATGATCACAGATCTCCACCACCAAGCAAGAAAAGTGGGACTTGACATAAATTTTCATTCAAAGTACATGAGTAACGAAGATACAATGACGAAAATTGATTGATTGAACATTTAACAATAGAAAAAGTAAACACGTACATCTATCTGGGCCAAATAATAACGATGGGAAAGGAAAACCAGCAGCTTGGAATAGAAAGAAGGATACGTAAGGGATGGGCAGCATATGGAAAATTGAAATATGTACTGAATATGAACATTCCTCAAAAATCAAAAACCCAAATTTATAATCAATGTATCTTACCAGCTACAACGTATGGAGCCGAGACATGGGTTTTAAATAAAAGAACAATAGAAAAACTACAAGTTCACCAACGAGCAATGGAACGGAAGATATTGAGTGTTACTTTGAAGGACAAGAAAACTAATAAATGGATTAGACAACAAACAAAGGTGGATGATATCACCAAACGGATAACATCTCTGAAATCGAGCTGGACCGGCCATGTAGCGAGAGCGACGTATAAGTGGAGTAGCAAGATCACTAGGTGGAAACCATGGGGTGAAAAGCGAAGCATAGGAAGACCCCAACAGAGATGGAACGACGATCTGAAGAGAATCGGAGGGCTTAACTGGTATCAACAAGCACAACATAGAGAAAAATGGAAAGATTTGAGAGAGGCCTATACCCGACAGTGGGTAGAGAGCGGCTGAAGGAAGAAGAAGAAGAAAGAGGAAATAAACTTTTTGAAGCGATACGGATATTACTCAACAAATGTACTGAAGAACAAAGAATACCTGTACACTGCGATAACAAGACAAACATAGCAGAATAATTAATTGTGTAAAAATAAAAATAAATTTCTTACTTTTCTTTATTGTTTGTTCCTTTAACAACAACACATTTCAGTATTCTGTCTACACTTTCCTCTGTAGAATTAGGTTCTTCTGGGATTGTTTTACATTTGTCTTCACTATCTTCTACAGTGCATACCATTTTTTCGCCTGTACCTGCAATGATTTATTATACACAATAATTCCATGGTATTTTTTTAAGTAAGCTATCTAGCAGGAAAACTCATAGAGTTCAAAAAAATTTCTATTTCTATCTACCCTCCACACTAATCCACTTGCTCCAGCGGCTCTCGAGTTGTTTCGTTTGATCAAATGAATCTTTTATTTGCGCCTAAAAAAACTAGCGAGACCATTCAAAGAGTAGTTACAGGAGATCTACTACATGGGGTAAAGTCCCGGACTTTTGAAGAAAAAACAATGTTTTTGACAAAAATCGATTTTATTCTTCAACATAGTTTCCTTCAAGAGCGATAAACTTATTCCAGGGATCTTCCAACGCTTGGATATTTTTCATATAGTACGATACGTCCAGCTCTCTAAACTAGGCCTCAGTGTCTCATTCGACCCAAATCTCTTTCCCTGGAACCATCTTTTCAAATTTAGAAAGACATAATAATCGCCGGGGGGCCAGATCTGGCGAATACGGCGATTGAGAAAGCAATTCATAGGCTAGTTGGTCTAATTTCACCATCGATTTTATGGAGTTGTGAGCTGGTGAAACAACACTTGTTTTCTTTGCCAAATGCGACCTTTTTTTCTTGTTTTCACCATTTAATTGGTCCAATAAACCAATATAATAGTCTCCGGTGATTGTTCGCTCCTTCTCAAGAATATTCGATCAGTTTATTCCATACGCATCCAAAGAAACTGTAACTCGCAAACTAATAGACAAAATGTCATGAAAATCTTCTGAGAGTTGACATTAGTTAAAGATTGTATGGTTTTTTCTGACTTGTGCTGCCATCTTCCGAAAAGTCTTCGGACTTTTTACCCCATGTAAGTAAATAGGCTGTTTACTAAAATGTCAAGTCAAGAAACGTCTGTGAATACGATCCCTATGACCAATTGCGTCTATAATTAAATATAATGACTGTATTGCTCGGTTCTATGTCATATTATATCAAATTTTACCGTGGACAATTTCTATTTAAAAAAAAAAATCAGTTTAAAAATATGGCTTTACCTAATTTCATCACTTTGCATATTAATTTTTCTCCATCTGGTAGAGCCTGATTGGCTTCTTCGTCACTTATCGCTAAAAATAAAAAACAAATTTACGATTACAAAAAATCATTTTAACTTGAGAGCACTGACACATTTTTTACAGATTATCTCATTTCAATCGACAGTAAAGTTAGCCGTAAACTATTATATAAATTTATATGTTCTTAAAGCCAACAAGAATGACTTTTGTTTTAGCTCTACCTACTCTCAAGCTGAAATAATTTGTGTATAATTCAATTAAGTATTATTAAGGCAGAAATTCTCACAAGTGACCGGGGAATAATTCAGTTTTATACAATTTTGAGTGGACCTCATGATACCCATACACCACACCATAAATTAAGTGTGTGGATCGACATCTCATTGCTAATTTTATTTACTTACATTTAATTATAGGAGTCTTGTTCCTTGTTTTCTTCATACACTGTCCTAGCAGACCCATATCATTCATCTCATCCTTCAAGGAAGTCAACTCCTTCAGCCCCTTGTGGATACTCGGATTATCTTCAAAATCTTGACTGCGACAAGTTGGTTGGTATTTTGGAAAGACTGGGGCAATAACGCATTTCTTTGCTTCTACTTTTGCTGATTTTTCTTCAGGATTACATTTGGATTCTTCTTTCCTGCAAAGAGCCACTGATTCTTGTTGTTTCTGAGTTTCTTCAAGTTCGAGACATGTCTGTGTTTTATGCGGTTTTCCTTCACAGGAAAATTCCTGTTTGTTTGGAGTTCCAGCTGCTAGGTAATCTTGCTCCTGACAAGGATCTTTCTCCATAGAGTCTTTACGTTTCGTCGAACAATCTGCCTTCTTGGAACTCTCTGACACTTCTTCTGCCTTAGTAATATCACATTTGTATACTGAATCAGCCGCTTTTCCTTTAGAACTATCAGAAGATCGTTTACATATGTTTTCACTTACGATCTTGCACATTTCTTCACACTGTTTGGTACATATAGGTTCCTTTACTGAATCATACTGCGTTGTTTTGTTCTTTTTTGTTTCCTTGAAACCCGTAGATGATTCAGACTTCTGACATGATTTAATTAGTTTTGCTTTCCATGGAAATTTGATTGTTTTAGGTCTCGTTCCTTTTGCGCAAAGATCGTTTCGTTTCTCACAAAGATTTTTGCAAATATCTGTTTCCTTTTTTAAAGCCTCTTCAGCGGAATCAAAGTTACTTTTACACGATTTTTCTGAATTCTGAGAAGCGAGTACTTTTTGAGTATAAGAAATCTTGTTCCTATCAATAGAATCATTTCTGTAAATTGTATTATCGTTTTTACTATTATTTTGAAGGCACCCTTCATCTACAGACGTTTCAATAGACGTATTTACAAGCTGCTCGTCTTCACCGTTATTTACAAAAACATCTTCTGGATTCGATGTTTTCTTAAGACTTTTGAGTAACTTTGCAAATTTTACATTCTTGGGCGTATGTTTTATTTTGGAATCATCATCAGTAACTCTTGGCATACATTTTTTATTTTCCTTCTGTGAAATTTTACTGCCTTTAAGGGCCTTGATGCCTTTCTCATATTTTTTGATTGAGAATTGAGTGAAAGCTGGTAAGTTACTTCTAAGAATAATATTTTCTGCTTTCGAGGAAACTTCTTTTCTTTTTTTGTTTTTACTAAATTTCCTGTCTTCAATTGTCTGAATGTTTTTCGCACTCTGTTCATTTATTTTACTTTCATTCGATGAATCTTGGGAACTTTTATTTTCATTTTTAAGTAACTCATATTTCTCCTTTTGACTAATAGATGCCTTTGTATCCTCTTTTATTTTAAAACTTTCTTTAACCATTTTAACTATACTTTGTCTCCTCTTTTCCGATATGTCCTTTCTAGAACTGTCAGGCTTTTCACTACGCCTCGCAGGTTTTAAGCAGTCTGTAGCTGACTTAAGCCAATATTTTTTGCGAAGGGTCGTACCAGTATTACATGTACTACTTATTTTATTTGCCTTTTTGGTAAAAGAATCGCTTACATAATCAATTTGCTCTTTACCAGTATTAATCAGACATCGTTGTTGATGTATGGTTCGAGATATGGCCTTACATATATCCTCATACTGCTTGCTATCTTTAAACTCATTTTTCGAATCAATTTCTTTTATTCCATGCGGTACTTCTTCTTCTTTAGTAGCCACAGGATTAATATTAGGGCATTCTAAATTTGTTTTTGATTTTAGTGACTCAATTTTTTGTTTGCCAGGAGGTTTTAAATTTATTGAACAATCCATTGACTCTTGATATTGACAATCCGTACGCTTTTCAAGTTGATCTTCTTGAACCTCTACGTTATTGTTTGCGTTGATATCGCTTTCAGAAATAACTTGAGCAGGCTGTTCTGGGAGACGTGTTTCAGATTTTGAATTTAGTTTTAGTCTACAATATTGTTTTATGTCCATTGTAGAATCAACTCTGGTTCTGTTGGGAAAAAGATCAGTGGCTGATTTACGACATGTCGTGGTTCTGGGCCTTAATTTTTTACTATGATCTTGCTCGGTACAAATATTTTTTTCCGCCGTGTTTCGTGCTGTGACACTGTTATCTAAATCTTCCGAATCTGATGACTGTTGCTTAGAAGCAGTTTTCGTGTTACCCATACTTCTTTTTACATTAACAGATTGTTGGAGGTTTGGATTAGAATGGAAGTACTTTGGGGGATCCCGTATTAAGAAATTAGGTTTTTGATAGGATTGGCTGCAAATTTGGACTAAGAAAGTTTTCATTAAGGCTTCACCTGAGCAAGAAGAGATGTTGTTCGGTTTATTGATGTTCAGGAACACATCTGGAAAAGAAGAAAACTATTTTGCTGTGTCTCTTATATTTGAAAGTAACTTACATTCCAGGGGTAACGTGATTTAAAGTCTTTACCTTGGCCGCTTTGTAGCTGACTACCTAAAAATATGGTTTATACGTTAATTTTATTATGCATCAAAGAAATATAATAATAAATACTGAGCGTCTCAAATCAAAGTTGTCCATTAATTGAGCTACAACACTGATTAAATTTGCAAGTTAGTAGAATTCTTCCGATGTTAATATTTTAGACTTAACTTGAAACATCTTATGTAATATTTAAAAATGACTCAAAAATTTCATACTTGATCTTGAACTGCACTGCAACGAACCGCTCGATGAATAGTTTTTACAGTTTTTCCTAGGATTGATCTTCACAGGCTTACATGAATCTTTTCTTGGTATCTTTAACAATTTACCACATGCTCCTGGTTTAAAGAGATTTTCACTTCCCTTGGCTTGTTCTTTCATCTTACCTGGATCATGCTTTGTCTTACTATTAGACCTTTTAACGCAGTTATATGGATCATCTGTTTTTGAAGGTCCATCGGTTTTTTTATGGTCTGATGTGCAGCTTACTTTTATGGGTTTGCATGCCGCCGAGACTTTACCGGCAGAATGAGATTTGTTTTCTTCTGGCTTCGGCATTTTCTCGCATGGATCTGATTTCTTTTTGCAAGGATCGTGTGCTTTTTCGGCTGATAGCCCTGTCTTTTTGCACTGCTCCGCTATTGTTTTAAAAACGCTACTCTTCTTGTCAGAATTGACAGTTTTCTTAACCGAACTATGCCCTTTACAATGAGATTTACCGCCTTTCTCGTTTTTGTCATCGACTTTTCTCAATATATTAACTGTTTTTGCACAACTATCGGTCGTTTTGATGTTTAAACAGGGATGAGATTGAGCTTTATTACAAGATATCTCTTTCTTCTTTGGTGGGAAACACGGTTCACTTGTAGTTTTCTTGGGTTTCTCTGAAACAATATTAACGAATTTGAGCTTAGACACAAAAAATTAGTAGTATTCATTCCTAACATCGCTTCCCTCCAAATTGATGTAAGTGTAAGTGCAAGTAGAAAATACTGGGCGAAATATCGATCCTGTCTTATGCAAAAAAAATCTTTTCTCGACTTACATGCAACGCCACTACAAACCTAAATGATCGCTCGTGGTCCGGTAGCAAAACCTACTGGAGACACGTTTCAGTGTTGTGACTTGTATTAGTTAATTTTAATAGTAGGTTATATGTGGTTATATATAACTTATTAAAGTACAAATTTAGAAAATATTTTCCTCTGTTTTTTATAAATATAATATTATATACTGTCTTCTATATTAACTAAAATTATGCACTAGATGTATTATTAATGACATTGTGAAAGCCAGTAAATTTTTTAAATTTGGGAAGTTTGACAACACTGTACGTTTGATAGATGCATTTGCATGCTAGCCAATTGGCCAGTTTTCAGGCCAGTTTAGATGTGTGCTCGTGATTTAACGTAAACATGCGGGGCTTTGTGGTTTGAGAAGAGAACTGTTGATGATATTTACAAGTAACCATGACAGAAAATGTTGTATGTATTGTGGAATATTAACAATTTATGAGTTGATTAGAGTTTTCTGAGCATTAAGATAAGCCTACTTACTTGAGGCTTTAGTATCTGAGCAACATTTATCCGCTTTCTGATCTTTACATGGCCCATTCCAAGGGTACTTGTCCTTATTATCTTTCCCTTTTTTTTTGGGTATTTTTATTCCTTTACACGGGTCGTCTTTTTTCTTACAAGGATCTTCTTTTTTCTTACAAGGATCTTCTTTTTTCTTACAAGGATCTTCTTTTTTCTTACAAGGATCTTCTTTTTTCTTACAAGGATCGTCTTTTTTCTTACAAGGATCGTCTTTTTTCTTACAAGGATCTTCTTTTTTCTTACAAGGATCTTCTTTTTTCTTACAAGGATCTTCTTTTTTCTTACAAGGATCTTTTTTTTTCTTGCCAGGATCTTCTTGCTTTTTACAGGGGTCTTCTGTTTTTTTACAAGGGTCAGATTTTATCGCACCCTCAGACTTTGACTTTTTGACACAACTATATGGATCTTTTGTTTTTATTTTGGATGCAGAACTAGATCTTTTACAAGGGTCTTCCTTTTTCTTGCAAGGGTCATCCTCTTCTTTTTGCAAGGATCCTCCTTTTTCTTACAAGGATCTTCCTTTTTCTTACAGGGATCTTTTGCTTTTAAGTGACCAGTTGAACTAGATTTTTTACAGGGATCTTCTTTTTTTTTACAGGGATCTTCTTTTTTCTTACAAGGATCTTCTTTCTTCTTACAAGGATCTTCTTTCTTCTTACAAGGATCTTCTTTCTTCTTACAAGGATCTTCTTTTTTCTTGCAATGATCTTCTTTTTTCTTACAAGGATCTTCTTTTTTCTTACAAGGATCTTCTTTTTTCATACAAGGATCTTCTTTTTTCTTACAAGGATCTTCTTTCTTCTTACAAGGATCGTCTTTCTTCTTACAAGGATCTTCTTTTTTCTTACAAGGATCTTCTTTTTTCTTACAGGGATCTTCTTTTTTCTTGCAAGGATCTTCCTTTTTCTTACAGTGATCTACTGCTTTTGAGTGATCAGTTGAACTAAGTTTTTTACAAGGATCTTGCTTCTTCTTGCAAGGATCATCCTTCTTTTTATAAGTGTCCTCCTTTTTCTTACACGGATCTTCCTTTTTCTTACAGGGATCTTCTGCTTTTGAGTGACCAGTCGAACTAGGTTTTTACAAGGATCTTCCTTTTTCTTACAAGGATCTTCCTTTTTCTTACAAGGATCTTCTGTTTTTAAGTGATTTTTGGAACTAGGTTTCTTTTTGCAGGGGTCCTCTTTCTTTTTACAGTGATCCACCTTTTTCTTACAAGGATCTTCCTTTTTCTTACAGTGATCTTGTGCTTTTGAGTGACCTGTTGAACTAGGTTTTTTACAAGGGTCTTGTTTTTTCTTACAATGATCTTCTTTTGTTTTATGACTGTCTTTTGTTTTCTTACAGGGATCTTCTTTCTTCTTACAAGGGTCTTCTTTTTTCTTATCAGAATCAATTTTTGATGGTGGCTTTCTTTTCTTGACGCAATTGTAGGGATCGCTTTCATCTTCATTTTTTTTGCTGCAAGGATCCGATTTATGTTTCGTACTAAGATCCTTTGTTTTGCAATGAATTATAGTATCCGCCGATTTTGATCTTCCTGGTTCCTTACCATGTCCTTGTTTTTTCTTACACGGGTCCTGTGCGGAAGATATCTTACTGTAATTTTCGTACTTACAAGGAATACAAGGTTCGGATTTCTTGTGATTTGATAAGCAGTCTTTTTTGGGATCTTCCTTTTTCTTGCATGGATCATCCTTTTTCTTACAAGGATCATCACTTTTCTTACATGCATCTACTGATCCTTTCATTGTTCCTTTTGAAGTCTTCTTTTTAATACACTTGAAAACAAAATTTAATAGCTTATTTGAAGAATTAGACATATTATAAGAATTTCCTTTTTCAACATGCCCTTGCCCCTTCTTACAAGGATCTTGAGAAGAAGACGTGTTGCTGACATCTTCGGTACAGTTTTTCCCTTTTCTTGGCTCGTGGCTTTTTGATCTTGGTTTGCACTCTGAAATCAAAAAAGAAGAAACAGATCTTGATTCATGATCAACTGTTAAAGCAACCCGTGACAAAATATTTACCTGCCACATTCAAAAACTGTTCCTTTTTCTTTTTATTCCCGCATTTTTCCAAAGAGAATTTTCCACTATCCACACATTTCATGATACCCGTACGGCCTTTGCCGCCACCTCCTCCCCCGTAGGAGCTGCCTGATCCCGCCAAAGCCATACCTACAGTTTTGTAGAAAATAATCGAAACTAGATACTTACAAGGGCGTTATACTAACAGGTAGGCTGAAAAGTTTTTGGTGTAGCGACTTAAAACACATTTTTTTTTGCAAAATTCGACTTTATTCATCAATATAGTCTCCTTCAAAAGCGATACAATCAGTCCGACGCTTTTCTAACATTTGTGTACCTTTCTTGTAGAAGGATTTGTCTTTGCCCTCAAAACAGGCCTCAGTTTCGGCGATAAGTTCTTCATTGGAGCAAAATCTCTATCCCGCGGAGCATTTTCTTGAGGTCTGCGAATAGATAATAGCTGCTGGAGGCTAAATCTGGAGAATAGGGTGAATGAGGAAGCAATTCGAACTTCAATTCATGCAATTTTGCCATCATAACCATTAATTTGTGACACGGTGCATTGTGTATGAAAGAGCACTTTTTTCTGGTTCATTTGGGGCTCTTTCTTTGCGATTTTCTGCCTTCAAACGCACCAATAACTTTATATAATATACGCTATTAATGGTTTTTCCCTTCTCAGCATAGTTGATGGAAATTATTCCATGCGCATCCCGAAATATAGAGACCAAAACCTTCCCAGCCGACTGTTGTGTCTTTGGTCGCTTCGGGCGGCTTTCACCGGCTGCTGTCCACTCAGCTGCCTGCCGATTTGATTCCTCTATGTAGTGGTGGATCCATGTTTCATCCATTGTTATATATTGCATGAAAAAATCCTTTTTATTGTGCTTAAACAGGTCCAAACGTTATTGTTTTTGGTTCACTGTGAGCAAACGCTGTACCTATTACGAATAGAGCTTTCTCAGGCCCAAATGTTCACGCAAAATATGACCAACACGTGTTTTTGATGTTTTTAGTGTGTCAGCTATCTCACGAAATTTCACTTTACGGTCATCCAAAACAATTTTGTAGATTTTTTATGTTGTCCGGCGTAACCACATTTGGGCGTCCAGAGCATTCAGCATCATTTGTATCTGTACTAACACGTTTAAATTCAGCATACCAGTAAATAATGAGTGATTCTCCATGAGCAAAGTCTCCGTAACACTTATCAAGGCATTGGTTTGCTTGAACGGTATTTTTTCCCATCAAAAAACAGTTTTTAATCAACACATGAAATTCGATTTTTCCCATTGTTTTAAAAATATCAAAAGTAGCGTCACTAAAACCACTGTAACTTGTAAACTAATCGTCAAAATGTCATGAAATTTTGACACGTATCGTTTGAAGGTTGGTACTTCTTAAAAATCATATGGATTTTTTGAAAAGGGCGACATTGATGTGACAGACCAAAAACTTTTCAGCCTACGCGTTAAGTTAATTTTACCTTGGGCCCCGCTTATATCACCGCCAAGACAGGGTTGACTCCTTGAGAGTGTAACGATTATTGGAGCTGCTTTTTTACCTCCTTTATTCTTTCTGACGATCATCATGCACAAATCATTAATTTTGTTCGAACAGTTTTGCACCAAAGATTTTTCCTAAAAAATCAACATATTTAACAAAATGAAATTTTGGAATGAATGACAATTTCGTCATTAAACTTAAAACGCCACTTTAGTATGTTAGTACTAACAATAGGAATACGAAAATAACAAAGAGATCCTCCCAATACAACAATGGAACATATTCAAAACATAATACTGAAAGCTGAACAGGGAGGGGCAGGAAATACTGCAAAAATGAACAAGGAAACCAATGGGAGAAGAAAAAAATCCAGCCGGTTCATATTGAGAAGTGACAGTGACATATTAACAATGCCCGCTGTAGTGGGATTTTATTGAAAAGTTAAATAAATGAACATCGAATTCATTTTGACAATCCCCTAATATTAACATAATTTTAAATACAGCAAGGAACTCCTCACCTTCCGTTTTTTGTTTTGGCTGACAGTTGGAGCTGATTGAGCTCTTTTTGGTTCCTGTTTTTGAGGATGCTGAGTGCATGAAGCACCTGGTCCATCTTTATTAGGGCTTCCCAGTGTTTTTGCATCCCCCATTTTTTTAGCTACAAGAAATATAAATAAATATAATTGAAACAAATGTTGTGAGTTTACTACTTCCAGTCTACGTCTGTTTAAAATCATTTTTATTAAGCGTATTCTTATTCTATATAGTACTTACGTTCAATTTTCTTCGGAAATACCTGCAGTGGAGGTTTAAAATTAACTGGCTTCTTACATGCTAGCGCCTTCTCTCGTCTTGCCGCCTCTTCGCTTGCTAATTGCCTTTTTCTCTCCTCCTCGTCTTTTTTCATTATGTCCTTGTCACAATACCTAGCATCTCTCACACACCTTACCTAAATAGAGAACATATGACACAGTATGATAATAGATTATGTAATAATTAAGAACGACATCAGAATTAAAATCGCAGATGTAAGGGTCCAGAGAGGTACAGAATGTGGAACCGACCACAGGTAATTGTTAGCAAAACTGCAGTTTCCATAATATAAAGCATCAAAAGGAAAAAACGAAGTAAAAGATGACGATGTAGAGTATACGGAAGTAATTAAGAAAGAAAAGAAATTCAAAATACAACTACTGCAGGATGAGAAAATAAGAGATCTTTACAAGGGTACACTAGATAAAAAAAACTAACAGATTTTGATTATGACAGTTTAGAAGAAGAAGAATATGAGCACGTCAAAGAGAGTATTAAGGAAGCCGCCTACGAAGCCTTAGGAGACGACGACAAGGAAAAACAAACAACGCATCGACACTGTCAATGAGATAACCAAAAATATCACTGGAGAAAAGAAGAAACTGTATGAGAAATGGATGAACACCAAGTCAGAGGAGGATTTAAGAAGGTATAGAGAGAAAAATAGATAAACGAAAAGATTAATAAATAAAGAGAAGAACGAGAAATGGGAAAAAGCATGTGAAAACATCGAACACTGTATAGGTGGAACACGAAGTCCGGAGGCATGGAGAACGATCAGAGCTATGGAAATGAACTCCAAAGAAAAATCCCATATACAATACATTCAAGGAAGCCAATGGGATAACTACTATAAAAAACTACTGATAGAAGACAGACCAGGGTTCTTGAATAGAGACGAAGATGACGAACAACAACAAAACGGAAACGAGGAGGTAGAGATAAAATATGAGGATGTAAAGAAGGCCATAAACTCATTGAAAAACCAGAAAACGGCTGGACCAGGAGGAATGGCCAACGAATTAATCAAATACGGATCAAAGAAACTGCACCGAATAATAAGAAGCATGTTCCACAGGGCTATAAATGGAGAAAGAATACCTAATGAATGAACCGAAGCGCACATAGCCTCAATTTCTAAAAAAGGGTGATCGAAGGAAATGTGAAAACTATAGAGGCATCAGCATAATTTCAAACATTGGATGACTGTATGGGAAAGTAATTAACAATAAGATAGAAGACAATATAAACGGCAAAATAGGGGAAGACCAAGCAAGATTTACGGTTGAGAAGTCCTGTTTTGATCACATATATTTTTTTCATTTCATCGATATAAGAAAAGCTTACGATTCAGTCGCTAGAAGTCACCTCTGGAAAGTAATGTCAGACCTGGGAATCGACAAAGTATTAATAAAAGCAATAAAAGAGATTAATAGAAATGATATTAACAGATTAAAAATTGGTAATAAGTTAGGGGCCAAAATTAGAAAAACGAGAGGACTACTACAAGGTTGTACAACCTCACCGACACTGTTCAAAATCCACCTGGGACAGACCTTAAAAAACTGGAAGAATAAATGTCATGGTATGGGAGTCCCAGTAAGAGGCAACTACTTATACAGTTTGAGTTTTGGATATGACCAAGTCGTCATGGCACAGGACGAAAAAGATCTCAGCTATATGGTGACGAAACTGAAGGAAGAGTATGACAAAGCCGGGCTAGACATAAACTTTGATAAAACGTAATACCTAACAATTAAGACAGGAGAAATAGAAAATCTAGAAATTGAAGGGAACGTAACAATTAAAGGAACTGGAAAAATTAAATACTTGGGCACCATAATAACAAGAGAAACAACATCCGAAGAATGTTGTATAAAATGTGACGTCATAAAACATACCAAAAATTCAATATTTTCGATCCGGACACAAACTTGTTTGTGCTGGCTAAAAAACTATCTACAACATAAAATTCTATATCTACAGGAAAATTGCAAAACACATAATCTATCAAGGTTCTGTCTCTAGTAGAACTATACTCTATTTATTTAAAACTGATAGTAATAAGAATGTCAGTGACCGGCGGCCCTATAACAGAGGCGTGCTATCTATTTCGAAGTATTTTTCAGGTAACTATGTTCTTTTGTAGCGAATTTTTATTGCCTATCAAATCATTTTATTTACATACCTTCCTGTTGCCCCAACTATAAATATATATTTACAGCAACATGTCCAAGTGTCAGGCAAGTTAGTGACAAGTCA
This sequence comes from Pachyrhynchus sulphureomaculatus, assembly GCA_019049505.1. Lineage (NCBI taxonomy): Eukaryota > Metazoa > Arthropoda > Insecta > Coleoptera > Curculionidae > Pachyrhynchus > Pachyrhynchus sulphureomaculatus. The sequence continues at coordinate 114,641,905 of CM032448.1, read as the reverse complement.
GTTAGTGTATTAACAAAATGTCTTCTCCAGCGAAACGTCAAAAGTTCGCGCAGCTAATCCATAATGAAAAGTGTATAGTTTGTAACATTAATTTTCTCCTAGATTTTAAGATCATGTTACAAAACCGTTTTTCTTTCATTAACTCATGCAATAAATGTTAATTTAAGTTAAGCAGTGAATTTAAATCTTATTACAGTTTTTTATATTTGGTTAAGGAGTGTAACTCAACCAGTAGTAGGTATGTGATTGATTTATTTATTTCATTTGCATTGAATGTGTCTGGTTTATGATTAAGACGAGCATCATCGGTCCTTATCTATCAAGTCGCGAGTTTAACACTCCCGTCTCATTTTGCGTTCCTGAAATGAACCAGTACATTTTGAAGACTTCACTTCGAAGGAAGGAGAGGGTATATAAACAGCCATTGGAAATTTTTAGAGGTTTTTTCAGGTCCAGCATGTAACGGTGACTTTCTCTGTCTCTTGCGGAGTGATGGCTTTTTCCTCCATCATGCAGTAACGGCTTGATCTTCCATCATGTAGTAAAGCGTCTTTTTTATCACCAAGTGGGTGCCGTTTTTCAAACCTCAAGTCTGAGGTCTTTTCCCGTTCCAAAAATATTCTACTCATCCTAAGGCATTTCGGGTCAAGGAGTGATAAGTTAGCCAAATGAGAATGGAGGAGTAGTGTGTGAGGAAATATTTTGATGAGAATCTCACCAGGAGAGGCCAAGTAGTTGATAGAAAACCCACGAGGAGAAGCCAAGAAGTAAGTCATTAGTACACCAGTTTAGATATCTTACTTCTTTTCTACAACGTGTGTTTCCAACGACTACGTTACACGTGTGTTCCCGAAGTCGGTTTCACAGGAAATGAATCAGAAACAAACTTTTTATACAGTGCCTTTTAAAGTCATTTCTCATACTTAGAATAAGTAATGTGAGAATCGATACAACCTTCATAATTCTAATTTAAAGACTCTCTGTAAATATGTGCACTCTCATAGCATAAGAAATTTTTTATTTGCTCTATGTAATTTTAAGGGTGTAATAAATGTAAGAATTTTATTCTGTTAATATACTTTTCTCTGTGTTAGCGTAGTGTTTCACTGAACTCCCGTTCTATCTTACAGGATGTAAAAGTTGTACCTTATTCAATTATCTAACAGCCTCCAGTATTTTTAATTTTTTGAGCTGAACTTATATTATTTTTATTCTAAAATCAATGATGTCCAAAACAGTATAACTAAGCTTTAAACAACTATAGAGACTATTTTCAAAAGACGTACAAAAATTATCTCTTATCTACATCTCTCCAAAAAAACGGGCTAGCTGATATCTTGTTCTCTCTGAGTATTAATATCCATTCAATCCATTATCAAAAAATAAGATACACATAAGGGGCAAAAACGGCTCTTATTTATAAATAAAGTATTTATTAAAATATAGAAAAAAGAGTGTTTTAAGTTAAAAATATATTTGACTACGTTAAAAACGATCAAAATTGTGATTTAAGTGTGGACGATTGTGTGAGGAAATGTTCCTTAATGACCAGAGTTGGTAAAGCCACAGTTTACAGAATTTTTAGAGAAGAAAATGAAGGGGTATAGACTCTTCAAAAAAAGAGATCGGGCAGAAAAGAACTTCAGCTGACAGACAACACAAAGCAAGCAGTACGGCGTATTGTTCATGACTTTTTTATGGAAAAAGAATTTCAACTTGGATACGACCCTGCAGGCTGCGACAAGCCACCCAGAAATACCGAAAATGAGTAGAGTAAAACTATGGAGTGTTTTAAAAGGTATGAATTTTTATTGGAAAAATTGTGAAAGAAAATCTTTATTGATAGAAAATAGAGAAAAATACACTGGGTAAGGGATGTAGATAAATTATCGCATATTGAAAGCGAAAGGGGTTTTGTAGACGGAGGTCTTTTAATATTCGTATCCAAGAAAACAGGATATTATCACGAAGATATGAATTCCGGTGTATTTGAAGATTGGTTTTCGCAGGTGATAGACTTAATACCAGACGGTTCTGTTATTGTAATGGATAACGCGAGCTATCATTCTAAAAAATTAGAATAAGTTCCAACTTTGGGTTGGCGGAAAAAAGACAGCTAATCTTGGATGACCGAGAAAAACAGTTCATTTCCAAAAGACAGCGTTAAGAAAGAATTATTAGAACTGTAAAGCTTGAAGCAGAAATAAAGACAAGTACACAAGTCTCGTCATCGACGACATGGCAAAAAAAACATAATATTACTGTTTATCGCCTGCCACTATATCATTGCGAGCTCATTCCGATAGAATTTTCACACATTTTTTAAAAATAATATGAAGCAAAGTTTGCGCGAGTATCACATAATATATATTTTTGAACTTGCGTTTTCACAAGCTTCATTTGACACCCCACTGGACGCCCGTGAAAAAAAAATCCTTTTCACTTCCGATTTTACCCCCGAGAACGAACCCCGTAAGTAAAATTCTAAAGTTCAAAACTACACGGCTGTAATTGGGCCATACAGGGTGTCCCAGTATTCCGTGTACATAGAGTTACTGTGGATTTTGGGATGAAAATATGACCATTTAACCCAACCAAAAATTCGTAATTTTTGAGATGCAGAGTGTCAAAGTTATACTTTTATTTTAGTTTTTCTTAAGTAGCTTTCTTAATAATTGTACTATTTGTACAAGATTCGGTGCTAAGGAGGTTTTCCGAGATGAGAATTCGAAATCACCTCACAGTTTTGTTGTAAATTGTAGGGGGCGCCACTTATTGCACTGTGTATCCTTTGAAATTGTCTTAACTTTTTTTTTACCACTCTGTATAATATTTTTCATTAAATATTCGTATTTTTCGTCTTCTTCTGTCTAAAAAAGCTCTCTTGGTAATTGCTGCTCTGAGCAACAGGTTCTGAGATAATGGCATGTTTATTTACATTTTTTAATTACCAGGCGTACAAGTATGAAATGCGGATTTCAGACAACAGATGGTGCAGCAGTTTGTGCTATAAAGATTTGACACTGCGCCATTTTGTTGTATCATCAACAAGTGTCGCGCACGAGTAATAAATTGGAAAAGTGGGTGCATAGTGTTGTGTTGTGTTTAATATGTTGAAATTTATATCAAACAAGGAGCATTCGCGGACAGCATTAATTTTTTGTTTTCATTTGAAGAAAACTGCTGTTGAATCAGACCCATTACTTCGAGAAGCTTATGGTGAACATGCTTCATCGCAAGATACGTGTGAACGATGGTTTCGGCGTTTCAAAAGTGGTGACTTCGATGTTGCAGACAAGAAACGTGGAAAACCGCCAAAAAAATACGAAGATGTGGAATTGCAAGCATTGGTGGACGGAGATGATTCGCGAACACAAAAACAACTCGCTGAGCAATTGGGCGTTAGTCAACAAGCTGTTTCCAATCGGCTACGAGAGATGGGAAAGATTCAGAAGACCGGTAGATGGGTACCAGATGCGTTGAACGACAGGCAAATGGAAAAGCGCAAAAACACGTGTGACATTGTGCTCGCTCGGTACGAAAGGAAGTCGTTTTTGCATCGTATAGTTACAGGGGATGAAAAGTGGATTTATTTTGAGAATCCCAAGCGAAAAAAATCATGGATAGACCCAGGCGCACCATCTACATGGACAGCAAGACCGAATCGCTTTGGCAGAAAGACAATGCTCTGTGTTTGGTGGGACCAGAGGGGCGTGGTCGATTATGAGCTGTTAAATCTTGGGAAACGGTTAATAATAAACGTCACCAACAACAATTGACCGATTTGAACCGTTCGCTGCTTGAAAAAAGGCCAGAATACCGAAAGAGGCAACACAAAGTCATTTTTCAATTCTCCATCACATACGGCAAAACCAGTTCACGACACGTTGGAAGCACTCAGCTGGGAAGTTCTACCCTATGCGGCTTACTCACCAGACTTGACTCCTTCCGATTACCACTTGTTTGCAACGGTGGATCACGCACTTGCTGAGCAGCGCTTTGGTTCGTACGAAGATGTGAAAAAATGGCTCGATAAATGGTTCGCAGCAAAAGGGGAAGATTTTTACTGGCGTGGTATTCACAAGTTGCCCGAAAGATGGGAAAAATGTATAACAAGCTATGGAGCATACTTTGAATAAAGCACTTTTTATCATTCTTCCGAATTTAACATGTTTTTTTAGACAAAAAATTCGCATTTCATACTTGTAAACCTGGTATATTGTGAAATTCGCAAATGCACTTTATCCAGGCTTAGGACAGGTCCAAAAGAATAGCCTTTGAAATCTGGAGCATGCTTAAAGGCAAGCAGGCTAACAACAATAATAAATTTAAAGATCAACGGTCCAACAACAGTAAGAATGTAAAAACCAACTGGCTAAGGGCATAAAAGGTTTACCTAATAAATTGATAAATTCGAAAAAAAACGATCCATTATCTCAGAAACTGTTGCTCGGAGCAGCATTTACCAAGTGAGCTTTTTTAGACAGAGCGGAGGCGGAAAATACGAATATTTAATTAAAAATATTATACAGAGTGGTATAAAAAAGTTATGACAATTTAAAAGTATATACAGTGCAATAAGTGACGCCCCCTACAATTTGCAACAAAACTGTGAGCCGATTTCGATTTTTCATCTCAGAAAACTCCTTATCACCGAATATTGTACAAATAGTACAATTATTAAGAAAGCTACTTAAGAAAAACTAAAATAATTTCAGTTTTTTATGTCAAATAGTTCCGGAGAAAATCGGCTATGACAGACAGACATACAGACAGACACCATAGTGACGCCATAGGTGTTCCGTTTCTGAGTTTAGATACGGAACACTAAAAACAATATTATTATCTAGAAAATTAAAAAGAAACTTACCTTATCCAATTCCTCATCTTTTTTGCAAACTATATCGATAAATTTTTCCTTGTTGGGATCGCAAGTTTCCTTTTGTGTTTCAGAAAATTGATCATCTTTTCGAGCCGTAGGACATTTAATGAATATTTCTGCATTAGGCGTGTCTTGGCAGCTGGGACATATGTCATTCTTTGTGAAATCTACGTGAATATGTAAAAAAATCTTTAAATCAGCCGGTTATTGTTGTTTATTGATCAAAATTTTAATGAGAAACAGATACTCAAAGAGAGAAGAGAGATCAAGTTGCAATTATTAAAAAAAATAATAATAATTAGTTAGAGAACTGGAGCAGTTGTTAATATTGGCTTCACCTCAACCAACAAAGAAATAAAAACTCACCACATTTGGCAAGTTCCTTCATTCCAGGCATGCCATGTCCTTCTTTTTTATCATGACATTTAGGCGGATCTACTGGTGGTTTTATAGAAGACAAAGTGCCTTGCTTTTGACAGCAAGGTGTCTGATAACCTTCCGTCACAGGTTTAACTGAAATAAAACAAAATTCATATTAACGTACCTCCTGGGCCCAAATTTTGTTACTTTTTAACAAATCACTGTCACATGTGACATATTCCACCGCACTTGCTTACTTACCTTCAGGGCATTTTGTTACACATTTAGGTTTCAAAGGACAGTATTCAGGCTGTGGAATTGTATCACAACTTCCTTCACACACAGGAGGCGGCTTTTTAACTTTCGGTCTGCTTGCCTCACACGTCAACTCCTTACGCTCAAAATCACGATTTGTTAATTCGCATGATCGAGGCTTACAATAATTTTTTGCCGGCAGGGGAGACTTCTTACATTTAATGATTCCCCCTCTGAGCTCTCCATTATCGCATTCAGCAGCCGGAGGTGGTGGGGGACATTCATGAATTGCTGGCCTACAAGGGGGCTCTTCTTTTTGACATAAAGGGCTAGAGCAAGGATCTTCTTTGCAAATAGTTTCAGGTAATCGTGGACAGGAAACTCTTTTACATGGATCGGTTTCTTTTTGACAAGGATTTTTTTTCTTACAAGTGATCGAACCCTCCATTTTAAACGAATTGGTACTACATGGGTCTGCTGCTTTGCAAGGATCTGTTTTCTTACAAGGGTCTTCCATTTGACAAGGATCTTTTATTTGACAGGGATTTTCTTTCATCCGGGGACCGCTTTTTTTACAAGGGTCTTCTGTTTTACAGGGATCTTTTTTTTGACAGGGATCTGCTGTCTTGCAAGGATCCTTATTGCTTGAATTTAGGTTACATGGAGGAGTTTCTTTATCCCAAGGATCGAGTTTTTTTTTAGATTTGGCTATTTTACACGGGTCGTCCTTGGTTTTTTTGCAAAAAGATGAAAAGGGTTCGACTTTCTTACCTTAAAAAATAAATAAAAATCAGACATAATCATCCTTAAAAACTGATTTGGAAGTAATAGTTATTTATGCACCTGTAATACTTGTTTAATAAGGTACTCCGTGAGAGAATAAGCTACTTAATAAATAAGGAATAGGTGAGATATTATTACTACTTATCATATAATACAACAGAATATGAAATATTCAAGAATACAGTTGATTAATCTTGTATTATGTAAGTTTTCAACAATTTTACTTTTTATAAAAGATGATAAAACTAAGTTAGACGATTACCATCCAGTATCATTACTTTCACAAAGATACAAATTGTTTACCAATGTAATAATTAATACAGATCTAGATTGGAAAACGAGTTGGATATAAATCAATCGGTAGAACAGGCTGCTTTCAGGAAGAGTTTTAGTATTTGTAGTTATCTCTTAACTAACATAAATTTAATTGAGAAAGCAACAGAATATAGCTTAAAGTTGACTTGCTATTTATAGATTATCAAAAGGCTTTGGATAGTATCGAGAGCTGGGCCGTCGTAAAACCTTGTATAACAGCAGAATAGACTATAGGTATACTCAGCTCATAAGAACAATTTACACAAAAATCAACAAATCAAACGTGGAGTATTTGTTTGTTTGTTTGTTTCTGTTGGGCAGGGCGCATCGACAGCTAAGATCATTTAGCGCCCACTAGAGTTAGTTTGGTATAAATAGATTGATTAGACTATGAAGTTGAATTCTTTTAAGTAATTGGTTATGTTTTCTTTAAGTGGGACAAAAGATTTTATGAGGATGGTAATGTTGGATGGGATGCCGTGGGTGTCTCTCAACTTTTGATGTTGAATGGATTCGATTAGATGTAACACTGATAAGGGGGAGTCACATTTAGGACAGAGTGGAGGGGGATCTCTCTTTAAGAGATGTACATGCGTGGAGTAGGTGTGTCCCAATGCCAGTCTTCTCACTATTACATTATGTCTTCGGTTCAATTCTGTGGAGTTAAGGGGAGGAAATACATTGGTTTTGATGGACCATAATTTGTTGTTGGGATCTTCCAAGTCCCATTTGAGTTGGAAGAGAGAGCTGTGTAGGTGTTTGAATGAAGATGTTAAAATCAGAGTAGTGATTCTCTCCCATGTTCATATTGCCCCTTTCTATGGCAAGTTTAGCAAGATAATCCGCTCTGTCGTTATGAGGGTTGCCTATGTGACTGGGCAACCAAAGCAAGGATATGGTACGTTTTTTGAAGGTGGCCGTGTACATCAGATCCAGAATTTGCCTGATATAGTTGAAATTGAGATTTCTAGAATTGATGGGTTTGAGAGCGCTTAGGGAATCAGAAATTATGAGAGTTGGTTGTTGGATGTTTGCTTGGAGGGAGTATCTGATAGCCTCCTTTATTGCCAACAATTCTGCGGAGAAAATAGAGATATGTTTAGGTAATTTAAACATTTGGACGATATTATCAAAAAAGAAGGCAGCCCCAACTCCCTTTTCCGTCTTTCATCCATCTGTGAAGAAAAGTAAATGATTGGGATAGATATTGGATAGTCTGTCAAGAAAGAGCTTGTTAAAGAATATGTTTGAATGTTCTGATTTTTTATAGGAGTGCAAAGTTAGGTCAATGTTAGAGAGAGGGGAGAGCCAGGGAGGAAAGGTGGTTTGGAGGGGGTAGTTTTAATGAGGGGGGAGATATTGTGCTAGATGAGTAATTTGTTGATTCTGTGGGGAATAGAATCAGTGGAGAATGTAATGTTTGGTCTGTGGACATTGACCAGGTTGAGTGAGGATCTGGTATGAGGTCGATGTAGGGAAGTTGAGTAAAATTTTAACAGTGAGAGTTGGCGAGATAGTTGGAGTGACTGAGTGGATGCGATGCACTGTAGGCTAGTGATTGGGGTGGTTCGGAAAGGGGCTGTGGCCAGTCGGAGACAGCAATTTTGTATAGTTTCAAGAGGTTTCTTGACATGAGGGCTTGCGGAGTCATAGATGAAGTTGCCGTAGTTGATTCTGGAAAGGATAAGAGACTTGTATAGATGAGAGAGAGAATGAAAGTCTGCGCACCAGGTTGCGCCAGAGAGCATTCGAATGAGATTGATGTCAGAGAAAGATTTGGTTTTAAGGGATTGTATGTGAGGTTTCCAGGTGAGTCTATAATCGAATATTAGGCCTAAGATTTTTAGTTGGTCTGCTGAGGGATGGAGATATTTGCAATGGTTAGCGGATTTATTCTAGGACAGCATTTCTTCTTGCAGAAGTGAACGGATGAAGATTTATGGGGGGAGAAAATATAGCAGTGTTTGGTTGCCCAGGTGGATAGTGAGTTGACGGAGCGTTGCAACAATCTGGTGCAATCTGAAGAGGAAGGAGAGGAGGTGTACATGAGGATATCATCAGCGGGAGACAGGGAGATTCCATGATCCTAAAATTATTTATAGCAGCATTAGAAGAAGTTTCCAAGGAACTCGAATGGGAAAAAAAGGGGATCAGTATAAATGGACAAAAGTTAAATCATCTGCGTTATGCTAATGATGTAGTGCTTATATGGAATAATTTTGATGACATACAGGAAATAATTACTGACCTATAAAACAAATCAGAGAGGGTAGGACTACTGCTGTATAGAGATAAGGCTATGACAAACGAAGACAGTCCGCGAGGCTTAAGAATATAGGGCAGAACACTTGAATACGTAGAGGAATACCTCTACCTAGGGCACGTAATAAAGTGTGGAAAAGCAAATCAGGCCGCAGAAGTACAGGGTGAGCCAACGATAGAGTAAAGTTTATTATCTCATTTGTTTCGGGAATGACAAAACATGTTAAATATAATAGTTTTAAGGAATGTTAAGGTGTATAGTTTAAAATTATTTTTGAGTATACAGGGTACTTCAAAAAAGTGTGGCCGATATAACATATGTTTTTTTTTAAAATGGGACATCCTATTTTCTAATTTATTTTTAAATTCTGCGTAAAATTTTATAACTTTTTTACTTATCATGTTATATACCTAAACCTAGTATTTTTTCTAATATTTCAATTTTTTTTTTTAAAAATACTAGTTTTCAGTTTGGTAAAAAAATTGCTAGTAGCACCATTGTTTCTGAAGGTGGAATGCTCATAATTGATAGGAGCGTCCCATAGACATGAAAAAAAAAAAGATATATGTAAAGAAATTTGAGGTAGATGCTACAGGGTGTTCAAAATAAATTTATGCATTTCGACTATTTTAATTGAAAAATTTCAAATTTTTCAAATGGCACACCCTATATATTATTAGTTTTTTTGACAGATTTTACAAAACCCTCCAACTTTTATTAAATATGTCTTATACCTATTTCTAATAGTTTTCGATTTATTTTGAATTTTTCAATTTTTACCCTTGTTTTTAATACACTTACGCTATTGTGAAAACATAAATAAATAATTAGTAATAATTTTAATATAGTTTAACTTATCTAATGATTAATTAATATGACGTAATAAATGTTCAAAAATATGCCCATCGACTTGAATACACATGTTTAGTCGTTTTACTATATTTTCCTTCACTTTCCTTAGCATAAAGGGCGTTATTGTCCTGCACGCATCCCGTATCCTATTTTCCATATCTACTGGTATTGTAGGGGGATTCACATAAACACGATCTTTAACGTAGCCCCACAAAAAGAAGTCTAAAGGTGTTAAGTCACATGATCGAGGGGGCCACTGGATGAATCCATCCCTACCGATCCATTTTTGTGAGTAACGATCGTTTAAAAATTCCCGAACTTTCCGATGGTAATGAGCAGGAGCCTCGTCTTGTTGAATCCACATTTGTTCCCTTTTAAAGTTATCAACTTCTTCAAGAAGCTGGGGTAATTCATTTCGCAAAAAATTTAGATATCTAGACCCGTTACTACATTAAGCGACCAATGGTTTTGGTTTTGAACTTTCCGGGCCCAAAATGGATTAACTGTTGAATAATAATGCATGTTAGGGCTGTTAACTGCTCCATTACTACGAAAAGTAGCTTCATCAGAAAACATTGTTTTGGATAAAAAATTTGGAGTGGCCTCTATTTCTCCATTCATGGTTGTACAAAAGTTTACTGGTCGTTCAAAATCACGGTCTTGAAGTTCTTGGTGTAGTTCCATATAAAAGAGATGATATTTGTGGTGCGACTAGCCGTAGATTGGGATGTGTCAGATAAGACAGCTAGTTAACGGCTACTGACTTGGGGATTATCTTCAACATGAAGTAAAATCTCCTTTTCTTTTTCCTCATTGGTAGCATTCTGGTTTACTACTTTCCGTTTCGTATATTCAACGCTACCACAACCATCAAACCGTTCCATTAAGCACTGAAAAGATTTTCTAGATGGTATACGTCTATTAGGGTACTTCGCTTCGTAAAGCCTTACTGCCAAAAGAAAATTTTTTCCCACCTCCCCCAGTATATAAACCATATCAATTCATTTTTAGGAAAATTCATAACTGTTACCTTTATACGTCACTTACTACAACATATTAAACTATTTTTACTTACTTAATAGACATGTCAAAATTTGACAATGCCTATATTTTTGTTTTGTCTTAGCAACTATGATGTTATAGCGTAAGTGTATTAAAAACAAGGGTAAAAATTGAAAAATCCAGAATAAATCGAAAACTATTAGAAATAGGTATATGATATACTTAATAAAAGTTGGAGGGTTTTGTAAAATCTATCAGAAAAAATGTAACATACAGGTTGTGCGATTTAAAACATTTGAGATTTTTCAATTTAAAATAGTCGAAATGTATAAATTTAAATATATAATAAAAGACTGTTTTTAGTCAATTTCCACTGGTTTATTTAAATTGCGATGACGTGTTTCACTGTCGATGCAGCTTCTTCAGATCTACATTTTACACTAGTTACTTCTAAAATGTGCAACAACTACGAAAAACAGTGTAAAATGTAGATTTGAAGAAGCTGCATCGACAGCGAAACGCGTCATCGCAATTTAAATAAACCAGTGGAAATTGACTAAAAATAGTCTTTTATTATATATTTATAACTAGCCGTGCCCGCGGGTCCGCTCGCGTGGACTTGTTTCACTACTATCGTCACTGCTTATTCCTTATGTTACCTAACGTAATAAAATATCTGCCATTATTTCCCCTTATCTCCCATTATGTCCCCTTATCTCCCATTATCTTTACATAATTTCCATTATGTAAGCTTATCTCTGCTCAGCTCCCATTATTTCTTCTTATCTCCCATTATCTCATCTTATCTCCCATTATCTAGGATTATCTCGACTTATCTCGCAGTATTTCTCCTTATCTCCCATTATTTCTCCTTATCTCCCATTATCTCATCATAACTCCCATTACCTAGACTTATCTCTGCTTATTTCCCATTATTTCTCCTTATCTCCCATTATTTATACTTATCTCCAATTATCTCACCTTATCTCCCATTATCTAGGCTTATCTCGACTTATCTCGCAATATTTTTCCTTATCTCCCATTATTTCTCCTTATCTCCCATTACTTAGACTTATCTCTGCTTATCTCCCATTATTTCTCCTTATCTCCCATTATCTGTACATAATTTCCATTGCTCATCTCCCATTATATCTCCTTATCTCCCATTATCTCACCATAACTCCCATTACCTAGACTTATCTCTGCTTATCTCCTACTTTACTTATACTTATCTCCCATTATCTCACCTTATCTCCCATTATCTAGGTTTATCTCGACTTATCTCGCAATATTTTTCCGTATCTCCCATTATTTCTCCTTATCTCCCATTATCTTACCATAACTCCCATTACTTAGACTTATTTCTGCTTATCTCCCATTATTTCTCCTTATCTCCCATTATTTATACCTATCTCCCATTATCTCACCTTATCTCCCATTATCTAGGCTTATATCGAATTATATAGAACATATCATATGTATAAATTTATAAAAACGTGTAAATCGTATAAGTGGTTCTCAAATGATAAGCGCACTAACGGACAGACAGACAGAGAGATGTTGCATATTATATTCTTTGCAACATGATATTGTTCCATATTTAATGGTTTAGGCAGTATATTGCAAGAGAATGCGCTAACGCTAACGGTAGCCTTTTTTCCGACTTGATTCAGTATTATCGTCACTGCTTATTCTTTATGTTATCAATAAAATAACGCAAGAAAAATATATACTATAACCTGGCCAGAGAACATATGTATGTTTTAAAAAAAAGCACGTAAATCGGATAAGTGGTTCTCCAGTGATAAGCGCACTAACGGACAGACAGACAGAGAAACACTGCATTTTATATATATTATAGATATAGAATATTATTATTATTATTACATAACCTGGCCAAAGAATATATGTATGAATTTAAAAAAGACACGTAAATTGGATAAGTGGTTCTGGCGTGATAAAAGCACTAATGGACAGACAAACAGACAGAGAGATATTGCATTTTATATATATTATAGATTAGAGATATTCTCTGCTACATAATATTGTTCCATATTTAATGGTTTAGGCTGTGTATTGCAAGGGAACGTGCTAGCGGCAAACTTTTCTCCGACTTCATTCACTATTATTGTCACTGCTCATTCCTTATGCTACCTATCGTAATAAAATATAGCCTATAACCTGGCCAGAGAATATATGTATGTTTAAAAAAAAAGTACGCAAATCGGATAAGTGGTTCTCCAGTGATAAGCGCACTAACGCACTAGACGGACAGACAGACAGCAGACAGACAGACAGACAGAGAGATGTTGCATTTTATATATATATATTATAGATGAATTTCCATCAAGTAGAAGCTACAACCATCCAAAATTTGTATAAATTTATTTTGAACACCCTGTAGCATCTAACTCAAATGTCTTTACATATATCTTTTTTTCATCTCTATAGAACGCTCATACTAATTATGAGTATTCCACCTTCAGAAACAATGGCGCTACTGGCAATTTTTTACAAAACTGAAAACTAGTATTTTTTTTAAAAAAATTGAAATATTAGAAAAACTACTAGGTTTAGGTATATAATATTATTAATACGAAAGTTATAAAATTTTACGCAGAATTTAAAAATAAATTAAAAAATACGATGTTCCATTTAAAAAAACATATGTTATATCGGCCACAATTTTTTAAAGTCCCCTGTATACTCAAAAATAATTTTAAACTGTGTACCTTAACATTCCCTAAAACTATTGTATTTAACATTTTTTCGTCATTCCCGAAACAAATGAGATAATGAACGTTACTCTATCGTTAACTCACCCTGTTCAGAGAAGAATTAGACTGGCATGGGCAGCATTTGGCAAAAAAAGGAAAATACTAACCAACAAAAGAATTCCTCTAAAAGTAAGAAAAATGGTATTCGATCAATGCATTCTACCAGTGCTTACCTACGCGGCCTAGACTAAGAAGATGGACCAACTGACTACAACACAGAGAGCAGAGCCAGAATCGGAAACGAAAGTATAAAACAAAAGACCAAACTGAAAGACGTAAGAGAACAGGCAACAAGTTTGAAATGGAGATGGGCAGGTCACACAATGAGACAACAAGATGAGAGATTGAATAAAAGAATACAAGAATGGAGGTCATGGTTGGGACAAAGATCCAGAGGAAGGCCCCAAACAAGATGAAAAGATGACCCGAAAAGAACGGCTGGTTTAGGATGGATCAGAAAGATGCAGAATCGAGAAGGATGGAAAAAGGAAGGGGAGGCCTATGTCCGAAAATAGATGAAAGAAGACTTATTAGATAGATAGATAGATAGATAGATATATAGATGTAAGTTTTATTGAATTTGAAACTTTTAACTAATAAGTATGTTGTGTTTTCTTGTTCAGGTGAACACGAAGTATATTGAAGATAATTACTAATCTAAAACCAAATAAGTTTACGTTAAATATTCTTACTCTGTCTAAACATCCTATCAGCTTTTTCACATGGATCTTCTTTTCTAGATGAGGGGTCACAGGTGTTCTTACTAGAAGCTTTCATTTTAGTTCTAGACTTTCTTCCTTCCACCCAACTACTACTTCGCCTTCGGCGTCCTAAGTAGTTCTTTCTAGGCGGTATTTTTATGAATTGTTCGCAACCTATTCCATACTTGTCCAGGACCGTATCCAGTGACGATCTTGGATCGTAGAAGGCCTCTGTAGATTTGTTGGGAGGAGTTTTTATGGATATCTTTCTCAGCGGATCGCGTTGCTCCAGTTCCTGACGATAGGGATCTTTGACTTCTGGATTTTTATTTAGTTCTATTATTTCTCGCTCATTCTTTATGTGCCAAGGATATTTTACATGTATATTATTTGTTTTTGAGTTGTTTACAGCAGTCATAGAGTTTGTCACTTTTATGGAATTTAGTGTACATTCAAGATGTTTCTCCATACGTTTAAGAGCTAAAAGAAAGTAAGTAATAACGAGGGTCGATCCCAAAGTTCTCAGCCTGAGACAGATATGGAGCCAATATGACCAAATTACTAGGATAAACGGTCAGGACGCCCGAAAACTTCTACGACCGACGAGATTGTGTTTATGTTAAAATCTACCAAAATAATTACACAGGACTGCGAAATAAAAAATTTTTATAGTTTTTTTACTGAAGTGTTAATATTCGTAATAGTAGACCTGAACGTAATTAAAAGGATATAACGCGTAGGCTGAAAAGTTTTTGGTCCAGTCCAACGCTTTTCTAACATTTCTATACCTTTCTTTTAGAAGGATTTGTCTTTACCTCCAAAATAGGCCTTAGTTTTGGCGATAACTTCTTCATTAGAGCCAAATCTCTTTGCCGCGAGCATTTTTTTGAGGACTGCGATTAGATAATAGTCGTTGGGAGCCAAATCTGGAGAATATGGTGAATGAGGAAACAATTCGAACTTCAATTCAGGCAATTTTGCCAACTTAACAATTGACTTGCAATACATGTGGCCAAACAAGCATTGGAAAGAGCACAACAACATGCACTAAACTTGGAATTGTTGTTCACTGACTTCAAGCAAGCATTTGACTCGGTTAAGAGAACTGGATTAAATACAGTGCTAAAAGAACTGGGAGTACTGAGCAAGATAAGACGACTATGTATGATGACACTGAAAGAGACATTCGCTAATGTCGAAACACAGAAAGGAAGAACACAAGATTTCGAAGTTAACAAAGGAGTTACCGATACCTAAAAAAGGCAAGAAGACCTTGCCAAACAAACTACCGACCAATCGCACTACTCTCAATAATATCGAAAGTCATGGAAAAGGCTATCAATCAGCATCTTATAAAATATCTTGAAGGATTCAACATTATTAGTGATCACCAATATGGCTTTCGTAAAAATAGATCAACAGGAGATCTTCTGACTTATGTAACACATGTTTGGAACAACGCAATTGAACACTTTGGAGAATCTCGAGCGGTTGCTCTTGACATATCCAAGGCATTTGACCGTGTTTGGCACGATGGGCTGTTGGCTAAGCTACGTTCTTGTGGTATGTCTGAAAAGTTCTGTTTGTGGCTCTCATGTTTCCTCAGAGAGCGTTCTTTACGAGTGGCAGTCGACGGATTTCTTTCTAACACCTTCACTAGCAACGCCGGTGTGCCCCAAGGTTCCATACTGTCTCCTACTCTCTTCCTCATTTATATTAACGATCTGCTGGAAAAGACCGAGAATCCAATCTACAGCTTTGCAGATGACAGTACACTTATCTCTTCATTCACTTTGAACGCTCGGACATCGAGTACTCAGACGAATATCCGCAGACAGCAGGAAGTCATTCAACTTAACAAAGACCTGGAAGAAATTCTATCTTGGGGTGACAGTAACCAAGTGGAATTTAACGCTACAAAAACCCAGGCGGCAGTTTTTTCTAAAAAAGTTAACGTTGCAGAAGCCGACATAGTTATGTCGGGGCACTCCATCTCTCTAAAATCGTCACTCAATCTGTTAGGCGTTAATTTGAGAGTAAATATGTCCTGGCATGAACATGTTGCAGGCATAGCAAGGAGAGCTTCTCAAAAGTTGGGGATATTGTTTCGAACCAGAAAGCTTTACACACTCCACAACAACTGTTAATTCTTTACAAAGCTCGAATTCGACCAACTATGGAATACTGCTCCCATGTTTGGAGCTCCGCTCCCAAACATACACTGCATTTGTTGGATTATATCCAGAGAAGAGCTATTCGTCTGATTGGACACCCGGAACTGACCGACGGCCTTGATTCGCTGGAACATCGAAGAACGGTTGGCGACTTGAGCCTATTCTACAAGTACTTTCATGGAAAGTGTTCGAAGGATGTGGCCCGTTTAATTCCTCCCAGAGCGGTGCATATTAGAAGTACACGTCGCGCTAATACTTCACATCCGTATGAGGTTCAGCTTGTTACTCCTCGTACAACGCTTTTCAAGTAGTCTTTTATATGGAGAACATCATACCTTTGGAATAGTTTGCCCAGGACTGTGTTTCCCATCGAGTACAATCTACAGCGATTCAAGAACAACGTGAATCGCTTTCTCCGCACACGTGTCGCTCCTGTAGCGCTTTAGGGACTTCCCTGTAGCACGTGTGCTAGACCCATAAAAAAAAAAGTTAGACAGGGAGATGCATTATCGGCAACGTTATTCAACCTAACACTACAATATGTATTAAGGAATATAAATCAGGGTTCAATACGAACAAGAGGCAGCCAGGTAGTGGCATATGCGGACGATGTAGTAATTATTGCAAAGAACCAGAAAATAATGAAGGAAATGGTGAGAGAAATAAGCGTAGAAGGAGCAAAAATGGGGTTGAAGAGAAATGAAGAGAAAACCGAAATAATGAAAAATGGAAAACGGAATATTCAGGAAATGGAAAGGATTAGAATAAACGAATATACATTCGGAAGAATAGAGAAGATTAAATATTTGGGAGTGACGCTGTATTGGGATGGGAACAAGGAAATGGAAGTAAAGGAAAGATTAATAATAGCAATCAAGTTGTTCCATAGCAATAAGAAATTGTTAAGTAGTAAGATAATAGGAAGACACAGTAAGATGAGGATATACAAGACAATAATACTCCCAAAACTAATGTATGTGACCAAAGTTACAAGCATGACAAAGAAACAAGAGGAAGACATGAGAAGAATTGAACGAAAGATATTAAGAGCGATCCTAGGACCAATATGAATATGTGAAGGAGTCTAATCAAGAAATTTTGGAAGAAGTGGAGGAGGACATAGTTAAAAAAATAAAATAGAAGAGATTTAATTGGCTATGGCACCCAGGGAGAGCAGGACCAGGAGCACCAATATATGAAATACTTCAATGGGAACCGGGACGTAGAAGGAGAGGTAGAACGAGAATAGGATGGCTGCAGCAAGTCAGGGAACACATGGAGGCGGCAGGGATTACGAACTGGAAGGAGAAGACGTCTAACAGAAAACTTTGAAAACATCTGAGCAAAGAATTATAATAACAAGGAAAACGGGTCTGATCAATCCGTAAACTAGATTTAGAGAACCCAAAGGGAGGCCGTACCCCAAGAGGGGTGTTTCCAAGCCATTTATTATTATTATTGTTTATAACCATTGAATTGTGACATGGTGCATAGTCTTGACGAAAGAGCACTTTTTTCTTGTTCATTTTGGCCGTTTCTTTGCGATTTCTGTCTTCAAACGCACCAATAACTTTATATAATATTAGTTATTGATGGTTTTTCCCTTCTCAGCATAGCCGATGAAAATTATTCTATGCGCATCCTAAAATACAGAGGCCCAAACCTTCCCAGCCGACTGTTGTGTCTTTGGTCGCTTCGGGCGGCTTTCACCGGCTGCTGTCCACTCAGCTGACTGCCGATTTGATTCCGGTGTGTAGTGGTGGATCCATGTTTTATCCATTGTCACGTATCACGTGAAAAAATCCTTTTTATTGAGCTTAAACAGCTCCAAATAGTGCTCAGAATCATCAACACGTTGTAGTTTTTGGTCCACTGTGAGCAAACGCGGTACCCATTTCGAACAGAGCTTCCTCATACCCAAATGTTCATGCAAAATATGACCAGCACGTTCTTTTGACATCTGTAGGGTGTCACCTAGCTCACCCAATTTCACTTTACGGTCATCCAAAATAATTTTGTGGATTTTTGAGATGTTTTCCGGTGTAACCACCTCTTTTCGGCGTCCAGAGCGTTCAACATCATTTGTATCTGTACGACCGGGTTTAAATTCAGCATACTAGTAAATGATGAGTGATTTGCCAGGGGCTTTGCTTGAACGATATTTTTTCCTATCAAAAAAGTGTGTTTAATTATCACACGAAATTCGATTTTTTCCATTGTTTTGAAAATATCAAAAGTAGCGTCATTAAAACCATTGTAACTTGTAAACTAATCGTCTAAATGTCATGAAATTTTGACACGTATCGTTTGAAGGTTGGTACTTCCTAAAAATCATGTGGATTTTTTTGAAAAGGGCGACATCTATGTCTCAGACCACAAATTTTTCAGCCTATGTGTTATGAATAAAAAAAATCATGACGTGATATATTAAAACGGAGCTTATATTTGGAATGAGCAGTTCAAAATCTATATCTTTCATGTGAGAGTATTCGAAAAACTTTTTCATCGCAGATTCTTGTGTGTTTATACTTTTATCTATAAGGTGAAAAACATTTTTTTTATTAAACAGGATGGGGACTTGTATACAAGTACGACACATATATCAAACAAGGTTTGTTTCCGATCTTTGTTTATATATATCAGATAATTTATCAAAGGTTGTGAAAATTTTCATTCAGTTTATACCATATGGAGAATATTGGAGAATTTTTGTGACATTTTTTTTTTTAAATGATGTAAAGGAGAGTTTGCGAGACTATTACCTCATACAGTGTGTCCCAAAAACTTTTATACAAATGGAGAAAAAGTTTATCTTATATATTATAAAAAAATTTATTCTTAATAAAAAAGTTCTGCATCACATGGAAATCCATAATCAAGCATCAAAAATTTAAATTATTTGATGGTATACAGGGAAAATAAAAAATAATGATTTACAATGAAGGGTAAAGTGGGTTTAAATTTAAATACAGAGCAAAATATTAACTGAAAATGTTAATAGGAACTAAAAAATTATACTTACGTTTAGATTTGTGGCCTTTCTAGTTAAAAATTCAAAAAAAACTCCAGTAAACAATAAAAGAAAACGAAATCACTACAAATTTTAGGCAGAAAATAAATGAACATATCTTTGGAAATACCTAACAACTGTCAATAAACTTCAAAGCTAACGTTAGTCTGTATAATTAGAAATGCCCGTAAAATTGAATGTTGAAGATAAAATTGAAATTGTTCTCATAATTGGAGAGAATCATAAAACTTTTAGAAAAGCAGCAGAAATCTTTAATAATAGACCTTCATAAAACTGTACACTTCACAACTGTAGGATATCTAATAAATAAATTCAAGATTTATGGAAGGGTTGAAAATAAATTTAAAAAGAAACATCGGGCATGAGTTTCAAACGAAGATAATCAATATCACGTAATACTGTCGATAGTAGAAAAGCCAAAAGATTCACTTCGGAAAAGATCAGCTTTGTTAAATGTGGGTAAAACTACAGTTGCGAGAATTTTAAGATCAAATAAATTTAAAACCGTACAAACCCCAATTTACCCATAATTTAAAAGCAGGACATTTCGAAAGAAGTTTTAAATTTTGTGCCTGGTTTCAAGAAGAACTGGAAGGTAACAGGTTTTTGGCAAAACAAATGACGAAGCGACATTTACGTCTAATGGGACAGTAAGTTTTCAAAACTATCGCTGGTGGAGCTATGTTAATCCTAACTTCAATATCCAAACTCGTGATCAATACTCGTTTAAAACCAATGTATGGTGTGGAATTTTCAAAGTTCGTTAACGTTACCTAGATTTTTTTAATAATGAATTCCCTGAGTTTTTTAATCCCCTACCAATAATTGAAAGACAACGTATATGGTACCAACATGATGGTGCATCATGTCACAGTACGAGAAATGTTCGAGACTATCTCCTCCACATTTTTAACGGTAGAGTAATAGGGAGGTATGTGCAGTTTACTTGGTCCCCAAGGTCTCCAGACATCATCCCTCTAGATTTTTTTTATGGAGCTACTTAAAAGAAAAGGTTTATCTTAAAAGGCCATTTCAAGATGTTGATCATCTCGAGAGAGTCATTAGACGTAATTAGAGATGTAATAAAATATTTTTCTCGAAGAACAATCACCTGTGTAGAAAGGGACGGTTGATACATTGAAGCACTTGTGCAATAAAATTAGAATTAATCCATATGTATAGTTGTTATGTTATGAACGTTGTAATTAAGTAATGTTGCAATTTCAAAATAAAATGATATTAGCACAAATTTATTATGGATATAACTGTTGCAAAGCAGATAAAAAGGTTATCAAATTTTTGACAAAAATATGATACAATCAGAATCAGTGCACTACTTTTTAATTAATTATGTTTTCCTTTATTTCATAAATAATCCGTCAATTACTGACGTTGTAAGGTGCTAACTTGCCCGCACTTTTGTACCCTGTGAAAAGTTGTTTTTTTCCCACGCTTGGGCGCAATTTTCTTGCAACCTCTTTTTTAATTTCTGATAATGAATTGAGTGGATCCTTATTTTAAAAGAACTAAAGAAATTAAACACACACTAGCTCAGTTTTCCTTGGTAGAGAGATATGGGTAAGAGATAATTTTTGTACGTCTTTTTGGAATTATTTTTTCTTATTTTTTTTTTAAAAACCTCAGCTGTACGACTTTTGGGCACCATTCATTTTAAAATAGAAAGGATCTAACTTCAGCTAAAAAAATGAAAAAATACTGAAAGGGTGTACAGTTGTTAAATAAAAAAACAGTTTGGTACAGCCGTCATTATCCTGAAAAGTAAGATAGGTATTCAGTGAGACACTAGCTTTAATCAACAAAAAAGAAAATTTATTCATGATTTTAAAATAAAAGTTCTAACCTCTGTGTTTTTAAGGATTACAAAAAATTCTAGCCTAACAGGTAGTTATTATTATTATTGTCCCTAAATCAGACATTTAAATTCTAAAACCTGACTACCCCCGAAAGCGAAGAATCGTGATTTTCACTTCACCTTTTGTCAGTTCCAATTGCTATTAAGACACTACTTCGGGAATCGGTCTATTGATGAATGTTCTGGTAACTTACGGTTTTTATTTGGGCTTCTAGGCCTTCGATGGAACACAAAACCGATTACACTTTGTAGGAAACACTCAGAGCCCACTACGGCTTTACGTTAAAAAAAAAACTCGTGCTTTACTTGGCTCTCATAATTGTTGCTATGAGCCTCTACTGCGGCTCGGTCGAAGTAAGCCTGGCTGCGGCTCGATGGAAATTAGCCTACTTGGCAGCTCGGTCGAAACAACCTACTTGGCGGCTCGGTGGAAATAAGCCTCCTCTTCCTGTCCACCGGACTCTTAAATAAACCGTGGGCACTCTCTCGGTAATCTGGCTACGCCGGAACCAAAAAACCGGATACAAATATTTAACCAATCCCGGCGTATCGAGAGATTCGGTCGCAACCCGCACAGCACACTATGTACCGAACGGCTTGGAATTTCTGATTAATATACCGTTCGATACAAAAATGAAAAGGAGTACAATTTAAAGTGAAAAATCAGTAACATTACATGGTCTTAAAATCTAGGAAAAAATGAATGTTACAACGTGATTACTGGAGTTTTTTTTTTAACTTTTAACTAGGAAGGCCACAAATCTAAACGCGAGCATAATTTTTTACTTCCTATTAACATTTTCAATTAATATTTTGCTCTGTTTTTAAATTTAAACACATTTTACTCTTCAATATAAATCATTATTTTTTTATTTTCCCTGTATACCATCAAAAATTTTAAACTTTTGATGCTTGATTATGGATTTCCATGTGATACAGAACTTTTTATCGAGAATAAATTTTTTTGTAATATGTAAGATAAACTTTTTCTCCATTTGTATAAAACTTTTTGGGACAAACTGTATATGTTTTTGAACTCGTTTTTTGACAACCTTTCATTTGACACGCCACTCGGAGACCTTGATTTTTTTTCACTTCCGATTTCCCCCCCCAAAACTAATCCCTTAAGTCAAAATTATACGGCTTTAATTGGGCCATCAATCAGTTCCTATATTTGTCACAAATTTCATTTTTATATGACAAATAATCTCGAAGAAAATCGGCCATGACAGACAGACAGACACCGAAATGATTTCATAAGTGTTCTATTTTTAGTGTTTCGTACGGAAAACTGAGGTGTCTGTCTGTCTATCCGTCTGTCTGCCTGTCCAATCTGTCTGTCTGTTTGTCAGTTTGTCTGTCCGTCAGTTTGGCTGTCCGTCTGTCACAGCCGATTTTCTCTGAAATTATTTGACATGGAAAGTTAAAATTTGACATTAATCTATATTAATGCCAAATCAATTCCTATAACTGATTCAGATCAGAGCCGTGTAAATTTGAAAGTTAAATTTTGACAACGTCATCTTCAAAAGTATAGTTCTATATGGGTGCGAAACATGGCAACTAAACAAAACTCTTGAAAGAAGGTTAAATGCTCTGGAAATGGACTTTTGGCGAAGATCGGCAAGAATTTCCAAGCTCGATAGGATATCAAATGAAAGGGTCCGGTCAAAAATGAAAATGGAAAGAACACTGATAGAGGACGTACAGGAGAGACAATTAAAGTAGTACGGCCATGTCCAGAGGATGCAACACTATAGAATCCCAAAACAAATCCTATAGTGGAGACCTACAGAAAGAAAGAAAAAGGGAAGGCCGAAAATAACCTGGTCTATGGGCATAACAAAAAAAAAGCAATGTCCGAACGAAATCTACGACCAGGTGACTGGGATGATCGGCGAGAATGGAAGCTAGGAACCGGAAGGCGCAGAGTAACGCTATAAACCGGATATATATATATATATATATATATATATATATATATATATATATATATATATATATATATATATATATATATATATATATATATATATATATATATATATATATATATATATATATATATATATACAGGGTTACAGGGAAAGTCGTCCTAGATAATTAAGGACGTTATAGTTTAGGTCGTTTCTGACCGATTTGACTCTATGACATGATGTCCTAAACTTAACCGTTTTCGAGATATTGAAGTTTAAAGATTTTCTAAAAAAAACATGTTTTTTTTGGCTTTTATATCGATTTTTTTTATTAGTGGTCCTCGAGTGCGATTTTTTGGTTATTTTTAGTTAGTCTGTATGTCAAGTATCAAAAATCATCAAAAAAATTTGAACTAGTTACTAACAGTTTCAAATGGCGGGTTGTTAATGTTTCTAAATTACGAATTTTTACCAAGTGTTTCCTACTTTAAATCAATAAAGAGAAAAAAAAAATGTATGGAAGTTATTCTGCAAATTTATTTTAAAAACCTTTTGCGTCTTTTTAGCTATCTAAAACGGTATAATATCTACTGGATCTATTGAAAATTCTAAGAAAATGAGATTTCAATAGGCCCAAATGTAGAGTAAGATAATAATAGAATTTAGATACTACCAATTACCGGTTTACTACCTGCACCTTCAAACAATAAAAAGGGTTGGGTAAGCATTTTTTCCGGTCGGGGTACTCTCTGTGCGAGTGATATTTTCTGTTCACTAAACATTATTGAATGATTTTTAGTCTGCTCATGCGATTCGTCCGTGGTAGATGTGCTATACCGTGCTTTTCAAAAATATCTGTGTTTCATCTTCTGACTGTGTGAATTGGCTCGTAACTGGACTTTGATCTCTGCTTGTGAATATGGCAACGTATACCAACGAGGAATACGCTGACATCCTAATGTGTTACGGATTTTGCGAAGGAGTGTCGTCGCGTGCACGTGATGAATACATACTGCGATATCCTACTCGTCGTGTACCTGATATTAGCGTATTTGATGGAACTTATCGAAGACTACGAGAAACTGGTTCCGTACAAAGACGGCGGACTGACATGGGACGACCACGTATCTTTGACGAAGACGAAGAAAACGAAATACGACGTCTCTTTGAGTTGGACCCAACCACATCTACAAATGTTGTCGCACAACAGCTTGGTATTTCGCAGTGGAAGGTATGGTTTGTAATGCATGCTGTTGGGCAACACCCTTACCACTATACGCCCGTGCAAGTCATTGAAGAAGGGGATCCGTTGCGACGATTAGAATTCTGCAGATTTATGCTCAATACCGATGTCGAAGATGCATCTTTTTTTTTAAGAAAATACTATGGACTGACGAGTCGAAATTCGACAAAGAAGGTCTTACAAACTACCACAATGCCCACTATTGGGCTTCTAAAGAGGAAGGCAACCCAAACAAAAAAAGAACGAAAGGATCACAAACAAGATTCAGCTTAAATGTGTGAATGGGTATAATTTCAAATTATTTGGTTGGGCCATTCTTCCTGCCAGATAATTTGAATGGCGAGGAATACGACAATTTTTTGCGGAACGATTTACCTAATTTGATGGAAGACCTACCTATTAGTTTGAGACAAAACATGTACTTTCAACACGATGGCTGCCCAGCTCACTACAGAGGAAGTGTTCGTGCATGGCTCAATGACAATTATCCCAACAAATGGATTGGAAGAGGCGGACCCATACCTTGGCCGGCGAGAAGCCCAGACCTAACACCGATGGATTTTTATGTGTGGGGTCACATGAAAAGTCTCATATACGACCAGATGACTCCTATCGAAAGCGTGGATGTCCTAAGACAAAAAATAATTGATGCGGCTGACGAAATGAGGCGGCACCTCACAACCAGCGCTGTGAAAAGTAATTTAAGAAAAAGAATGAGAATTTGTGTTAGAAATAGGGGCGACCATATAGAACATGAATTATAATTAATAAAAAATATTAAATTGCAAGGTTTTTTGTTTTATTTGTGTATTTTTCGTATTTTCACCTAGAACTAAAAATTTACCTTTTGCTACCCGAGCCCGCTTTAGTCATTCTGTGTACAGTTTTCCTATTAAACTCCTAGTATTATACCTTTTTTGATAGCTAAAAAGACGCAAAAGTTTTTAAAATAATTTGCAGAATAACTTCCATACATTTTTTTTTTTCTCTTTATTGATTTAAAGTAGGAAACACTTGGTAAAAATTCGTAATTTAGAAACATTAACAAGCCGCCATTTGAAACTGTTAGTAACTAGTTCAAATTTTTTTCATGATTTTTGATACTTGACATACAGACTAACTAAAAATAACCAAAAAATCGCACTCGAGAACCTCTAATAAAAAAAAATCGATATAAAAGCAAAAAAAACATGTTTTTTTTTAGAAAATCTTTAAACTTCAATATCTCGAAAAAACGGTTAAGTTTAGGACATCATGTCATAGAGTCAAATCGGTCAGAAACGACCTAAACTATAACGTCCTTAATTATCTAGGACGACTTTCCCTGTAACCCTGTATATATATATATATATATATATATATATATATATATATATATATATATATATATATATATATATATAAATTTTGACTTAAAGGGTTAGTTTTGGGGTGTGAAATCGGAAGAAAAAAAAAATTACCAGGTCGTCAAGTGAAGTGTCAAATGAAAACTTGTAAAAATACGAGTTCAAAAATATATATAATGTAATACTTGCGCACACTTTTCTTTGTATTATTTTAAAAAAATTGCCAACAATCGCTGCCCCCTCTTATCTCGAAAAGAAAAAATTCTAATATACTCTCCACAGGGTGTAGATTGAACGAAAATTATCGAGAGTTCGTTACCTTTAATAATTTATCTGGTATTATAAAAAAAAAAAACGAAAATTTCTAGGTCATCAGTTTTCAACAAAGATCGGAAACAAACTTTGTTGCAAACTCACTTAGGGTGTGTTTTGTGAAGTCATTGATCATCAACGTACGGAATGCTAACTGCGCAAGTCGGACTTACACTTGGCCGGTTATTATTTCAATTTTGATACAGAACACTAAAAAAAACGCCCTCGTCATAAAATCGAGTAAAAAAAATGGTAGTCCGAAAAGAAAACTATTATCGATCTAACACAATGTTATATTATTCAGAATACCTTAACTCACCTGCCATCACTTCGTCATATTTTAAAAATTCTTTCTGGATTACCGGCTGGACAATTTGCCTTATAGCTTCAGCTAATTTTTGTTTCGATTCTTCTCCGAGTTCAATTTTGGGCACCTTAGTAAATGTGTTGGAAATTTTTTGATTTAGATTATCTTTTGGATGGAGAAAAAATACGTCTTTTAGCTTCTCGTTCTGGATTTTTATATTTTCTGTAGTCATTTGTTTAGGAAGATTACTTTGTGAACCTTTCAAAGATATACCTTTTGTTTGTGGAGAGGATTTCTGTTTCTCACTTAGACCTTGATTTTTGTTCTTTATAAATGTTTTGTAGTTCTCTGCATTGAACTCGAGAGTCGATTTTTTCTCAAAGTTGTTTTCTATTTGATAAGCCCCGACAGCTTCGGTTTTGCTCTGAGGATACAATCCGGGGGAAATGTAATTATTAGGAGGAACCTTATTTTGCTGAAGATTTCCCACATTGGAGATGTCATGAGGACTTGGAAACGAAGTTCGTTTCTCAAATTCCGAAATGGATGGGCTGTAAGCGTCCAGTTTTTTTCGAGAAATCTCATCGCAAGGATTTTTTTTATGAGAAGGATTTTCTTTTTTTGATTTCCTACATCCGGGATCCCCTTTTTCTTTCTTTTTTGGAACTTTAATTTTACATCTGTCGTCTTTTATACCACATCCTCTATCTGGACATTTTTTTTAGATAGTACTCCAAGTTTCTTAATTCGAGATCTATCATCGGTAGATTAGTAGAACTGAGATTTTTACGGTCAATTTCATCACAAGGATCTTTTTTACGGCAAGGCTCTTCTTTTTTCGGTTTTCTACATCGGGAATCCTCTTTTTCGCCCTTTTTTTTGGGGCCTTAATTTTACATCTATCACTTTTTATACCAGATCGACTCTCCGGGCATTTCTTTAAATTATACTCCACGTTGTTTGTTTCAAGGTCCCAAACGGTACAAGGTTCTTCTTTTTTCGAATTGCTACATACAGACTCCACCTCTTCATCTGTATATGTTTTCATTAAACCGTCACTTTTTCTATTAGATCCACAATCGTGACATTCGCTTAAATCATTATTCAAAAACAATAAATTCTTCTCTTCAACATTTTCACGAGTTTTATTGCTTTCCTGGCATTTCTTGCTGGGTTTTCTTTTATTAGGTTTTGAAGGTTTATGTTTTTTGTTGGAGCTAGAAGTGGGCTGTTTTGGTTTATGAGTGTCTCGTGTTTTGCCGCATCCGCAAGGATCTTCAGTGTTATCTAAGGAATATTGACCGTATTGTGAATTGCTATAATCAAAAACTGTGCGTTGCTGTGCGATAAAATATCTACCAGATATATCTAACTTAGATTTGATCTTTCTCGGTGTCAGTTCTTTGGCAGATTCAAAATCGAGGTTAATATAATCATCATTAAACATTTCGAGTGGATAAGGATCGAGAGATTTTGCCTCGTTCCTCGAGGAATTTGTATTCATCAGGGCGTGTTTTCGGCTCGAACTTGTACAAGTTCGTAGGTACAAATCTATTTTTAGGTGGGGAACTTTGTAGTTTAATCAGATTGAAGAGTGTTACTGTTTTTAAGCCTTTAGAATCTATACTTTGGTCTTGGACTGTTACTACTTTCTCTTTGTTTTTTCTTCCTGGCGAGGTATTTTCGGTGATGCGTAATATGAACTAAAATATCTTTTTCTGTACGAAAAAAGTACCCATCTTAGTAGAGTTTTTCTCGAAAAACTCTACAAACCTCTTACGGTTTTTGGAAATGCATTGTTGGCATTCTTGTCCAGGCAGTAGATATTGAAAACTAATTTTGTTCTTTCGTTTCTTAGCAATAATAGTATTTTTGAATTTTTTTCCTTTGAGTTCTTCATTAAGATTTATTATATCCTTTAAAGTCGTTTTAGGAATTTCGGTTTGGTTTTTGGCGGTCGCTATGGACCTTTCGTTGCGTGAAACTTGAAACGACTTATTTGGGGCGCTGGACGACGGTAAATGATGAAAGCTTCGATTACCATGGACGGTTTTCACGTTTTGTTCAGGTATATTATTGAGAACTGTTTTGTTTTTTCTCCTAACAGTGTCGTTTTCTGGTTTTATACACGGCGTTTCGAAAAACTGATCCCTATGTCCTTGCTTTCTCTTTTTTAACTGTTCTCTGATGCGCACGCCTTTATTTTTATTTTTTCCCGTGACTAAAATGCCTCCTAAATTTACAAAGATCTTAAGAGTGGGTCTATTTAAAAGTGAGGAAGTACTAAGTCTTTGCCATTTGATGTCCGGTACTTTTGTCACGTGAGATGTATCATTTACGTATTGAATGGTTTCGATAGGTTTTAAAATGAAGTAAAATGGGTGGTAAGGATCTAGATCTTTGAGAAGGGGGACTGGTTTCGATAATGAATGTCCTGATACTTTCGATGGATGGTAGAGATGGGGTGACTTTGTCTGAAATGCATTTTATCGCCTACAAGTGAAAAGAAAGCTGTGTTTATTATTAGTCCAGCCAAAAATACGACCAAAACAGTCCAAAAACAGAAATCATCGAATACTGCTACTTTTTTTTAAAAAAAAAAAAAAAAAAAAAAAAAAAAAAACTCGTCTCGACGAGGACATTAACGAAAAAATATTGCGATCGGTGAAAAAATTGGAGTAACACCCTCAAAAATGGAAGAATTAGCTCATTTTTAGCGTGTTTTTTGCAATTTTACCATAAATTTATGGAAGATAAACTAAAAATT